>CM056742.1:18637479-19837479 GCA_029851415.1 Eretmocerus hayati
AATGATTTAAAAATTTCGAAAAATAAGCTGGTAGATTATTGTTTATTGTTCTTGCTCTTGAAGTATTTGGAATTTTTTCTCAAGTCACTGAGAGTGGACATTACTATCGTCGAATCAGTTCAATAATCATATTTAAGAAGCAGATTCAAATACATGTATTTCATTTCAAATTCTATGACTGTTTCTACAAATACTCAAGCAAAGTGATTAGATTTTCATGAATCTTTTGTAGAATTTTGTATCTTGCTGAAATATTCAATATGATATGATTAAAGATGAAATTTAGAAAATAAAAACCCCCAAAAATACTATTTGATGAACAACTTCAAAGTCACTAAAAATATGTAATGATAAGCCCCGAGGATGTCCCTGACTGCAGATTTACGCTGTATTATCACGTTTACCACCTGTTTAACACAGAACACCTGCAATATACTCAGTAATTTTACCTCTGCTTGGGAAACAAGAGATGGCGTTGAGTCTCTCTTTCGGCGATATACTTACCCTTACTGACAAGAATATCAAACTACATGTTCATAAATCGTGGGGAAACCAAGAATTTTGTTAAAATAAATTTTGTCACAAATGTAGAAATATTAATGAAATAAGATTGGGGTGATATTTATTTTATTCCATGCCAAGTTGTTCTAGCCCAAATAAATGATACGATTGCAACAAAACATCAAGCTCATCACCAACTCTAGAAGGCCAAACAACACATTATAAAAACACTTCCGGACTACAAATTGGCATTATTTTCGATCATTATTACAGTATTGCTAAATTTTGCTAATTAAAATGAAAAGTCAACGAGTAGCCTTGACTATTAGCATCTTGGCGTCAAAATTGACACGCTATAAATCGTCCAAAAGCAGTTTCTCTTCTAACAAATCTATCTTTACTACGTAGGTAAGTATTGAACAACGAGGATATTATAATTGGCTCCTTTGTGTCAGCAGATATCCATTATCGAATCAAGCAAAAATCAATTAATCGCTTATTTCAAACGTTTTTGCCAAAAAAGTTTATGAGCTGTAGTTCCAGTATCCTACGTACACTGTCGGTAAAAAGTTTCAGGACACCCAAATTTTTTTTTTTTCCAATTTTGTGAGTGGAAATACTAGGCTCTACTTGACCGAAAAGGGTCTTATCAGGGCTCATTTGAAAGATCTTTTTACATGCTTTGTGATGGCATTATTCATTTTCATTAGTACGAATCTGGATCTTCCCAATTTGAGCATGAAAAAGTGCCAATTTCGATGGTTTTTTGAAGAATCTCCTGGCTCCGGTAGCTCGAAGGTACGGAAATATTCTGAAATGGATCTCCAAAGACCTGGAGGTACAAGTCTAGAGCTTTAAATTCCGTTTTCCAACATCCTGTTACGTTACCTCTACTCAGGAGCGTCACAACGCCTTCTCTCCGGGTATTGAGTTTTCTGGTGCTCTACTTGAAAAGCAAAAAAAAAAAGCTTGTCGCCACCACTGTTGAAGTGTAGAAATGGAAAGGTGGAAACTGAGGGGTCGGCACACGAGGAGCGTCGATCTTCAGAAGTCCTACAAAATGTTGCTTTGCACATTTATCAATCAAATGAATACTTTTCGACTTACATCAAAAGAAAAAGCCGAGAAATCCCGTCTCCACTACAAAACAAGAGTGGATCTTATCTATGAGTGCGTATCATCTATAGGTGCTCATTTTCCTCATGAGAAAATGTCCGACAGCACCCATGTATAATACGCACCAATGATATTCAATAAGATTCAATTGTAGCCCTCAAATCTCGCCTCAAATTGTATTAACATGCGTATAAAAGTACGCGCAGTTTCACGTGAGTCTGACTTTGAGCACGTTTTTGGATCATAGCAACCACTAAGAAATCGTTATGTCGAACTTAATTTTTCTCAGTCCTTGCAAACCTTTATATAATTGTGTTCGAGACTTGGTCAACAGGGGTGCGTCTTGTGTATGGGCGCGACTTATTTCCGAGTTCTTATCTTTTTCCGATTTTTCTCCGAAAAAAGTGGGTTGCTTCTCATCTATAGTGTGTCTTACAGTAAGCCGGGCCGAAAATAGAAAATTTTGAATATCTTTACGCCTGGAGTCACATTTTCTGCCACTTTGCACGTGGATAAAGAGAAGAAGTTCACTGGAAATTCTGAGATATCTCAAGGTGGAGCAAAAGTCCTCAACCTTTTCAGAAACTTGGATCCATAGTCGGACTTGTGAGATATTTTCATCGCGTTTCGAGGCGCGGATGTGAAGAGCCGAGAAACATCGCTCATCTGAACACGAAGAATATGGTATATGATTATAACAAACTAATGAACTCACTCAAAACCGCGCATCTTACGTTTTTCTTTGAGATAGTGTACTCCATCCTTCAACCGGAGTCATTGCAGCATACCTAGATTACCCGATAACTTAGTGATCGCTTGTCTCATTTTCTGCTCTTTTTACTCGAATATAGTAAACGCTCCTGAATGATGTGATTAAATTGTCTCTCCGTAACTGGTCTTCGGGTATGGAATTCCACACCCGGATTTTTTATTCCATACCCGCAACACCCAAAATGACGCCCCCCTGCCCTGCCTCTACTCCGAGCTATGACATTTTATGTGGAGAAAGATTTTTAGCGAAAACTAACCTTTAAATCCGAAAAAGATAGAGAAATGCGTTTTGAGAAGAATATATATGGTCTGATCCTGGTATCTGTCTTCTATATCATGATCGAGAGAACGAGAAACCTTTGCAACATGCCCTAAAAAGTGAATTTCTTCATGAATTTTTTATAAGGGTGCTACTTTTTTCGGTAAAACTCTCCACAGAGAAAATGTCATAGCTCGGAGTAGGAGTAACATAGAAGAATGTTGGGAAACGGATTCCAAAGCTCTGGACTTGTACTCTCAAGTCTCTTAAGATCCATTCCAGAATGTTACTGTACCTTTGAGCTACCCAAATCAGAAAATTCTTCCAAAAATCATAGAAATTGGCACTTTTTCAAGATTAAATTGGGAAGATCCAGATTTGTACTGATAAAGATGAATAATGCCATCTTAAAGTACATTAAAAAACCTTCCAAATGAGCCCTGATAAGATCCTTTCCGGTCAAGTAGAGCTTAGTAGTCCCACTCTCAAATTTGGAAAAAATAATTTTGGGTATCCTGAAACTTTTGATTGGCAGTGTACGAAATTGACAAGGTTTGTGGACAACGGTTTTTGATCTATTCGTTTGAGTTTACAAGAAACTTATTAATACTTATATAAGTTTTGGTGAATCTGATTGGAAGCTTTTTCGCCCAGGTAGAATATGAGTTCCATGTCTGGAACCCAGAATGAAAAATTCTCTTCGAATTCTTCTTGAATCTTCTGGTGTAGCTTGAGCCGAAATTCCTTGATATTTCAGGAATATTTCATTGATTCATTTTACGAACTTTATAAGCGTCGCGTCGGGAGAGAATGTTTTTTAGAAATAACCGAAAATTTTCAGTGTTTTTTATGCTGTATACGAACCTCTGATGTCAAGTGTCCTTGTAGAGTAAAATTGATTTTTTGTAGAATAACAAGATACGCCACCATATCCCGATCTCACGAATGGGCACTCGTTGACCTTCCCTCAAATTTTTTCCATTTTTCATGTTATCACAGCTAAGAAATCACCAAGGATATTAACTTCAGTAAAAGTGGTGCCAAATTTTTCAGTTCCACCATTTGAACGCACTTCATCGCATTTGATTTCTTCTTTCAAGACCTGTAAAATCCGTTTTCCAAAGTTGCAAAACGTGAATTTAGAGCTATTTTATTAGCTAAATACGGAGATGCTTTGTGAAGCAAGAAGGTAAACATTGTAGTGTACCCAACATACCCCCATATGTTTATCTCGAAAGAGCGTGCAATGCGATTTTTTTACCACTCAGCTTGTGTTCGTTGCGTCAAAGTAGGTCAGGGAGTATAGAGTTTTTTTGACAATAGAGTATTTTGAACCGGTGAGAAACCCCAAATGTGGTCACAAAGTAAATAGAACAGATGAAATCGAATTTATGCACTCTATCGACGATTTACATAGTTTAAAATAATGGAAGCAAGTTGAGTACACCATCTTGTAAGCTCTCAAAAATTACTTTTTGGAAAAATAAAGACAGCTCGTCTGCAGTTAGTCACAATTAGACATACTTTAGCCCTGAAGGTCTTGAGACAAAGTTCAAAATGAGCTAGAGTGCGTTGAAAAGTGCGTGGAGGTAGACCATCAGAGTTCGAGCCAAAGTTATGTTGGATACACTTACTTTGGAATTTTTTTCAAAAATTTTTCTTGAAAATTCCGTTGACTTTTTCTCGATCAGAGCGTTCATAACAGCTTTCCTCGTCTCCAAACCAACTTGCGCCAAAAATTTACCGACAAAAATACCTCAACATCATTATCATGGCATGACCATCAGAAACTTTGATCGCCATCAACTATAGACGTGATCCCGCTAAACTGCACGCGACGTTTGGCATACTTATATATCCTTTATCCACTCAATACCGATTTATCACCCATCACCATCAAATAACCGATCACCTTCAAAATCACCGTTTCCAACTACATTATACATATAAATCCTTAAAACCATGATTCTATACCAAAAAAAAAACCATCGTCGCCTGCTATAATAACACCTTGAATTCCAAACATTTTTGGGAGGTCCTTCCGTAAAATAATATAATACAACAAATATAGTATATAAGAAAACGACTTCCACGAACGGGTGCAGTATATAATAATATAGTAAGTAGTCATCGGTAGTTATAACGTCTCTCGTCTTGCGATTCATATTGTTAACGACACGTACGGGCTGAGGTAGGTACGCGCGTGACCAACTGAATCGTCGGCGAAAAAGCTTTCATGGGTACGTCTCTCTCTCTCTCTATTGCCTGATGCCATAGCCCCCCTTGAATTTTTCGATGCTTCAAATATGCTCATCTACACATTTGCAGGGTATGTGGATGTATTATATATGGACGCTTCCGAATTCCGTACGTGAAAATCTCCAACGCATTCTCTGAGCGTGACACAATATATTCCACTGTATAATCAAATTGTGCGAGCTGAACTTGAAAATTTGGCACCCTGTAGAGTATAAGGTAGAGTTTGGATGGTATGTGTATAGGAAAGGATGAGGGTCATCCTACAAATATCGGTTATTTAAGAGATTCCAATGGAATCGGTTAGATGATCCGAATTTAAAATTTGGGGACTCGAATGAGTTTTTCAAAGTTGAGATGAACTGTAACTGTAATAAGTCTGAATTTTGGCCCGAGGCTGACTTTTATCTTCATCTTTCGAGATGTGTCTCAAAATGTTTTCAAAATAATTTTCGTTTGAAAAATGCGATAAAAATGAGAAGAAAATTTTGATAGAAAGTGATGTGCCTGATTGAAAGATGTATGACGAGATGTACGATCTCGTGTATGATGAATTTTTAGGTCAAAAGACACAGCTTCCAAGTGTGGACTTTACCCGGGGAGCGTTTTGAGCTTGCAAATTCCGAATTTGGTTTAAACTCAGATAATCATCTTGCTTTGGTAAGAATTTAGCGTAATTCCAAGGATTTAGTCTCATTGGCGTCCTACTCTGAGGTACAGGTATGAAAATTAGCTTTGCCCAAAATAATGTACGCCTATGTTGGATCTAAACATTGGAGATACCTTTACTTTTCATCAGAACAACATAATATCCAGGATTTTATCAGAATCAATATCCTGCAGACTCCGTATGATGCTTTCCATGTTAGTCAACAGCCACACTAACTGCAAACAACTCAATTTGTGGTCAAAGATGGTACTTAGGGAAGGGTTTTTGAGCTCATTCTTAGGAATCAATACGACAATTTGTGTGAATTTTATGGGATTGGCCAAGAACAACCTATTTCGAAGGTACCAAAAATCTTATCCAAAATAATTGCTTATGCACTTTGTTTCTCAGACTCGTCTAATATACAACAAAGTATGTCTAATAGTGCATAGACGTATCAAAGAGGCGAGATCATTCACAAAAACACTGTAAACTTCTATATCAGACCAATAGTCCAACTCAATTTTGAAATTTGGAATCTGACTTGGGATCTAATACATGAGTGAATACAAGAATAATATAAATTTAAGGTAGTTATGTAAGATAATGAGATTGCAGAAAGCTTTGTCACTTGTCGAGAAATTAATTCAAATACTCACGAATATCTGTTCCAAATCTCAAAAGGATTGGTAGTTTAGTTTTGGAGCCCTAGTCATCAAGAGTTTGAGTATTTTGGTCATTTTTAGCATTGTCCCTATGGGAAGAAAGACAAAAAAGAGCACTCTTCTGAGTCCTACACTGATCCCGACTACAGAAAATGATGAAACTGGGAAAGTAAGAAATTGATACGATTACAAATCTTCTGGCTGAATCTGTTCAAGATTGCCCGTTTAGTATTTTTGTGGCAGTTATCGGAAAATTAAAATTGCGAAACGGCCTCCACTATGCTAACTTCGTTCGAACTTGGTTTATACGCAAATCATCTTCTACTTCCAGTAGTTTCTGTTAACACAAATATATATCAACTCAATTTAGCTTGTTTTTAATAGATACAAAATAACCTGATACGCCAAAATTATAATTTTGTTGAAATCGGTGTTAACGAAAAAATGAGGTTAGATCAGTAATTGACTCATATTCATATAGTTGTCGTTTACGTGACTTTACCACTTGTACCATTTTCATCGTTGTAGTACATTCAAAAGAGCTCCGAGAAAGCTACAGAAGGTTAAGCTTCAGTGAAGACCCGTTTTTGACAGCTGGCAACTACTCTAAAACCACAATTCTTTCAAACTTGCGTGAGCTGATCGCAAAAGTGTCTTTTCGAACTACCTGTACAGCATATGCTCAAAACTGGCCATATTTCTGACTTCAATTGATTGCTATGACATTGTACAAGTCCATTGTCGAAAATCCCCTTGAAAATCGCCAGCGAAACTTTCCATTTGCCTTAGCCTTTCATCAAGCGACGCCAACCAATGATCGAGGAATTTCAATAAAGACAAGTATTGCCAGAAATTTGTAGATCAAGTGTACAGATAACTAACTTTTCTCAAAGTGAAATTTCACTTTAAAAATTGACTCAAATATTATCAGCAGATCAATATAATGGATAATTAGACGCAATTGCGGTTAGATAGGAATCTCAAATGATGATGCATGTTCAGAAATAAGAACGAGCAGATTTTTTTGTTCATTAAGTGGAAGAAATTGCTCAGTTTTCCATCAACTCGTGAATTCAATCGCATGTGTCTCACTATAAAGTATCAATTACAGCATACATTCCGGAATCGTTATGGATGTATCTGCGGGGCCTTGAACGTCCTTCATATATCGTTTGAAGGAAAAATAATAGTCGAGGACGATGTGCAGTGATACGCCAGCAAGATATCCGATTTCGTTTCTTTCAAATGTACTTAGGATGATGACAGACAACCCGCTACGACACGAATCTCACGACACGACGCGACGCGACACCGCCCGACACGGCACCCAATCCATTCTTGTGAACCCGACCATCGATGGATTTGATTTATTTTCACATTACCAGTCATGATTTATGAAAATGAGTCAAATCCATCGATGGTTGAGTTTCCAGGAATAGATTTAGTGCCGTGGCGGGCGGTGTCGCGTCGCATCGTGTCGTGAGATTCATGTCGTAGCGGGTTGTCTGTCATCACCCTTACACAGCAGTGTCGTCTCATTCTCAGATAATGAGCAGAAAAAAACATTGGGTTAACACTTTTGACGAAGCTTTGATGCATTTGGATGAACCAATAAATTAATGAGATCAACTAAACTACTTATGACAGACTTTTTGTCATGAGAGTTGTAGGGAATAATTTTGATACTGCTTTCATGAAATCTCATATGGCGATCTATTTTTATCAAGAGTATATGATGAGAAGTATTACATGAAATCGAGCCTGAAATTCAGCGGAGTAAATAATACTAATTATAACTTGAAAGTTATTATTGCTGACGCTGGTAACGATGTTTGCCTCATTGCGATTTGGTCCGTGTCTTAATATAGGCTCATCTGTTTGATATTGTTTGAATTTTTCAAATCATCAGAACTCTGTGATTAGAGTACAAATTTTGCCAGAACAATTATACTAAGATGAAACGCTCTCCGAGATTTATTAGTCACAACATGACCTTCGATTGAGAGTACCCAGCAAAAACCTATCTCAAGGTTCTACGACAAAAGCCAGTTCTATTTGGTGAGTTTGCATCGATTGAATATCTGAAGAACTTCAAGACAGCCTTCTTAGAAGGACTTTGCTTTCTCAAGATGAAAAAATTTCGGGCACGGGAATCAAGGAAATGGAAATGAATCGGGTTGTATTTTGGGCGAAACTCAGAAGGTCACGAGTCTCTAAATGTAAGTAGTTATACGTAGGGATCAGAATAATGAAACTTGATCAAGAATGCTCATCCTCATAAAAAGGGCCTGAGACTTATCGATTCTTCAAAAAAAAACCTTCAATCCAGACTTTGAAGAAGCATTGAAAGATCAGAGGAATTTGGGCGAATGATCGCCCGAAAAATCACAATTCAAAGTTCATAATCATAACCCCTCCAAAAGTCTATAAATAGTGAGCTTTGAGAGCTGCTTCATTTTAGATGTGATCTTCATGTTCCATATGAATTGTATTCTTGACAGTCGATTGGGATTCAGAAAAAAAGTCTCCAGATACAGCTGCAAATTGTGTTTTGAAATACAGTCAAACCTCCTAGCTAAAACACCTCCATAAATGAAACCAAGATTCAGGAACACCATTTGACCTTACTATGCATGTTTTTCACCCTCCGTCAGTGGAAAATCCTCCTTGAGTAGAACGAATTCTCTGGAATCAGGATGCGATTTACCAAAGAAGTTTTACTGCTTTGTGGTTGGCAACATTGAAACCAACGAGTATCACTGAACCAGAAATGAGAATTGTTCTAGGATCTTGAATCTTCTTATGGAACTAGAGTTCATAATCATGCCATCCGAATCTTTAGGTAATCGTGCACTATAGATGAGTTTGAAGTCATGGTTTTTAATTCATCTTCCAAAGATGCACCTGCAGATAACTCTCCATGATTTTTACTTCAAATAGGAAATGATCGAATCATAGAGCATGCCGATATACATTTTCATCCTGATACAAGACTCTCTCATCGATCAAGAATAAATCAATTGTATTCAATCGGATGCATCAAGCTCATTCAATACGTCATTTCCGGTTTGCATACAGGCCCACAACTGTATCACTTAGATCTTACACTCATTTATAATAAACCCCACGGCTTTTGCAGTATATATATTGTACTATAAGAGCCACGCAATCGCGGTCAAATCGCCCACGCGAACCGCTCAAGATCTGCAAAACACCCATATACCCGTCTCTATCCGATCTTTCTATGCATGCACACCCTCGTGCACACCAGTATCTCAAACTATCGCAGTCGAAAATCCAATCTACATACCGATCAAAATCTTCCAGAATCAATTTTTCACTACCCATTTTACCCCAAACTTAACCTTCCAAACCTTACACATTACAATTATAGATCTTATCTAAGATGGTATGAGCAAATAAGCCTATTATAGCGTCGTCTCGCCGCCGATCGCTGCCGATCCTCATCCTGAAACGAGTTCTATCCTGACTCTGACTTGAAAACCAGCACATTTACTCACACAGATTCTCACTAACGAACACACACCAGTATGAGGCCAGTTAAAGTCGGGGGCGAAGAAGCTGATGGGATAATATAACCATGGATATAACAACATCTCTGGAGAGGGAAATATATAGTGGGAGCACTGCACTATATAGATATAGACATAATACTAATACACTATAGTAAGATGCACCCATAAGTTGCAAAAGCCTGCAGAGGCCGCTGACAGAATAGTCTGAGTCAGTCTGAGTGTGTTTTACCATCGCAAAATGTGAAGAGAGAGAAAAATATAATACAGTGCGTGCTCGTGAAAGATAATTTGTGCCAGAAAAGTGTATTGCCGTGCTGATATCCGTCGAACTTGCTAAATCTTATCAGTATCTCAGTGGGTGTATTGACCCCTGGAAACATCAGATAGTCCTTGTTATGATGAGGTGACACTGATGGTATATATAGAAGTCCTTTAGAAGCTCCAGGTAGAAAGTAATAATTAGTATAATTGAGATAGAGCCACGATAAGGCAGATTGACCAGAATGTGTCCAAAGAAAAGTCAAGTAGGTCGGTCTAGACATTATTGGCGGTATCGAGGAGGACACAGATCATCACCTTATTGGTACTGGCAACGGAAGTACCAACATAACTTTGATTTCCGTCAAGATTACAACTGTCAACTTGAACTTTAGCAAGATGATCATCTTCACTACTCCAGTTTTTCACAATACTGATACATGAAAGTGTGTGCAAGTTTATTCAATAGTGCATCTGTGTTAGTGAAATAGTATAGTCTTGTCAGTGGAAAACTGGTATATTTTGAGGTTAGGATTTCTCTTATGTTGCGTGCGTGAGAGAAAGGCTGGATGATGATTATGAGGACTATATATCCAACATTACGGCTATGTGGACTCTGGATGCATCAGTGGGGATCTCAGGAGACTCTTGAACAAGGACAGATAGAGAAAATGATGTGAGAGAGAGAGAAAAAAGAAAGAGCAAAAAGAGATTGCTCTCGCCGTGTGTGGGATTATCGGACGCGCCGATCTGGAATCGGCAACAGCAGCAGCAGCAGCATCGCTCTGATGAGCATTGAGAGAAGATTGCCAATTCAATAATGTTCCACAGGAGCGAACCGGCTTGTGAGTTTCAGCGATGAAAGCGCACCTATTGGATATACCATGTAAGTATGTTGGGATTTTGGAAAACTGCGTGGGCTGAGAGTTGACTGGTGTGTTGGAATTGGCATAAAAAATGCATTTTAAAAATGAATTTTGAAGGTCATCCTCATTTTTGATGGTGCAGATCAGCAAGGAGAGGTCCAACCTTGCGGCTTCTGAAGGGTTCGTCCCAAACTCTGAGAATCACATTCTGTTGGTGAATGATGAAGGTATCTCAAAGGATTTAATCACATGAGTATCTTTTCCTGGTGAGATACAGCTATCAAGATTAGCATTGACCCAAAGATCCATGAGAATCAACTCTTGGAGATAACTCTTCATCTCTCACCAAAACAAGATTATCCCTAGAGTTCGGGACGAATCCATCAGGAACCTCGCAAGTTTGAACCCTCGGTTGAACCTGTCCTTGTAACTTGCGTAAGGTTTTAGATTTGATTACTGTTTAGTTTTACACTTCTAAAATTTAGGATGAGTGTAAGAAATCTGTTTTCATGTTCAGTTATCTCAGTGAAGATCTGACGTAAGATTTTGTTGTATTGCAATGTTGACTGAGATTGTGAAACTATCACGATATACACAGAAGTTAAAAAGTCCATCACAAAAACTGACTGTGCGAGATTTTGATACCAAAATACTAGATCACCCCTTTCGGAAAGTTCTTGTAAAAAATATTTCTGCGGTACAACAGCATAGCTCAGGGATCGGTATAACGGCAGAGATGATGCAAGTCACTAATTCAAAATAGTGATAGAGTTATATATTATCAATTATTGGGTTAAGGTCGCAAAATTCTTGAAAATTCATGTGACCAGCGAAGTATCTTTGAGTCGAGATGAATGAGGACTTTCAATGATGCATTCACAACAATTAAATACTATTCTGATGACCGCGAGACTATTGCGTATATACGGGGGTTTTGGACACGGCTCACGAGTATAGAGGAGTATAGAGTGTTTCATATCCGGATCACGCATATTCATGAAACCCTGGAAATGGCCGTCTTCTAGCACCAAAATATGTATGATGTCCAAAATAAAATGCCACAATGTTCAAAGGCTCTGGAGCTGCAGCCAAAGACGTTAGCACGAGCGTTAGCATTATTCACAAGAGTTGATAACGGTGAAGAATTATGTACACGTTGATCGTTAATGTCTAAAACTTTGTTAATCACTTTTTGGTGCTAGAAAGATACTGTTTCCAAAGTTTCGGCCAAATTCGTGGCCCGAATCCTATAACATTCTGTGGTCAAGTAAAACCGAATCGGTACAAATCGAAATTCAAGTATGTCGACTGGACTTGAGAAAAACTTTGAAGATTTCAAACTCTCAAAAGAGTTATATCATTGTACTCACAAAATGACTTTCAAGTTCACTCTAACTCTTTTCCCATTGTTGAACCCTTACTTTGCGGTACAATAGAAATTCCTAACTATCCTTCGATTCGTGACTAACAGAATCTAGCCGATCATCATGCGAAAGCTTCTTTGGAAGTTGATCCGACATTCTTTACTTTATGAAGAAAATTCTGATGACTTGAAACTTTTTGCCACAACGTGACAGAGTGAATGTGTAGCTGATGATCGAGAAGTAACTTCTTGGATTTACAAAATGTAAAAGATGCCTACAAAAGAGATTCTTACCCGTAACTCTTCGACGATCTCCAAAAGTTTCAAGACGACTTAAAGTCGTTTACTGAAGTTTCTTCTTCAAATGAAGTGAATGTACAGAAAATATAAACGGTTATGAAATGTCCCGAGGGCTCAGCCGGGAATTAATAGGCTCAGTTCAACAGAGAAACTCTTCGATATTTCATTTTCATTTGAAAATTTTGTTTGCATACAACGACATCCAACATAAATGCTACCGATGTCCATCATTCATCTAAATTATCAAAAATTCTTGATTTTTGGTAGAAAACGAGTAGAACTTGAATAATAATCAATCGAGTATTTTTTTTTTTTTTGAATCCACAAGTTGAAACAGTTCTGAGTACCTCTTTTTATCGCCACCCCCTCACAAACTTTGATGATCAACATGATTTGATGAAGCTATTGGGAGTAAACCTCTGTGTTATTTTAGATGGCAGAAAAACCAAATATGGCCGAATCTTAAAACATTCCCATAAGAAATACACGGGGCCAAGATGGCGGCGTTTCAAGACAGGTTTACTCCCAATCCGATTTCAATGTGAGTTGAAAAATGAACAATTGAGAAGAATTTTTCGAGACGAATTTTTACAAACACTGATAGTGAATCGTCCAGCAAAAATGAAAGAGCATTTTCAACCATGTATACATTTTCTGATTTTTGCTTGGTGATGGGGACAAAATTTTTTCTGCCATTGTGAAATTCGAAATCGTCCATAATTCCTGGATTAGTGTGAGAAAAACTAGTCGCTCCACTGTTCATTCTGAGTGACTTATTGTATCATCTTCGGAATTTCGGAAAACAGATTCATCTATTGATATGTATACCGGTATGTATAAAAATCTAATGATAGAAATGTTGCGTTTTGATGGATTATGCATTGCGCAATCGTGATGGGTGAATATATATCGATAGTTGAGAATCAATCGCGCAAGAGATAATTTTAGCGGGTTCAAAAATCAATTTTGATATGCACATAGTAAATCACGAGGTAAATCATGCATCGCATAACGTAAATTTTCAAAGAACACGTGTAAAAGCAACTGGCTAATTCTGAAGTTCATGTATTTACGTTTGTAAAGTCACAGTCAGGAATTTTTGTCATATTCATAAAAATTTCATTCTACTTGATATGATGAATCTACGCTACAAACGTATATTAATTATTGGTACAATTTTTTACTGACTGCAGAACGAAAATTCGGATTTTTCTATTCAGTTTCATAATCTTCGAATGCTCGTTCGAATGTGCACGAACTGTTGGATAAGAAATTGATTTTGGAAGTCGAGTCCGATGTTCCAATTTTTCGAATCTCGCTAAAATTGAGACAAAATTCTTTCGTACACGTTTTTTTAGTATCTCAACACCAAAACTTTAGAACTTTTCCAATAATTTCCCAAAAACCTCACTATACTCAATTTTCTTAAACCAATTACCTTTATCAGATCACCTATAATCTTATTCCTCTACCCCGAAACCGCTCTTCATCACCAACTCCTCGCTCAACATAAGTAATCCTCCTTCTTATCCTGAAATTCTTCTATATCCTATCCATCCTCCACCTTCCCATATTCCACTATTTCCACACACTATACACTATATACACTTACATCTATATATATCTATACTTATACACAGTCCTGGTAAACTTATAATATCAACCGCTAGGTGCGCCACTAGTATTTTCCTTATACAGCCTACTGCTGCTGCTGCTGTACTATATTACAGTATTTCTTAAAAACGCCAGTCGCTCTCGCACGCTCGTTGTGGCAATGTGGCACCAAGCCACTCGCGCTTTCACAATACATAATAATCATCATCAATTTCTATATTACCGTGTCATTCCTCTCATCGTAGATGCTGTATCAATAACCTCAAAATCAACAATTTATTGTTTATCATCATCATCTGAAGCAGTATTATTTTTCGGTGTGGAGAATCAGAATAACGACGAATACAAGACGAAGCAAAAGCAGCAGCAGCAGCAGCAGTTGCAGAAATGGAGATCGCGCCTGTAGGCGCACTCCGCTTCATCGCCAGGCTATCAGGTTAGATTTCTTTACTCTTCTCTCTCTCTTTCTGATCACATCAGTGTCGCCCACACCTTCTTACACACTTCATCTTACATACTAGCTGTTTCTTTTTCTCGAATTAATTCTTAATCCCCAAATCATCATTTTTTATACATAGACTGACAGAGAGATGATCATCAGTGCGCGAGTGTTTATTATTGATAGAAACAAGGTGGAATTTTTTTTTTTAGGTTAGTTTTATACAACACGAGTATAGATAGATAGACATCTATACAACAATCGCGTTTTAGGTTTACCACTTGGATAATAATCGTAATAAGTTATAGTGGCCCCCAGGATTTACCCTTTAGTAGCCATGACGACTATATATGTGTGTGTATTATGTGTATGTGTATTCCCGAGGAGGTGAACCACGCGGAGTTGTATAAGAGAGAGATAGAAAAGCCCACCAACGGAGAATATATACATATATATGTAGTGTGTTATATGCCGGGGATCGATATAACCACCCGGAGTATAATATATTCTCTCTCACTCACTTTGGGTACTCTCGAACGTGGTGTACAGTACTATATACTTTCCCTGTAGATGATGTTCATGACATTTTCTCACCTTATGTGCCATCAAATCCTATGTTTCTACCTACAATCGAATGTCGGCTTCTTTTTTGAGTGTGTCGTTATTCGTCTGCTTGGATCTACAGCAGTTTTCGATTGATAAAATAATCGAACGTAATTTTGAAATTTCGAACGAGTTCAGTTTCATCGTGTACGAGAGGATGAATATCGTATAGATTGGTATACTGTGATAATGTTGGGACAGGTGGAAATATTTTACTCTCTATATCTCACTACATACACTCGTTGCATTCATTTTATGCATTTCTATACAATGTTTATCGAACGATTATTCGAACGTACAATTCGAATGTATGGAATTCGAACTTGAGTAAACAGAGCCTACTTTTCTTACTCTCGCTATTAAAGATAATAATCGTGAATGTTTTATTAGTAAAAAGATGATAAGAATTCGTAATCGTTGTGAATAATTGTGTCGAGTGCATCAATATTTTCTCATCCTTGTCATACGTTATTACACATTAATATTACAGTGTATATTATGTACATATATCAGTGTATGTGTAAGTGATATTATAGTGTTGTTGTTTATACACTTCGATGAAAGGATGCATGCATTATATTCGTTTTGCGGTTATTATATATACGACGATTCATTCATTCATAATCAAGATATATATAGTAATGATGAGACGACAACGAGGTAAACATGAGAGGAGAGAAAGAGTGTATCGAGTGTGTAGTACACTTCTTGATTCCGAGAAACGAGATTATACGTATTATTCATTATCATCACAATTGTTAATTTTATTTTATTCTTGGTACAAAAATTGAGAGAAAACAGGTGTGTTGTGTCATTGAAAATTTGGGTAAAAATGTGAGCTTTTGATTCTAGTAATTTTTTTGGATTCAGAATATGAAATTTGTGGTCTGAATACTGAATGTGTTTTATTAACAGGCTTGAGTTTGCTATGCAAAAGTTCACGAAAGTTTTGTGTGCTTCAATTACTGTGCATTTTTTTTCTGTTTAAGCAATTTATGCTAGATTTTTTGAAATCAACTTCAAGTGAATTGTAGGCTTAGCCGTGAAATGCTGAATGATGCACGTGCTTTTTTATTGAGTAATTACTATGTTATATACTTCAGAAGTGGATCTAAAAATTGTCCAAATTTTGCTCTTGGGTCACGGCTATTCATTTTCTACGAGAATTTTACTTTGAAGTGGGTCTCTTTTAATCGAGCATTTAGCTAGATTCTTACAAAGTTTCATTTGATGTGATATGAGATACACGAAAAATTGCTATTCAAATTAATTTGAGCTGATACTCTTACAACAACGAGTGGTTTGAACTTTTTTACACAATCTTGAGCATATTTTTCGAGATGCTTTTCCAAATAACGGTGAAAAATAATCGATACTTCAGTATTCATTTGTAATCATTCAAATACTGGTAATCATATACTCATTTTGCGGTGAAAAAAGTTTTAATCGCACAATTTATATTTCTGCGCTTGTATTGCTCTTATCTATTACGTCATTCTACTAAACGTAGAAATTTTATTTTTATATCGTTATCGAATATCAAGAGATTGTCAATCTAAATTCTCATTCCCAAAATTCTATACAATCTCATAAGTAATTTTGTTAATGGATCTATCGACAATCATGAAAAGGAATTCTCAATCTTAGACTTGTGATTTTTTTATACAATAACGATCAATCAATTAACAAGTTATCTAAATTCTTCTCATAATTCTAACTTCAATTCTCAATCTAAAATTTTTTACCAACCAAATGGCCCTTCTTATCTACAACGTAAAATACAAATCATCCATTACCGCAGTAGTATCATAAATTGACTTCAGCTATCCTTGGAATTTGTGCTATTTTCATTTGAAAATTCAATTTTTTTACCCCCCCCCCCCCAAAAAAAAAGAAAAAAAATATTATCTACCCTCGCAATACCTATTACATACTTTTTTGATGAAATTCCACGCGATATTCTCGCGCAAAGCTGCGTTTGACACGAAAACTTTTACATGCAAATCGAGCAGTAATGGAATGGGAACAACACAAAAAGTACCATTCGTGTTTCGTCGATTGTAGAGTAGAAAAAGAACATTTTTATTCGTATCAAATTGCTTTACGATAATAGAAATGTCTGAAATGATAAATCTGATATATTGAATAAATTCCATCAAATTCAGTCGATTCTCGTGCAGAAAGTTGCCTTAGAGATAATAATAATAAAAATGAACAACATATCTGAGAGAGAATTCTTTGATGATGAATTGGCAGATTACATCGACAAGATGATAATTCTTGACACTTTTTAGAATTTACTACAAAATTAATTTCAAATTGAATCATTCTTTTTCTTTCACGTGTTATCGAAAACACATTTTTTCGAACGTATCGCATTATTTTATCGATGTTTTTACTCACATAACACACGGATGACAATCTCATAATTTTTCTCATTCTACAATACAGCTCACCACTCACTCATCTCGATTTTTTTTTCTCAAACACACAATTCATGTATATGGAACATTCCACATTAACACGTCTGTTTTCTTAACAAAGTGCGAATCACACAAATCTATCAAGATTGGTAAAAGAAGAAGAAAAAAGTACACACATCAAGAGATTTCATCTCATATCTCATACCAGCTTTTTCCACAATCTTCTGCACATTTACTTCTGCATGAAAAAATACTCGAGAGGGTGGAAAAATATTTCCTCCTCTTCCTCCGATATACACAATACAAAACTTCTTTTAGACACTCGTAAGGGTGCATATTTCAAGATAATATGTCTAAAACAGAGTTGATGGTCCATTTACTGTTTTTTTTCTTCCATCTATTGCATTATATCCGAATCAGACGTATAATATCGTATATCATCTCAAGTATCTTTTCTAGCCAAATTCATCCCCCTTTTCACACATCTATTCGACTTAACGCTCTCTCGAAATGACGTTTATATATATCTTATGGTATATTGGAACATGAATTTCATCTTGACACTGTATCTTGTGTATTTTTTCACGAATTGACGTATCAATTTATCGTTGTATTCTCTTTATTGTGAATCAGAAATCCATTCATCAGAATAAGGTTGAGGATTTTTTTTGCAAAATTTTTCAAAAAATTCTATAACAGAAATGTTTTCTGTATGATAGTACAATATTTCTATAAAATGTTTCGACACTCATACCTCATATCTTCAAAAACAATTGTAAAATATACGCCATGAATAATTCACACATCCACAACTAAATCCATCTAATACTAAATCTATCAAAAAAGGCAGTCCCAGTGAAAGTTAATTTTCTTTTTTCAATGTATCATCTATTCCTGTCTCTTCTCTCTCAAGTGCATCCAACAACATATACCTATAATGCCACTCTCTCCTCATGCAGTTACACTTACCACTATGTAACTAATTATCTATCTTTTTATTTATTAACCCACTACTCATCACTTAAAAAAATCTTTTTAATGAAAGTTACGTGTCATAAATAACTCTTTTAAACCTCTTCATTTTACACACTATGTATACATCCAAACGACATCATCACAAGGGTGGCCCAATTTTTAATAACACTCGTAATAAATCAAACCAAAAGCAGATTCAAAAAACATAACCTCAAAAAATCGAAAAATACTACTCGTATACAGTAAAAAAAAATAGGGCAATATAATCTAGACCTTATTCGTCTGATTTTTGGGAACCAATTAGTTAAAGTCTGTCTGTGTGTATACTATATATAGTATATAATCAAAAGACTGAGAAAGAGAGTAAAGTCGATTAAGAGATCCTCCCTCATAACGAGCTGTGTACCTAATTTTCGAACAAAATTTCATCGAAAATTATACAACAATTGTTTTCTCAAAAGCTTGTTTTTTTTTTTACCGCTTTTGAAGTCTTTTTCTGTTTCATTCAACTCAAAGGGAGGGACTCACAATAAAAGTATCAAGCATATCAGCCACCACAGAAATACAGAGAAAAAAAGAGAGAGAGAGAGAGAGAAAGATGTAGGCGGGTGTATTCTTTTCTGCAGAAGCAAAACGAGATGAGAGAGGTGTATTTTATAAAAGGAAAGAAGAAGTCGTCGTCGAGAAGAGGCTGTCAACCGTTAATTCATCAGCTGCACTTAATGTATACTTATATTATACTTTTGGTCTCGGCTTTTTAATTTACGCGGCTTACCGACACAAACATTCTAACCAAAAACAAAAGGGAAACATAATCTCTACGAACATAAGAATACTTGCATTTTTGTACATTGCCCGAATGAACTGAGCTATTTGCAGACGTATCCTAAAACGTACATGCATATACATAGATATTTGCATGTATTTGTAGTAAATTCTAAAGAGGTTAAAGTCTCTTCCTTCCTTCCGTTTTATCTCTCGTATAAGTAACGGAAATAGATTGAGTCTTGAATTTTGTCGAGTACTTGTACGCATACGCAGTATATGCGACAAATCACAAAATGTATTTCAGATTTTAAGTAAGTGTATGTTTATGTATGTATGTGTGCTGTATCTTTTTCGTATAGGTTCGAAGGATATCTATACGAAAAGTTCTATATAATATATCCCTCTCCTTTTTGGGACCTTTTATTATACTTATATGTGAATGAAAGAGCAAAGAGCGGGTGTGTGTACACTCACTGAAAATATATATCGACCTGGGCCCTATACTAAACTAAAGTTTGCTCTGAGAGGATAGAACCGTATATGTACGAACGAATGCATAAGGGCTCCCCTTTCGATTTAGATTTTCGTCTCGTTGAATTCGGAAGGTTGAGATGGTGGTTCCTCATATATATATATATATATTCGACTGCAACTATTGTTATACTTACATTCAAAAAAAGGAAAGAGGAAGAAATATATTGGTTTGAAACGCGCGCGCGACTCTACCCCCACCATTCTGTGTGTGTATTATGTGTGTGTGCGTGTGTGTGAAGTAAGGACTGCAGCCGGTTGGAGTCTTTGCTTCTTATAATACGTACATATACATATGTATATATCGAGTGGAATGACCTTGCAGACTGTAATGTAAAAGTGGTCATATCATTTTATACATTATATAGAAATTTTTTGATTTGATTGATAATTGCCGCAACGCGATATATGTAGTAGACGTCTATGATGAGTTTTAGTTAGAATTTTTTCGGGGGTATTACCCGATTTGTTTGATCTCTAATAATCACGTCTTTTTGGCCTACCCGACGATTGATTGAAATAACAAGAGCTGAGAAAATTTCTTATTGACCCGATTGTGGTTGTGATGTACAAACTTGGTGGTGTTGACTGATGTCCAACTCTTTGAGAGGTATATCGATGATTTTTTTATCATACTCGTTATAGGTTATAGTGAATCGTGCCTGCAGATCGTGTCGTGCTTTATTTATCGAAAATGCTTCTCTTGTCTATCAAAGATCACAATATCTCTGGTAATATTGATGAATTTTTTGTGATTTAGTGGCGGGTAGTCGTCGTTTTTTTCATCAGGAGCGTAACTTCAAATTTTAATAACTGTAGAATTTACTGTCATATAGATACAGATGCATTCTAAATCATTTTGCTATGTTTTTTGAAAAATCTCCGTATTTTTAACCTGATTCTATAGAATAGCTAATTGAAAAATGATTTCTACTTCCTTTGCCAAAAAATCAAATAATTGTCCAAGGGAACAAATTTCCCACATTGGCCTCGTCAGTACACTCATATTCATTTTTTTTCTAAATCTTCGTCAAACAGCGGCTCTTTCATCATCCGTTTTCAACAATTCATTCGAATTATTACAGGAATGAAATGCCCGCGGTTTAGGTTCTGAAACTGTCGTAAACATTTTTCGTTCAGCAAACATTTTAGTGTAAAACTTAATTCATATTGATAATGTAGTAAGTTACACTATTTTGATTATGAGTGGATCAATAATAATTTAACTCAAATCCCTATTTGATCAACGAATTCCTTAATTTGTTTTCGGAATCATAACTCTCCCAAAATTATGGTCGTCAAATCAATCATGCTGGGAGTAATGTCACTCATGAGTCATGATCTCGGTATCAAGATAATCAGTGACTCCAAACCATATACCACTGAGCTAAACTCTTTTAATATTCAATCTGAGTGTACATATCTTTTCTTGATTATAATTTCACTAAAAACTATGATAACATTTCCCAAACTTCAATTAAAGCATCCAACACCAAAAATACCAATCGTATCCTAAAAAAATTGTATTAATTTAATTTCAAGTCAAATCCTTATCTTTACATGGAAAAACTCAATAATCATTCCAAGCTGCTAAAGAATTTCGTATGAATCATCAATTTGCTCCGTTGTAGTACCCGTACTTGCGACTAAAATCCACAGCTACACGATAAAGAAGAAAAAAAAAGTGAGAACCATTCTGTTTCTCTCAAGACTTTTCATCATTTCACGTTCGTCAGATATTGCGTGTATAACACCTATCCTTGTCGACACGATAGATAAGATTCTCTCCCCGTCTCTCTCGAAAAAAAAAGAAGAACAGCACGATTTTGGATAGACGCTTTTGTACATACATACATACATACATTGAGCATCAACGAAGCGTATATGATGACCCGATTCCCGTGAATTTTGCCCCTTTCAAAAGACTACTAACGTATAGAGAGTAGAAATTCCTAAATTCTATATAACAATGCCTTTTCTCCTCTGTGGTATAACCACATCTCTACTCTATAAGTACACTCTTCTACTCATTGAATCATAATTCATTGAATTTGATGAAATATCGATAGAGATGCGAAACACGTAGATTTCTTACGGTATATATCAGAGCTTGATTTCTTGTGACATTCTCTTCTTTCTTTTTTTCGCTCACTAAAGAGATGGATTGATACATGGAAAGAGTTTCTCACTCGATCCTCAAATGCAAAAATCTTTCTCTTATTTTTTGTCCAAAATACGCCACACATATGTTTGTAGCCTGAGCGAGCATGAGCTTCTATCCTTTTTTTTTTCTTGAGATTCAACGAAAAGTTGTCACATTGACATTATGAACATTTAACACGTATTTCTCTTCAGTATACCGCGCACATTGTTTCCGCAACATTACATCATTCGCGAAAGAGTTTGTCTGATGGATGTTGTGTTTTTATAGTTGGCAAGTCGCGCACATCACGATGGCGTTAACTTGATGAAAAGTTTTGAGAGTGGCCTTCTTAAATAACAACTAATAAGCGAAATAAGGCCTTGAGAGGCCAATAGTATGCTGCGCAATGCAGCTCTTGATGCAAAAAAAAAAAAGAGAGAAAAGCTCTAATCAAACCTTAAGCTGGTCTCTTGTTAAACATTCAACTCAGGTGAGAAGAGTACATGTTGAAAATTTTGATGATTCTTACTTTTTACAGTATATAATTTATCAACAATACAATTGTATTTCCTTGTGAAACACAGTTAGAATCATGAATTTCTTGAGGGATGATATAATAATTTTGTTTTTCAATGTTACAAAATCTCTGTATTGGTAAATAATATTTATCATCTTGATGACTATTGACTGCAACAATCTTGATTTAATATATTACCTTGACTTAATATTTGTCAAGAGTATGTGTAAAGTAAAAAAACAATATTGATATTTCTAACGAGTTCGAAGTAAATTGAAATGACATTGTGCTCTAAAAAAAGAAGCATTACTCATCGTCAGTTGATGAAAAAGAATCATCTTCACAATGCCCAAGGTGTAAACGTTGACGTCGTGTGAAAAGAGGTTACAAACTGATGATGAGTGTGTAGATAAGTGTTATCTATACCTGAATTCTTGAATTTAACGGAATATGAGTGATTGTCATATCTGTATTGATGATTTGTGTGGGACAAGTTTCGACAATTATCCAAAGAAATAAGGTGAACTCAACCTTTGCTATAAAGACTGAAATTGATGAAGCTCATTTTTGGATCATTCAAACATTGATTTTTTATACCATTAATAGACTGAGATACATTGTTATCTTGTAAAAATTTGTTTGCAAAATGCAGATGATTTTCAAAGTTCTGAATAGCTTATTTTCTTACAAATTATCTTCAATTATTTTACTTTGTTATCCTTTGAGTGATGGAACTATTTAGAAAAAATCGCTATCTTGTCAATCGCTATTTCATGGTTCTGTGGCATATTTTTCACGTTCTAGGCATCAAAATCAAAATTTCCAGGCAGGTTGCAGGTGGTTGAAAATTGAACGAATTGATTTGTATAAGAACCTGGTCATAAGTCGTTAGAAATAACTCGAATCAAAGATCTTCATAGTATAGTATCATTGAATCCAGCTCCTCCATGAGGAAATTCCACTCATTCATAAAGTTTCCTCAGACATAGAAATTAATTTCTAAATCATTTTTCAACAATAAGTCTCTGACCATCACTCCAACAGTCCAAACAAGTCAAAAATTTTTTAATCAAACCTTCCATATGTCACCAACAAAATTTGGTCATATCATCAACACAATATCCATTAATACACTTCAACTTCCTCAACCCCAATTTGTTTCTTCAAGTACCTCGAATTATCACAAAATCTTCTACCCTCTAATCCAACTCTCCAAGTACCGCCGCCGCCGCCGCAACCAAACTCTTTCCACCTTCTCTGTCAAACAAACCACTGTAATAATCCAAAAGACTCATATACACACAGTCTACTCCTGCACCAGACATCATGCCAACATTTGCCAGAGAGACAGAGATAAAAGGCTTTGCAATAATTTGCTCTTCTCTCGTCTGCTGCGAAAATCCTTTTGGCATTGGCTCTCCATATTACCAGCGTATCAAAGGAGAGGGTGGAGGTGACATTACGTGTGGCTCGCCCATTGCCGAAAAGAAGAATAAGATAAAAAAAATGTATGAGATTTTGTGGTAGAGGTGGAGAAGGTGGAGGAGGATGAGGTCGTCCTGGCGAGGAGAATTTCAGATGCTGGGTGGGCTCTCCAAGAGGTGCGAGAGGAAAGAGGAGAAGATCAGTCCTTAGGATGGTGGTGGTGATGCTCTTCTTTTGGCTTTATGTATTATACTTTGCCAAGAGAAGATATCGGCGCCGGCGCGTCGGCCTCTTTCTCTCTCTTCTTCTTGTGTATGATACTCCTCCGCCTTTTCTTTCTCTATCTCTCTCTTTGATGCTCTTTGGATATCATCGTCTTCGTGGGACTGTCGCACTCAGTACTCCATGAACTCTTTCTCTCTCTCTCTCTCTCTCTCTTTCTCTCTTTATATACTCTCGTTGTAAAGCTCGACAATGGATCCCGTTATCTCTTCTCTCTTGCGCACCTTTGGAATCCGCGTTTTCGCTACAAGCTTTCCCACGCCCCCCTACGTGCATCAGATTCTAACCTCTAAAAATATAATATATATATATATATATATATATATATATATATATATATATATATTCAGAAAACGCCTCTAAAGCTTTTGCGACAGGTATAATAATACAAGCACATATAACTCATTGAGTGAGTTGTCTCCTGGATCATTATATTGTGGTCACACAATCCCTTTCCATTGTCATTGAATTTTGGGGTATTTTGGATGAAATAAGAGGGGTTAGGTTAGCTCTTTCTCTGGTCGGTATAAGTCCTTTGTTGTTTGCTCGCGCCAATTTTCTCCCTCGTATAGCTGCCATCCAAATTACTTAGCGGCACCAACAGCAGCAGAAGGGTGGCCAACTAACCTTCCTCATCTTGATGGTTGGTCGTCGTCGTCATCGTCGCGGTCGTTGTGATGAACCGCACTCATCTTGTTTCTCTTTTGGTTTCTGCATCCCTCTCCCTCATGATGATTGTATACCCCATGAGCTGAGAACAGCCCACGACTGTTTCATGATATATAGACTAAGAACCGCTGATGAGCTGGCGATGATAGCTTCTTTACGAGGTTATATATATATATATATATATACATACACACACGGAATTGGACTGGTGATCTTCGCGTGCGGCGGCGGTGGCGGTATCCTTTGGTTTGTTATTTCCGAAAATTACGGAGTGCAACACGACAGCAGCAAAAGCAGAAGTTAGCAGTCAGTCAGAGAGCATCAGGCTAGTTAGCTGTCCTTCTGTCCTTGTAAATCCGACATCGATTACAGCCTCTTACGCCCTCTCACTCCTATTTTGTGGAGTCTCTTGAGTGAGATCTTATTTTCTCCGCCGGCGATCACTCCTAACTTCTCTAGGAATGAACATTTTATCAATTGGATAGTGCGCCAAGATCGAATCCAGTGAACATGATGTACCACTAATCATCCACTTGTCGAGTACTCTTGCACAACTTATAGCGCCAATCCTATTGATTTGGGTTCTTGGTTATAGCCTCGAATTCGGTTCACTTGACCCTATTTCAAGATTTCTCACTGTCTATGCCGACATCAGAATTGATTTGCCATTGGAAATTGGAATAACCGAACTCGAAAAATTAGGTTACTTGGAATTATTTCTCTGATTCAACTCCACGTTTTTAGTTGTTTTAAGTGACAGTAGTTACTTGCAATAAACTAATTCTCCGAAATCTTGTCTTGTACTAAGATGGGCTTGAGATCTCTTTAGTTCGTCGTCGTTGATTCGATTGTTTTCGATATCTCGAACTTGTGATCGATCGACTTCTCGAGACCTCAAATCTGCAGCGAGTTTACTCTGTGATTGATCAATCATCAATGTTGACATAGTTCAATTGATTTCGATATTTCGATTTTCGAGTCGAATTTGCGATCGATATCTCGTAAGTGCGATGGGCTTGAATCCATTGATTACACGACGCTATCATAATTTGATCTTTTTTTTTTTCGATATCTCGAATCTGCTATCAGTTTGAACTAAGTCGGTGCTGTCACAATTCGATTACTTCTGATATCTCGAACTTGTGATCGATCGATTCTTCCATATATCAAACCTATGCACGATAGGTTTATCGATACCTCGAATCTGCGATAAGCCTATACTCGATGATTAATCAATGTAGTCATAATTCGATTGATTCCAATGTCTCGATCTCCGAGTCGAGTATGCAATCGATCGATCAATCAATATCTCGAAACTGCGATGGGCTTGAATTCGTTGATCAGTCGATGCCATGATAATTTGATTATTTTTGATATCTCTAACCTGCGATGGGTTCGAAGTAAGTCAATGCTGTCATATCTTGATTATCTTCGATATCTCGAACTTGCGATAAATCGATTTTTGAGATCTCGAACCTATATCTCACGAATTGCATTCACTACGTCGATTTCATCCAACTTTTCGAACTCTTGATCATGAACTCTAGTGGTCGTTCGACTGCACCAAGTTTCAAGTAGTTCAAACTAAACTTTTCACTTCCTCCTCGCGCCTCGACTTTTCAAACTTTTACCATAATGGTCATCAAAGGGCAATGTGCAGTAGAAGATCAGCCAAGTATGACTGGGTTGAACTTTCTTGAAACTTGCCAAGAAATTCGTGATCGATCGTCTCGCACATTACATAAGATGATGCAGGTACAACGGCTATCAGACTGGTAGCATTATCGTATATAGAGTGTATAGGAAGGTTGCCCGTAATTGCAGTGAAAGAGAAAAAGAGAAAGATATAGAGAGCCAAAGCAGTTGTCGGCCAGCACGACGCTCACTGCATTGCGTAGAAGTGCATCGATTGATATTACAGCAAGGCATGCCGCGCCACGCCGGGTCGACTAGAGCCCGGTCAAGGGTCTCCACCTACTCCTCCTTCTTCTCCTCAACTTATTCCTTCTCTATTCCATCACCATTTACTGCTATCCAACTATTGAAACTTGCACACGATCGTATCTCTATTCAACTATTTTACAAGGATATCAAGTACATATTCTTAACCGAAACTATCATCAGACTTTTCATCGGTATAGTATTAGACTGTAGAATCGAGAAATTTGAGCCAAAAGTGCCGAAAATATTTGCGTGACCTAAGGGCATATTAAAACCACCTCGCGAGACTGTCTACATTACGATAATACACTTCGAGCTCGTAAAATAAGCGATGAACGCCGCCGCTGGAAAGAGGCAGTAATTCATTTATACCTTCAGCCCCTAGCAAATATTAATATAACCTCTCAAACATGCATATACCTAACCTCACTTTCCAGCTTTATGAAGTGTCCAGACATAATTCACTTGCCGATAAGAAAATTCCCTACCAACCTGGCGTCGAATAATTCCCTCTTAAAATTTGATTACCCAAACGGCATAATGAAGAACAGCTTCAAAAAAAGTTCTAGAATGTAGTATGAGAGCCCAATTGCTTCCTGAAATCTTACTCGAGTTTTACTACACAAGCATACCAAAGGAGCGAGATTCATCGCAAGCTCGTACATCAAAAGCTATTTTCTCAAAGTATAGATATATATGTAGAACCTTTCGTATGTATATTTGGCAGTCTTAAATCAAGCCGCATCGCGATTAACGAGCTTGCAAAATCCATACTTATCGCTCAGCTCAACTTTCAACTGTATAACTATATACCTATATACTCTCATGTCCAAAAAAATTTAGTACCTTTAGGCCATACAACACGTATGTATGCGGACGGTATGCAGACTATGCCGATAGGAGTAAAAGCTTCTCGTGCAAGCTTTTCAACGTGACATGGCAAGGTAGTCTTGAGATTGTGTTGGGTTGTGTTGCAGTCAGTGTAAGGGTTAAGAACCGCATCATAGAGACGACGACAACGTCTTAGTCGGATAAGTGTGTGGATATAAAAAGGCTTGATTTCCATGTAGCACGAGAGCTCTTTTGAGAGCGAGCTTTTTGCCTTGTGTCCTGGGAAATGGAAGTATTAGGACGAATTCCTTAGGTTATGCGTGAGATTGACATCGATTTTGTGACGTTTATGAAGAAAGAATGATTATGGAACAATATGATTGTTTTAGTGTTTTTTTTTTTGGTTTGTGGTTTTTGTGTAGTGTCAGGAGATTGAATTATTATCGCATGTATAAGTTGAAGCTTGCGTGATTTTTCATGGGTTTTCATGTTTTTGTTGGAGGTTGTAGAAATAGTATAGGACTGATGTGTGTTGTGTTGTAGTCGAGCCATTTGTTTTCGGAGTGGCACATTGCGATGGTTTAGATAATACACAGGTGTAATGGGTATTAGTTATATCTTGCTGAAACATTCGTCGCTTGCGTTGATTTATGATGACCGATTATTCATGAATTTTGAGGTTAATTTGAAAGCTTGATGAGTGTACTGTGATTAATGGAACTGGGTGTGGGTGAGTTATGAATATAATTTATTATGAATAGTATGGATCAATGATGATGATGAATAAAAGTAAAATGTATTTTGTCCACAAAAAATAGAAATGTTCTTCAAGAATGTCATTTGATGCAAAATTTTGATTACATGAGTTGATAATGAAAATGACAGAAAATGGTCACTGTCTAATGATACAGCAATCGATTGTTTGTCATTTTCAGATGTACATACATATTTTTTCAATCGATGCACGCTGTGGTGTTTTGAAATTTAAGTTTTCATCGATAGCCATGAATTGACAATACGGCTAAATTTTACTTGGCAAAATTGTCACAGAAATATTTCACCATTACATTGCATTTCGAGACAAAACCTGGCTACTTCTCCAACTTGTTCAAATTTTCCCCCCAACAAAATCCAGGCTGTGACCCTTAAATTAAAAATTCTCTGATAAATCCATTAGTCACTTGCTGTTTCTATCACACAAGTGCAATGACCTTCCCCAAACTCATCTCAGACTCATACAATACTCAAATATTCATATCCAAATCTCTCAAGACACCATCTATTTTCACACCTACAATGCCAAAAACAGGACAATATTTTCTTCTCAAGTTCCATCGAGTTTTCAGGACTTTTTCACACAATGAGAATGGCCCGTTTGCAGCCCTCGTCTTCTCACACCCATCAGGGGAAGGTGCATGCATCAAAAGCTAAAAACCTGTCGGTACAAGCGCGCACTCGCGAAAATCCCCCCTTATTGTATATTCTCGCTTCCTGTTTTACGAGCGCAAACTCGCTTCTGAATTTTACTGCTTTCTCCCCATGATCGTCGTTGTCATAGTCCAGGATATGTATATACCCCCCATAGACCCATCAGGACTCAATATTACCTTATACGCCACCCTTACAAAAAAAAATACCTTTCACCTTTACCATACACTATTTACTATATATGGTTGCTATAATACAATCATCATCACCGCCCTCGCTACCTTATTCTTTACTTCCTTATTTTTTAGGACCTCGTGTCTCTACTTGTAATCAAAATTCGAATTTCAAACATCGAACAACGAACATACCTGTCTGTCTTTTAGCTCTAAATTGCAAGTGCATTGAAAAAGAAAGGGAGTAAAAAAGAAGTAAAGGTAAAATCGCAATCGGCTAATAACATCGAGTGATTCGAAACTGTTGTATTTGTTTGGCCCTCATGCAATTTTTTTTTTTACTGATCCTTTTTGGTAGCATTTACGTGTACATTTGTGTGTGTGTGTCTCAGAATATGTGTATAGTTGTGGTAGAAGAATTTTCGACCCGACGGGCGGTGATGGCGGTGATGCAGGAGGTGCTTTTTTGCAAGGAGGTGGTCTCTCACGATCCTATACTGCAGCATGCGGTATTTTCTGTTATTGTATTGGTTATATCGGTGGTACTGTGATGGTGGCTATACATATATTCGACGTTGGGGGTCAAAAAGGTGTCGAGGCACGAGCGTGGACATTCTTCTATATGGAATCTTGGAATGTATTTCTTTTCACGTTGTCGCTAATATATATATATATGTATATATAAAAGTATATATTGGCAATATAGTCTGTGGTGAATCTCTTCTCGAGATATGCGTGCTTTCACATAGTGTGAGACAGAGATTTTCGATACTCTTTTGGATGAGAGCTGTTTAGAAGAGTGATTAATCGATCGACTGACGCCGATTTCATGCCGCCCAATACGCTCTGTTGCTTTTGGGATATTATTGCGAAATTTATTCATGCTTATATATAGGTGGATGAGCTTTCTGTGACGCCCGCCGCGTGAATTTTTTTTCTTTTTGTTCATGGTGCCGCCGTTCTGGTAATCAAAACTCATTTATAACATAATCCATTTCTTGATATGTGACTCATTTTTACTGTAGACTCTTATAGCTTATTCAATTCGGGCTATAGCAACTTCAGACACCCGGAATCAGCGTTTTGTGTGATGTGTCAATCGAGGAAAAACCTTATGTACCTCGTGTGTGGAAAACGTGTTTTCCGCATCTCGGTACATGATGTATGAGAGGTGCAGAAAAGGAAAAAATTGGAAAAATAGTAGAATTTTCCCTGAAATTTATGTATCATGATTTTTTGAGATAATCCAGTATTTTTTCGGAATAAACAGTCTGTCACTATTATATTTGATTTACTATTTTGTAATTAGTTCAGAATAGTAGATTTCGCACCGAGTTTATGAGGTTATATGAACGAATTGCGAATACTATTTTTTACAATTTTGTAAGCGGCGCTCAAACATCGGAAAATTGCAAAAATTTCATTCTTCAGTTATTCTTGATTTAATGAACGTTTTCAGCGCAGAATTATTTTGACTTTCCGAAAAAAAATTTTTCAATTGGAGTTTGTTATTGGGAGTAAACCTTCATCACTATTTCCAACAATTAATCGTAAGCCTCAGATAATTTTGATGTAGATCCAGAAATATTTGGATGACTCCATGTAGTAGCTAGAGACTAATAGAGTGGCGGTACAAGTCCACAGGCACTCCAAAAAAAAAAAAAAACACGATTATAATGCCTCAACTTTGTGTGAAATGTGAACATCTCTTATTGTGCCGACCCATCTTCAAGTATTGTTGAAGAAGGGTCGGCAGTAAATTATAATTTAACTTGTTTCTGATTTTATACGAATCTTGGTAATTACCAACATTCAACCACTTGAAGCAAATCTAAGAAGTATCAACTTGAGTCCATTAGTCATATTCCAACACTTGATTTCGTAATTCACTTATCTATCAAACTTCTACTAAACTAGTTTTCCCAACATCCTGAGGATTACCCGTATATTACTGCGAATCAGAAACTCTGACATTCGTTCCTTTTCCGCCAGTGAATTCACCAATACTCAACCACATTCTCATTTTCTGTAACTTATATCCGTATACAAAAAGCAAAATCACGATGCAACACCAATGGACAATATAAAAAGTTTGAGAAGAAGCATATCGAGGGACTTCACTTTCCGACACTTTTATGCCCACCATTAAAGAGTTTCAGTCTCGTCTACAGGCGCGACTGATATCGATCGGCAGAATTAAACTGCAAGAGAGTAAAAGTAGCCGCCCGCGATGACAAATAATAATCCGGTGCTAACTTTTTTTTCTTCCTCATTCGACGCTCATATAAGGTATAATATACTGTCTTATTTCTATAAATGTCTGGCAATTTTGCTAACGCCACACGCGATATTGATGATGATTCGCATCGTTATAAGTGAGGCCCCTAATTCTTATCGCTATCGAAATCTGCCGACCCGATTATGTGTGGCGAATTTTTGTATAAAATAGAATTATCGCACAGATACCGATGAAAGAATTCTAGATTGTGAGATGCGATTTCGCTTCTTTTATAATGCCACAGATATCGACAGAAGTTGTTGAGATATTCATTGGGATATTTTTGGGACGTGTGAGATATTGATAGGAATCGGATAACCAGTGAGTCCGGGTGGGTGGGTGGAATAATGAGGAGTCTTTTTTTTTTATAAATTCTACTCTAATTTTGTGCCAAATTATGTTTGATTGTGTATTTTTGATTTGTAGGTGTGGTTCATTGACGTGTTTTTAGTGTGATTATTATATCAATCAATATCATATGGTTGGTCAAAGAAATATTGATAAATCGATAACATTTACTAGCTCTTGATTATTCATCGACCAAAATTTGATATCAGGGCTAAATTTGGTTATACAAACACTAGATCGGTAAGTCACTTGAATTTTACATTATTTCTTACATGCCATGATATCAATTTAATTTTTGTCCCACTCAGTTCATTGGTGAAAAGCCATGATTTGAACATAATCTATATTGGTTGGAATCACTCAACGACATTTTGGAGTCCGCACAAATTTTCTGAAAATATCACATTGCTTGGATCATCCAAATAGCTACATTCATTTGAATCGTAACAGGTATTTTTCCTGATCTTCTTCTATTTTAGAAAAAATTATATTTTGACATCCACACCACAATAGACATGTTATCTGACTCACCAAATCGCACTTATTCAACCTCCTTTCTATCAAATTTTGCCACATGTTTCCATCTTTCTGCGAAAAAAACACAGTACCTTGATGGAATAAAATCACCTTCTCAATCAATTTCGCTGAAATCACGTCATTACAAATGCCAAAACTACCATTGTAATGGGAACAATGCCACAAAACAACCAAAAATAGTCATTTCTAGAAATACTCATTCTACATGTATATCACACCATAGAATTCGATCAAAGTAAATGTCGAGAAAAGACTGTTCATGTACAAAAAAAAAAAAAAAATCCCATCCAGAAAGGTCAAAATCCTATATTTGACGTTAGATTCCTTCACGCCTTCCTGATTTGTCAATCCTTGTCACTCTGCTTCTCCCTTTCTCTCCAAATCACCATACATAGGTACCTTATAACCTTCTATTAAGCTCTTAACAATATCAATGTAAGTCATGGAATTCAATCTTGACGAGGATTCGTTGTTGAGTTCTGTTATACACAATTCTAATATACTCGTGATGAAAATGACTTCTCTACACCCATATAGGTACCATCAGACGACACCTAATTTGTATTCAAGATGCGGATCGATCAACGCGGATACGAGATCTCTATGATGTCTCTTCTTCTTCTTTTTCTTCTCTTTCTATGTATGCCTATTCTATATATTTTTATCCTTGTCTATCAAGTATTTTTGGGGGTCTGATGTTTCAATTTCGAGTGTTTTAAAAAGACTATCCGAATGCGGTGAATCAGATTTTTGTATGCCTCTTTGAATCGTGTGTCTATCTCTGAATTTATCGACCGCGTGTATTTTGACAGTTTGAACGCGCGACGCTTTTATTTCTTCGGATTCAGATGCTAATGAGGAATCAATAGCTTAGTATACATACACATTCTGTGTGTGTGTGCGTGGGGGGGGGGGGAGCTCTAAACGGACCTGATTCGCATCTATAGAGTGTATTACTAGCGCGAAAAATTAACTCATTTGCCGTTTCTTGGGGTCTTATTTTTTATAAATGTATATTCTTCGATCTCAAGGCGTTGAAGAATTATTAATGAACTGTGTGCGAGATTCATTTATTATTACTTATACTTTAAATACATCGGCTTTACACTCTTATAAATATATTACAAATTCTTGTGTGAGAAATTGAGGTTGTTTTCATGAAGATAGTTAGCTCATTTCTTATGTTGATAAAATTCAATTTACAATCTTGGGATGGTCCACTTTTTGTCTCAAACGAGCAAAATCTTGAAAAAAAACGAGGTCGAATTTCGGTATGCGTCGTTTATTGGGCTTATCTCTCAGCAATTATGTATAATGAACTCGTCGTCGTCTTTTCAGAAAATCATTTGGGATCGGTATAAAATTTGACCCTACTCAATCATCGCTAATAAATCGAGCGGTTTGTTTTTTCAAAAAATGAATCGCATTCTCACGTTTACAACGGCCTGATGCATAAAAGCATTCCGAATTATAAAAATTGGCTTTTCGTATCCACATTTATACCTGCATATAAATTGTGTGTGTGTGTGGGGGGGGGGGGGTGGTAGACAAGAGTGAGACTTTGTCTGATGCAGTTAGTTTAGCATGGTCATCTTGAAATTTTTACTAGCAATCGTGAGACATCGAGATTTGTCTAAAAAATCCTATGTTTCCGAGTAAGGATCTGTAGCGACGACAACATTCGACAACATTCAAGCTATTTTATATATATCTATGTAGTGTAGCCTATTTGGATTTCACGCCGAAATTTCGTAGTCTGAATTTTGAGGAGGGACATCATTTGGAATGGCGATGAGGGCACCTGAATTTAACGCGTCTATGGCATGTGAAAAAAAAAGAAGAAGAGAGGAGGAATGATTTTGATGCGGAAATACCTTGCGGTCAATTGGATTACGTGTGTGCCTCGGAATGCTAAAAAATTTAAATTTGCTAGGATCAAAGTGAGGATTTGGGTTCGAAAATGTCACCTTTGTTGGACGTGATTTAGATTGATAGGTTGAATCTTGAATTATTATGTGGCGCCTGGAATCTTAGGGCTTATGAAAGCTCGAAATGAAAATGATGATTCTCTCACATTGGCAGATCTTTTCTAGGTATTAGGAACCACATTTTTAATCAAAATGCAGTATTAGATAAAATTTGGAAAATTGGAGCAAGATTGTGTGAAGATTTTGTTTTCGTTTTTTCGTTAGTACTTTGCAAGTCCAGTCATCGGCGTTCACAATTTGCTCAATTACTTGAATTTTACATCCTTTTCTTAGTTGTTCCAGGATCTCTGAATATTTTTCACGCTCTGTCAGACGATAAAATGAAATTTCAGGAAAATGAAGAATTTTCAAGGCTCAAATCATTAATCATTGGTAGAATTTATCACACCGAGCATTGCTTGCTGTTATTCAAAAGAAAAAAAGACCTCAATTTGAGCTCTGAAAACTATCCGAGGCTGTAGGGTTATCCATTTCGTTGTATTGAAACGTTACAAACTTCAACATCATCGACGGATAAGCTTCGTTCTGACTCAAGTTCCACTTATTTCTGAATATTTTTCTTCTCAAAACTTGATTCACTCTTTGAATCCTTCGACGCCGGAAAAGTCAACAAAATTTCCAAAGCCAGAATTCTGTAACTGTCTGAGCCTTTTCCTGTAGCTGTGAGGTGCCAGGTAAACATCGTTGACGGCTCATTTCTCTTGACAATCATAAAGTTTAAATTTTTTGATGCCGAAGCTTATACATTGTTATCCAGAAAATTCGATCTTTGCAATTATCATGTTAATTATTAAATTTCGACAATCTCGAGAAAAGAATCAGATCGTGAAAGAAATTACACTAAAACTTCAGGCATTCGCCCAAGATATCTCTGTGGTCTACGCATAACGCCGCCCAAACCAATAAGTTCTCCACAGAGCAGAATGTCCACGCATCCCTCGACTTACTCTAAAGAAAAGTCATCGAACTCGATCCTAAAGAGATTTCCTCTTCCGATACGCACTACAGAAAATCAGAAAAGTCGTTTCCCAATATTTTGTCACCTGCCTCGCCACATTTCTCCCCCATCGCCACCACACACACACACACACACACACACGAAGTACCCAATGTCACTTAACCTCAAATTCAACTCTCTTTCGAATTCCTTCTTCTTTTCCACCAGACATTATTATCAACATAGTAGCGTCGTCATGCACTCTAATCAAATCCAAATGAACCTTAAAATGACAGACCAGGTCCTCAAAAACCCATCACTCCATTTTTTACGAAATTCCTTATTTCGTTGCCTTAATTTTTCCACCCGTGGTTGTGAAAAAGTTCATATCTCACCACATCATAACCTAGAAGAAGCTCAAGCCTCACCTATATATCCGTAACCTAACCCATCGTCGGCATGTTACAAACGAGACCCCCTAAAGAGAGTTTGCCACACGCATTTTTACGAACACATTTATATAAATTTCGGCTTCTGATGTCACACAATGTACCAAAATATATGTATAAACGTTTTCTTGTCTGCAACACGTCGTTGTCATCGTCGTCAAGGTATATATTCATTCATTCTTATACAATTTCTTTCTTCCGAATGCATAGTGCGCAAACTTCTCATCGTTGTACATATATATATATGATGAAAAAGAGAGGAAGCGGCAAAGGAGAAGGCCCCCCGAGTGCAAGTATGAGTCATTTTAGGCCCCCCTTGATGAGGGAAGCTTTTTGTTGTTTAGTGAAAGACTGGAGAAAGAGAGGAGATTTTGAATTGTTTGGGGTGATTGAATTGTTGTGTGAATTTTTATGTGTAAATTGATGCCAACGCTGGGGATTAATTTGATTGGACCAGCTTGAGCTTAATGGCATTTGATTGCGATTGTGTGGTTTATTATGGTGGTTCCTTTTTGCATTAAGAATTCGTTAAGTATTGATTACACGGTCTTGTGGTAGATTCTGGTTGTGTATTGTTTTTGGTGTAAGATTGTGGAGGGTGAATTTTTAGGTTAGGTGAGTAGACTACTGTTTCATCTTCGTTGAAATTATTACACTGTTATGGATGAACCTTCAAAGTGATCATTTTTTGAACCAGCTCTTACGTATTATTTGATCAATTTGAGTTTCATTATCTCAAATTATAAGATTGATCACTATGTTAGTGAACTACAGTTAATCTCGCTTACCCAACCAATAGAATGACGTCTCAACTTGTCAAAATGAAACATAAAATACTAATATCAATCGCCCTATACTCAACATAACCTCTATATCTTGAACACTCATATAATCTATCATTTATTCCAAGTAATCTCACAAACCTATGTCAAATCTGATCCTCTAGAACTCAAATCTTTCTATGATTCCTGGCATCAAACGATCACATGTTATACTCAATCTAATTACATTCATACAAATGATGTCAATAATAACCAACTTACAAGAAAAGCTCCATCTCAACATAAGAGAGTGACATCTATAATGAAAGGACATCACAGAGAAAAGATATCGAGTATTTAAATCTAATTTAATTCCAAAATCCGGTCTTTCATATCGAATTAAATATAGTGTATACAAGGATTACAGAACTAGTACAAAAAAGTCCAAAACTACGAGACAAAAAATGGGATGAAGAGAGGTTAGAGCAAAAAAAGTCTCTCATGATCTAGATTTGAAAAGAGAACGAGGCAATTTTTCGGTCGTATACGATATAGCAAATGGCTCTCTCTCTCTCTCTCTCTCGTTATAATACATAACCTCTATAATACGATACCCATTGTCATCATCACTGCCCAAAGCCAATTTGAACGACGAAAATCGTTTTATGAATACCCATCTTTTTGGATATGCTACTATATAAGTATATATATATAAGAGAGCAGGTGTGGACACTGGATGAGCGAGCTTATAATATTGTATTAGCCGCATAGACTTAGTATATATAAATATATAAAACTAGTATAGGTTAAGGTATATATGTGAAGCTAGATTTTCCCCCGGATGAAATTTTCTAAGAAGTTCCGCTTTATATATATATTTGTACTTTTGAAGGAGAAATATTTTCTCTCTCGATTATGGAATTTTAAAACGGCCCACCAAAATTTGCACCCCGAGCATGCACCCGCACTGCGGCATTCTAACCTGTAAATCATTACATCCATTTGTGAGGGAGTATATAGCTTTCCTCCTCGTATATACGAGCTTTTATCAATACTTGAACTTGGTGCGTTAGTAAAAGATGTAGAGAAAAATGCTAATGAACCCCGAATCACATTGCAATTGTTTTTCTCACCTCTATATTATTATAAAAGACTCTATCTCAATTATTTTTCGAACTCAATATGTATAGAGACTATACTCTACACAGTATATACGTTAGGCACAATCGAGCCATTAATCAGTGCGTGCAGTGCGATAAAGTCGTTCCTAACCTCCAAAATCGGGTTGTCGTGGGATATTTGAATACAATCGCTGTTAAATTCAAACACAAAAGTCGCTGATCTCTCTCTCTCTCTCTCTCCCTTTTCTCATCGGTGCATTCTCTCATCATCAAGATCCAATATAATCCGCAGACTTCGCGGGTCCGTTTTTTTTTTTCGTTATTCGCGCATCCCTCTCTCTCTCTCTCTCTCTTTCTCTCTCTTTGATTTTTTTTCGTAAATCTCTCTCATATATTCCGCGACTATAATACTCCTCCCGCGACGCGTGCGGTCTTTTTACAGGCGCATGAGATTATAAAGACGTGGCAGTCGCAGCTAATGAGGAGGACGTTTCTTCTCTATCTAACTTTTGATCCGCGGGTCAGTATAATTCGCGAAAAGAGAGAAAGAGACAGAGAAGATAAAGAGCGATAGTGATTCAGGGATGCTGAGTTAAGGGTTCGCGACTATATATATTCATATAAAACGACGAATTAGATAAGAGAGAGAAAAAGTGAAGTTCAGGTATTGGGAAGGAACTCAGGAAGGAAGCTGTTATTAGAGTCATATGAGGCACACGCGTAAAGAAGCTTCTGCTGCTGCTGCAGCGTGGCCGCGGACAAAAGAGCATCAGACTCCCGCGTTAGAAGCTTGCAACTCGAAGAGAAAGAGTGGGAAAAGCCAGGTGTTTCACGAGGAAACGACCGCACATACCGCCGCCACCCCCTCTGACTTCACTTAGGCTCCCCCCCCCCCACCTCCTCATTCCTTCCATGATGAATCTTCCTAAACCTTCGCCTCTGTTGCTTAGTTCACGATTCTGATGCAGCGAATACTTTGTTTTTTACCCCCCCCCCTTCCCTCATTTTTCTATCAAATTTGTACCTTAGATCGTCTGAATTAGGGTTCGTGGTCCGTCCAATGCCTATTACGCTTATAGCGAGTTTATATTATACAGGGTTAAAAAAAAGGGAGCGAGCCGTATAAGCGCTCGCTGCATCAGTATAAACCCATATAGGGGGCAATATGCATTCCTCTATGATGAGTTTCGAAAGCTTCTCTCTCTCTTTCTCTTTATCTATATGTTTACAATGATGTATAGACTCTTGACCTTGATTCATCCCGAATTGATTTACTGAGAATGAATTCATAGGTATTCCCGTTCCTTGATGGATACTCAATCGTTTTAAGATATTATTATGTACTCGAAATGATCAAATCCTTTTTTATGGAAATCCATTATGAGTTTCATAGAAAAAAAAAGTATTACCATGATTTCAGTTTTTTCTTAATGGGCGAGTTAATGGGTGGTAGGATTATCTCGATTACTTGCTGCATTCGATAAAACGCTCGATTTGATTCAAAGTTTTCAATGTAATTAATTGAAATCTTCTTGGGTTTGATATTTGTACCTAACCTCAATTTCGTTCTTTCCGTGTTACCTGAAAATTTTAGGGTTATGATTTAAAAGCACAGTCTCTATAATAAAATAATTTCACAATGTGATATCAATTCTGGGCTCTCAGAATACCCAACATATCGGTTATTAAGTCTTGTACATAACCTAAATCTGAAGTTCACCTCAAGATTCCTTCCCAAAGAAAATTAAAAAAAAAAAAAATCTAATGATTCTAACTTTGGCCGCAGTAAATACACGTGTAGGCTGAAAGGTGTTGAAAATTAGCGAGACGCTGCCGTATATATACTTAAATTCATTATCGTTCACGGGTTGCATCGATTTTCTTCGTGTGATGCAAAGCAGTGCTTGCACTTGGACACGCATACTTACACCTGTTTGACAATAGATTACACGCAGGTAAGTATGTAAATCGGAGCCGAGAATTTTGTTGTCAAGGTTAAGTCCAAAAATTTTTCAAGTTTTACAATGCCAAGAAAATGTCCCCAACGATGCCTCGTAAAGCTCATTTTACGCTGTACTCACAACTAGGTACCTATGACTATCTTGATGAAAACACGCGATGAAGCTTTTCTTAAATATATTTCTCGATGAATGGTCAGTGTATAATTTGAATATATGCATGACCGAAGGTATTTATGCAGTTGAGATATTTCTGCAACAAAATTGATTTTCTACATTAAAAGCTGGCCTAAAGCTTTTAACACTGATACTATCTAAAGAGATCGATATCGTCATTTCACCCACGCGCCTCTTTTATGAAATTCATTTAAGCAAACATCATGCAAGCAAGTTGAATCTATTCTAATGGTAAATGAATCTTATCGTAAACTCGGACAAAGCAAACATAACCTATCAAACATACCAACTCAATCAAATTTCACCTCATCAGTAAACATTTTTCATCTTTTCATCGTAACTGGTGATGACCAATTTTCTCCAGTGATTGTAAATCAGCCAAACAAGTCAGAAAATTCTTCCTAACCTTTGTATTTCTCAAGGCCATGTATTGGCCATCCCGTGTCTGTTTCCTACGAAACCATAAAATTGGATTTCTATCAAAGCTACACCTACTATACCATCACCGGAATAACATAATTCAATAAAAGTCCAATTACCCTTCAATTAAAATTTTTGAAAAGTGTAGTTCCTTGCAAGAGGGCGGAAGGGCGTAAAAAAAATGTACACTATACACGGGTTGATTACGCGTATCGAGGAAGTACTACATACTTTGGCATATGTGTTTGTGTGTGTGTGTGTGTAAAAAAGTGTCTCGACACCAGTATCAGGACTGACAAGTATCGGCGTTTCCGCTACACTCCTGGATGGCGTATATGCACATATATACATATCGTTCATAGGTTAGAGTGCATTATATATGTATATAACAAAGTCTCAATGAGAAGAGGGTCTTTTTCGAAACCTATATCGAACTACACTCGGGTTATATGTTACGTGCCCATATCGAGCAAAGGGACACCACCCAGGAGTCTCTCCTACAAAGAGGGGCGCAATTCGATACCCCGCGTACTCGCGCCTCTAACTCTCTTTTGCTTTCGATTTTCTGCTGTTTTGAAATTTTGCGCGCGCGTTTTTTGTATACACTCCGACACACACACACACACACACACACGGAAATATGCAATGTATTCATACAGGGCAGAAAAATGTATAGGTTATGGATTGTTTTTGAGTATGAATGTTGTGGGTGTGTATGTGTATATGCAAGTATCTCTGGAAGATAGAGAACAACCACCACAAAATTCCGTCATTGCTCTGGCTTCCATATCCGTTTCGACGTCTCTCACTCTCTCTTTTTATCTTTCTCAGTCGTGACAATCAATATTTGGCTACCGTGCAGCTTTGACTTTTCCATACACCAGATAATACTGCTATAGACTTATCCGCAAATGGGATACAAACTCATATATTCTTATATCTGGTGTGTGTTATTTCTGATTTTTGAATTTTCCTCATTCGAATCGGTCATGTGAGATCATCCTATATGAGTTATTCCGTGTGATACCAGCGGAAAGAATCAGACGAAGACTTGCAAATTTATTTGAGGAATAACTTTGATAGAAACCTTATCCATCAGTAGATATTGATAAAATTTGTTGGAGAGGTGAATTTTTAGAACACAGTAAGATTTTTGTCAGCCTCGTTGTTTATCTCTAATAATTCTAATAGTTAGTATTGGAATAAATTTTTACCGACGAGTCACGAATAAGACAGTCAAATTTCGCTGATCTTCAGATATCGATAACTCAAAATTTAAGCATTGGATGCACTTAAAAATTTTTGTGAAAGTCTTTTGAGATCTTATTGATACATAAGAAAATATAAGATCAAATTATTAGTGATGCTTGAAAAAAATTGGAACGATTTAACCCACCTGTAACTATGGTTCTTTTATTTCGTGACAAAATTTAAATTCAATAATTTTTCATGTATTATACAAAAGTCGTATGAGGAAAAGTGACCGAACTATCAGTGTCGGTCATTGATCGTTTTGGCGTAAATTTATTTTAAAACGTTTTGTAGTGTTGAAGGTTAGGAATCGGAATATTATTCATTCGTTAGGTCGATTGAATTTTTATTAATTTATACAATTTCAAGGCTAATAATATACCCTGTATGCAATGCTGCGGTTCGATCGTCGTTAATTTTTTTATTAAGCGGTAAAGTGGCAGGGTCACACTTTGTGGTGAATTATTTTTTGTTCAAACTGCACCCATGTTGCTCAAAGTGTCTGTTGCATCTTGTGTATATTGTACCATGTAGAATGTGTGCATACAAATCGAGTTTTTTTTTTATTATGAGCACTGATGTTGTTGGACTAACTCGTCTTGGGTTTAACCCGTTGAGCACGATGAAAAAAATTTAGAAAAAAAAAACGCGACGGACACCTGTGATCGTTTATGAAAGAAAAAAAGGTATATGTATACAAAAATTCCTATGACATCAACCTACCTAATTTGTTCAGGTGAATGAATCATAGTGAATCGTCATGTGGAAGATGAACAACGTTATTTTATTGGCAGTTTGTTGACATTGTGTCATGTTTGATCAGATTTGTTGTGCATTTTTTATGGTACTTGGTGTGGGAATATGGTATTTTCAAAAATTTTGCCGGCTTTATTAATTGTCCACTATTTCAATTAAGTGTACCATTGACATTTCAATTAAATTTCCGCTTATGTATATATTTTATTTATCTTTGGGTATATAAAGTACCAAGAGTCATTTCTCATCAAAATTTCAATGAAAATATGTGTCATCAGAAAACTTTGACAACCAAGGCTATATTCTGATCGACCCCTTAAGGGTATATCTCAAAAATTCTCTTTCTCCAATGAAATCATCACCTGTCAATCAGCATCACCAGGGATCCCTCGACCAAAGCTGCCTAAACCATGTCAATTCAAATCCATATGCGTAAAACCCTCTCCAAAATCATACAAGCCTTCTTATAAGGGTGCTTCCACAAATGATGCATATGCATGCATGTGCAGCTCATCGAATTCGAGCAAAGATTGGAGGGCTCAAATCAGAGAATCTATGATTTGATCCGGTTTGTGCCTTTGTTCCGTTACCGGCGGCTGATCTAAAGCAAATCTCGAAGATTTCCGTCTCATTTTGGCTAAAATTTAATGAGTTGCATATGCGCAGAGTGCACTGCATATGCATGATGCATATTTGTGAACGCACCCTAAGTCCAAAAACTCTCCAAAGAAATATTTTCTCGATCTACCAATAACTGGGGTTACCTGCAACTAGGCGTAAACAATTTTTTCGACTCAATATATTGTAAGGTCACTTTCCATGGTTGACGGTTTTGTAAAAAAAGAAAAAAAAATAGCCCAATGGTATATTAGTGTCTCTCGATTCGGCATTCGAGTATAAAAGCGCGGGAGAGAACCTCTAATTTTTTTTTGTAATAGTAATACAGTAGCCTCAGTCCAATTACACCTCTTGTGCTTATTGTACTACTCGCATGTATATGCCATAGTAAATGTGTGTAAGTTACCTTTTTCTTGTTGTTATATATATATATCTACGTGGGCATTATTAAAGTCGAAATCGTCAGGGCCGCTGCTGAGGGCGCATGAAAAGGACGTATGTGTTATATTCATTTGGCCATTGCCGCCAAATCGATTTTAGACTATCGTGATATATCTGTGTATGTACATAACCTATACTAACTCACACAACTTAACTGCAAAATCGTGTGTGCCCCACTCGGTGATTCTTGTTCTCTGATGGTCACCCCCAAACAGTCTTATATACTTCTAATACTCTGCCTTTGCCAACAATAAAGAATAATTTGCCCTAGACATATCGCAAGTTTGTATTAGTAGTATTATAATACGGTATAGTAGTAGATTCGGCCGGTGGCATTCATATACTTATACTTACTTGACATGTATGGTATGGTGTATATATATATATTCGTATGTAAGGAGGCAAAAGCATTATGAATCTGTTGAACGTCATGTACGTGAAAGGAATCGTTTTCCTTTGCTTTTGGAGCTTTCTGCGTGTCTACGGGTTCTCATTCTTTTGGAACGCTTCGATTTGTTCGAATTTGTAACATGTGTGGCTCTGATTCAGGACCTCATCTGACAAATCGAACGGAATAATCCTCTGCGGGTTCTATACTTAAGTTAAACTCTGACTGTGTATGTGTGTTTGTATTTGTGGATGTATTTTCAAAGTGCATATTTCTTGACGAAAGGGACGTTTGAATACCACCGGCTTTCGTAAATGTCGTATAGGTTATGTCAAACATAGAACGTACGAGATCTCGCAAGAATTTCGACGATTAGCTCTTTTTTTTTGTTGAGAGTCTATTATAATGTGCCGGACCCACTACTTTTCGATATCCATATTCTCTGTAACTTTGTGTCACTTACTTTACTACTATTACATTTACTGTCAGGTCCTCCTCATCCTGCTTCAACTTTCAAATCGTTTCGTAGAATATTATGTCGCATTGTGTACTTAATCAGTGTGTATTATGTAGGGACTACAGTTTAAAAGAAGAGAGAGAGAGAGAATTCAAAATTGCCGCCATTAGATTGAAGCAATATTACAAAAGAGCGATCGAAACGAGGCAATGAAAATCGAGATGAAAATAAGTGTCTTGTATGGTTATATAGCAGCAGGAGGGATGCTGCTTGTGCATTCGAAAAGTCCAAGATGGCCATTTTTCCCGCTCAATTGGCACCTTTGTCGGCATCATCTCTCTCACATACATATTATACATATGTGTACCTGTACACATCCTGTGACCAACGGGGGTTAAGGTTTTTCTTATGTGTGGACAAATTCTTGACGCATCAGGTTAAATTGGTGGTGAGGATATATATTAAGGGTCGCATCTTTGGTTTTGAGGTTATGTGACCCGTGCATGATGGGTCGCTCTTTGAAATGACAACCGGTTAACGCAGGTATCTTATGATAGACTTTGGAAATTTAATGTTGTGCTTGGGCATAAGATAATGGAATGCTGGAAAATAACGAAAATCGCTTTGAACTATCATATTAAAAGATTCGGTATTTGAGGGTATGTTAATAATATCGTCTACTGGTCGGAATAGACTATAGGGGTAAGAAGGTATAGGTAACATATTCCTTCAACTTGGGTCTCGTTTTTAATGGAAGCATGTGTCATAATTCGACTATGATTAATCAAGTATGAGAATATGGCCAATTGGTTTTACAATGTGGATCCTTAGAACGCCCTAGTCCTCGTATGCTACCTTGATTATGATTCCGATCAATGATGACTGTTTGAAAATTGGTCGGGTTCAACGGTTTGAAATAGATAGTCCGGGAGCTGGATAGGCTCCCGTATGCACTGAAAGCGCCGATCATGAACCAAACGTTTTCTAACGTGATTTTTCTCGTAGAATCCGAATCCGTCGGTATTTTTACGATAGGAGGTGGAGATCACCTTTAAAAATGCAATTTTTAACCTAAAAACTGTTTTTTTGCGCGGGCAAGGGGATCAATCTTCCAAACTACTTGGATGACATCTGGAACATAAGAGTGTAAGTAAAAACACGCCCTAACATCATATTCAAATATTTTGCACCCGATATACAGGGTGTCGAAGCCCTTACGGGGTTGTGTAGTGCAATCAATGGTCCGGAAACGGATAAATCGCTGAATAATTTAGCTATTGGGTATTTATTAAATCAGGTCATTGATGCAACTTACTTTTCCCACTTCTGGGCCCTACGGACCCAATATACAGGGTGTCGAAGAGTTGCAATGCCCATCTCGATCGTATTTAAATCACTCCAACTTGCGTAATAAAGTATTGAACATTAAGAGGATGTCGGAGTTCCACGTGTTACCGACCGAGTTCCATGCTTAGGTTACAGGTTCAGAAATATACGAGTGGCGGCGCTACTCGACCGAGTTCCATGCCTAATAGAGGAAATGTACGAGTGGCGGGGCTGCTTGTACATTTTCGAATCTGTAACCAATATAGCTAACTGAACAATAATATGGGGCGCCAGGGGTGTAGCTGGATGAGTTGACGTGGCAGATGATTATATTGAGACCATTGCTCAAATATTGTAATATATTCTTCAACAAGAATGCATTTACGTTGCATTGATTAGGAAATATCCCATTGTTTGGGTACTTCAATAAGAATAACACACGTTCAGTAACGTGTCATGAATTCTTCAACAAGAATTTTTCTTACACTATCAAGGTTAAGAAATGCCCCAATGTTTGTGTTCTTCAATAAGAACCATTACACGTTCAGCAATGTAGAAAATTTCTTCAACAAGAATTTCTTGTAAACCCACACTGCCTAGATTAGGACATTTCCAGATGATTGCGTTCTTCAATAAGAATAGCTCACATTTAGAGGCGTGTGATGAATTCTTCAACAAGAATGTATTTACACTTTCTAGGTTAGGGGATACTCCTAACGTTTGTGTTCTTCAATAAGAACAACACATGTTCAGTAATGTGGAATGAATTCTTCAGCAAGAATTCTTTGTAAATCCACACTATCTAGGTTAGGGAATACCCAGATGATTGTGTTCTTCAATAAGAATAACAATCATTCAGTAGCAATGATGAATTCTTCAACAAGAATGTATTTATACTGCCTAGGTCAGTAAATACTTCAATGTTCGTGTTCTTCAGTAAGAACAACACACGGTCATTGATATGTCATGAATTCTTCAACAAGAATATTCTTACGCTGCTTGAGTTGGGGAACACCCCAATGTTTGTCTTCTTCGGAAGGGACAACACACGTTCAGGAACGTGGAATAAATTTTTCAACAAAGATGTTTGTGTAAATTAACACTGCCTAGGTCAGAAAGCCTCCCAATGTTTGTGTTTTTCAACAAGAAGTACGTATCACCCACTACGTAGGAGACAATAGCTATCAGTCTGTTATTCAAAAATACAGTACCGCGTAGCCAAGACATTGGGGTCTTGCCTGCAAATAACATATCTGTAAGCTCTTTTCAATAAAAGTAGCTTACAACTGTTTCAGCGTGTCTAAAGAATTGGATGCAAATCACCTGGCAAAGTACTTTTCAAGGACAAAGTTTGATATGTATACGTCAAACCATTTATGTCCTCAAAGTCTAATCCTGCTCGTTCTTCCCCAGCTGATCCCTCTGACTCCCACTGGAATTCTCCTCATTTCATAGAATTCCTCCACCTGTAGTCATCTCAAACCAAGAATAGTGCAATATTTTTTCCCCAACACAATCAAATTGTTGTTCCACAACAGATGATGATCAAAATTATGTCAGCACCTCCTACCTTGAGAAAGCAGAAACCGTCCACGAAATCATAATGCTCCCGCACTACGACGCCATATTGCTTTCGCGCACTACGCCGCCATATTTGCTCAAGAGCACGTCGTGGAATAGTGCTCTTGGTCGTACCTGGTCCGAGAATTGACTGTATTTCTGAACATAGATCTATCTTGAGAAATAGTTTCATCACTAGAAAATGATGACAAACTTGATACTGAAAGTTGCGTAAGAATAACCCACAGTATTACTCCTCCCAAGTTGTGCATTTGATTAATTCTGTTTCATAGAATTTGTTTCATTTTTTGATGTCCATTGTCTGGAGGAGAAAGATTGTATTAGTTCATGAAAAAGGTAATAAATAATTCATTTAGCCATTCAAACTTAACTGAGTGAGATGAAAAACTCACACATTTTAGAATAAAATGATGTTCAACGATGACTGCCATACGCTGAAAAAAATCCAGGTTTAGATATGGCTGGAGGAGACTGCTTCATTTCTGTTTGATTTCCTTTTGATCATCTCAGTTCATCAGTTTTTTGTATTCAGTTGATCATAAGCCCCTTGGCCAAAAGTTCCTCAAGCCCTGTAAAAATCAAAAGAATTAGAATCCTATTTTTTTTGCAGTCCTTGCCATAAAAATGGCAAAAACACAACCTGTATAATATAGAAAATTGAGTTATTTCATCCTAAGAAGGGAAGGTTTTTCTATTATTATTAATTATTATCAATTCCAAGTCTTTTACGGTAAAAGATAAAAGTTCTTACCTGGTGTTTTTGTGTGATTGGTCCCATGACGGACCTTGCTGATACATCCCTAGAAGTGGTCTTCAGCAGGTAAACATACCCCATCAGTAGTCCTCATCTAGTTTGACACACCTAGAAAACATGCGAACACAATTAGAAGCATTCCAGGGCAGGCAATCAACCCACTAAAACCAAAACCCGAGAGAGGCCCTCTCATAATTTGAAATTTTAGTCTAGGTAGTGGTTTGGATCACATACCTGTCTCATTTTAGACCAAATAGTGCTATCAAAAGGTATTGAGACCGTACATAGTTGTAGAAGCCAGAACAAATCAAGAGAGATAGTGAGATTTTGTCAGTAAACCCTAATACCAGGTTCGTAGTCCAACCCAGTCACCGTTCTCATGAAACCGCAATACGTGCAATCATGAAATTTTACCAAATTGATGAGCTACCAACTTGAGAGTTAATCCATGAGAAAGATCAGATTTTTTATAATCTTTCAAGACCAATTTGTTAACTAGTCTGCCCCAATTTCATGAGACTGATCAAAAAATGAACTTTGTAAATAGTAGCCCCGTGCTAATATATGATAAACAGTACCATGTTGCAACATACTCTACGTGGTGAGTATGGTTCTCTCGGTTTTACTAAGGCATTTATATTGTAGAAAAAGGTCTAGCGCAGATGCTAGGACCAAATTTTATCGAGTTGAATTGAAAATTTCCAAAATTACTTACGGTCAAAACATTGAATTGTGCTCGCCCGAGCAGACGCTTTTCAGATGCACATGATTTGCGTTCCGTGAAATGATACGCCTTGGCAAAGATGTGGCAGGTTCTTGATGAAATGCTGCATTCACTGACACATCCGGATCATAAACACACAACACCAGGAGGCGGATGACAAGTTGGGGTTTGTCGCGGATGTTTCTGTAGAGTTAGGGTCGCGGGTCGCGGAACACCTCGCGCACTCGATGGCTGGCCCCAAAAAACACGTACTGTAACAAAAAAAGCTGCCAGGCCTGGAAAAGTTGGTGCTATCAGGCAACCGCGGAAAAGAATCATTCGTTTACACTCCATAATGCAGATTTACGTAAACAAATATGACATTATAATAGACCACGCCGTCAGCAGACATGCCCGCGGCAGACGACGGGTTATAAGAATACAAAAGTCGGAACTATCTACAGAAGCGCCACCTACTGGATGGACATCCGCTTCAATCTACCTCGCGCGATTTCGTGTCTGCAGCTGTTCGTTTACAAATTTGCAGTTTTGGTACCGAAATCGTAGATTTCAAATAACTTTTTGATTTGAGAATCGATTACGTGCGGGGATGATTCATTCGATGCGTAGAATCGGTGAGAATGGTGCTCTGGTCCAACTGTTATGATTCAACTAGCGGGAACCTGAATATTTGGATAGAATAGCCACCTAACCTCTTTGAGCATTTGCCTTTCCGCAAGATTTTTGACTCGGGGCGATGTATTAGCGTACGGATTGGACCAGAGCACCATTCCCGCGGATATTTTCTACCTCCTGCGAAAATTTCAGATCGATTGGGTGAAAATTGAGAGCGTAAGTTGAAATATACGAAAAAGTTGGTATCCTAGCAGAAGTCTTCGGGCCGATCTCCGACATCCTCTTAAAATTGATAACTCTCAACTCAATTTGATTCTCTGACTAGACATTCAAAGATCCTTCCTCGATTTAGAGCATGGAAATTCCGTAAAAGTCTATATTTTCCTTTACCAAATTGTATAGATTTACAATGCGATCACGTTGAAAAACTGAAATGTACAATCTGCATGGGTAAATATTGTAAATTCACAAAATAATTATGCGATGCGCGGTCTCTGATTCATTACTCTTCAGAATACGGATAAACGTTTAGTGCTTGTATTTTCGAAGCTCAAAAAAGTGCATGTGCATTATGAATGCACTATATAATGACCGTTAAAAAATGAGCCGTTCAAGACTTTCAAATTTCGAAACAAAGACAAAACTCTTAAACCAAAATCTATAGATCAAAGTATTCATTCAGTTTCTCAGAATGATTCAAAATCAATAACCCTGCAATTTACCTTGGACATAGCGTGTTATCAAAAAATCGTCGGCTAGTAGGGGTCAAATTTGTTCTCACATATGTGGTTAAACGTTTTGAGACGGTGTGAGTTCTAACGACCCAACGATTACGGCTAGATGATATGAAGAGTTCCAGGTTTGAAGGCACATCAGTGATGTTCATAAACTATACAGTTTTCAGAGCTACCAAAGTACAGGTGCAATGCATACCTGATACCTGATGATTAATTAACTAGAGATGGCATACCACATGCAGATTGTACATTTCAGTTTTTCAACGTGATCGCATTGTAAATCTTTACATTTTGGTGTGGAAAAAAGTGACTTCTAAGAAATTTTCATACTCCAAATCGAGGAAGGATCTTTGAATGTTTGGTCAGAGAATCAAATTGAGTTGAGAGTTATCAATTTTAATGTTCAATACTTTATTACGCAAGTTGGAGTGATTTAAATACGATCGAGATGGGCATTGCAACTCTTCGACACCCTGTATATTGGGTCCGTAGGGCCCAGAAGTGGGAAAAGTAAGTTGCATCAATGACCTGATTTAATAAATACCCAATAGCTAAATTATTCAGCGATTTATCCGTTTCCGGACCATTGATTGCACTACACAACCCCGTAAGGGCTTCGACACCCTGTATATCGGGTGCAAAATATTTGAATATGATGTTAGGGCGTGTTTTTACTTACACTCTTATGTTCCGGATGTCATCCAAGTAGTTTGGAAGATTGATCCCCTTGCCCGCGCAAAAAAACAGTTTTTAGGTTAAAAATTGCATTTTTAAAGGTGATCTCCACCTCCTATCGTAAAAATACCGACGGATTCGGATTCTATGAGAAAAATCACGTTAGAAAACGTTTGGTTCATGATCGGCGCTTTCAGTGCATACGGGAGCCTATCCAGCTCCCGGACTAAGATTCAGGTTCAGTGGTTCTGTGGAAAGACTTGATAACGGTTAGTTCTTTTGAGAATTTGGTGATTTTCATGATCTTAAAGTGAATAGTCCTCGCTCCTCGCGGTTCTGGAGAAAATTAACGTCGAGAACACTTTTCTTATCAATCAATCCCAGTAATATCTGACGCCACTACTGACAATTCGTATGCAACAACTAACTCACCAGAACTTAGATCATCAAAATTCATCCAGAAAAATACTAGTTGTAACAAATTCAATGTACTGTCGTCACGATATTAGACAATCTTATGATTTTTGCAAGCTCGGTCCAAATGATCCATATTTCCATGAAGAGCCCATGCACCACACTGAATTTTTAGTGACATACCATGAAACCACCATAGTTTCCAATGCTGTTAAAGGTGACACACAAAATTGGCCAATAGCTCGTTACCATTGCACTCGCAGTACTAATACCTTCATACCCCTTATGTATACATCACCACTCAACACACTCTCTCTCTCTCTCTCTCTCTCTCTCCACCCCATCGAGTGTCCTGATGATACATGCCTGCTGACTCGTATATATATATGTCACACGCGGTACGGCGTCTGGTCTGTATGTATACGACACCTGAGCTCTAACCTATAATATAACCGATCCTCCTGCATGCATACGCCGATCATCTCGAATTGCACGCGAATTAACCATATATATGAGAGAACCAAAAGAGACACACACATATACATATACACATCAGAGAGCACAAGTATTATAGTAGTATAGTATTTTTACTGTCTATATCATGTATATATAGCTGATGCTCTTCTAATTATTCCGTCGATCAGGCGCGATCGGCGCCCCCTTGCGTGACACAAAAAAAAATGTTGTTAGCCCACCAATGGGGCCATATTACATGAACAGACTCTCTGTAACTTGGCCCATATGATACCTCTTTTATATGTGCTTTGATAGTGCTTCTTTGGAGCATTATACGCTTGATTAGATAGCACACGCCAAAAGAGAGAGAGAGAGAGAGAGAGAGATATGGTCACTGCAGCTCATTGTATCTGCAGCAGCCAGCCAAGCCACGCGACTCTTGCACCTTTTGAGTAGTTTGTATACAGTAAAACGGGTCGGGAGTTAGTATTAGACTTGAGAGAGACAAGAGAGAGAAAGAGAGAGATATGGTCTCTCAGCGCCACATGGGCGCGTGCCACAGACACGCGCGGCCCATCTGCGCGCGAATATATATTTTGGCGTATCGGTTTACTCTCTTATAATATAATAGAGACGCGCCGCGGGTTCGTTGTACCCCGGCATGCTGCATGCTGCTGCTACTTCTTCTTCTTCTGCTGCTGCACTCGCCTAATTACGCCGATATACAGAGAGTACTGTATATATAGTATATATATTGCAAAAGCTCTCACTCTCTCTCTCTTTTGCTTCCTCTGATGCGGCCGCTTGTTTGCTCCGCTGCGGTTCGGCGCGCACATGCCACGCGACCATACTCGCGCGCCTAGCTATGCAATTTTTACATCTTTTTTTTTTTTTTTATATATATATTATTATTATTATATTTCGCGTGTGGTGTTGTTTCCAACTTCCAGTTATGTACATATATCTTTGAAAAGGTTCCAGGAATTTCTTATATATACCTGCTCTCAAACCCCCATAGCTCCACTACAGGTGCAATATCTCATATCCGGAGCTTTATATATTATATCCTAGACTCTCTAGATCGGGTAGTTTTTTTGCTTTATACGCTTCCGTCGTGTCTTTCATCTACTAGGTTATGTATGTATGTAAGTAAGTAGATATATATATGTACATGTGTGTGAGAGGAGAGTATGTAACTTGCACAATGTACTACATACTTTGCCGTTATAAGTATTGCAAAAATTCTTTACTGTGATGGTGACGACGACGATGATTCTCGCATAATTTCGTGCAAGTGTTGAAGTAAGTGTATATATTGCATGTGCAGCAGCAGAAGCCGCAACGGACGTTATTACTCTGATCAAATGCGAGGACTTTCTTGACTTTCTGGCTGATGCTGATGCAGTTGCGGGAGCCAGAGCTGCTGCTGCTGCTGTGCTATGCTGCATTGCGGGTATATATAATACCGGCTAGATTGGTCTGGTTTATCCGCAAGCTGAGAAATTCATGTATCTCTGTGTGTGTATGTGTATGCGTATGTGTATAAGAGTGAGTGAGAAGGAGAGAGAATATATCCTCGACACATGACGATTTGCAGAAACCAAGCTTCCGCTGCCACCATCGCTATCATATATGGGTGATTCTGAGATAACTTATGCATTTGATGTCCTGACCTCGCATTCATATTAAATGACCAAATATGGCGAGTCTAGCGATGATGTCTGGTGTATTCTATTGAAATGAAGATGTCCCAATAGTTTTAGGAGCGGATATGAGTTTAATGTAGATCTGAGCTTCCCAAAAGTGGTCAAAATGTCCTTACCGTGGCATGTCCTAAACTGGAATTACACGTTTCAATCGTGTAGATTACCGAGATATTCATTCAATCTCGGTTCCGTACCACTCAAACATCAAAGTTCGGTTATAAATAGGTGATATCATGTACAAATCGTGTACCAAGTCTCACTCCAAAATAGTCGAAACACAGCCGGCATTCTGTCCTGGAATTTCGCAAATTTTTAGGATGCTTCTCGATAATTCGACTCCGTGTCAGCGAATCGCTTCAAACGTCTCTAGAACGGCGGTTTTTGATTCTTAATACACCAATAAACAAAATACTACCACCAGCGGAATGATGAATTACGTGAACAGCTTCCCACGCGATGATTCATGGACAGTTTTTCCGTTGCGAAATAAGAATTGTCCTTACCGTGGTCACCGGCTCTCGAACACTATGCAACGTCAAGGTCCAGAAATTTTTTTACAGTCTACTCTCACCGTAAAAATAGGCCATCTATTCGGAAAAAACGATCCGTTTCGATTTACGCCTTTGAGATCACTTTCCATGGCAAAATGTCTTTACCGTGGCTGTCCTTACCGTGGAGAAAATATATCGAAAATTGCTCATATCTTTTACATAGATTGACCAACGTTTATGCCCGTCTGGGAATTGTTTTTGGATGTCAGATAGATTGGAAAACACCTATGAGCGGTCAGATTGCAGCTATATTTCAACTAGTCAATTTTTGGTCCAAGTCCCGACCCCCGCCGTTTTTGCCCTCGAAATACCTAAGTTATCTCATAATCACCCATATGCCGTATATATACTATGATATGCATGCCTCGACGAACCACTTGCCGCGCCCGTGGATTTCGCGCATTCCAAATGCTATGAGGATGATATGCGGATGGCGGTTGATTTACTAATACACATACATATACTACGCTTCTCTCTTTGCAATTTTGTATACTTATGGGATAAATAGATTTTTGCAGACGGTGCAAATCAATTCTCACCTTATAGGTTATGGAGTTGTTTGAATTCATGGTGTCATTATGACCTCCAAATGTGTATGATTAATGTATAAAATCGTGCTGGGTGATCAAAGAGAGTCTGTGTAATCTTCTGGTTGAGCGAACATCGGCGTTTCGTTTGAATTTTTCATGAATCCAAAAAAAAAAAATGATATTATTTTCCATAATTGGCGCAGGGCTAATATGATCAATAAGGAATGATTATCGTCACTGACAAATGATAACTTCATACCATGGCCCAGGTAATATTGCTTGTTCAAAATTAATTTCGAAATCTTGTAACTGTTGTAATATCTAGAAATCTCAATCAATGACATCGATTTTGTACCAGGGTAGTGGAGAGTGGAGCAAAATTGGACGGACCTAGCTATCTCACTTATCCAATTTTACCCTCCTCCAAATTCACCCCTTGTCACTCCTATCTATATAGATCCTTAAATTTTTGAAAATTCTGAAATTCCCTTGAATTTTCTGTAAAATCCTTGAAATATTTTGAAACTCTTTGGATCAAATTCCAATCTTTGAATCAGCATTTCTATGAAACATTCGCATATCAGAAACGAATACAGAATTATTCATTATGATTTGGAATGAATTTTCTTCCGTTAAATTTCTCGAACAATCATTGAAAAAATTCTTGAATCCCTATAATTTCCCTCTTTAAAATCCTGAAAAACTCCTTGAATGGAATTTTAAAAGTTATATGTAGGTACTCTGTGTACGTCTCTGTAATAACCAGCCAAATATAAATTTTTCAACCTCCGTTGTATATAATAACAAAATTTTTATTCAAATCATTTAATCATGTTAAATTTAATTGCTTCATGATAACAAAAAATCAATTTTCCAAACTGTGCCACAAGAAAATCAATTTTCTCAATGACTATTGCAATGGTTGACAGTCCACCACATCAAAAAGCATTGTTATTCAGAAGAACCAAGTTTAATTCTCGTAGAGCAATAATTTTCCAATTTGTATGCTCTTTCCAAGATCTCACTTAAACAAACGAGAAATTCTGAATGCCACTTCATTCTACTGGCGCACATAATACGTCTGGTCATAATAATATACGCAACGACCACAAGCGCCGCATTTTACACATTCGCGCCACATAACCCAGTATGCACTATGCTACTATGCTAATACATCTCATGAAACAAAACCAGAGATTAGCCTCTTCTCAAACTTCCCAAGAACATACTGTAGATTTTTTCTCTAGCAACCAAGCCAACTCTCATAATATATACCTATGCTACTGTCGCCATAGGAAAAATCGTCACCTTAGAAAAGCCTCAAAAACAGTAGCCATATAATTCCGTAGAAAACTGTCTGACACATTTTCAGACAAATCGGATCACACCAAAGTAAAATGGGTATTAGTTCCAAACCTCTTCTAAACCGTGATAAAAAAAATTCTTGGACCCTTTCGTCACTATATAACCTCAAAATGTAAAATCCTCCAAGAGAATTTTAGAAAAGCGGTTATCCCTCAAATTGAAAACTGCTGAGCAAACAGTGACGAAAAATCTTCTACATAGGTTATATACATGGTTAGTCTTCAAAATCTGTTTGGCGCTGTCTATCGAAGCTTATTATAAGATATATACAGAACCCGTTTGAAACCCGACATCTCATTCTAACCTCAAATATACATATATATACAGTTCTCTAATGCATTTGGTATCCGCGATGACCAAGGCGACGAACGAATCTTTGAAGCATCCCGCCGAGTTGAAAAAGGGTCTATATACTGGTTTTAGAATCGCATTATATTGTGTCGCGGTTCTATTATAATGACGCGAAGAGCGGATTATCCGTCCCAAATCCACGTCAGACCTACGCATATACATACATATTATTATATCGGGTGGTGAAAAAAGAGGTAGCCTTGGCTCATTTTTTTTCCAAAGAAAGAAAATTCCATGAAAAATGAAGGAAACTCTTTCTAGATGACACCCTCATTGGAATGTATCGTGTATATTGAGTGTATTATACATAATATACGCGTGCGCGTATAATATGCGTATAAAAACTATTTGGCACATGTATGAAAAAGAGAAGATGGCGCTGATGTATGTGATTCTGTATAAATCTGTAATATTGTGGTGGTTCTTAGAGCAAAAATGTACAATACAATAACGACAGGTGGAACTTTTCTTATCGCGGTCGAGATTTCACAAGGCTCGCCGACACAAACTTATATATACCACCCGCGCAATAAGAGCTCCAGTGTTGCGATAAGATAAGCCAGAGACGCGGTTCTCTTATTATACACATACATACACGTATAAAATGTTGTGGGTGGTTGGATGGTACCTTCCACGCTATGTGTGTATGTGTATATATTTTTTTCATTTTTCATATGTGTATATTTTCAAATTTTCATGGTGTATACATGCGTAAAATACATACTCCGCGTATAAAATTCACAAGTTTGCAATTATGAGTCATAGAGCCAGCTGAGGCAATTCTTTTTTTTTTCGGGGGTCCGCCACGCCACGCCACCGCCGGTGCTCTACCCGATACCACCTTCGCAAAACAGGTATTTTCGCTTGAATGGCACACTCCACTATGCTCCGCTATAAAATACACACATATATACTTTGAATACACATATGCGTAAATGCGTATACTATAAGTAATATATGGCACGTATATAGATGCATAAGGGCTAGTGTATTAGGCTATTTTATAGGTTATGTTACTCTGTTGCTACTGCTGATGCAGCTGCCCGTGACATGTGTGTGATCCCGTTTTTCGGCCTCATCGCCCGTTTCATATCGCATTCTGGACTCCTCCTCCTCCTCCTCCTCCTTCTCTTTTCTCTTTTCAAAATATATAAATTCTCGTATTCTTGAATTGGATCGATCGCATAGCTGGCGTTTGGCCCGTTATGTACGTGATCATGACGAGGCGGATGAAAATGCAAAGGTGTAAAAATCGCTTACTATGCGTAATTTTTTTTCTCTTTCTAGTTATGTCACAATTATGTCTTTTCGCTAATTAGTGTGGGACATTATACTGATGTTATGTGGACTAAAAAATGTTGAAAGTGTAAAAGTTACTCGCCAAGAGTAAATTTTTTTTCATCTTTTTTCCGTCACCATGCATAACGGCTCTATCAGACCGTATCAAGGTTTTAGTGTTTCAAGTGCTAAAATGAATTCAAAATGTCATTCACAGCTGCTGAAAAGAGTTTGACATCTATCAATTATACTGCCAGTAATGTTCCTTTTTATGAGGAACCCTCTGAGTTTGACGCCAAGTACGTGATAATTAAAATATCTCATAACCTCACAGTTCTAAACTCGAAACTGCATCAGAATATCTCCAATTGTGATCGCCACACAAAGAAGTCTGCAAAGTTAACGGGTAAGAAGAATAACTTTTTCATTATCGTCATCCGCTTCTTTTGAGGTTAATCTATACTTGTTTCAAGTGTCTTCTTGAGAGGTGCATCTTGAGAAGGAAAGAGTCATAAGGGCATACTCAATATATAAGGCAAGGGCCCACACACAATCTTTAGCCTTTCTTTCCGTATAAACGCGTGTGGCCTAACAGTTATAATATACCGGCATATATACACAGCACGATGACACCATAGATGAGTATATAAGAAAGATCGAAGGGTGTATCAAGTACTTCTTGTAAGACATACTCGACATATATTGAGAGGCTATCACATCTCAAAAGTATAAGATGCATCTACCTAGGAGGTCACAATCTTCAACATCATCATCATCATCATCATCCGACCCTAATACACATAATATCATCAATCACTTTGAGTACCAAACGATCTTTTATCTCAACCTTGACGTAGATATTACCTCTTGATCGTTATCCAAGAATTACATTGACCAAAATTCCGTTCTTCTGATAGATATGAAAGGATGTTACGAAATTTGAAGACACGCACAGATAAAAGTAAGTTCTTTTGCGGCAATTACGAATATAGCTCTCGGTATATTTCAATGTATTACACACTTTTCCGCAACGCAACGAGTTTGTACAGGTTTGAATTATATTACAAGTGTCACGACACATTCCTAAGTTTAACCGAACAAGTACCTTCTCTCGTTGGCATCATTGCACGAGATTATATAGTGTCTTTCTTTTTGTGTGCCAGTTTCGTCAAGTTTCGTATGTAGCACATGAAGCAGAAAGTCTATAATAGTTGTCAAAACAATACTGCTGCTTATCGTGGTATGGTAAAGAAATTAGTGTCGATATATGGTGAAGTACATGCGTCTACCCCACGTAGAATGGGAAAGTTCGATGACTTAGGGTCAGATTATGGTGAGATATGACGTGGTTACCAAAATTAATTCATATATTGAATCATCAATCGATAATAATCCGCGATTTTGGGGACATGGAGAAGCTTCTGAAGTGAAAGTGTGTGTAGTATTATAAGGAGGTATTAAATATGTGAATAGTTCGAGGCTTTTTTTTTTGGGGTAGTCTTCGACGATTATTACAGTAATCCTGCTTGTTAAAGATGCTTTGATACCCGAAATTTTACCCGTCGATTACATCTATATTATTCAAACTTAATTCGCGATACATATCCCATAATGATCACGAGGGTTGCACTTTTGTGGATATCAAATTACTAAAAGAAGACGGCAGTGAAAGCATATAACACTTGTTTCGTACGCATGTTCTCGGAATGTTCAATATTCGAGACGCTTTATCGATCGTTAGTGATCTAATACGCTTCGTCGAGTCCCCCGTTTTGCGAGATACTCCCAGTGGTACGTTTTTTTTTATAGGGGTTACGAGTCCCTTTCGATCAGGGACTTTGTCCTGAAATGCAATTTCATGCGTAAGTGAACTCTCCCACACTTTTACTGCGTATCATGAGCTTTGAGGCCTATACAATTTTGTAAGTGATATGTTCTCTTCCAATAGCTCTTTTTGGTCCAATGATTGTAATATTTATGTCTCTTGATGTGGGACACGAGCATCTGATCGAGATCACTGAAAACTTTCACGTAAGATGATAAGAACGATTCGATTTGTGCATATTTGGAACTACTGATCCAATTATAATCTCCTATGACTTTTGATGAATTCATCTTTGAGTCGGTATGACAATCATGAATCAATTTATACAGCCGACTGGAATGATGAAGTTAGAATGGTCAGATCTCGATACATTCGAAGAATCGATTCATCTCGAATTTCGGCATATCGGTCGATAAAGGGAAAATCAATATCAATCCTGAATAGATCGGTATTGAATATTTCTTGGCACGACATCGAATTAAGAAGCTTTGAAACGGAAAACCCATTTAATTCGAGCTATCGAAGTGAATCGAGTGATCGATATTCGATAAATCGAGATCATTCGTCGAGTTATCGTGAAAATTCGAGATATCGAAATTCGACAAATCAGGAAATCTGTAATCATGGATATTGTATTGTATTGAATATTTTGAATTGTGCTGTACAGCAAACTCTTTATAAGAGTTAATCTATCGGATCTCATCAAATATCGATACCACTCTCATCAATCGATCAATCTCAAATCGATCTCATTAATGAAACGCATCCATATAACCTGAATCATACGATGCATTTTTCTGTTCATTGAAAAACTTACATCGACCTAACGTACAAAATCTTGTTACGATAAGATTGCGCAGAGTCCATCCTTACTCGATCCTTACACTACTCTATAGCAGAAACAATCGAGCAACATCAAAAGAGCGATACCGCTGCCCGAAATGCATCTTCTGCGCTATATGCACCACTTTATAACGCGGCTTACGCAGCACGAGACACAAAAAGTCCAGCTAAAATTATCCGCAAATAAAATTGGTAAAAGAAAACTTTTAAAAAACGCTTTTATTCACTTGACAACGAACAAAACCTGACTATGCAAGATATAACTTGGCACATCAAATAGTTAACTATGTTCGAAAGTATGATGACACTTAACTATATGATATATTTTAATAGTGAAAATGAAAAATGGTTGACACAACTTGCGATTTCGGTGTTCGCTTGCTAAAAATTGACTTCCACTTCTTATCACAAAAACTAAAGACGTGGGGCATCTTTATCCCAAGCAGTTGAGATTATATAATTGTTGTAATAAGGTTGTTAAGAAACTTGGTAATATATTCTGGTCCAGGCACACAAGTTATCAAGCATCTTCATTTTCTCAACAAATATGATACCTCATGTGTATACCTCGAAAATAGTGAGCTATATATGAAGGTTTCAACGAACTAATGAAATGAAACACTTGGTCTCGTAATGGTTTGTTTGGATATTTTTGCGCCCCACGCTTTCACTTCTCGTGACAAGGTGTAGAAGCTATTTTTTAGCAATCGAACACCGAAATCAAAAGTTGTGTCAACCATTTTTCATATTCACCATTAAAATGTATCATATAGTTAACTGTCATCATACTTTAGAAACATAGTTAACTATTTGATGTGCTCAGTTATATCTTGCATAGTTAGTTGTTCGTTTATTTAATCATTTTTTTGTCAAAATCAACCCCGAGGCCTAATTATTACGAGCTACGAGTGATCAGAAATACGTGATTTTACCCGATCCGAGGCAACAAATCAAAACTGGCCTGAATACAGAAAGTTGGACAAAAGGCGTGTGCTCGTATATGCGCCAGACATTCAAATAGTTCGAATTATTCTGAAATTCAGATTTCCGCGCGATACTTACTGTCCGTGCACTCCGATTCAGTCGTCAGACGTACTGATTTTGAATGATTGAAAGCAAGTACTCTCCGAACTTGTAAGAAAAAACCGAATTGCAACTTTGTTTCTCGGGTCATGAACCACCAAAAAAAAAAAAAAATTGGGTTGATGCATGCGTGCTCCATGTTCTCATATGGGCAATGAAGTACACGGCCGCGCTCGCGTGTCTGCATAGGATTCAAATACTCGCGCTCTTCGATGAATGACGTTTGACGTATTTCTTATGGCATCTGTAAACATACTTCCTCGACAAAATACGATGATCCAAAAGCAGATGGCGCTATATAGTACCTTGTCAATGTGTGAGAGAGAGCACCAAAGTCGTGCCATCCTCTCACCCTCTCACGTTACAATTCGTGGGAATGTTTACGATCGCACATTGCTAACCATGTCATCTACGATAAAGCCAGAATATTAGGCAACTTATACGCTGCGAAAAAAAAATACACCGGGACACAAGCACAAAGTATTAAACCACACACTTACGTTTACTTTACACACTCGTTTCAGCAATATTGTTTGGCCCTAACGCGTACGAGCAAACGACGTATATCTTGTGGGAGGAGCTAACAAAAAATTGTGCATCATGATTGGACAGAAATGACGAAATTGTATAGTGTCCCTATTTTAAAAAATTCACTAGTCGGGCAGCTGCCGAACTAGCAACTCGGTGAAGTGCAATAAAAGCGTTTAAAAACTTGGGAATCGAGTCGCTCTCCTTCTCTCTCGACCATCAGGAGCATACTTCACTATACAATCAAGAGTCTCACTATAACATCAGTAACATCCATACAAAGGTATGCCTTTAGACGCCCGTTTATAAAGAACCTGACTGCCCAAAAATTCACGACACATGCATACCGTCACCGCCATCTTCTCTCTTCTTCTCGAATTGCAATATATATGTACCTTTATACTTTCCTCACATCACATACAAGTACATAAATGTATTATAATACCCCTTGCATGGTACTCTTTATACACTCTCTCTTTATAAAAGAGCTGCATCAAAGTTCCAAAAAAGTATATATTATATATATAGATATATATGTAGCGGTATCTTACAATGAAGCCGCACGCGCCGCGCCGGGGGCGGATAACGCAAAATAATAATGACGAAAATAAGAAGAAGAAGACGTAGAAGAAGAAGAAGAATAAGGAGGTCTAAACTTGAAGAGGAGGCAAAACGGGGCATGAGGCCCAAATGAAGAAAAAAAAAATTTGAGATCGGGCGCGTGCCAGACAGCAGCCAGGCCGCGTGTGCATGCAGCTGGCAAAAGAGGAGAGCCTCTCGTCGTCTATTTTACCTGCATCAGAGAAGCAGCAGACTTCTAGCTCTGGCTAAAACGCAGCAGCCCTTTCACGCGAGCTGTGATGTTGTATCAAAAAAGCGAGAAGGCCTGCTGCTGCATCCGGCGGCGTTTTGGGCCCTCCTTTCTAACTCTCTTGCATACTTTCATATATATATATATATAACATTTTGGACAACTTTTTCGGGGCGCGACGACCTCTCGGTATTCTTCATATAGGTATAACATAACCTATACATACAGCTGGATAATATCGCTGCACCCTCCGCAGCCCTCTATAATATATACTTACTTAGTAGATATGTTACATATATGCGTACGTGTGTGTGTTCGTATGTAAGACGCGCGTGGGCGATATTTCCATTAATGGGCAGCTGCAACTAACTCACTCTTTCTCTGTCTGCATCACAAAAATCCCTCTTCTATATATTAACCATGTATCCATATCCTCGCAATACATAGTCTTATACATTGTAAGATACGTGACGTGTGTTTATAAGATGAGAGCATACCTAACCCTCAATGTCGATTATCTTGAAAAATTAATAGGTTAGATGAAAAAAAGAAAAAAAAATACTGTTTTTTGGTATATGGTACAACGAATGAATATTCAGAGGACTACATGATTATTCTGAGTTTGATACGGTGAGACAGAGAGGTTATAGTTTTAGGCCGCTCAGCGATTAGGTGACGCGCAAGAGTAGTTTCATCATTTTCATGAGCTATTACATTGCTCATCTCGCATGCTAGTCTGAATCGTCTCAACAATGACGCGCAGACGCCACCGATGTGAATAGTATCACTTGGGGGTCTCGTTTACTGGTATGTGTATATATATGTAGTAGTAGTAGTCTTGAGATGCAGGAAATGGCCAATTTGATGGTGATATGAGGATAGTTTGCAAACTCTAGGCGGCAAAGCGATTCTTACCAAGTGTCGCCTTCTAGATTAGGAGGTGCCGTCTGTAACAATCTGTAGTGGGAGATTTTTTTTTTAAATTTCTTGTTTATCAAGTTGGTATTTTTATAAATATCGTTTCCAGGGATCATCTGCACATTGAACTCTTGCATTTGTAGATTGAGAACATTCAAAGGATTTTAATTGTTATCCGTCTTGTTTCGACGATTTGAATAGTTCTACTTTATTTTTTCTGTGAAGTTGGTACGTTTGGTTCAATTGGTTTAGTTTGGTAACAAATCTGATTGAAATGGAATCTATCTGATCATTACCAAAAAAATCGTATAAAATATTCAATTTGAATAGGTATAGTCTTGAGAATTCCAAGATTTCGCAGACACCACTGGTCAATTCTACAATAACGGTTCAATCTATAGCCTAATTCAAATTCTCATACTCATCATAAGTATCAGTCGTACCAACTATCAAACCAGTACAACTCTTCATCATATTTGGAAATCACGTTACAACAAATAACCCAGATCATCCAAACACTCATGCAATTGAGCAAGTGGCTATTATAACCCATCATTACGTACTTCACTCTCGCTCACTGATAAATCGCATTACTCAAAGTGGGTCACACCCTTTAGTTCCCCCTATATAATGATGCATTCATGATGTCCCTTTATACACATCATCAGCATATCCATTATGATCATCACACTTAACTCACTGCACCGATAACAAATTTTCCCATTCATAAAACACCTGACTCATCGGTAACGGCGTCGTCGTCGGTCGGCGCCATGTTCAATTGACTGACGCCGGCCTAGTCTACAATAACGGCCTCTGATGCGTCCAAGTTAACTATGAAAATCGCTATATAATACTGACCATCTCTTATCACTGCCAGTCACCAACTCTTGCGTCAGTCAAAAGGTTTATTCGATTACGCCGGCCACGCCGGCGTGGCCCATCGGACCTCTCTCTCTTTCTCGCTATGTTAGAAAGAGAGGTCCGATGGGCCACGCCGGCGTGGCCTGGCCTGGCCGCCGTAATCGAATAAACCTAAAATCTCTACCACCTCTCCTTCTTTAAATCCATTAATCCAATATATAGCAATGATAAAACTAAGCTACAGCAGACGATCATCTCTCAGTCTGTCTTGACACTTTATAAACTACGGTATGAGCTTCATGTATCACCTGCGCGTTAGACTTGCATCCATCCATATATACACATTATTATATTATGTACTCTATAATATAGGGTCTCTATAATATATAATATATACATCTATATATCTAATATATTTAAGGGGCGCGTGCGCTTGGTGTTTGGTTACAGGGAGGCGGAGGCAGCATCAGCGGCACGTGCGTACATCAGGCAAAAGTATCAGAAGTAAAAGTAACAGCAGCATCAGTAGTAACAGCCCAGGTGCTGGTGGTGAAACATCAGAAGCAGCAGCAGCAGCAGCCGTTGAGGAGGAGCAGACGTGTAGGTGCGTCTGCTGCTCCAAACTGCAGCAGACATCATCATCAGTTAATAATACAAGCCATTTGACCGAGCAGACGATGCACAGGATGCATCATTATCAGTATTCTTCGTCGTCGACGACGACGACGACGACAATGACAGCATCTCAACAACTGAGGCCTTGTAGCCGGACGTTTGAGGAGTATGATAATTTTCATAATAAAGAGTCAGAGGTTAGGACGAGGTTTAGGAGGCCTACAGGATGCTGTACACAGTGTGAGCACAGAGATGTGATGCTTCTACAGAGGCGGAGGCCTCCAGATGATTATCAACATCATCATCATCATCATTATAATCAACGAGATGTGCCAATTTCGTGTTCGAAAAGCAGTAATAGGTTATGTGCGACAGCGACAAGATTTTTACATTTTATTACGAGGCTTGCGTCGACGTTGCAGTCACTAATACCACCCTACCTCGCTACAATGCTCATACTTTCGTACAGCCTAGTCGGCTTTGCAGGTTAGTAAAGTGCAATTTTGTCTTATCATTAGGCTACTTCTACATTGATGAGTTTGGATAACATAACCTTGCAATCTTATCTTGATGTTTTGAAAGCTCGTCTTTGTACAAGTAGCCTTATTGTTAATTCATTTGAGTGTGATTTGTGTGAAATAGTGGTCAGTCTGACAGTGTTACTAAAGAGACAATTTTGTATTATAATTGGTAGAGTGGGTCAATTGGATGGGTTCCAAGAGATAAGCAAAGTGTGTATACGGTGCTCTGATTGATTTGCAGTTCTGATAAAGGTATCATTACAGTCGCATTCAATTTCGAGAGGGATTAATTTAAACAATTGTGAATTCCTTGGCTCGCTAGCCAAATGTCATTCGGTACAGATTTTAGGCGGGAAATTCAAAATTGTCCGAGATTCAGGAGGAAAATGTATATTATTACGAGGAAGACTTCTCGGGTGTCAAGGGTAATATTGGGTGTAGTGTTTTCCAAAACTTGACACATAAAATCAAGTCTCGGCAATGACACTGATGAGCACAAGGGACCCGGTCCGACCCTGATGTGGGTTAGGACTTTCTTCAAATATAGGGGAGAATCGTGGAGGCGGAGCTGTGACATCCCCTCAATTTCCAGTCAAGATTATCTCGTTTTCCTGTGCGGACGCATACGCTTGCGTTCCTATATGTATACCTTCTGACCGTGAATTATGAGCCAAAAACACGTGTAGAATTTAATGAATTTCTTACTGCCCGTCGACAGAGCCCGCATTCCACTTCTTCAAGTTGTTGATTATTGTTTTTTATTCCCACCTCAATTTTTCGGTCGATGCTCCTTTGAAAGAAAAAAACTATGTGTCTGGTGTACATACATATGCGGAAATAATTTGAACTGATATGATTTACATTGTTTCTGCTATTCAAGATGTTTTATATTTATTTTTTTTTTCATTCATTCTACTTGCATGATTTTCGTCTACTTTTTGCACCAGAATCGTATTTATATCAACGATCAAAAGGTTCTATGATTATAAACGAATTCATTGATGATAATTTTTTTTATAAACCTGATGTGCCAACTTCTGATCTTCGTGGTCCTTATCCAGATATCGCAAGTTCATCGTGTTGAAAAATACTTGTTGAACATTATTTCTTGAATTAAGTGAGTCTTCCTTGACATCATTTCGGGAAAATACGAGGTTGGAACATTGAGTAGATGAGCATCAAATTTCCTGGCTTTCAGATAACTTCATATAGTCTAATAAATAGAATTCCTTAAAAGTTTTTGCCGTGCTCAGTGACATGTCGTTGCAACCCTGAGAAATTGATTGAAATCAAATCAAACTCATGATAAAATTTGTGACAGAACTGCATAAAGTGAAAAATTTTGAAATCTCCACAAAATAATGTATTTGGAGTTATTTAATGTGCTACTTAGATACAGATGAATAATCCTCAATGACAGTAATGGTAAAAAAACTTCTTACATATACCCTTCTCTGGACAAGAAGCATCAAAACAACTCAAACCATTCATAAAATACACAGAAATTCAATTCAATCAGATTTTGCAATCAAAGCACAAGCAATGCATCATCGATCAATTACTGTATGTATGCATGCATCCAAAAGAAGCTAAACCAGACACCAGAGTCTCTTATCATGTTATATGTTTGTACAGGCGCATCATCATCATCATCAAGCGCTAGCGCCTTGTGGAAATTTGAACCCTTATAACTTTTCCGTTTCATGCCCGTTCAGCTACTGTTTTTTTTTTTAATTTTATTTTTGGGCACGCGTCCATCCGGCCCGAATCGCTGCTTATAATAACGAAAAACAAGAGTGAAAATTTGTATACATGATACAATACTACGATGATATATACAAGACGATACCAAATGCGCTGGAGGGTCGTCACTCAATACTCTCTTTTACCGGCGCCAGACTCAGACTTCCGTCATTTTTACCCCATACCATAGAATACATACACATTTGTGAGGGTGGATGGATGGACGCATATATATAGCCATCGGCGTTTTCACGGCTCGCCGACGCGACATGTTTAATGTATAAATAGCCATATATATCCTCAGACATTGTACATATAGCCCTTTTGCATATTTTTGATTATCTCAAAGAGATAATAGGGAATTCGTGCTCTCTCTTATTGCAAGGGGAAGTCAATTCGCTGGTAATTCAGTATATATTCAGTAGTATTGTAAGATGTATATATAGAAGTGCACCTGTGGGAATTGGAAATTAGGCGTGTCATTCAATTGTAGGGTTATATGTATGCAGGTATTTGAGATCCCTTGAGACGTATGTATATTAGATTACAGGTAAAATTTTTTATCATACCGCGTACTTTAGCTAATTGTAATTGAGTAAGGTCTTATTTGAGTGTCGTAGTATGGGGTAAAAAAAGTTTAGGTAGATATAGAAAGGGTTAAGGTGTACCTGACTGAGACCTTTGGACTTCTATAGGATGATCTGTTATTAGCATACCAAGTTTTTTTTTTATTTTTTGAGGTGATCCCTTCGAGACTAGGAAAAAATTTTGAAAGTGAAAGGGTTGACGGTGGATGCACTTGCTGTTTGGGTTTATCTCTCTATTAGCATACCACGTTTTTTTATGCCGAAGATTGTTTTTACAGTTTTTTTGAGGGGAGACTTCTTCTTGATACCCTCGGTTTTTTTTCGTAGGAATGTGTTTTGAGGTGTTGGAAAAACTTGAGCAAGTGATTTTTTTTCATGCCTGTGTCACCAGATATACTTTTTTTCTGAGATTATGTTGAGGGTGGCTTCGAGTAATGTAGTCATTTTATCTGTGATATCTATTTGAAATTCATACGAGTAGAATTTTTGGGTTCCAGAGATTTTAGCTTTGTTTGTTTTACTGACCACAAGTCGTCAATTTTAGAAAATTACCTGCAATTTTTCCTTGATTTTATAACCGATCTTAGTTCGATTTTTTACGTAAAATTTTCCATAATGAACACATGGAAAATTTGACGAGAACCTTTAATCAAGGTTGTCTTTGAATGAGTGCATGAAAATTTATGATTCAATCTTACGAGTGGCCAAGTGATTTTTCGAAGAACTCATATCTATGAAGTCTGGATAATCCACATTTTTGTCAGAGTTTGAACCGATCGACATGATATTTCTCAGCTTCCCGAATATCTCACTAAACAGCAGGATGCATGAAAGTAATGATATATATTTGATTAGATATCGGTGTTTCTTGCAAAAAAATTATACAAAAATACAGTTGGCCTTCAAAATTTTGTGCAATTTTTTTTTTGCCTCATAAGCCCCACAATAAATGTCCATTCGTAACATCAAATGTTAGAAACTTTTAGAATCCTCTCAACTTAATGAAACTACGTTTTCCCCGCGATTGACAGACCCATTTTTCTCCTTTTTTTCTTCCAAAAACGAAAACAAGCTTTCGCTCCCCCCGAGAAGAGCCATCATCAATTTTGGGTCCCTCGAATTGACTGTTATTTTTTCAATCTTTTTCCAATTTCATCGGTCCCAAAGCAAAAATTCCAAGATTCTTCGCGATAGTAAAGGATCCCCATCAGAAAAATCTCTCATTTTCAAAAGAGTCTCGTTTGTGCAGCAGCATAAATACTATATATACATAGTGTGAGTTACAGTAGTCATTCTCTGTTGCAACGGACCAACTCAATTGACGTCATAGGTATCGAGAATTGATGCCTATATAACGTTCGGTTTCTCCGCGTGATAAGAATTTGAAACGCCGTAAAAAGAATATCTGCAGTAGTATACTAGCCTATGCAGTTTATCTAACACATCACCTTTTAAAACTCTTTGCCGCCTCAAAAAAGAAAAAAAAATACCTAGAGTCTTAGGTCGTGAAAAAATATATTGTTCGTCTCACGTTCGAAAATATATTTTCATACACGTCATATGTACGTCTGTGGCAAAACTCATCAAACTCTTCTCAAATAATCTCATATCCTGATCGCGTATCTCGGAAGAATGGAACGGAAATATACATGATGTATTTTAGATAGATTCCCTCAAAAATCGCGATAAATCCATTACTCGAGGTTAGGGATGATGATCTTGGAGGGAGCTGATGGGCAGCAAATTTTTTTTTTCCGATCGATTGAAATTCAAGCCCGGGAGATTTGAATCGGCAGAATCCGGTCCCGCATGGCACGTGCTCTCAATCACGTTTATATACTTTGCTCATCGATCGTTCAGTGTATGTCCAGATAACAGGCACACATATATTCACTATATCTATCTAGATGTGTGTGTGTGTGTGTGTGTATGTTTTATGGGTTATCTTAGGGTTATGGAATGGAAGATGCGTGGGCGGGCCATATGTGCATTGTAATTGAATAGAATAGATGAGACTCTTGATGGGTTACGTGCAAGTTTAGGTGATACTCGGATGATGCGGTTAAAATACATGTGTTGTTGTGTGTTAGTTGGGGTGTGAGGTTAAGTTAACCATGCTCGGAACTAAGGGAAGGGTGATAGAGAAATTGGGATGATTCCATTTGAGCTGGTGTCGATTGACGCGTACAGAGATTGAACTATTAGTGTAGATAGATTTCAAGGGTGAAATTCGGGGGTCGTCAACTGGTGGCAGTGTAAACTAGGGTGTATTAGTAATTTAGGGTGAAATTGGCCTTGTCATATTAGACTGATGGTCCATGGTCATGATCATTGGGATGTAGTGTTATAGGGTTTGTATAAGAGTCGTAGACACGTGTAGGAATGGTTTGATTATAATCTTAATTGAGTGGTTCCTTTTTAATAAGGCTTATGAGAAAATATTGCGCACATGTAGAGAGCTCGGTAGAGAGTATGCAAATGGAAAAATATGCGTGTATTCAAGAAAATTGGAGAATGTCAAGTTTTCATGAAAGGGAGACATTTACAGGGATGAAAATAGAGGAATAGAATTCTATTAACCGATAATCATCGATTGACGTTTCTGAAGTTGTCCCACTGTGCGATCTATACACAAAAAACTTCGAATTATGACAATTTGATCATCGTTATATCGGACGAGTTTCTAGAAATTGTCAATTTGATCGACGTATATTGTTTAAAATAATATTCCATAAATGTCTCACTACGTTGTGAATTCTATCAGCATGTAATACGTGGTAAGAAATCAAAAATTGCGATCATTACGAGTGAATATTGGTAATCCTTTAGACATTCCAAAAATCTTTCCAAAACTACATCTTGCTGAATCTTACAACGATCTTTTGAATTATAGAAGAGTCTACGCGCGCAAAAGGAGTTCTCGGAAGCTACTTGAATAAAAATTGCATACATTCAAAATCGATACATTTTAGAAAAAAATCTGAAATGAAATGCTACTACTACTCATCCAAAGATTTTGAATCAGGTCATTGACTATCTAAAATATTTTGAACTAGACAAATGAATGTTCTAGGTGTACATTAACCTCAGGTGCAAAGCTCAATTTCAATTCCCAACTTATATTAAAAACTGCAAACTCATTCACTATCCATTAAAAAAAAATTCCAATATCGCATACAATATAGTACAGCATTTTACCCAAAACGAAGGGTGGTTGCATCCGCCTACACATATAACTAATCTTACACACCGAGCATCGTAAATTTGTTTTCAAATTTTACGGTCATCGACCGACTACACCAGCCCTCCAATTCTCCCCTTCAAAATCGTACATTCAATTCAAAAGTCACTCATCGATATCGAAAAATCTTTTATCCACATTCCCCTTCAACATCATCCTCATCAATATCCTTTTCCAAAAAATACTTAAATTTATTCTTAACCTCGTTGTCCCACTCCATCTCCCTCAATATTTTGTAAAAATTATCCCTACTCTAATCCAATCTTCTTCAATATATCTTTTGAGCTCGCTCATCGATTGTTGCCAAAACCATTTCACTGCCTCGCGATATCTCCTTACTCCTTATCTTTACAATATACCTGTATATATTACTATTTCGCGCACCTGACTCTCATTTTCCTCCTACACTATCAACACACCGCTCTTTTTCTCATATACCCGAAAGCGAGTATAAGGCAATCGACGGTCAAAGGGACAAGCTCAGTCTATAAAAATCGCTTTCTTCTTCTTACCCTCTCCATAATCTCAATATTACTCGCCTCAGGGGAAATCCATTAGCAATCGCCTTTAGGCGTTCGTTCGCTTCTTCATAGCCAAACATTAAACTCGATCATCGAGAAAGAGAAGAACGTTTTAAAAAAGTCGGCGCAAAAAGAGTTGATCGGCGGCCGTTGCCGCAGAAGGCAGGTGCATCGAACGCAAAGCTCAGGGGGTCTAATATACTACAGGATTCTATATAATACAGACTGAACATTCCAACCGACACGATCAGTTTCAGATTCTATCAGGCTTTATATTTATCTGTATATATTGTATAGAATTTACAATGAAAAAAAACTAAGGAAGAATAAGGTTATGTTGTATTAGACGAGTGGAATGTATGCATGAGTGGAGAATGGTATAATTAAAATGAATTGATTATTAATTTTTTGATTTTTGAATGTTTCTTTCAGACGCGTGTTCGTCGCGTTCAACGCCGAAGCCGCGGCCTCCTACGCCAACGCCGCGGCCAAATATCACATTCCACATGTATACGTGCCCGCCTGACTATGCCGAGTGGTATTGCCTCAACGGGGCCACGTGCTTTACTGTCAAGATATCCACTTCGTTACTCTACAATTGCTTGTAAGTATTATAACCTCTTGTGTCTGTAGCATAGAAAAAAAAACGCGAAAAAAGTGCTCGAAACCACTTTTGGCGCGCAAACCACCCCGTAGGTGGCTTATCGGTGCATCGAACGATAGTCCTGCGAGGTTATCTCGAGATATATCGAGATTGCATCAATTTACGCGGATCGACTGTCAGAGTGGAGATGGAGAGACACTTCCTTCCGTGGGTGGTCCTGATTCAGAGGAATTGAAGAGTAATCTTTCGATAGCTTTGATGATCATATCTCGCAGTGTATGAGATCGATAGATCGATCGTCGAATTTCTTCGATTTATAATACCGTGAAATTTCGATAATTGAATTGCAGATTTGCATTTCATCGATACTGCATTATATTCATGCACCATTATCTGTTCCATAATCTAACCGTTTGAAAAATCGATCGTAAAATTTTACGATATATGGAACTTCGATACCTCGAAATGATCAATATTCCGAAATCCTCAGTTTTCAATCAGAATCATCTCCGTTATTCCATGTAATCTGCTGATCTGTTCTAAGTACGATAGAATCATCAAATATATCGATCGCAAATGTTCTGGATATATCAAAGTTCGATAGCTCGAAATTTCTGATATCTCGAAATCCTCAGCTTCCAATCTCGTAACGCATCCCCTTTTTCGTTGATAAACTCTCCAAATGTTCAAACAATGGGATAATTTTCAAAATTTTAGTATAACATACCCATTAATCTGTCTTCGTTATCTATAAAAACAAGCCGTTTCGATAACTCGAAATCTCAACAACCCAAGCATTTCCATTCTGCTTCTATAAAAAGCACGCATTATCAAAATTCCATTGTACGCGATGAAGATGAAGATTAGATGGCTAGATATACCGATTAGCAGGCAAGCTTTGAATTCTTTCCAACGAGCTCATCGTATTATAATCTCTACCGTGAAAGAAGCAAAGAATTCCAAGACCGTCTAATAATCGCATCTGCAAAAGAGTTAATTTGTCCATTATTCGCGTGATACATCTCGTCAAGCCAAGCATGGATAATCTATACCTTCTAATACGTCGTCGTCTCTCGACTGCAGCTCTTCACCTAAGAATTATATACTTCCAGTCTAATACAGTATAGACTTCTTTCAATCTTTGGCAACGGTAAAATATTTAATCTTTACAAAATTACACGTTCGAGCGTAACTAGTAAGCTTTTTTCCCCTTTTGAAAATCCTATAATCGTGAAATTCAAAAACACCGCCATCTGAAAAATTTTTCAGGTTTCGCGCAACCTCTTTCCTTTTTATCCGCATTCAAACACGAATTTTCTGAAAATCTCCCTCCTTTGCAACCTCATACATGGATATAACATAACCTACATCTTCTTCGGTCCAACTTTTTCGATGCTGCAGCAGCATAATATCGTATTTTTTTTTTCTTCGTCGATGCATCAAAAAGAAGGACAGAACAGAAAGACCACCATCAGCTTCACCTTTCTGAAATCTTCAGCCATCACAAAAAAAAAAATCTGCCATCCTCCCAAGTGTCTCTCCATATATATATAATACATATCGTCGATGGCGTGTCCTTCCCACGGCCTCGTGAAACTGCATTACATTATAATACGAGAATCTCTTCTCGCAAGACATCAACCAAAGAGTCAAAGATTTCTTCTAAATCCTCGACCAAGTAGACCCTGTCACGTACAACCAAACTGTGTATAATATGTATTTTCTTGTCATCTTGGTTTAAGACATCATTTTTCCACCGAATTTTCTGTACAAAACTTTTGTCGTCCTTTAAGGTGCAATAAAAATTCATCTTCGAATGACAAATGAAAAATTTATCTTGACTTTTAGTCTATCTATCTATCTATCTCTGTCTTTTCTGCGAAATGCGAAAGAGAGAAACTTTGTCGCATTATATTCGCTCCTGGGAATAATCGCGAAGCGTCATTCTCATGACTTCGATGAGTCCTTCTTCTTTCTCTGGGTGACGGCCTTGCTTCTGTCACGGAAAAACCAACTCTCGTATTTTATATATATATATACCTATATATTGTATATTGGATATATAGTAATGATGCACTCCTTTTCCGTGTGTTATTCTGACTTTGAGCTTTTATGTATTTGTTTTCAGGTGCGCCAATGGCTACATCGGGCAAAGATGCGAATTCAAGGATCTTGACGGCTCCTACCTGCGTAAGTATTATATTTATTGGTATAATTTATTATATATATAATGATGCACTTTACAAGAGTTTAAGTATGTCTAGACGATGGTGAGAACAAGTGGTACTGTATATTATTTGGGTATGTGAGCATTATATAGAAGAGAGAAATGACCTGAAGCAAAGTGCAGTAAAACCGCAATAGAGTCAGGTATTTTTTCGAGGTGTAATGTCTTTTGAGGATTTTGGTGCTTTGTTATCTGGGGTCTCTGATGATTTTAGTGTTTGACTTTGATGAAGCTACCCGACTTTCGAGTAGCTTATTCCTATCGGTTCCCATGGTAAATAAGATGCTTTTCCGACTTTTTGACTTAGTGGCCGGGCATGTTTGTCTCAAAACCTAAACATTTTAGAACTTGAATTCGGTTGTAGTGGTTAGGAGTCGTTTAGTTGGAATAACTTGGTTATTTTTTCCACTTTTTTTCTTCCAGCTTCTCTGGAAGATCAGCGAATTTATAAATATCTAATCGATTAGAGTATTTGAATTTATATTAGATCTCATAAAACCTGAATCACGTAAAGGATACTTCGTGATAGTTGCTCCAAGAAAAATTTTCTAATTGAATTTTATGAAGAGATAAATAGGAATAGTTGAAGTATTAATAATATTTCGTGGTGTCTTTGATTATTCGAGAAAATGATAGAAACTTTCAACAGACAAATATGGGAAACCCCCACGTAAATGCTGTGACAATCGAAAGCTAACAAAGCTCAAACAAGCTCATTCAAAAATCGAAATTCCTCAAAAAATTTGGTCGAAATACCATTCAAACATTCACAATTCGAATGGAAAATTTGTGACAGAAATGAATGGGCTTAAAATCAGAAATACTAAAATATTCAAAAAATTCTATTTTAGTCATCGGTATAAGAAGAACCAAAGTTTTGTTTGTTCAAACCTCAAAAACCTCCAAAAGTGTTCCAATCATCAAAAGCCAAGAAATTGAAACTTTAAAACAAAAACTTCCGAAATTCGAAATTTTCTGAAAAAATTTTATCTGATTAGCTCTCAAACATTCTAATAAATAAACAAAAGCTTTCGGACATCTTAAACTTATCAAACTTTTTCTCTTGCTCAGATCCTTAATGCGGAAACTAAGGGACAACATATAATTACTCTAATCAAGGCCTAAGACTACAAAAAGTCATTGAGTAAAATCTCTTCGCTGATCACGATCTCTCTTGTGATGCCGTGCTCATGACAAACTCAAAAGTCCCACTGCCGCATCATCAGACACACGAAAGATTTGTCATCAGCAAATGCAGTACCACTTGTATCTCACGATCCATTGTTCCTTCCTATCTTTTTTTTTCCATGCATCCATATCTTTCTCCTTGTCACATAAAATCAGTGTCACGATAAGAAAATAACCCACTTCACATCACTCAAAACTTGAGTCTATACTCATCATTAAAATACTTACATCTATCTAATTCACTTCATTTTTTTTTCCAAAAATTTCAGCGTCCCGACAACGAGTTATGCTCGAGACGGCCAGTATAGCTGGAGCAGTTACGATAGCAGTATTTCTAGCCGTCATAACCTTCATATCAGTTTACATACACTGTAAGCGAAAACAGAAGGAATTACGCATGAGGTGAGGACCATCATCATCATCACTATCATTCTATAGCTTCAAAATTTCAACAAGAATGTTGCCAAAAAAAAAATCGTATCGTAGATAGAGAACGTATGCGTTCGTGCGACACTTGTTCCTTTACAAAAAAGCGCTGAAAAAAAACACAACATCTTACATAGAGTCCTATACACTTATTATATTATATTCCCTACACGAAATGAGCAGAGTAGCAATGAAATTATGAGCGTAAAGAAAAAAAGAGCGACAGATGGACAAGCCAGAAGCTTTCAAACCTTATGTACAAAAATGAATGAGTAAAGAGAGTCAGCCAGCCGACGCGACGTTCGCGAAAAATTGTGAGCTGTCGATACCTTTTGCGAGCTCTCTTGTCTTGGGCCTCACTTTCGTGATGTGCTTACTGCACCATCATATTCTCTTTAGCTTCATTTTATATATATATATTTTTTCGTGGCAATAAGGCTCCTCTGTGTTACAGAAATCGATTTCGACACCTGTTCCGATCGCTGCACTATAGCGCTGCACACTCACTTTTTTAACTGTTTTGAATTTTTGGACGAAAAAATACTGAACCACGTGCGCTTACCTACCTGTCTCATCATAATTATTACTGTATATATATGACTCGTATTTTTCTTTCTACTTTCAAAATTTTGAATAAGCCCGCGCGACGCCTTCATTTCAACATATATTATATATAGCTTTTACCGATCGACACATGCTATTCGAAAGTTTATATATCCATTTCTTGGTATAGTATATCTTCATTCGAATCTTTGCAATTTTTTTCTCTTCTCTTCCTGATGGTCAAATAACGGGATTAATTTCGGGTTTTTGGAAACGGTTCATTATGAGACGAGGAACAATCGATTTTTAAGCCTGCTATATAATGGCTAATTATGACGTTGAAAGAGATATTGGATTCTTAATTGAGTATTCTTTTTTTTTTTTTTTTTTTTTTTTTTTGAGGAATTAGGAGTAAGTGATTCGTTGAGGTAATAATGGGTACAGTTCAATTAGATTTTGTTGACTCAATTCAAATTTATTTAGAAAAAACAGTTTCAAACAAATTACCGGTCGGTGATACTTTCTTTTTATCACGTCTAGGAATTGTAATTAATTTCCAGTGAAACATTCAATCAAAAATATTTAGTTACATTTACTAATTTGTGAATGTAGATGTATTCTATTAAAACATAGAATCTATAAGAATTTATCTGTAAAGTATTTTTCACATTGGTTCTTGAATACACTTGATCGACAATTCGAAAGATTCTCTCATCGCAATGAATTCAATTTGAGCACACACTTTCAGCTAGTGCAAAAAGACCTACAATATCGAATAAGTCGCAATCGCAACATAATGTACCAATCAAAAAGTAATCGAGACTCGCTTAACGAGATAATTCGTTCAAATTTGATTCTCATAAGTAAATCACACTTGACATTCAAGAGATGTCCTTCTTCGCATCGTAATCGTGTTATTCAATCTCTCCATGATTTTTCTCATTCAAATTGGTACCACTACCAGCACAATCATCTCAATTTACCATTTGTCATAATCTCAAGAGAAATTTGCAAACATCACTTCCAAGAATTTTTCAAACATTTCCAAAAACTAGGTCAAACTCAACAATTTCTCCCCTTAATAATAATCATACATAAACTATTCAATTTCATATCTTATAGTACAGACAAACAAGGTCACACAAAATTTCACATAGACACGCGGCGAGGGTTTATTCACCGTAATGAAATCAAACAACGTCTTTTGATGCAATAATTTGTAATAGTCTAGATTCTATGAGACACTCTAACCTAGATTATACCTACTGATTCACAAGATTGCAGTCTCGCATTGGTAGAAACGTTCTTAATGGGTTAAAATTGAAGAAGCTACCTCAACAGCAGCAGCATCATCATCAATTCGTATATAATTCGATAATTCAAAGAGAGAGATAGATTCAAGTCTCAGGATTAAATTCTTCTTCACCCAAATGAACCTTCTTTCTTCTTATCTCAACAACCGTCGTATATATAATCCAATCGAGATACAGAAATTGCGATTTCGTTGCTGCTCTGCCATTATATACTCCTGATTGAGGCTATGCTCCTCAGAAAAAGAAAAAAAAATGAAGAAAACACCCGCGAAATTCAAACGAGAGTCTCAGCAGCCAGTGAATAAAATTCTCTCACCGATGTTGTAGATATATAAAGTGTATATAAGAGACGACATCTCTCTAATTCGTTTTTTTTCATTTTACTTTTTATTTATTTACTATAATCTTTTTTTTTGTTGCAGCAGCAACGGCGTCGACACGGTGGACGGACCCGGACGAGATCCAGAACTGAGGCCATTCTGTAGTCGCAGTCGTTCCCTCATGATATTCATGGCCAAGAATCCTAATAGCTCGGTAAGTCGATTCCCGAGAACTTGTCTTTCTCCGCACCCTTTATTTCTTCTCTCTCACTTATACAGACACAAAGTCTCACTCCTTCTAATGTTATTTTTTCCATCATTTCTTATTTATCTTTTCGTAAGGGCTTTTTTTTTCTTTCTTGCATACTTAACTGTGGCGCAGAGAGGACTGATCTCTTCTCCTACTCTCAACTCTTTCTCAACTGTAGTGAGAGAAATCCATTTAACCCAGAAAGAAAATCGCCCTTTGCGCGGCGCGGTTCTGCAGTTTCTAGAGACCTCTTCTTTTCGTCTTTTAAGTTTTCTTTTACTTACTTACTTACTTACTAATGCCTTTTCTTACTTCTTCTCACGTCTTTTGTGCCCAAAAATGTAAATCTTGAACGGAGTTAAGCGAAAGTGAGAACGGGGCGCCGGGGATATATAGAGCCTCCTTATGGTTGTAGTGTACCAAAAAAGGCTTAAGATTGTTTGTTAGAGCTCAAGAGTGAAAATCTTATTCAATTTGATATTCAATATTGAGTGTCTGTGAAAGTTCTTAAAGTGCCCTCTCTGCTGTGCTGCAATCAAAGTTCCAAATGTCTTTTTTGAAGTAAACTTTGATAAAGAAAAGTTACATATTTTCATCAATCATCTTGAGCATTGATCGTGATTTTATTTGAAATTTTTCTTGAAGTCGAAAACAAATTAGATAATTGGAAAAATTTTGTAATCTTACTCATCTGAGAGTAATGAAATGAAAAAATTGTCTCACTTGCGTAATAGAAAAACCAGATTTTGTATCATATTGAAACTTGAACCTTGACTTCTTTCCAATTATGTATATATAGCCTTTCTCATTGTTCTCACATTGTCCAAGAGTCTTAATTTATTCATTAAAATGACATTGACAACGTTTTAACTTTCAACTTGTCCTTTCTATCTTACTTTCATTAATAATTTAATTTGAATAAAATTAAAGAGTAAAGACACCATTTACCACAGATATAAAATGAAATGTCATTTCTGCCACATCGATTGATGAATGACTAGACACAACCTTTGTTCAACATGTCATGTCAATGTCATGCTTGTTCCAGTGACTAATTCTGAAACATCTTCCGTCGATGGAATGAATTTAATTTATTGATGTAAAGAGTTGATCCACAAACTATTCAGTATTTTAAAAATCATTTCAACATCTCAGAAATCTCTTTTTTCCAATTCTATGTGTTACTCTGCGTACTCTAATCTGTAACTTCAATCAATCAAATTACTTAACTAACAGAAATTCTCTTCAATTTTTCAGGCGACGGGCCCAACGATAGAGCACACAAGAATGCCAGATTGGAATTATCCAACGCTATGTGATCAACTACCTCCAACGCGGATGACATCAATAAATGAGAACAGTGGCAGCAAACATCATCGTCATTTACATCATCATCATTATCATCACCAACATCATAATCAACAAGCTCGCCAACAAACATCTCAACAACCACCACCATTACCAATACCGCCTTTTTCAGCGCCACCGCAGCTTCAACGCCCGAGTCAGTAGATGCTTTCACATTTTCGGACACGGGATAAAGCTTCCTTCGGCCTATTGAAAAAAAAAAAATAATTTCATAATCGATGACCTAACCGTCATTTTCATTATGAAATGATGCTGCGGATAATACACCAGTTCTCTGGAAAAACGCTGAAAACGAAATAGGAGAATCTCAGCCCTGTGGCCGGGGCAGAAAAAACAACAACAGCAGCAGATATTCCTCATCAGCTTTCAGCCTCTCGGACTCATCTCCAACCTCATCGAGGAATTATTAATTTTTTTTGTAACACACACCCATCGATTCGTTTTTCTCACGTAATCAACCTTCTATATAGCGGCGCTTCGAACTGGACCTTCTACCCTTTAAAGTAGTGAGGCTCTTGGTGGTTATATCGTCGTTTTCTCTCTTTTTTCAAACTCCGCATTTTGATATATGTTTGTGCACACTCTGCCAACTGTGTTGCATTTAAGAACCGTATGTATTTTGCTATGCGTACGATTTTTCAAGCGGTGGTTGTATTTCAAAAAAAGAAAAGAGAGAGTTAGAAAGAGGTAGATTGAGAAAGATGCAATTCCTCGATTGTGAGATGAGCGAGAGGGGCTAGATGTGAGAGATTCAATTGAAAAGACACGCTTCGTGTAAAGCTGTGTAAATATATAAAGATCCGACTTTAACGAGGCTGGATTTTATTATTGTTTTTATTCAAAAAAAGACCGGGAGGCCTAGTCTTTCAAGACGCGCGCGCGCGCCACGCTCAATCAAGCGCAAGACAATGCTTTTGATTATTAACTGTCCAATACGCTCATACCTGCAAGCCTTTATAATAATGGGAAGAAGAAGAATTTGGAAAAGAAAAACTCAACCCGCGCCAGTATTTTGGTTTGCGCTGTATGGAGAACAAAATGAATTGTAACGCCTATTCCGTGCAACACTCATGTATCTCGTCCTTATTGCATTATAATAAATTATATACATATATTATAAATATACATACATGGAATATATATAAATACGTATTGTACAACGAGAGTCAGTAATTGTCGAGAGATTTCGGAGCGCGAGTTTCGTTGCGACGAGGCAGGCCTCTCACACTTCTCATATTCTTCAAACAGAACATTGTAAATAGCTAAAAAGTATTTATCTGATGTGTAAGAAAATGATTTACAAATACCACGCAGTAAACATTATGAAAACAAACTATTATCGTCATCATAAAATAAATATATATATATCTACGCACGCACGCGAGCGTTAACGCGACACACATATTGTATTATGTATTTATGTGGATGATGAACGTATTATGTGTGAGTATGTTTCAAACGCGTGGCGCGAGAAGAAATTGAAATATATATATATATACATATTGTATGTAAAAATTAAAGGAAATGGCGCACGTTAAACGAGCTCTAATGAGATTGTCGTCCATAACATTGTAGATTGCACTCCATGTGCGAATGATGTTTCTGTCATCGTGAAGAGTAAAAAAATAAATTGTCGCATAAGCGGGCGTCAGTCCAAGTGTAAATGAATGAGTGTGATATAGAGACAACAATTTGTAATACGTAGTATTTTGTATATTTTGTAGATAAAAAAAAGTCAAAGCGCGGTTACTCTTCCAAACGCTCCGTTGTATAGCGCCGCGTTGCGGATCATTTAGTTCTGATCGCTGACCTATCTCAATTTTATCTCTCTTTTTTCCACTATTTTATGTCAATTGTCTCTCTGTCTGTAAGTAGCCAGTTCTCCGAATTTTTTCTCCAAGAAAGTATTCACGAGTTCGTTCCCTTTTATATTTAGGCTAAAAATGATATTACAATCATGCGCTTTTGGGCGAGACAGTTTGCGTGAAAGAGTTGAAGAGAGAGAGGGAAAATTAGTGGCGAAGGAGTGAAAAATGTAAAATTGAATGAAGCTTCAGCTCGTTTGTACCGTACAATTTATCGTTAGTTCATCGGATGTTTAGCGTAAAAACTTGTAATTTAATTTGAGAGAAAAAAAATCATCAAACCATATTTCGTATTGTACTTGGTTCCTAATTTATTATACTGTCATTATTGATCAATAATTACTAGATATATAACTAATCATTACTATCCTAATCCATAATGGTAACAATGTCCTCTTCTCGGTAAGAACGCGCTTGCATTGTAAAAAAAACAGTTCACAAAAGATATATACGGAGACGCACGGCGCGATTGATTAAAGGGGATTGAGTGCCTTTGAAAAAAAAATTGTATTCAATTTTTTATTGCAGAATTTATATTTTCGCTGAAAGTTTAGAAAAAAATCTAAGAAAATTTGAAGTAACGTAAACAAAGGTTCCAAAATGATCATTATAATGAGACTATAGTAATTGTTGATTCGTTGAAAAAAAAAGTTTTCTCTTGTACATCACACTCTGAAAATGTTTAGCATCACGCCAGTGAATTGGTATACTTGACAGTGTCCAGTCTTTAATTAAAATATAGTATACAGAAATGTCGAATTAAATTTGCCATGTTATGTCGGTACACGAGCCACTCAATAAAGTTGACAAAGTATTTGATTAAAAAAAAAAAGTGTACATGAATGTTTAGTCAAATGATAATGAATTATGAATCAAAAGCTGTATGAATTGATTTAGCACAATTCAAAAAATGCTTCAGAGCTTGATGGTAACGATACTAATTCAAAGCAAGTTTGACGGATTTTTTCCGAATAGATAACTTATTATAGAGCCAGAGGTGGCCTTTGCTTTTCTGATCCAGTCCATTCCACTCTTCCTTCGATTTGATCTCCATAATATTGAAAAAAAAAGGATCGAGAAAGTATTGCCTATTAGAGTATTGCCTTTATAGATTTGAAAAAGCTTCAAACATGGATAATCTTTGCCAGCTTAATACTACGCGCATCTCTAGAATGTATGAATCAACACAAGATACTTCAAAATAATCTTGAGTATATAAACAGTCAATTGTCTTAATCAAAATGATGAGTAAGCTTTCAAACTGGTCTCGCAATTGAGAATTCAGGCTCGATCGAAAATTCAAATTTTGACGAGATTTATATGAAATCAAAAACTTGATACTTTATGCGATAAAATCCCTTTCATTTACGATTGAGAAGAATATTAATTCCATCATCAGCCCTTCCAAACATTTCTGAGAGGAATGATTTTAAAAAGTTAGAAAAAAAAAGATAGTCTTGAACAAATTTTCAGCCATCACGCGATTCGAATTCGTATCGCTACACTATAAGTACCTACCAAAGAGACGTCACATTATTCCAGAGTACTGTTTTTTTGCGACTGAGCTGTCAAAAAATGATATTTGACAGTAACAATAGAAGAAAAAAAGAACAACACGCGTATGTTGAATTGGAGGGATTGAATCAAGAGAGTTATGTTAATCAATTGATCCAAAGTAAATGGCTGATTTACGGCTTAAAAATAGAGAAATCAACGACCTAGTATTTGCAATAGAATATTGTCTATGATTATTTTTGTAAAGAATGTTGTGAAATCGTGAACAATGATGAAGAGTGAAATAATGATGACGAAAACATTGAGCACACGAATATGTATTGAAACGATTCTTAGCATGCTCTGCCTTTTTTGAAGCTTGGAATATATGTTGATTATTGCTATTCACCACGACCACCACCATCATCATCATCATCATCATTATTATTATTATCATCATCATAATTATTATTCGTATAGTTATCGTATTGCTATCAGTATCATGTCATGCTCATCATGAATCATTGACTATCGCAATCATCTTGCCTTCATCATTGAGAAGGAACAGATGCCTGTATTATTCTTGTTTCTACAAAAAAAAACTTTTTAATATGATGAAAATTGAGATATCATAAAACCTGTCTGTTGATTCCCCTCATCACCCATTCGTTTATAGTCGTCGTCATTTTTATTTTTCACAATCATAAGTTCTTTTTACATTATCATCGCGGAATTTTAACTCTACATCTTCAAATCATTAGCTCATCATTTTAATTTAAGCATACACGCGACAAGTTCCAAGTATTCTACAGTAGAGCGAAAATACTTTACCGACTGCCACGTAAAAATGGATCTGTTGTCCATTGAAAATTTAAAATTTCTTGTAAAGATTCTTAATATTGCGTCTTTTTGTCTCCTGCTAATAACGCAGAGAGCTGATTTCCAATAAGTCGAATCTGTATACACGAATAATATTTGTAAAAATCAAGAAATCAAATTTTATAAATTGATGTAGGCTAAAAGGACTGACTTTCAATTTAAGAAAGAAGAATTTAAAAATGCAGCAGACCGATGCCGAAGTCATATATACGCCTAATATAAAAGTTGGATTGTTGCGATCATGGAAGAAACTTGGATTGTTGACTGTTGTTCTCCATAAGGTGAGAAAATGAGCTTATAGTAAAACATAAATTTACTCGAGGGTATTTACCAAAATATTTTTGAATTAAAATGCAAAAGGAGGCACAGAGGCTTGGATCCTCTTACGAGGTTTCGAATGAATTTGAGTCAATAATTACACTGTTAGGAATTTTTCCGAAAAACTTTAACCAACTGGCCGAATGAAAAATTCAACTAGCGGATTGAATAAGAAATTCAACCATTTAGCTGAAAATTGAACCAGTTTTTCCAACCAAATTCCCATTCAACCAGTTGGTTGGAGTTTTTCGAAAAAAAATTTTACAGTGTAATAACATTGTTCCAAGTTTTTGAAAAATTCTCTGATAGGAGTCGAGATTTCGCTCGGAGTAAAAGGCATTTTTCAAAGAAAATTGAAATTTTAAACTTGCGATTGCAAGATTCTTGAAACTGTGCTGAATTTGTCCAAAGCTTTTTTTATGAAAGCACTTGTAGTCGCGTCTATACTCAAATAGCCGCTGACTATTTACTCTTGGAATAAGAAAGTAGCGAGCAATGCGCTCAATGAGATATGAGCTTAGACTATTCAAGTTCTAATACAACTTGTAGAGTCAGTTGTAAGTTGTAAGGTGCACTACAATTTTTACAGTAATCAATAACTGAAAAATGATGTAAACTAAGTATATTGATGCTGCGGCGGAATAAAATAATATAAAATACACAATGAAGTTTTTATAGGAATTTACCATTGTTAGAGTCATGTTTTGAGAATATTACCAACTAGCGCATGAATTAATTGATTGCATAAAGCAAGTGATGTTATTGGCTCGCATATTAATCAAATTGAGGCATCAGCAGTTTTGAAACTGTGTACTAGTTCGGTATAAGAGATGAAAAGGAAGGATTCAAATCAATCAAAACACGATTTGTACCTGGAACGATGAATAAAAATTTATTTGTTATGAAGATAAAGTACTGTCTTATTTTGGCTTTACACCATCTCTTATCGTCTATGACTCATTCATTACACTAAATTCCTTTTGGAATTTGCTGTGGTTTCACAATCATAGAATTTTATAAAACTTTTAGATTTTAAAAACAATAATGCGTTAAGAAAATGCATCGAATCTCATACAGCTTAACTCCGGTCTAGTAATCATAATTAAGATGGAATATAAAAAAAACTAGTTTGAAAAACTAAAAAGTAATAACTTTTTCTCATTTCGTCATTCTCACTACTCGGAATCAGTGAAAAAATAAAGCTACATTGTTTGACGATTAATAACTAAATCAACGAGTTCGAGAAAATTTCCTCCTATACTAGAGAAGTTCAATTGAAATAAGTAAAAAAGAAGATACTTGTTGTTTCATTCTGATCAGTCATGAATCTGAGAAACGTTTTCCTCATTTAGAAGAACCCATTGAAAAGAAAATACGAATAAATGTTGGTAAAACTGAAAAGAAAATACGAACGTCAACCGGTAAGTGTTGCTGCGTACTACAAACTTAGCTTTTCAGAAGTTTCCTGTTTACACGGAAAATTTTTTGAAACAAACTTAGACCACCAAGCGGCGTTATGGCACCTAAATAGTGATTTGAGCTTTTCCTTCGTGACCGGACGCAGCTCTTTACATTCCCATTTGATCACAGATCGAGCAATTCGATCAAACTTGTACTTTGTAAGGCTGAGGAGGCACGCTACAATGCCTTCCTGCAAATCAGCTGACACTGTAAAATTGTGAAAATTATCAATGTATTCAATGAGAAATCACAAACTTCAGGGACAAAATTTGAATGTTATAATCACCTTGGGCATCAAGTATCTCACACAGCTGATCAATTATTTCAATAATACTGGTATCATATTCTTTTGGAGGGAAAGAACGCAATAGATTACCTGAAATGCACCAAAGTAATTAATGGTAACGCTGATGGATAACAATTCAAATACAATACATGAGTATGAATTTACCTAGTAAACAGAAAGCCTCATAAGGGTCAGGGTGGATCTGAGAAACAATCATTTGTTTCAACGGCCAAATTATATTTTCCAATGACCAAGATGGATTATTCTTCTTACAAAATAGAAGGACTGCTGTGTTAGCACCAGGAGCATTTTCTGTGAAATTCAAGTGAGTGTGAAGATCAAGACGATGAGAATCATGAAACGAATAATAATCCAATAATCCAAGTCCTCATTTACCTTGTAGACTCTCCAAAATTTCCTGTTTAAAGGTTTCCTTATTATATTCTACATTTGGATATCCATACCATGCAGACATGAGTTTTCTTAGAGAGATCAATCTGTTGTAAGGTAACTTGGAAGTCATTGTCATAACAGAATGTATGATGGTCTTTAAAACGATATCTAAAAAATGAATTGAGACTGATTAGATTTCGAAACTCACATAGATGAAATATCTATAGTCGAAACGAATCTGAATAAGACTATACCTTTTCTATTGGAATCATATTTTGGGAGCACTTCAGGCCAGCTTTGCAAGGCAACATAGAGAACATTTACGGCGCGCATTTTGAGGCAATAAAATGCATCGCATATAAACATCCTCACTTTTTCTCTATCTTTCTTAATTTTACTCAAAACTACGAATACTCGGGATAGCCGTTCTACGACAGTTTCCTGAAAATTAAGAGTGATGATTCGTTTTCCAAAAGATTAATAAGACACGATCCGATGGAGATGTTATTTTTCAATACCTTTTGAGGGGCAGCATTCAATCTAAATAGTTTAAACTGTATTCCCACGCTAACGAGATCGATAAAATCTGGACGAACTTTATCAATTTCTACTATTAAAGTAACAATTTGTTGTTCTGTTCGAGTCATTAATGGAGCGGGAGGTGTATGAGATTTATCTATATCTTCATCTTCTGTTAACTTTTCAGCGATATGTTCAACAATACAACTGAAAAAAGGAATGAATGCCGTACAAAAATTTATGTTTATAAATGCCAAAAATCATCTGATTAATGACTCACTGGGCGGGAAACTTGATATCTTGGGAGCTCACAAACTTTTGAACAACCTTTTGATTGATTTCTGACGTCCATTCTTCAGCTTCTGTTATAGAGAATATCTCTTCATGTAAATTATTTTCTGAAAAGAAATAAGATATGGAGCGAATCGAGAAAGTTGAAAAAATCATAAATGGAATCAGATAGTCACTCACCAATCTTTTTCAAAACTTTCTGATTCAAGCGCCTTTTCTTCTTTTGAGATGGATCATTCTGCGATGATATGAAATTATTCAATTCTATAACTACTCCAGATTTACTCAAACAAGAATTAGTTTCATCTATAAGCATGGAGCTTTTCTGACTAGGATCTGGAGACTCTTCATCTACCAGAGTTGTCTCTTCGTGAAGGGACTGAGATCTGGAATTTTTCCTTTGGTTCTTATTTGCCTTCTTTTTTGGGCCCTTTTTCTTCTTATTAGAATTCGTTTGCTCTTGAATTTCTAGCTTATCCTCATCTTGAGATCCATTCATGTCTAATCTCTGACTTGTCTCAAAGACATTAGACGATTCTTCAATAGATGCAACTCCATGAGTTGGAATCTCGTTTTTCTTTTCATCGTTTGATGATTGTTCAGAAGGCTCAATGTTTTGGTCTGCAATCTCAATTTTTTCTGATACATTTGACGATTCCTCGATTGATTCAATTTCAGGAGGAGACTCGGGCGAGTCTCCAATGGGCGAGTCTCCAATTTTTGTCGAAGTATCTTGAGCATACATATTTATCGCCTCAACACTTTCTGATTCCAGATCAGCATTTTTTACATCTTCATAACTAGTATTAGATGTATGGCTTAAAAAACTTTCATGGTTCTCACCAATGCCATCACCACTTTGGAGTGAGGCGCTATGAGGCAGGGTCGACTCTACGTTCGGGAAAGATTTTTCCGAAGTGAGATCTATTTGTAACAAGGTATCCAAGGGATTGTGATCAGTGTTTGTATCCAGATCAAGCATAGTTTTATCAGGAGTGGATTCTCGAGGAAGATTTGGAGTTTGAACTTCGTTCTTTTCCGAGACTGATTTCGATTCTGGAGGAACTTCCGGAGATGTCATAGTACTACTATTTCCCCTGCGTCTGGAAGGGTATACCCGAGGTTTCTTCACACTTGGGGAGAGCTCTGTTATTAGAGTACAATCTTCATCTGATCTCATATTTTTTCGAGGATTTGTACTTCTTAGTGGAAGGCTCCTTACTGGCAAAATTCTTGATCCTCTGCTACGTAACATTCTTGTTGGACTTTGCTCCTCATTGAGGGGTTTTTTCTCAGAAATATCAGTTTCTAAAACTAGAGGTGCTGAACTAGAAAGAACAGAATCAATTTCATCGTCGGTCTTGACGGAATCTTTCGGCGTTGATGATTTTGCTCTCGTTTGTCTTTGGCTGACAACTCTCGAAATTCTTTTCCTGCCTCTTCTTGATGGAGTCTTCCTTAGAATTGAGTCTGCAGTTTCTAGTTCATCAGACGTTGCTTTTCCTGCTATTGCTAAATTATCCGAAGGAGAATCGTTCAACTTAGATGATATTGGGGATGAAGCCCTGAAATTTTGTTCCATAGAGGCATCCTCGATTTGGGAGGCTTCTGACTCTAAAACTTCTTTGCTCATACTTGGATTTTCATCTGGTACAGGCAGTGTGTCTTTGTGTAGTGATTTAAAGGATGATCGAGTATCTTGACCTGAAGGATTCTCTTTAGATGTTAAATATCCATCGTCTTGACTATGGATCGATTTTATCGAGTTGTTAACTAGAGGAAGTATCGTTAAAGTTACTTGTTTTAAGCCCGCAAGTTCTGATGGTACCATTTCTTTTGAGACCGAATCACGAACCATATCTTCTTTCCGTGAAACATTACTTGCTTTTTCCTCAACAAGCAAAGTTTTGCTGGGTATTGCTTTTGGATGAACTTTTATATCTAATGTTGGCGATTTTATTGAAAGATCCTCATCTTTGCTAGTCACAAGTTGGCGACCCTTAGCAGTGTTGATAGACCGTTTTTCACTACTTGTTTTTCGTTCAACAGGCAAAGTTTCGCTGGGCAATGTTCCTTGGTGGACTTCTAGGTCTACTGTCGTAGATTTTACTGAAAGATCCCCATTTCTGCTAGTTACAGATTGGCGATCCTTGACACAGTAAATAGACTGTTTTTCACTGCACGACTGTAGAATCTTCTTCTCGGACGGAATTTGATTAGAAGCACTCTTTCCGGTATCAGTCTGGTTATTTTGCATCTTGGGGCGAGTATTAGACTGTTGAGAAGTAACATCCAAAGATTTAAAAGGTGCAGACTTCCTTATAAGGGTTTTTTGTTTCAGAGGGCCTATTGATATCTGTAACAAATAGTTTGATGTTTGTAAGTGGATTCGGGAATCAGTAGTCAAAGAGAGCATTCTTTTAAATAATTGAAGGTTTCTCAAATATGAGACTATAGAGACATCGAGTAAAGTAGCACATATGAAGTATTTGTCAAGAAAGTTCCAATTCTCAATAGAGACAAGATTGTTGAGATGATTTGAAAGACATTATTGTGAGATTACTGGCAATGATTGATTCTTGAGAAAAAATCAAGAGATACCATCATATGTATATACAATTGATAAAAGTCACAAGTCAGTGCCATTAATATAAATTTGAACCTCTTAGATTTTTGAAAAATTGTTCTCTTTTTAAATCAGCCAGTGACAACTTTACCTTAATTCACACAAAGTGAGCCAATTGTATATGATTATTCAGAGATGTATTTAATCCAATAAATTGAATTACCGTTCTTGGATGTACAGGTGGCTGATCTTGTTCTGGTGGAGTGGAGCTTTGACCTCTATCTAAGATGTCAGTCTGACCATCACTGCTATTTGTTTCATTAACTGGATCAATTTCTGTAGATTTAAAAAGATCAATCTTCTGTTGAGAAGTGAGTCTCCTTTTTTTACTACTGGCCACTTGGCTGTCAGGAATATTGCTCTTTCTCTTAATGGTTTTACCGGAATCTTCTATATTCCAATCAGTCTTCTTCTGGCTCTTTTGTATGTTGGACTTAGATTTCAACTTCTTCTTAGGCGATACATTGACATTGACAAACTTCCTTTTCACAAAATTCGTGCGGTTCTGAGAATTTTCTTGTCGAGGAATGTTCAGAGTCAAGTTGATATCTTTGGACGAGCAGCAATTTTGATGGCAGCAATTTTTCTGTTTATGCTTCTTTTTTATCAATTTTTCTAGTTTTTCTACTTTCTTATTTAACCTGTCAAACTCCATGAAAGATGATTGATTCTGAGTCAAAGGATGAGTGAATGGTCTCTCCAAATTTAGATGAGAAAATTCAGCACTGTTGTACTGGTTTCTAACAGGTGGATTGTCGATTTTTGTTGGAAAATGTTGTGTTGCATCCAAATTATTAAAATCTGTTTAATCACAAAGCAATTTTCATGAATATTTTAAATTCAGAAAGATTAAAAAATGTGTAGGAATGGATACTTACGTGGAGACACAGGAGGTGAGATGTTTTCTGGTATAAGAGGAGGGCAAACAGACATTGTTTGAAGAATCTGTTCAACGGGCGCAGGTTCAATGTTGTGTTTACATTTTGAACAATAAAATGGAAATGGTTCTTGAACCTTATTGAGACTTTCAGTAGTATTGGTACTGCTATGTTTTACTTCAGGACTCTTGATGACTTTAGGGACATCTTGTTTAGGAAGATCTGAATATAAAGAATCACTTTAAAGATCATGGATCTGTTGAAATATGCCTCAAATTACGCACCTATTGTTTGAGATCCTTGATGCTTGACAGAAGGTTTTTTCACTGCAGGCTTGGATTTAGCAGATTTGACTTCTTTTTCTAGAACTTTTATTTTTTCTAAAAATGAAATGAATTTTGTGTCATAATTATAGACTAGATGCTTTCAACAGTTGAAAAAGTTCCTACCTTCTGCTGTAGACTTTAATAGTTCTAATTCACTGATTCTACTTTGAAGCTGACCCATGCGTTTGTCATTTTCATCCAATTTTATACCTTGTGATCTGTTATCTTTTTTAAGCATTTGAAGCGCCTTTTTGTCATCCGCAAGAGTCTGCACAAATAAATATGCATTGAAGATCCAAGCATTATGATAGTATCTTCAAACTCGATTCTCCAACTTACCAATTCCAATCTTGTCACTTTTTCTTGGGCCTGATTATATTTGTCTGCTACCTTCTTCTTTTCCTCTTTCAATGAGGTAATTTGTTCAGTCAAAATATCATTTTCTTTCATTTTATCACTGTACTGTTGGATCAGTGAGCTGGAAAATAATAAGATTGAAAAGTTTGTGAGAAAGGGAAGGATACACTCATGGTTGCATAAATAATTCAAACGACACTCACTCTACTTTTGACATCTTCAACTTGAGCAACAACATGTTGCTGGATAGCTTTTGATTTTCATCCTGTAACATCATATTCAAATTTTTAATAAATATTTAGAAATCCTAACCCTCAAGCCGGCAACTAAAAGCGAGTTGAATATACTTACACGTGATTGCGAATCGTCTTCTTCTTTAATCATCTTGTCGCACTCTAAATTCTCGTCAAACTCCATCTTTGGAAAACTTATTTTCGAAAATTCACTGTGCACAAGGCGACCTTTTCAAGGGGACATTCCTTTCATCGTTTCTCGAATAATAACAAACCGCACAACTCGCGTGCTTTCCGGCAAAAACTGCAGCAAAAGTCGCGTGGTGCATTGTGCACTCGCGTGGTCGCCGCCGTCGCCGGGCCGGGCCGGCAGCTCCGATTTTTTTTTCTCCGAAAAAAGTTGATGCGCACGCGCGCTTATCGTGTATTCGTGTATATGGATACACTGTATATATACGTGCAGGGAAAAACATATAGTTGTGGTGTGCGAAATTAGAAATTCTGTGGGCGTTAAGTAGTCTGTCTTCGATTCTCGATAACAACTTCACGTTTAAACTGGACGTGAAATTCTGTGAACCCTTTTTCTGGGAATGGTGATAAAATATGTCCATTATCAATGTTAGGGAGGCGGCTAAGGTATCCAAATAATGAGATAAAGAGAACAATTATACTGTTTATATTTTTGTTTTTTCGTATGAATGTAAACTTTTTGAAATAACCTCACTTCAATGTCTTTCTAACTAAAGAGGCTCTTCCTCATCATTTTCTTCATATTTCTTGTACACTTTTTCAGTGCTTTTCTTACTATTGTTTTATAATTCTCGAATTCTTCAATTAGTTGCCTGGAAGTCACATGATCCATCGCGCGTTGCTTGAACTATACACTGAATGTCAGTCCACATATTGATAAGTTCCTTATACTTTTACTTTACAAGTAATGGTTTTAGTCAGTAGTAGCAATTTACATTTCCGCAGGTAATTCCTCATAGAGAGATTGTTATCTCCCTATGAAAATCAATTCTACTTTATGAGAAAAGTCATTTACTCGCAAGCTCTCTGTACTTGGGAGAAGCAATACTAGATTGGTAGACTAACAGTTTGTTACATTAAACCAAATTTATATTTCAGAAATTGTACTACTTCAAGAAACCAAGTCGATGGGATAAAGGAATTGGTGCAGAGCTTCCTGAGGCTTACAAAAAGTTTTGGAAGGAATGGAAGCTAACGGAACCAACTCCAGTTCACTATCAACCACTAGATTTTAAATATAAATTAGCACATGATGGAGCAACAGTGTAATGAGAAAACTTGAAAATTTTTTCTCTATCCTAAAAGTGCAAAACAGTCATGAATCTTCTATATCTCTAGGGTACCTGTTCAGAATACGCCGATCCCTCTAAAATATCCAAAAGAATTGGATGATGGTATATGGGGTGGAGAAGCTGTTGTTCAAGGCTTTATCAAGAAGCAGATACGGAGACGCAGAGTCCCAAAATTTTTCGTTCCCAAACTGTTTGAGACAGTTGTACATAGTGAGATACTTGACAAGTACATGAAGACGGTTGTAACAAGGCGTACTTTTACTTTGATCCATGAGCACCTTGGATTTGATCACTACATTCTCAGTGTAAGTCAACTATATTCAATCTCGAACTGTTATGTTCAACCTGAACTTCTTTAGCAATGAGGAGACCAATCAAACAAATTTACTCTCCAGACAAAAGCTTGTGATTTAAGATCCCTGCTAGCTCTGAAATTGAAAAGAGAAATGCTCATACGCCTGTTTGACAACACTCTGTACCCTGATGACCCAGATAAACAATCAGAAATTGCATCAATCTACATTAAATATACAAATACATGTGGGGTAAGAAATTAATCACTCATTTCCTTGGTCCTGCTAAATAAAACATGAAATGATTTTGTACTCTTGTAATTTTACAGTACACTAGAGAGGAACTTGACTGGTATGGATTGTCTTACAAGGAAGCATGCTCTAAATATTTAAGATTGAAGCATGCAAGTATTACTCCAACCCCGCTAAAAGTTACATATAGAAAAGAATTGCTAGACAGCCTTCAGAAAGAGAAAGGAGGCGAAGGAGGAACGAACTCGTGAGTACCCGTATTTCTGTATCTTGAGTAAAGTACTGAAGTAAAATGTGCAAGATGAATTTTTCCATTTCAGGTCATGGATATCTAAAATCAATCCTTTTGGTAAAAGTACTAGTGATAAAATTGAAGCCTAAGCATCTTTGAGCTTTTTTATGTTTGTAAATTAGATCTAGATCAACAATAAATTTATCACACTCGTTCAAATGTATATATTTGGAATCATTATAACAATGAAGAGAACATATTCAATAGACAATATGATGTATAGACTATATCAATTCAAAACTCGAAATCTCGCTTCAATAAGGCAGGTCAAGTTGTAGAAGTTGAAACTTTCGATACAATGAAACTACCAAGTTAAAAATTCAAGAAATAGTGCAAATGAAACAGTAAAGTCAGACTACGAATTAACAAAGTATGGCACTATGATATCGAACATTCAAGATCGCCGTCTTTTGGAAGACAATTCAAGAGACTAGCGACGGCTCTCGTGATGTAAGTCATTGTTCCAAAACCGCCGCTTGGAGCGGAATCATAGAAATGTTGACACACGTAAGCAGCTCCTCCACAGAGAAGTGTACCCATAGCCGTTGTTTCCCTCTGTTCTCTTGGTTTTGCACAGCAAAGAGTAGCATCTCCATCAATTTTCATCTAAAAGGAAGTAATTCAGAAATTAAGTGTCATGTAAATTCCATCATAAAATACGAATCGTATGTATTGAAATATACCTGATCTTCGAGGAAAATAGCATTAGCCTTGTGTACCAGGTGCTCAACGGCAATGAGACCACCCAGAGAAGCGGCTACGTTGTATTCTGTGACAAGTGTCAACACCATGAGTGCTTCAACAATAAGCTGACGGTATTCAGGTTGCGGTATGGCATTTAAAACAGTCTCTACGGCAAGTGCAAATTTCAGTTCTCCAGAAGTCATTTCCTGGGTGAGATTTTGAGCGAGTATTCTTCCTTCAATCGCCAATCCTTGACACTGAAATAGAAAAATCGAGAGGTATCCGTCATTTAAAAATTAAAATTTGGGGAAGGATTTATCTACCTTTTCAAGGACATGCCAAACCCGAGGATAGAAATCTCGAGGGACTCGATTCAGGGCTCCATCCAAACGACGTCGCCTCAACCACTGTCCTTGTCTATCGGGTTCCATGTCTGCGCTTTCTTGATCTACTGTCAGGAAACTTCCAATTTGCGATTTCTAAAATACAGAAATTAAAGATATAATTGACTATCTTGATAAATGTTTGATTCAGAAGAAATTGTGATTACCTTACTAACTCGACTAGATTTGCAACTGATCACGGAAAAGTTACCGCGACCAACTGAAACAAGATGTGGGAAAAATAAAATTACTTAGTTGTGAGTTTGTAAGAAATCAGGTAGCATGACTGATGAAAATTTATTGTTGACATCGGAAATTCGTCGAAATATGAATTCTTATTCGCTCCTTAGGATATTTAATACCAGAGATAAAAATAGCTTTAAAGATCAACTTTGTAAGACTCAAACTGCAACAAGAACTCCGATACACGATGGTCAACTATAAGCCTAAACGATTCTCTGATCAAAACTCAAACAGATATCTCTGGCGCGAATTCTTAAACTTACAAATATCTAACAACTTTTCAATCGACTTTCTTATAATTTCAGACTGAGAAATATCAATTCAAGTCAACACAATACATTGTACTAATAAGCCTTTATAAAAACAAGCTTACCGCTGCTGATGGCAAACTCTTTGCCACTCATGATATGATGTAACAAATTTTTCATCTCAAAAGGCGACAAATTCAACAGATGCTCGGATGCCTCTTCTCCGGTACAAATAAGCGTCCTGGACAACTCTGTAGCCATCACCTGAATAATCAATCCAACTCTGAGTCTAAGCATTTCCAAAAATAACTGAGGCTCCGTACGTATAAACATGGCAAGGTACACCAACAGTTCTTGAGTAAGCATAGCTGTTGATTCATCATCTCCGTAAGCTTGATGTATGAGTGATCGAAGTTCATTTTCGGGTAGAGGAGCAACTATTGTATGCTCGTTAGTCGGAGGCATACCAACAGTGACCTGTTTCTGACGCACGAGAAGATCGGTAACAGCTTTGGCAAGATCTTCAACCCTTTTACCGAGCATACCTGCTGTATGACGAACCAAACCCCACATTTTCTGCTGACAGGCTTTTTCGTAGAGACTCTTCAAGAGGTCCTTGACAAGAACCGGTTGCGAGTTCTCAACCATGCCGGTGTTGAAGCCCAGACCTTGAGTGTCCACCTAAGGAACAATTCAACTTTTATAGAGGTATAATGCGTAAAAAGGCCGAGCAAGATGTGGCGCTGATATTTGAAAGTTGAATTAATACTTTAAAAAATAATCACGGATCCACTGATGAGTCAATCTTATTGATAACTTTCTGGAAAAATGTTGGAAGGATCACCTTACCTTTTGAGAAGAATTGAAGATGTAAAAAGAAAAGCGAGTGGTTCGAAGCTTTTACAAAGCAAAAGAGACGAAAAAAAAAATTCAACTGATATCCTCTAATCGATTGTATGGTACGTAACGTGAGCTGATGATCGAATGCTCATCATTCTCACCAGATATTGCAATATATCACCCTGTTCTTCCAAACTGTCGCTTTCTCGAAGCATAGCCATTAACTCCTCAACCTCGGTATCCGCATACTGAGTCTCCGAATTCATTCTGTGTCGTCCTAATTTTGGAGAATGAGGCTTCCAGTGAGACGAAAAAAGATCATCCGTGGGCGATGGAGTCCTCTCAGGTTGTGATCGGTAATCTGAATCCCCAGGACTAGGCGTCAACGAAGTATCAGTCACTTTGATGAAAGGATTCACAGACAAAACGGCAGATGGTCTTCGGTCTTCGCCAGCCATACCAAGTATTTCAGCTGTAGGACAATGTATATTTCCTTTTAAGTATATAAGTAACATTCAGATCAAGGTTGTTGTTAGAGCATGCTTAAAGGGTTTTTTATGAGGGTTTGAAAAGAAAAAAAGAATAAGCATTTACAAAATTGGCAGCAGTCCGAACGGATTGAATTCCATGCCAAATAAACCTTTGTAAAATCCCTTTATGAGATGGTACGCCCTAAAATTCGTCTTGAAAGAAACCAATTCATTTCCATATCATAAATGAAATCATTATCATTGCTTCTGATGTTCATAGAAAATATTAAATTCATAGAACCATGGGAAAGTGCGTGAGTACGAGTACACCAAAGAAAACGATTTTGAAAGACGTCTCAAAAAATTTACTCAAAACTTCTGATACTGATTGATTAATGTCAATATATAAAAAAGCACTCTAAAAGCAAATGGGTTATAGGCAAAAGTTGATAAAATTCATAATAATGAATGATAAAAATTTGATGGCATGCTGTTAAAATATGAAACTTACGTTCATTAAGCACAATGGGTATTTCCGCCGCTGTATGGATTAGTAACAAACTCATTATCCTCTTCGTATATCATGCGAAAAAAAATTCACAACAATGATCAGAACTCAAAGAATCCCAAAATCAAGATGCTATCGATAATTTTTTCATAAACATACGTTCGACTGCTATGGATCTAGTTTTTTTTATTGCTCCCTTTACTGACATTCGTCTTCGTACATTTCGTCCACTTTGTGTGGTAGGCTTATTGAGCAAACTCGTTCTCAATGGGAAAGATTTCATCAAGTGTTCGTCGAGGTATTGCTGAACCTGAAAAATAAGATACAACTCTTTAATTTCATCAAGGCGTTCGTGAATATTTGGAACGCTTCAGATGATTCATGAAATTTTAAATGAGTACATACCTGTGGATTCAGCCTGTCGGGTCGACCATCTTCTGCACTTCCGAGAAAACTCAAATTGGTAATGCAAGAGGTGCTCAAAAATTCATTCAAATTGCCTAGAGAGACACGCGTTCCATTAATGTAACCACTTTTCAATTTTTTCATGGTCGTAATCATCGCCAACGGAATCTTTCCTTGATCTGAAATGGTTGATAAGTAACAATCAAATTTTCACCTAAATCTAGAAGACTTTTACTCAAAAGCACGTCAAAAGCTATGGATTCAAATGAAAATCGTGTACACAAGAGTTCATTTTACAAAATTTTCAATTGAATTTTTTTCTGAAATTTATGAGCTGCTGTCCGAGACTCAAGAATTACTCCTGAAGGCAAAGCAGCATACCTAAATAGTTATTAGTAGCAACTAGTGTTACTGTTGGTCTGCCAAGCATTTGCTTCCAGTTGATGGTGAGGAAAGCCAGGTTGGTCGTAAATGTATCGGCGAGAAAGGCCGCATCATTCGACGTATAGTAGTCGTGGAGATCTATGTTCTATCGCACAAAACACATATGCACGCCAAAAAAGACCAGTTAGATAATTTGTCAACTCTCATTGTCACACAACCACGTTCCAAGTTTTCAAAAATTCTCATTTCTAAAATTTTTGCGAAGTGACAAGTATTTGAAATTTGTTAGAGGTTCAAAAATTTTACTCAAACTCAAGATTCAGTAGAGTCAGAGCAGTTGTACTCATTCAATAAATATTAAAGTATGAATTTTGTGAAAAGGAATGTGATTGTGAGTTTGGTATGATTGTTAAGATTCACGCTCAAATAAATCAATAATCAAATCAGAAAAACATTTTATAAGCCATATGTTGGTGTTTGTATGAACAAAAATCAACACAATCTAATCAAATTGGTAAAATATATTAGATTATAAAAGAGTTCGGAAGATCAATTATCTAGCTGGTAAACACATTTTGCATATTTAAAACAGTGGCTTTGAAGATTTTGCGTTACTGTACCTAGATGAACATTCTTGAGAGGCATGACGACAAGAGGACGGCCTAACATATTCTGCCAGCTAGACTTTAAGAAATTTATTTCCCCTTTGAATATGTCAATCATGAGTTCATAGTCCGAGGCGATGTAGAAGCGGGTCATGTCTGTCAACTGAATTCCACGCAGAAGAGATACAGTTGGATTTTGGATATATGGCAGATAAACCACTCACAAAGACTATCGATTTTTGTAATCCACTAATTAATTAATGCTACAGTTATCATTTAAAAACCTACCTGTGGGGTGAAGGCAAATATTCTGTCATTCAGTGAATACAATTTACTAGTGCTAAGAATTCCCACGTCTCTCGATTTACGTCCAGATAATCCAAGCTTCTTATTTCGTCCTGTGTAAATCCAATTATTTTATCATTAGCACTTCTTCGTTATAGGGGATCGAAAGAGCGCAATCCAAAATTTTTCAATACCTAAGTATGTATACAAATGGCTGAGTACTTTGGCAGGTTGAACTTCAATAGGAGCAACCTCTGCAATGGTTTGGACGTGAATATCATGCTGCGCTATCTTCTCTCTTATTTCTGCATCCTCTGCCAAAATAACGACTTGTACCACTACATCTGGCTTTTTTTCGCTGCACAGACGTCGATTCAATGGATCAAGTTCTCCAACAGCCAAAAAGCCCTGCATGAAAAGATCACCATAGTAATCGTTTCTCCATGATTAGATACTTGACCAATCATAAGGATGTAAACTATCTCACCTCTTGGAGTAACTTTCCTAAAATATAGAGAGACTGAGCCCACATGAAAGGCGTTCTGCCTAGGGCTTCTCTTGGTTGACTTCCAGGTTCAGCATATTCAGCATTAACATTTGCAGAAGATACAGCATAAAGTTCAGGCACTAATCTCAAGCCATCTTCAGTTTTCACTGTAATATCTTCTAGCATTTTTGCATAACGATTTACTGCTTCTTGATCGCCTTGGAAGCAATAGTCCAATATCAAATAACAAAAGAAAAGCGGCCATTCACATTCAATATTCTCAAACATTCGTAGTTCCCACGGTTCATAATACAATCTACAATTTAATTGAAAATAATTAGAATGACATTCATGTATTTTTTTTCATAGTTAAATATTCACAAAATACCTGTTAGGATCTTCTTTGGGCGTTCTATAACCATCTCGTAGGAATCTCTTACAACCATACCTCCCTTGAAGTTTCTTAGTTATGGCATCACGGGTATGTTGAATTAGATTTGGCTCATCAACAGCAAAAGCAGGAAAACTTATCACAGGTAAGAGACCGCTATCTAATTCTTTTGAGTTTGATTCTCTAGGAAGCATTGATTGCAAAACAGCTTGACATTTTTGAGCTTCATCAGCCAAGACATGAATGACTGATGTGGGGCCACCTCTTGCCCCAAATAAATCTAATTCATTCATTGCCTCCATAGCAGCCTTGGCCATTCCAATACTGCTGGCATTTAATTCTGGCAATCCATGATTTGTCTTATCACCTCTCTCCCACACACCATAGTCAGGAGTACAATAAGCTGATTCAATATAAAAAACTAAATTTTGGATGAAGGCTACCTAAAGAGTAAAGTATGACATTAGTCAGGGATGTTTTCACATGGTAAAATTAGGAGTAAATAATTATGGATCATACCTCATCTAAATTGAAAACAATGTGAAGCCCAGAAGCAGTCATTTGCGCTAAGATTAACAAGTACAAAGAAATAGAATCAATCTGCAAGTGTCCCCACTCTCCGTCACCAACAACTGTTTGTCCAGTGACTGAACTGTACTTTGCATGAAGCGCATCCAAAGGGTTCTGAGTGGATTTGAATTTTTCAACTTTTTCTTTCTGTTGCATCATTGCCATCAAAAGCCCTCTCATTAGCTTGACACAACTCTGTTCAAGTTCGTAAGTCTTTGCTCTTTCTTCATCAGCATCCGCAGTCTTCTTGTAAGCCATTGACAGTCCCCAAACAGCAAGTATTGTGTAAACATTGTCTCTGATCCATGCATGATTATTGTCACGACTGGCAGGAAATAGTCCTGTCACAGGATTCTGATGATTCATAATAATCCTGTATACAATTCTTTGGTAATAGTCTAAACGGACTCCAGAATTGCTTCTGCTCCTCATTTTGAATCTGGGTCTTTCTGTTGATACAAAACAAGAGATTTTAATCATTTGATTATTGCCATGCTTTAAAAATCTATTAATAATCGAGCTACCACTACTGAAGCAACAAGTAATTCAACAGGTTAGGTAGTACTTACATACCAATCCGGATGAAAATATTTCAATGAGAAGTCGATCTCGTATCAAACATAAAAATAGATCGAGCTTGATCGGCTCATAATTGAAGCTAGATTGGTGATCAGACAAGTTGAATTGACATCCATGGAATCACAAATTCTTTTACGCCGAGTTCGCTCATTGGCACTACTTTTTTTTTTATTTACTTTTTGCGTTGAATACTATCCAATACTATCCGAGCACTGAAACGCATCGAGGAGCATTGCGAATGTGAAACGAATGTCAAAGCATAAGCTGAGACTGTGACTGTGTGAGTTTCAAATATACATCATATTAGTGTACTTCACCATACTTCATATAGCACTTCACATAATACACAATAAATTGGAGTCTGAGCATTTTCTTGATTCAAGCCTTCTTTACAGGTTGTTGTCAATTGTGAGTGATTGTAAGAAACTCTGGGCTGAAATGGGGCTCAACCTCTCAACCCGCCCAGCCCACGCCAATGGCCACAACATTTTTTTTCTTCTGCTCGATTTCAAAACAATCGTTTTGCCGCGAAATACGGGTGAAAGTGAGCGGAGGGACGGAGAGGGATGAAGAGGAGGAGGGAAGAAGGACGCGAATAAAACGCGATTCGCCAACATATAGTGGGCTCCAGGAAGTTAGCGGACGAGGTCAGAACCAAGTAAAACCAATTACACTCAAAGATTGCTCTGTTATAGCGGATCAAAGACACTTATGTGCAACTTTCATGCTCCCTGCCTCCTTTTCGAGTTATTCGCAAAATAAGTTGAGACCTCCCATCCCAAAGTCAATCGCCACTTCTGTTGGCTTAACGCATCAAAAAAATAATGTAGAAAGACAGATCGATAGATTTTTGAGTGCTCCATCAGCGTCCGTTGGAATTTCTGTGGAATTCGCAAAATTCATTGAAAATTTATAAAAAACGAGATTGTAGACTCCAACTTCCCGCTCGAGTGGAGGTCGATGCCACGATCATGCGCAGTATGCTGGGTCATGGTAGCCAACTGTCGCATTTTTCCTGATTAGCCCCTGATTTCCTGATTTTACGGGCCCTGAAAACGTGAAAACGGGAATTGACGGCATTGTCTTCTGCTAGTTGTTTATAAACAGACGTCGAATAAAAATAGATACTTTTTCGGGCCAACTTTATGCTGCGTTACTTCTGGACTAGCACTGTCCTTGACTGTCCTGGAATATTCCCTGGGCAGCCGATATAGAGGAGGTGCTCTCTGGGTAGAGATCCAACAGCGAAAATGAGAGTCCATCTTTATTATCAATCAGTCAGAAAGTTTGAGATAGTTTTATTGTGGCCTTTTATTGAGTGCACAGGATCCTCTTGTGATTGATTGATTTCTCAGTACCGTGGAGGCTGTTGTTCCATTGAAATTATTGTGTAACCATCAAGGCATCTCTGTCGACTCTGACCACGAGTACCAGATCTCTGACAAGGATCATGAAATAGTACCAAAAGGTGAATGAAATCTTGCAAGATCTCTTCTGATTTAAGTTATGAAGTTGCCACCACACATGAAGAGAGAGCGGTTTTATTAAGATAACATCAGGCGTGGATTACTATGGAATTGAGGGTTCTGTATCAGCGATTGATTAGTTTTTGAACACTTATTTGCAGCAATGTTAAAAGTAATGACTATCCTTTATGACTGTGCGGATGAGGGGTAGTTCTATGGACCACTCAATGGCAACTTCCTCCTACTTCTTCTCATCCATCAGTTTCAGAAAAATCTGTTACACATTGAATCACTCAAAACCACGTCTGTAAATATTATCATAGTTTCACATACAAATCCTCAAATTAAATGCAACTGAAGATAGACATTCAGAAATTACTGTGGTATTGGAGAGAAACGTTGGGTAGACAGTTGAGAGTGTGACACTGGAATCTAAACGATAGTTTGGATCAATGATAGTTTATTTTGTTAATCAAGTGCCGGGGCAATCACTCTTAACTATTTAATCATGGAGTGAAGTGGCAGGCTGATCGACCAGCTAGCATGGCTGGAAATATTGGGCCCCATACAAGGATCTAGTTTGAAATCGCCCTTTATTTCAACCCTTTTGCAGGAATTTCTTTCCATCATGCCAATGAAAAAGCAGTAAAAATCACATTGAATGACTTTCTGAGGCTGTTCACTTACACAACTTTCAAGAGTGGAACTCTTCGAGATAGAACTTCTTTGCTTCACTGGTGCTTGAGACAAGACTAAAATTCTTGAAATCCAAAGAGAAAAACTATAGGAGTGCCTTTTTGTACACCCAACAAAATTCCAATCCATAGAAGGGTATGTCAAGGAACTCGTTTGTAATCGTCATCTCAAATAACACGCACCGCCTACCCCTTACCTTTTTTTATACAACCACAAGGACATCATGAAAATGGCCGCAATCGTAAGGACGTTTATTTTCCAGTACTCAGAAAAGGCTTTTTAGCATATATCCCAAGTTTGGTGCAGGGTTAATTAAATCATAAAGGGAACTTGAAAATTGAAAATCACGTGTAACCGCCCTACTTTACGTAATCTATTTTTTATAAAAAGCAATGCGTGTCAATGAGTTTCTTGGTTGTTCTTTCGTACTCTGTGAGAAAATAAGTTGCTCAATTTGAGTGTCATTTCTTCTTAATCCTAACAGTTTTCTCATTTTGAACGAGAAAAATGACATTCTTCCTATCTCAATTACAAGAATCTCATCCTGTAAGAAACTCTTTCCCATTTAGAGAATTCATGAAATTTATTTGGCTATTCCAGAACCATGATTTCGTATACTACAAAATGGATCTGAGTAATCATTTCCTACTTGCTCATCTAACGTATGATGAGAGAAAACTCTCAAAACCCAGGGAACTTTGAATCCGTAAACTAACAAAATATAGCCTGAGATTTCTGGAAAGTAGCAAACTAATCTCAAAACCAGTAAGACTCCATACGCGATCCAGAGCTGATCATTTCGCCAGAGATGTGGAATCTCAAACTAACCTGCTTGCAAGCACGCAAAGAATCTTACTGGATAAAGTGATGGAAAATATTTGTACTTTTCCTGCTTCCTATCACCCTTCTCCTCCTGTTGAATAGCAGTCGACTCAGTCGAGCAGCTATTCTAATATAATCTTTCTGTTCGACGCTTCCCACAAACTTGGGCTCAAGCGTTGATTGGATCATGCTCGGTCAGCGCGGAGCTTGCAAGCTCTAAGGAAACATATCAAAACGCCCATGTTCCCTATCCGATCGTTGGCACTCACGACTGGCTATACACATGAGACAAACGTTTAGCCTCCTTCCGAGAGCTGATCAAGCTTGCACTATTAATCGCAAGCTCACGGGTGAGAGCGGAAGCAAAATTCCGTCTTTGCGTTAAATAACAAAATTCACAAACGCGCTAATGCCTGTCGCATGTCATTATTTGCACATGAAATTAAAGCAATTCGTAAAATATTCTCTGATTCAGTTAGATAACACGTACAATACACTCGAATCCGATTGTTCTGACCCTGATTATAATGAAAGGCTATGAGGAATAGTCCTCAACCGTGTGGTTGGTTTCAATTATGAATCAACGTAATCAAGTCCGACTATCGCTAATCAGCAATAACAATCAGTCGGGCTGTAATGAACGAAAAACTGAACAAATTTTGAGTCTTGACAATCGCCCATAACGAATTCTTCACCATAATCCATAGCATCCACGTGTGTAAACACACGGCCTACGCACCAAAATTAATACATTCCTTGCACTTAAAAATAATTATTGTTAACAATGAATAATGAGGATGAAATCAACAGTGTAAGTGAATGAGGTCCGGAAAATTCTGAGATACAATTGAGGGGGTGGGTGGAAAAAGGGCGTAACCGCCATTATGCCCTTCTTCCGGATACCGCTTTTTTCGAGCCTCCGTACCAAGATCTACCACCCCCCGAAATCCGTTTCTTGAAAGACCCCAAAAACGGTCTGGCAGATAAAAGGGCGTAACCGCCATTACGCCCTTTTTTCTGCCCGATAAAAGGGCTTAATGGAGCTTAAGCCCTTTTCATCAGCAAAATGATTGCACTTATGCCCTTTTTTCGAATATCACGACAGTTATGCCCTTATATCGGGAAAATTATTGCACCTACGCCCTTTTTCCCGAGCTTTTTCCGAATATCGCGCCATGGCGCGTGGAAAATACAGATGCAAGGCCCCGTGAGTCCTGTTTATCTGCGAAAGCAGAGTGACACCCACTGCTAAGGGGTGTCGAGTTAGGCCTCGATGGGTAGAATTTCGGTCAATTGAGGGTTTCAGGGATCAGCAAATGTAAATTTCAAGTTGGTGAACTTTCCACTGATTTCTTGGTTGATCAGATTCTCTTCATATTCACAAATGATTTAATCAACGTCAACCTGTATAATCAGAATATAAACGAATGAATCAGTATAAATATTCACCGATAGTTGGAGAAGTCCTATTTCGCCTGGGAAATTCCCGAAAATAAAGTTAGCTTTACAGGTCAGACTGATGACTACTTATTTGTGACTAGAGTCGCAAAATCTAATTTTGAAATGATTTTGTGAAACAAATACACCTACATGACCTTTTAGAGCTCGACTTGTATAAATATTCCAAAAACATGAACATCTTTCCTTAGGTCGTTAATGGATCTTGAGCACTTTCTATGGGTTATTCTTTAAAAAGTCTCCAGTACCTTATGTCTTCCATGTCGATTCCCAACTGTCAACGTCGGTTGATAAAAGTATGTGTAAATCACTTTTTTCAGTAACTTTTAAAACAGGTTCTTGATCCCTCTGTCTTGATTGCCATGGATGTTTTGGCATTTTCCTCCCTCCGAGAGTTGACTCATTCCTAATTTCATGAACTCTAACTTTTTCTCCAAAAAGTACGATGCTGTAATCGAATCTCACGAGGGCTTAACAACATAATTGAATTCATAAAAGGCCTTATTGCTGCCAAAACATTTTGAACGGACGTAACCACGATGATTTGAGCTTCAAAGGGCTTCACTGACACCAGTGATTCCAGAAAGGGCGTCACTGCTATGATGGAAACTCAAAAGGGTGTAACTGCTACGATGAATTTTCAAAAGGGCGTAACTGCCATGATGAAATTTCAAAAGGGCGTAACTGCTATGATAAAATTTCAAAAGGGCGTAACTGCTGTGATAGAATTTCAAAACGGGGTGACATTGGTCATTCTTTTCAGAAAGGGCTTAATTGCACCCAAAAAATTTCAAAAGGGCTTAACTTTTTTCTCAGCCCGACAGGATTTGGAAAAAGGGCTTGAGTACCTGACTGAAAAGATTTAAAAGGGCGTAGTTACTCTGTAACAGGGCGTAAGTGAGGTCGGATCTGGAAAAAGGCCCTAATCACCGAGGAAAAATTTTATAAAAATCCTCCAGAGCCTGGAAACGCTTTTCCACCTAATATAACGATGGAAACATGTTGTTTTACCTTCAAATTGAGTGTTTTCAACCTTCCATAGTGAAAAAAAATTCTCGTCATTTCCACACGACTGATGGAAGCTTTTCGTGTCCATAGAACCGTGGAGCATGAATCGAACCACCCCCTAGCAATCAGATATCTTACAAAACATGCCCAGGAACACTCTCAAAAAATTTGGAGGCAAGTGGACTTGATCTCGAGATTTTATACCACTTTTTGTGAGGAAGAAAGGCCGAAGTTTGACCCTGTATTCGGAAAAAGGGCGTAATTGCATTTTTTGAAATCGCTGAAAAAAGCTCAAAATCAAATTTCACACCCCAGATCGGGTTGGGCTATTTCGAGAATGTTATTTTCTTCGAAATAAGTCAGGTCTACTCGTCCAATTATGTCTGTAGCGGTTTTTATTAAGTTTTTATAGATTTTCTCAAAATGACCGTTTTGCAATTACGCCCTTTTTCCACCCACCCCCTCAATTTTGGTCACAAGTTGAAGATCAGCCGATAAATAATTTTTCAACATTCTTAGATCGATAATCTCGGAGCTAGTTTGTCGGACTGGACTTTAGCCTAGCTCATATTAATGCTCGCTTCACATACTGTCGAACGTTTTTATGCACTCCTTGCTCCAGCTTGGGAACTTTGAGCTGTACCAGCTAAAATTAGGCCTTGTTCACGATTTTCCTAATTGTTCTTTAACAACTTTGTGAATAAGGATTCGATTTTTTTCAGCGTGAATTGGGAAGACATACTCCAGTAAGTGCTGATCTCCTCAAATCCTCAATTTCGGTATGGAGACTTAAAACGAATACATTATAAAATCAATTATGAGAAGTTTTCCTACCTTGCAAGATGCTGTTATACCTTTCTTGGCTGATCTGCTTCCAAAGTCGATCCAGAAAATTACTGTCATCGGTAGAAATCCGAGTCGATCTAAATTCAACCACTACCATTTTGAGAGACTTGGTATATAAATCGAGTGAATATATCCTAAATTCGTTCATTTTACTGTCCTGCAAATGGAAAATCTGTTCTACTGTGTCTAGTGGGACAAGGGCCAATGGGTAGAACCATGTGTGCGCGGCTTGATCGGATCATTTCTTCACGTAAAAAACTGTGTTCTCCACGAATAAGATATTTTCACTCTGCATTTTAGGGTTTTGAACGGTTTTTTGGGCTCTCAAAAGTCACTGTGACTATGGTTTAAATCAACGGATTCAAGCTCAACAAGTGGTCATTTTGAAGGTAAGTTCCTCAGCTTTTCAAAATAATTGGTTTCGAGATCTTGAAATCCCGCGCATGCGCAGAAGATTGAGGTTTCCTGTCATCGAAATAAAATGAATGCCCATAAAACAGCCCAGTACCCAAAAATGCAGAGTGAAAATATTTTATTCGTGGAGAACACAACTTTTTACATGGAAAAATGTTCTTTCAAATATTTCAAAAATAGGTTTTTGACAAAGAAATAAGAGATGATTGTCACGGAATCAGCCACATATAATCGAGGTTACATGAGAACCAGAACTCGAAGTGGTTTTTGGTATGTTTTTTGCTGACCTTTCAGATGCGCTGAGCCGCGTCCCTCTATCTGCGGTAGTTTCTGAGCTATAACGATTTGAGTGTGAAAAAGTTACAAAAATTTTGCTTAAAAGGTTGAAAACATAATTTTGATTTCTGCACCGAGGTCCGAATAAAAATTTACAATTTTTTTTATGGTGTCGGAAGTTCATTTTTCAACCTATAAAATCGAAAGAGTTCACTTAGAAAGAAATCTGAGACCCAACTGTCGACCATATATTGTTTTCTCGTGGAATTGCTCATATACGCACGACTGCAGGTATTTTACAAAAAACTGCTCATCCGCTCTCAAGATAGGTCAATTTATTCCATCAACTTTCACTTAAGCTAACATACAAGGCGAGAGAAATTCTTACAATGGGAATAGTCTTAATAGCTTTTGTCTTTCCTTTCTTCGACCGTTGTTTGTACCACGATCCTTGCAATGTTCGGGTATAAGAGACATAATTTTCTTCGATCTCAGACATTCCTTTCTCAATCAGACCTGCAATCATATATGCCTTACCCTTGACTACCAACCGTTCTGGTAGTGCATTCAATGAAATGTTCAATTCCATTGTTTCGAAGTCTAACGCTAGATATGCGCCCATAACCAGAGTATGTTCATGAGCGAACTCATTACAAAGTAAACACTTATGAAAATCAAAGAATACCTCATCCAGGTAATTTATAAGTGTTTCTCCTTTCCGGATATCATCATCACATTGAATCTCCAAGGTAATGAATCGATACTCCGTTACACCACAGTTGGCACAATTAATCTTGTGATCGTAAGCTGTGTGCTGGTGCATGAGTTTTTCAAGAAAAATGCCTGGCCTGCAGTCACAGAGGAGGTGGTCTAATTCGTTTTTTTCCGAATATGCTTCCCACAGTAAGGCTCTCGTGCTGTACAGGTCTTTTAACTTTTGCGATACACAGAATTTTGTCACGGAACGTAAGAAGCATGGTTCTTCTCCACATTGAGGTAGTTCAGCGTCACATACACCTCGAAAATCTGCAAAATTCCGGTATGCGTGCGCCAACATCCTCACCAATGTGTCATAGACTGATGTGTCGTCAAGAATATATTTGTGACCTCTGACGACACAAACGAGGCCTTGTCCGTTTTCAATGAATGGATCGCATTTTTTGGTCTTTTTCCCCAGAGTTTCTCGGTGAGCTATACGAATTCCTGTGTTTGGCGTTGTATATCTTCCTCGACTAGGTTTCACTCTTTGCTGATCGTTATTGGATGGCAATGATACGTTTTGGGCGACGACGTTCTCTGCGACGTTTTGTCTGTCCTCGATTACATCTCGACCGCGATGATCATTGCCTGACGTGGTCTGGTCCAGATCGTCAGTCAGTGGATCGGCTGGAGCGTCAGCATTTCGATTGCGCCATCGTTCCTCGTAGCTTAAAGAACGATACTTATTTTCGTTGCACACTTTCGTCATGCGGTGTTTGAAACGATGAATGAAATCTCTCCCTAACTTCATATTTACTTGGATGGCTATGATATTTTTCTCAAAAAATGATGGAATCGACACTGGCATTTCAGGTCCAAAGAGGTCTCGTACGTATGAATCCGCCGTTCTCAAAATATTTCCCAGTGGATCCGGTATTTTCGGTTGACCCGACATTTTCGTCCATAATGGGAATTCGCGTATAAGTGGCTCAAAGAATTCATTATACCACTGGTGCGAATAGTGCGGATTCAATTTGCCCAGTTCTTTGTCCAAATCTTCGTCAAAGTCACTATGGACTATGTCATGAAGATGCTGTTCAAATTCTATAAGAGTGTCCGAGGGTTGTGAAAAAATAGTCCTAGAGTCGAAAGTAGTTTGAGAGTTCGAAACCATAATTGGATAATCCTCTTCCATTTCATCTCTGATTGTGTCCAGGTAGATTTGGATGATGTCATTCTGATATGGATAACTCGAAAGAGCTATAACGCTTTTAACTGCTTCTTGGAAAATCTCGAAGTCATCTATTTTACTTAGGTAAATTAAACTGTTTTTATAGAACTTGAACACTTGGGAAGGTTTGTCATCAAGTAAACACTTCATCGATGTAACAAGTTTCTCAATACCTGCACGGATGATAGTATCAGGTATTTGAGCAGAACCAATTTCAATGGATTCAAAACAGCAAAATATATAATAATTCAAAGGCATACGGTTCATGGCAGAGCATATTGCAGCTAGGAGGCAAGAAGAATACTCGACAACCATTTCATCAGGAGGTGGAACATTACTTTTGACGAACTCCAGTAAAAAGTCTGTCGCTGAATGTCTGCCAACTTTTTCGGTCAGAGCTTGAGCCACTACAAAATGATTACAATCATACTGTGCCACCAGTGTATAAACATGACTAGGTGGCACGATGTGATTTCTTATACGACCCGTTTGGATGAGGTTGGCTGTACACAACATTACAACGTAACTGCCATCAATTTTTGTCAAGTCCCTGTAAAGCTCCAACTGCTCAGGCGTAATGTAAATCCAACGGAACTCACTATCATCCATCACTCGAATGACTTTTTCGTGCTTTTTGGAGCACGATAAATTATGAATACCAGCAAAATGATCATCGAGTTCGTCTTCTGTTTCTTTGTTTGGAGGCCCGTTATTGATTGGGTCGATCGGCCTTATTTCTTTGTCACCGCCCTGATGATGAACTGAATTGCCTCGCACATGCTTGTGAGATCCCTCACCGAATTTAATAGATTTCAATTGAGATAAGATTCCATTTTTTCCTCGCTTATTTTTTTTTCTATCCTGGAGTACTGTGAAGTATAAATTTACTCGAGTCATTCTGTTATCTAGTCGTTTACTGCCTTTGCTCCAAATTGGATCATTTTTGCCTTTGAGAACCCATTGATTAGAATTTCCACGAACCGTCGGTCGTAACTTGAATAAATCTAGATCTTTCAGGGCATCAACAATTTCTTCACATGATACTTGTGATTTTATATCTCGTGAGTTTTCTCGAATGGGATTTTTTCTGGATTTTTCATTATGCTCTGGTGGATATTCCACAGCAGCTGGTGCCATCTCTACCTGGAATTGAGAGGAGAATCATTCATTTCTGAGTTTGGAGATATCTGAGGATTTGTTACAGACGCCTCAGAAATAACATGACAATGGTGACATGAAAATGAATAAGACCTTCTCTCAATGTGCGCATCAGAAAGAACCACGCAAAAGAAGAATTAATTCTTCTCCCCTTTACCATAATCTTTCTCCTGAAAGAATCTTATTTCTTCCCGTCACAATTCTCAAGTATTATTCTATTGTTAAGTACATTCAGACAAAGATTGAGATGCTCCTTCCCGAACTCTCTAGTGAATTGCACTTGTATGAAACAGTAATGATGCCAACCTCGATATTAAGGGATAAGAATGCACACATATGACATTGCTAAATCATCTCGATCTAAAATCCTAAATTTCATATTTGAGTAGTTCCGCGCGAAACAGACCTACAAAGAGGGGTCATATCTCAAACTTTTTCTTGAACTTTTCAATTCGATTCTATGGAGCAAAAAATGAACTTTTCACCACCTATGGGGCCCAAAAAAAATTCGCCAGGCATCTCCAACGTACATTACTTTTTGTTCTTTTGAACCATCTCCGACAAAAAAGTTGTTTTGCAATAAAATGCATATTTCTCGAATCCGCTCAGAGATACAGAGATGCAGTTCACGGCATTCAGAAGGTCTCTGAGAAACCTATCGAAATCGGTTTTGGAGAGTTTATTTCGAGGTCTTGGGTAGTTTTGTAAGGCTAAAGGAAAAATTACATTGAAAATCCAATCTTTTATTAGGAGCTTGAAAATTCAATATTTTATGTGAAATGTTGAGTTCTTTCGGAAAAGAATAGCCTAGTATCTGCGCATGAGCAGAAATTTGGATCCTTGAAACTTGTTTCATTGGGAAGCCAAGAAAATTTTCTTCAAAATGACTACTCGCCGAAGTTACTTTTATACTTTTTATGTATTTAAGCCACAGTTGCAGCTTTCGAAAGCCCAATCTTGATAGTTCCCCAGAGGTGGGTCGGACGTCCATCGGCTTGCCACGCTCGAGCTGAGGCTTGATCTTTCATTCGTTATAGCTATACGGTTCAAATGCATGAAATTTAAGGTAGTCATTTTGAACGAAATTTACTTGACTTTCTAATGAAATCGGTTTCAGAGATCCCAATCCCTGTGCCTACGCAGAAAACAGGTAATTTACATAAGTAGCCTCAGAAATGGATTTGTGATATATGGCAAAAATAGACTTTAGATCGCAAGTAAAGAATTTGGGATTATTTTTTCCTGAATGAACACAACATTTTACATAAAATACCAAATTTAGAAAATTTTTAAAAATTGGGTTTTTGAGTAATTGAATTTTCTACGTTTTCCACCCTTTTCGCCCTACAAAACTACCCAAGACCTCAATATCAACTCTACAAGACCGATTCCGATTGGTTTTGCTAAGATGAATGCCGTGAACCGCATCCCTGTATCTCTGAATGGATCCGAGAAATATGCGTTTTATTGCAAAAAATACCCAAACTTGTTTTTCGAAGATAGGTCAAAATAACAAAGTAATTTACGTTGGAGAGATACCTGGCTAATTTTTTTTGGGCCTCATAGGTGGTGAAAAGTTTATATTTTGTACTATACAATCGACTAAAAAAGTGAAGAAAAAAATTTGAGACATGCGACCCTTCTTCGTAGTTTCGCGTGGAACTACTCATTTGGCAGAAGTATCCCTATTTGAAGTATACACATCTCTATTATTTTTGGTCGACTCGTTTAGCTGGTGGCTCAGATATCACAAGGACGAACATAACTAGAAGAAATTCTTGAAAATTCTAATCCAAGTGGCTTTTAGCGAGTCTATATAATGTGCTGTAGTTAGCTCGAAACAATGCTCATTTTTATCAGTGAAAATGTTTTGTCCAGGCTAGTCACACGACTCGAGGCCTGATTTAAGCATTTCTGGCATGAAACCGATGAAAACTTGCTCTTTCAATCTTCTAATTGCGTCTACATCGAGATACAGTCTGAGCTTTCGATTGACGGGCTCCCATGAATAAATCGATATCTCTATCCTGACCTCAACAGCAGTTTCAATAGGACACACCATAGCAAGGATTAAATTGGATATTGGTTCTTGATATAGTCCAACACATCGCCATTTTATCCACCACCATGTGAGTCGAACAATTTTTTAATCGCTCAGAAGACTTGTTACCATCTGCTGTTTCGAACATTGCATAATAACTCCATGTACCCTCATCACAACCAAGATCAGTAGATAAAAGAGCTTTACACTGAGGGTGTATCTAATTTAGCCATCGTGATGCTTCTTACCTAGAGTACGGTAACTTTTTCTCTCACCCTTCTAATGTGTTTTTTCTTGACTTTATTGACCCAAATTCCAAAAGCTTAAAAAACCTTGACGGTTTCTTCAGTCAGAGTTGTTTCGTTAATTTTTCATTGAATATTTGAGAACGGTTTCATGTTTCTGGTCAGTTGCATGTATTTCATTTTCAAAAGCTAGTCGCCTTTTACATTTATGGAACATATTGCACAATACAAAAAGATTTTTTAGTAAGGTATATGGAATAGAGTAAGATAAGACTCTTCCAAGTTTAAAGGGGAGGTAAAAGAAGAGGTTCCATATGAACATCCACCCAATCATGACAAATTACAGAAACCATGTAAACCTATATATTGTCCCTTTCAAATTTTTGTTACTCTAAGTGATGTTCTCATTACCATACGAGAGCTGAGGTAAATATCACATGCCTGAGATCTTAGATACCCAGCAGTTATCTATTGCCTCTTCACTTTAGAAGTCACACCAAATCTTTTTGATTGCCTACCTATTTGTTGAAGACCCCTCTTATTGGCTGCGTGAAGATCTTCCAGCCTCTTGCGAGTATCGATTATATTGGATTTCAAGGATGAGATCCAAAGAAGTGTGTAGAGTATTCACTATATTCCTCACCAGGTCAGCAATGTATCTATGAGGTCGCTGTTGAATCTTGTATGCACAAGTATCATGTCAGTTATTCGATGAGTACTCCTAGCTACTCCAAGTAATCGATAAAGTTCTAATGTTTGACCCTATAATCAGCATCAGGTCGGTTGTATTATTGCCTTTCAAAATTGTTTATCACCAAATTCTCAAAGACATCCTTACCTCTGGAAACAGTTGTTTGAATTCAACTTTGAAGAAACCATTTAATCTCACTGCTCATGAACTTTGTTGACTGTCATTCGAAGATTGAACCACCTATGGAGTATAATGACTGATATTACATTCCTTGATTCATTATACGGCGGAATAATTCATTAGCTTCCCATGATCTCGTTTACTGCGCCCCCTTCCACAGCAGAATTGTGTTTGCCAATAAATTTATCTCGTAGAAGTTGCATGCAAGCTGGCAACTTCTCATGGCCGCTGGGTACTTACGGCTCGTGGGATGTACTCCACGTATTATCTCACTTGTTATCTTACCTTCAAGAGCCGATGTGGTCAGCAATCCTTATTTTATTGGAAATATTGAAAATTTTTGTGAGCATAGTTGCATTTTCCGCTGAATGGATCAAGTGATGCAAACATTTGCGAAAAGGACAATGGATGCTGGATCGGAAGTAGCCCCGAGCTCCCCCCAGTTGATAAGAAAAAAAATTGTCCCCGAGCCCCTAGGCTCGAGTGTTCGAAGGGTTGCCTATTACATGGCGCTCCGTACAGATGAAGATTTTTTCTTTTTTTTTTATTAGAGTTTGTTATCAATCATAAATCACCTATACGAAGGTTAACGAATAAAAAAAAGTCCCTGTGACGTTTGACTCTAATTAAAAATCATTCGTCCGTGAACTTTAAAATCAAGTCATTTTATTCCCCATTCAATAATAGGTGAAATATAGTCTCTATCGCGGTTTTTAATCTCTTTCATGGGTTTTTTGGAATGTGTCGGGAGAAATGAGTTTTATCGAAAAATATGTGGAATACCTTTTTTGTAGACTCCTTTGAGATGTGCTTAATGATATGCCCACATGTATGGAACGATCGGATCATCTGTGGATAATTGAAAAAACTTCAGCGAAAAGTGTAAGGAATTCACGAGGTTCCTGCGATATTTTCCTTGTATTTGAGAATCTCACAGCGAATGCTCTTCATTTTTGGATACATGTGTACAATAATCTTATGAATTCTTGCAAAATCTACAAAAATTACTCTACACATTTTTCAATAAAACGTATTCCTTATTACAGCTTTTTTACGGGAAAACCATGGAAGAGATCAAAAATAACAATAGAGCCAATCTTTTACCTATTATTTATAGTGGTGAAATCGAAAAAATGACTTCATTTAAAAAAAACACCGGCCATAGATTGCGATACTTTTTGAGATAATGATCTTGGAGGGAGAACACCGTTCGGGGAATTCTTTATCCCGTTAACCCTCGACTCTCCCGTCTTTCCGACCGACCATGCATCGAGGCCATGAGTGATGATTATTATTATAAGTTTACGGCATTCTCAAGCTTCATCTACTCTTAATTGGTAGGGGAGAGTGGGACAAATTTGGGCGGGGGCGAAATTGGATAAGTGAGATAGCTCGGTCGGAGAAGCGAGTCTTAGGCTTTCGCCGCGTAAATTATTTTCCAATACCATCACACACAACGGTTTCTTTGGCGGTTAGACCTACTGAAACGATACTGAGAGTCTACCCTGACATAGGGGTGCTTTTCGAGGGCCTCACGCGGTTTATTTTCCAAATGCAAAAATTCACGTTACTTCTGCAAAAGTGGACGAGCTTAATTGCTGTTTGGGGATCAAAAACTACATCACAAAACGAAAATTTTGAGCCATGGTGGGTTTTGATCGGTTAAATTGGATACGAGTAATCGCAATTTCGCGAAAAAAGGGTCGGGGGTATATTTTGACAGATTAGACGGGGCGAATTTGGACAATGCTAAATCCTATGTAAAATCGGTCGACCGTCCAGCTGTTTGTGTTTTTCGAGGATAATTGTGCGTATCGAGGCGCGTAAGCGTTTGTGCAAATTTTTCGAAGCGCAGGTTGTTGAGGGTGACTCAGATGATTGCAAATGAGTGAAAAAGTGAAGTTACGATGTCTAATGACGGTCATAGGTCGGATTGGTGGCGAGAAGTCGCTTTTTACGTGTTCGAAGATAGTGCTGGATTTTCGCGTTTTCACTGTCGCATTCGCTATGATATCTAGTTGATTGTCGCACTCTACCATTTTTTGGATCGTTGACTTAGGGCAAGTCTGGGTACCTCCAATATGAAGAAAAAAAACGAAAGTCGACTCTTAGAAGCCGCGATGAGTCGATTGCTGATTGCTAAAGACGAGAGTGCACCAATAAAGCGCTTATTCGAATAATGTTAAAAAATGATATAAAAATGGCCCGCTTGTTGAGGCTATGGGAGGATGTATAGGCCACAGGTGCGGGGTTCCCTCTTGATTTTGAGCACGATCTTATTTTGAGTTATTACTACGTGTTTCGGCGAGTAAAAGCGACTCGGATAGGTGGAGAATGTTGCCGTATACCTCAATACTGAAAATCTGTCCAAATTTTCCGTCAACTTTTGTCAGAAGTACCCCCAAGCGCGGGGCTAATTTGGACAGATTTTTTTTCTTTAACTGCAAGAAAAAGTATGAACGCTGAGACCTAGAGGTCTGAACATTTTTTTACAACCTATTCAATAGTTGAACTTCAAAGTCCCATAGCGCGCCTAGCCCCAAGTATCGTCAGATGGCCCCACTGCAAAATCCGTCCAATTTTGCCCCACTCTCCCCTCTGGATGTAGATCCGTTATTACAATTTATATTCACGATACAATTGTTTCCAGTAGTTTGTCCCAATAATATTACTTCAAGGCTCACATGAAAAATATTTTCATGAGGAAACATTTGTTTCGATCCCTATGTGCTGGTCCGGAGTTGCTTTTGAAACATCGAAGAAAAGGTCTCAGCCAAGTATACGAATAGTACTGCGGAAATTTAGATACTTGGGGGTTTAAAATGTGCCAGCCTCAAATCTTACTTCCGGAGTTTCTACGGTGTATTTCTCAATTCTTGAAAGATATAAGCACTAATCAACTTCCGCATGGATATCAATATTTTCACCTACCGGTACCACAGTTAAGGATAAATCACAGCGATGTCAGAGACACGGAAGAAGATCGAAAATCCACGATGGTATCGTGGAAAATTGGAAGTTGCGAGGTAACATACCCTATATTAATGTACAATCACATTTTCAAGTTTTTGAAAGCAGAATGGATTTCGATGAATTGTAGGAATTGTCACGATGAAGCGAAGACCATGTTCATAGCTAAGTATTATCGTATACATTACCGGTCAAAAAATTAAGCACACCTAAAAAAAAAATTTTGATTTTGCTCACTCGACTGCTCGAATCTCCTTGGTCCAAAATAACTCTACTTGGGCTCATTTTGTAGTTTTTTTCGAGCACTAAGTGCATGCCACAGGTTGTGCTATCAGGTTGTGAAATTTCATAGCTATTTCGTATTTTTTCTGCGCAGTCTAATAGATTCTTCCAAAATCAATCTGAAGCCTTGTAGAATTTCATAAAAATTGGGTCATTATGAAAACCTCCGCAACTCTGGCGGAGATGAATAGATTTAGATGATTCAGGAAGCACCTAAAAAGAGAAGTCGAGGAGCTTCAGAATCCGTTTTTGAAAGTTATTCTAGCTTGTCTCTAGTCCGAGCTGTGACTGTTTCTGTGAGGGAAGATTTTTCTCGAAGAAGAGTCCCAAGACCCACGAAATGTGAAGAAATCGGGCTCATGGTGGTATTCCTCTGAGTTTTTCCAAGTTTTTTCATGTTGTTGGTGAGAGGAACCAAGATCAGTGCTTATACTCGTGAAAACATGATTACACTCATAATTTCTCAATGACTGGTCCTTTTTTCGAGAAAAATCTCCCTCTCAAAAAAGAGTCACAGCTCGGACCAGAAAGAAGCTAATAGAATAACTTTCAAAAACGGATTTTGAAGTTTTTGACTTCTGTTTTTAGATGCTTCTTGAATCATCTAAATCCATCAATTTCCGTCAGACTTGCGGATGTTTGCGTAATGACCCGATTTTTGTGAAATTCTACAAGGCTTCAGATTAATTTTGCAAGAGTCTATGGATCTGCGCAGAGAAAATACCAAAAAGCTTTCAAAGTGCTCGAAAAAAGCTACAAAATGAGCCCAAGGCGTCTTAATTCGGACCAAGGAGATCCAAGCCGTCGAGTGAGCAAAATCGAAATTTTCTTTTCAAGGTGAGCACAAACTTTTGACCGGTAGTGTATACAATTTTGTTTTTATTACCAACTGTGGCCGAACGCGGAAAATCCGCGGACGATCCATACATGCGCGCACAGTGTGTCAAGAATAATGTTTTCGACACCGGGCCGGTGTCACCGGCACTCTAGTAAAAATGTTTTTTCCGAAACTAATGTTTTCGCAAAATTTTCCGCACCGAATTTCTCATCCTTCAATAACAAGGTTACGATATAAAGCGAGACCGAGTTGGCGGGTGCGCTCATTAGAGTCGGAGCAAAAATCATAGCGAGAACCCGTATTGAAAATTCTGTTACCGTACCAGCTATGTATAAGTATTACGGGCGATCGCATGAAAATGTTTCAAGAATCTATTTCTGAACCTTCTTGGTTTAACCATTTCCCATGTATAGGTTATTGTTTTACCGTGAAATATAATTTTTAGCGGATGCGTTTCCGGGTTTTAAGTCGTTTCATCACATAATGTTAATTTTCGATACACTGTGCGTAAAAGTGCACTTTGCACACAGTTTGTCGACTTTTACTCACAGTTTATCGAAAAGTATAGTTAGATACACGGGTGTAAAACCTATTATTCGCATCCTCGTGATGATAAAATGTCTTACGCGAGGTCTTACGCCCTTGTATCGAAATGTACTATTTGATACCGACACACTTAAATTCTTGACTTTTTCCGCGTATTCCTTTCAAACTGACCATCGCATTGGCCGGGTGCATTGAACCCTTACAGCTACATATTTTTCCTTGACAAATTTTGTCTTAATTCCAATTCCTAATGAAAATGGTCGTATTAACTAGTAGTTTCCAATAATTTTTAGAAAAAAATTTTTTTTCAGCATTGTTCAACCTGTATATTTTACGAAGAAAAAGTCCGAAAGGAGTGATTTGACCACAAGATCATGCTTGAGTGAGAGCTGAATGATCCCTAAAAATTATTTTTGAATTTCGTTGTGGTATTTCTGTTTAACCGCGATTTAAATATATTCCGAGCGCAAATTTAGGTGGTCACTAATATAGTGACCGCCATACCGACAAGGGTTAATTCTGTCAACCCGGGCTGAAGTTATATATAAAGCTCAAGAAATCGATGGTTCTGTGAAGTGCAAGCAAAGGAGGTATGTATCTCATGCAGGTGAGTGACGAACCTCGCACTCAGTTGCAATACAATCAAAAGTCACTGTAACTTCGGTTCACATAGACAAAGGTGTAACCGGTCAGTGGCGAGTTGATGACTCAGAGAGGAATTTCACCAGCTTCTCAGAAAATATGTTTTCAAACAAGTCCACATTTCTTCGCATGCGATTTCTGAAATCGATTAAAAATATTCAGGAAACGGCTTCGAAAAAAACTGCATCATGGATCAACATTATTTGAGAGGAGCACCCATTTCTTCAAGAGGAAAACTATTTTAAACAAATTTCAAAACTAGCATGTTGAGAAAAAAAATTCAAAAGCTTTGCTCAACTGCAGTTTGAGCCGGGATATGTCACTTGTGATAAGAAAGCCAACTTTTGCGTCTATTTATCGTGATCTTCTATTCTAATTTCTTACACGGGCGTAGAGCTACGTATATCTTGAGCCATAAAGTCTCAAATTTGACTATAGAGAAAAATGTGAGACGCAACTCGGAGTGCTGGCGGGTGCAATACTCGGACCCCCCCCCCCCCCCAGGACCCCCCGCTGTTCATTTTGTATATCAATGATTTATCATACTTATGTTGGTAAAATCTACTATCCTATGCCAATAACACAGTGGTATGATGCTCCACAAGAGTTTATGGCTGATTATTTAATTGGACTGAAACAAAGTATAAGAGCGCTACTAGCCCTTACCCTGCCTCCGAGTTCCAGACAAATCTTATCATGAGAATTGTTGATAACGTACGGTAGTTCGTCACAGAGCTTCGCTTACACTTTTGAAACGAGTCAAAATTTACACTGTACACTTTCAAGCAACTACGTTGTCAAAGTCATCAGTTATACTGTACAACTACGTTTATTTAGATCAGAATGTTACGACTAACTAATTACGAATAACTAATTACATATGCAAGGCAATTTGTACAAAGAATGAATATTCAGAAATCAATGGGGTAGTTAATCATTGTAAGTAATCGTTATACGCCCATCGAAAACTTCGCATTCCTGGATCGTATTTACATACAGTTGAAGGTCTAAGGAACAATGGTATTCCCAACCTCAATTGTTATTCGAGTTCATTTGACATTTCAGTTCTATCACCAAACAAGAATTACAGTTTATTTTAAATCATGTTGTTCTTGTTGCTTTTTCCATCATAGACTATCATTATAACACGTTTAAAACACTACATCGGTCAACTGAAGTTAGAATACAAAATTTTCAAGGATAAAATTGAATCAAGGATAAAATTAGGAGACGTTTGGGTTTGGAATCTCCATTGGTTGACTTGTGATTCAAGTTTGGCTGACAAATGAACTCGATGTGCGTGAAATTTCTCATTGAGATGTATAAACATAAAGAGTGATCGCGGACGCTGCAAAACAGCAGATCCCATCACAGCGCTAGAACGTTTTTTACAGAATGTGATAGATAGGGCATACAAGCTTGGTATAATATAAATTGAGGCCTCCCTTGATTAAAATATACTCCGAACGTGGAAAGTTTATGCAACGAATACTAATTTCTAATGAGTCCACAATTCTTACTGAGAATATACTTCCTGTACTCCACTACTAGCCCTTGCTTCAGTTTTTACTCGAACAAAATAAGGACTGGACTCAATCGTTACATCGGCTCCTTTGGATGTCAAGAAGTCCCAACTTAGTAGCACCATCAACTTTATTTGTGAAGCTTCTGATGAATCGTGGTACAGAGGATTCTTTTTTCAACTCGTAGTCTATTTTCATAATTTTGTAGTAGGCTTCTGACCTTGCCGAACTTGTGTTTCGTTCTATATTAGGATAAAATTTATTCATAATGCAACTCCAAGTGGGAAATTGCATCAACAGAGTGATCAAGTTCTTGCATATTTTTGGCAAGTAATATTCATTGATTTGGCCATTCTCAATATTGTCACATTGGCGAACACCCTCGTTGTAAAGATTTTCTACAAATCTGAGCGTTCTCGGTGACACTTCTTCCAAATTTTCACTGATGTACTCATAACTTCTGGAAGCTTGCGCCTCCTCGTCTGGGCCTGACACTTTGTGGGTTTCTATCTTTCCTGTTAACCAATCCTTTTCTGCAGCGCATGTGGAACCGATCTCACACGTTTGACTGTTGGCTATTATGAATAGAGCAACGATAAAGTGGCGCATTTCTTGCAGATTGTCAATTTTAGTGCCAAAGCCTATCGCAGATACATAAAAGACTTTTTTGGGCCAATTGTCTTTCTTGAAACAATCCCACTGGCAAATAGATTTAATCAAATGATATGTATCTCGTTTGATTAGGCACGCAGGCAGGAAGCCTATTGGCTTTTTAGCGTCATCTCGCTCTAAAATACTCATGCAAAGTGAGAGATAATCATAGTAATAGAAGCCGCAAAATGCAAAACTCGCTGCCGATAACAGGGCCCCTGAACCATCTATAGAGCACGATTTTGGGACCAGAGCTCCCGATCCCAACCATCCCAATATCCACAGGTAGATAGATTTCATATCATGAGCACTCGACAATTTTTGGCAAACAGTATATATACGATTTTTATAGTGTGTGACAATATTATAAAAAAAAATGTCGGAGCACTTGTAATTTTTTATAATATCGAAAACCTTGGGGAAGCTAGCCGTGGCATCAATGGAGACTTCGCCATGCAGGACGGCAATTACATTCCATAATAATGTTTGTAAGTCACCCCAGAACAAAACTTGAAATGGTATCGAAGAAACCTGCCTGATATGTGAAGATTCTGCTTTCATTAGCAACAGGGCAGTGATGACGTCACACACAAGTCCTTTTATATCAAGACGTTTATCTTTATCCTCTTGGCGCACCTTTGAATAAACTTCAGCGCTTGCAAGGAGTGGGCAATGTTGCACATTAAGAGGTTCTTTCTCACTTGATGCCAATAATTGGTTAGCAAGCTCGTGCTGATATGCGGTTGGTTTATAACCTCGCATATCACTTTGAGCTTCTATCCTCAAGATGCCATTCAAGGGTGCCGTTTTAGTGTGGATACAGTAACTGTTGAAGTTCGTTATTTTAATCTGAATGGTTGCACATCCAGACTCTGGTAATTCACAAGTGCCCAAAAGGTCGCAACAACAATTGTCATCCGCGCAGGATCCTTTGATTTCAAAATGAGGAAATCCAGCCGTTTTGAAGATGTGATGTTCTCTGAACACGAAGGAGCAGGGCAGCTTCTGCTCCTCCCAAATTCGGCGACGCAGTATTCCTGTCCATCCTTTTCTCAGTTTCAAAGTTGTACCATGAGATTGCTCAGCTTCACACGGTTTGATGCGCTCCCAATCAGCCCCTTCAATTCGGAGTTCGAACGACAGATTAGTACGCTGCGGGTCGTTGACTCCAACGGCTGTTTGGGTTCCTGAAAATTTAGACTAGTAAACTTCGATCGAAATACATGTTTAATCATGACATCAGTGTATGGTTAGGGTTGACCATGTCACATCTGATCACGGGACCGGGGATATATACTCCAACAGAGAGGACTGCGTGGAAGAAGGGCGCCATGGCGGTATTGGGCCGTTTCGTCCTCTCAACTTCTTGAGACTTCTGAGAGGTGATTCAGCTACCCACGAATTCTGCTTTGAGAAAGCTGTTTACGAAGCTCGAGATTTTGAAAATGGCGTAAACGATTTCACAAAAATTAAGTAATTTGACACAAAAACACAACCGCTATTACGACTTTTTTATTCATATAATTATGTAAGTTACGCCCTCTTTCCTTATTTTCATCCCTCACCAACGTCCGTTGAGTTGTCACTTGGCAAAACTTTAATCATGATTATTCACTAGTTTGAAAGAAAACTTCAATGGCTACCTTCAATCTCAATATAAGAAAAGTTGGAACAGAACGTGTTCGACATTTCGGACACTCGGAAAATTAATACCAACACATAAAACTCTTAATTTTTCTCATTCGCAGCTCTATGAAAATGTATGTGATCATTAGTTTAGGCAAGGGCAACGTCGAAATTTGTGCTTTTTTCTACGTATCTACACTGCCGGTCAAAAGTTTCAGGACACCCAAAATTGTTTTTTCCAATTTTGTGAGTGGAAGTACTAGGCTGTAATTGATCGAGAAGGACTTCATCACGGCTCATTTTGAAGATTATTTTACGTACTTTGAGATGGCATCACCAAATGTTATCAGTACGGATCTGGATCCACCCAATTTGAGTTCGAAAAAGTGCCAATTTTGATGATTTTAGGGAGAATCTCCTGGCTCAGTTAGCACAAAGGGACAGGAATATTCTGGAATTGATCTTAAGACCTGAAAGGACAAATCTGGAGCTGCAGAATCCATTTTGCAACATCCTTTCACGTTACTTCTGTTCTGGGCTATGACATTTTCTGCAAGGAAAATTTTTTCGCAAAAACTAACACTTAACTTCGAAAAAGAAAGAGAAGTGCGCTTTTAGGGGAATATAATCTCTAATCGCTGGATCTGTCTTCTATATCATGATCAAGAGAAGAAGCAATCTTTGAAACATGCCCCAAAAAGTGAGTTCCTTCGTCATTTCCCAATAAGGGTGGTACTTTTTCCGGAAAAACTCTCCTCAGAGAAAATCTTATAGCTCGGCGTGAGAGTAACGTAGAGGGATATTGGAAAACGGATTTTAAAGCTCCACACTTGTACTTTCAAGTCTTTCAAAATCCATTCCAGAATATTACTATACCTTTGAGCTATCGGAACTAGGGGGTTCTTCCAAAAAACATCGAAAATGGCACTTTTTCAAGCTCAAATTGGGAAGATGCAGAGCCGTACTGATAAAAATGAATTATGCTATTCCAAAGTACGTGGAAATACCTTCACATGAGCTCTGATAAAGCCCTTTTTGGTGAAGTAGAGCTTAGTACTTCCACTTACAAAATTGGAGAAAAATTTTCGGGTGTCCTGAAACTTTTGACCAGCAGTGTACGTGATTGGCATCTTCTAGGAGAAAATCATGATTGATACAAAATTTGATTTCGAAATAGCCTGTAACATATTTGAGCATAAATTCAACTCAGAATGATACGGAAAAGAGTCCCCGTGGTGGATACGATCTCACACAGATAATGAGGCTGAAAAGTTATACATGAAGAAGTTTTCTAAAGAAAAAAACGTATGATTTCGTGAGATTTTTGTGGATAATCAAATAAGCCCTCAAGAGCTCAAAGGGTAAGAATGAAGGCTGAAAACACACATACAGACGACTCATTATTATACAGATTGGTAAATGAGAAAGAATCAATCAAATGATACAAAAATAGTTGAAAGCAAATTTTCGATTTCCAAGTATTTCAGCTCGGTGGCTCGACAAATATGTGAAAAGACCCTACCAAGTCGGTAGGTTCCTAGTAGTACCCCTGAAATGCTTTTTGTTAAATCAGGATCGGTTGAAGCAATTCGGAGTTATGAGCAAAACAAGGTAATTCGACTCATTTTTCGGTTTTCAAGTAAAATTCATAATTAAGATATCCCAAACTAGCACGAATAAATAATGGGTCGGAAACGTTTACCTGTCAATGCACGACATGGAAAAGTTGCTTGAAAAATTTTTAAAATCGATTTCTGTGTAATCCGCTAGCACTTCAAAAAAGAGCGTATCTGCACGAAGAGAAATTTGGAACAGGCGTAACCAGCTTCGATCAGTCCTCAGAAATATGGTAAAAGGGCTTGACTGCAGGAAAAAGATTAAAAAAGAGGCAAACGTCATATTTTTCGATCACTTTTATGGAGAATATCGATAAAGGGCTCAATTGACATTTCAAATTCTGAAAGGGCGTGAGTCGCCGAGGGCCCAAATACATAAGGGCCATTCCGGAGAGGGGGCGTAAGTTTGGCAATAACCGAAAATACGCTGCTAAAACATATTAGCAGAATGCTACCTCGTAGCAATACGTGCAATTTATTAAGATGAGTGTAACGACCATTCATACTATAATAAATAAATGACAGTATCCCTCTATAATTTTTTTCATTGAATTATTGTTATACTATAATCTGAGTATGTCCTCAGTAAATTTTGAGTATCAACCCCTCTGGGCCAAACCCATGAGAAACTCATCTTACTGCACCAAAAAATTCGAGTGTCAATTGCAAAAAGAGCGTAACCACAATTTTCAAAACAGCTGTGACATCCCATGTAATTGATTTCAATACTCCAATCTTTTGCGTATGCGAGAGTGCCATGTTTCGCCCAATTATGCCTCTGGCGATAACATTGGTTGGGTTTTAATCGATTTGCTCAATATGACCCTTTAGTAACTGCGCCCTTATGCCACGCATTCCCTCAATAACGATACTACATCGGAAATGAAATCACGTGGGCTTATCAGCGCACACGTAGCACAGGGAAATATTTTTTCCCCATTCCTGCACCAACAATTCTCCTAAAACATTTACAGTAACGTCTTACTCGGAAGACGGAAAGGCATTAACCGGATAAAGATTGGAAAAAATTGCCTTGGTTACACTGTAAAAAATTTTTCCGAAAAACTTCAACCAACTGGTTGAATATTCAACCAATGTGGATTATCACAATCTGTCCGTGCGGTTCCTGCATATCAGGTTGCTTACATGTGAGGGGTAGAATATGATGGATGGTCATACGGGTGAATTAGGATGGATGGAGGGATGATGGGTCGATGGTCGATGGATGGATATTTGATAAGGTCGATAAATGGATCGAGAAATGGATGGTGGGTGGACGGATGGATGTATGGACGGAGTGATGGATGCATGGGTGAATAATGGACGGATGCATGATGGATGGATGGTCAATGGATATTCCATTGACCATCCATACATCCATCACGGGATATAATTGCTTGGTTAAAAATTCAACCGGTTGGTTGAAAATTCAACCAGCTGGTTGAAATGTTCGTTGGAAATTCAACAAATTTTTTACAGCGTAGTAATAAGCGTATTCCGAATAACAAAAATGAACACGGTCGAGGAATAATGCATTCGTGGATTTCGTCGACTTTTCTCACCGTTTGAGGTGGATCTGGAGCACGAAGCTCCAATGTCGTTCAACTTCGTTCACATCCATTTTAATTGCAATCCAGATAAAAATGACGAAGATCAATGATTGAGATACTTAAAATATAGATAGTATGGTAAGATTGCTGAATCATACTAACTTGTAGGAGCTGTGGTCTTGGATTTGGGGGTCAGCGCAGATGGTAATTCGTTGGGGGTAACAATAATTGAAGCCTCCTGCTCAGAGGACTGATTATCAGTCAAAGATGAATTATTTTGAATTCTAGAACCAGAATCATGATTTGAAGATGAAACCGTCCACTGTGAACATGGTGGATCTCGCTGGTTTGGCGAAGTATTCCGTTTTTTTGCAGTGCAACCTGTGATAAAAAGTAGTTCTTCATTCTCGAATACCATTTTGAAGGCAAGTTATTGCAAGATGGTTATGTACGCTTACCTTCTGGCTCATGATAACGCTTGGGAGGACCTGTACAAAGCACTCTGTCGAGTCTCGATCTTTTCTCTTTGGGTGGTTGTTCGGAATAACTACTACGCTCTTCGTGAACAAGTGAATTGGGCACATTACTATCACTAGCAGTTACGGACACGGGTCGATGAGTGGTTGTGCGATCAAGCAGGAACCTAATATAGAACATAAGCATTCACACCATGGTCAAACATAACGCCCAAGACATACGCATTCAGAGTGACATTACCTTGTACGAGCTCTTTCTAAATACTTCGTAAACATTTCATCAGCGTACTCGTGTTTCTTGCTTCTTATCCTGATACACACTGAGGCCTCACAGTCGACGCCAGTACTATTAGACAAATGGACGTTAGTGAGCCTCTTGGGCATTGGACAGATCTCTTTACTAGATGATTTACTCATGGATCGTAATTGTTTGGCTATACCCGTGGACTGTCGGACGGTCTCATTATTTGCAACATATGAGTCGGTTGATCCATGTGATGCACGGGGAGTGATGGGTCGATATTCACAGTCCATATACTTTTTGATAAGAATTTCCGCCTGAAAAATGCCATGCAGAAATTGATTACCGAATTTACGAACTTATATTAAATATCACTCTCCATTGTCACACACTGGTCCAAGATAAAAGCCATGAAAAAGTACAAACGATAATCCAGTTATAACAATGAAACTTGGAGGATTTGGTTTGCCGCTAATATAATGTGAATGCAAACAAAGCCTGCTATCACAAGAATCCGGTCACAAGGAGCGAAAACATGGCGAAAGGTTTTGGCGCTGGCTATACCGAGCAAATCGATGTCAACATCGTATAACTCTTAGATGGCTAAGCCAAGATCCGGGCTCAATATGAGTATCAATGCGAATCCAGATCGAAAACAATTTTAAGATCAATATATGGGTCGAATAAAAGAAAGAAAAAGCATTCACCATATAAGATAAAGTCGCAATCGTACAAGCGTTGAAGCAAGGGCAATCAATGCAGAACTTTCTGAAATTCACGGCGAGAAAAGCTCAACAATTTCTAAAATTCTGAACGATGAACAGATGATCGTAGTTGGTACGTGACGATGATGCGAGTGATGTGATAAGCGCTAATGTGATGCCTGAAATAGGTGAGGCTTGTTTGATTGGTTACGAGTTCAGAAAGTTCAAAATATCGCGATCAATTATCCAATCTCTAAATGTCGAGCTGAAAAATTCGCTGCTCAGTTCAATGTGTGTATTTCTTTTGTTGCACAACTTCATGGATCGATGGATTATTATTAATTATGGTGGACATTTTAATTTTCGACAAAAGAGACTTAACGAGCTCGAAATCGTTTTTTTTCTTCATCCATTACCGTTAGTAATGACGACAGCATATGAATTTGGGGCAATTGATGCGGAGTCTGAGGCCAACCCCGGTTATAACGAGCACTAATACTTTATTTTGGCCCCTTATAGCTCGCTGTAACTGGTTGTACTGTATATGTACTTGGGAAATGATGATACTACACTACAAGCTCGAAGGGTTTTTACAAATAACACGTTTGCGGCAGCAGGACCCACCACAGGGAATTAATCAATTGTGATTTTTGCCGTCGCAGTGAACGTGTTAATTCATCATTCCGAATGAAATTGTGATGACAGCAACTGGAGAATAATGCTCAATTCAGAGCTGATGTCAAAGATCCATTATGCGATATCGTATATATATGTAGGAGAGTCAGGAAAGTAGAGGATATATCGTGTTATCGTTCCGTATTCAGACGAAATATCTTTTTTTGGACACACATAGTCATCAGAGTGTACAGAAAGCCTCCATTACAATGTTCACATAACTAACATGATGGGATTACTTACTCTTTCTTGATGACTCTCTACCAATCCCTCAGATACATTCCAGTCGTAATCAGAACCGGGGTCAACTGCAAAATGTACCGGATACAGCTCAAGTGTGTCTGGATCTACAAGTGGTATGCTATGTCCCTCTACACTAGTTTTGCTTGGATCTGATCCACTATCCACAATAACCAGTGGAGAGAAATGTCCAGAATGATACGCAAGAAGAAGTGGTGTTCGATGACACAAAGAGCTATCGATCTCAAGAGGTAGATATATCCCTCCCATATAGATTGGCGCTAATGCCTCTCCTTCGGTATCTATGAGCATCTTATCAGCAATCATAATTATTGGTCTTCGCAGGACATGAGCAAGTGCAAGTATATGGATCTGAAATTATAAGTTTGATGAGCGATGCGGAAAATTTTGACGTCATTGTTCATGCATGGAGTACTCCATACTACCTCTTCTAAACTTCGGTATGATTGGCTCCCTTCATTTGCAGGAAGCATGGAGGCCATGTCGATTACATCCTGCCATTCTCTGTCCCATTCTTCGTCGGTATACGATAGGCCAACATCAGCATTGAGACTTGTTCGCATCCATTTCCATCTTCTGCAAATAGAAACTTGTATTACATCTTGTACTTCCTCTTTCAATGCCTAAAAAAGCAGAGTTTGTTGTAAGAATTACCTGTTGAAAGCATCGCACAGTTTATCAGCCTTTGATAAAGTACTATGCAGAGTTTTTCTTAGAAAGAGTCCTCTGTCATGAAATCCCCACATCCCTAAAGATGCTGCATGGAGAAGACAATTCCCATCGCCTGGTGTTGCAAGAGGCCACAGGACTCTATTGCTGCCTTGACACCACCAGTTGAGTCTGCCCACTGACTCTGAATATGAGAGACACCCTTTCTCGAAAAGGTCTTTTTCCAGAAACTGTTGGAATTCTTCTGAAAACCAGCGAGACACTGAGCTTTACTTCATCACTTCAATTATCTGAAGAACATAATGTACAGTCGTGTCTTGCAGCTCTAAATTGTTTCACCTATTACAACTATGTACCTCACTGGACATTGTATCTGTCCAAATCTGAGGAGAGGTTTCTCGTTTCTGGATTGCAACTTGGAATTCTGAGACTAGGTTCCACCTCTGAGATGTTGAGGATGAGGCAGCGATCATCAAGGCACCAAAAGCGATCTGATTAAGTTTGATACAACAGCCCAGGGGCAAAAAACCTTTTTCAGATTTGGACAGATACAATGTCCGGTGAGTGTACATCTCACAGAGCCAGAGTGCAAATTTTGACAGTTTTGGATAGCAAAATAATCTGTGATGCAACTCAACATGAACTGATAGTATATTCGACTCATCATTAGGAGAGTTGAATTTCGGAATGATTACCTGAGTAAATGGACATGTTGGGTAAGGAGTAAGTAAACTCAGTGATATTAGAAGATTCCAATTGCGACTGCAATTCAGCATGATTCCCAAGATCTGCATTGTCTATTGCTCTCAATATATTACCTAGTCCTGATGGTTCGTCATCTTCTAATACCAAAGCACCTCTCATACTATGTTAGAGAGGCAGGCCTTTATGTTCACTGGAGAGGTTTTTTGGGCTCTTGTGAAGGTGATCAAACCTCATTTGACTTGAGCATACTAATACAATTATTGGTTAAGAATTTTGGATAACCAATATTCTTTGAAGCTGTAATGAACACGATGAACAAGTCTTTACAGATTTTCCTACTTATCATTAAACTGGTGAAAAGTTTTGGTCTAAAACTAGTTTGAAACTTTCATAGAATAAGATGCAAAGCCCCAGAATACCCTGTTATACACAAACCCGTGCAATCCACTATGTCGATAAATCATTTGCTCAGTAAGTTAACTTTCATCCACTTAAAGAAAGGGATGATGTGATGACACTTCTTCGCTGGTTCAATTGGTTTGATATCAGCGCAACATCAACCAACAATGATATTTGTGTTGATAAGAAATGTGATTAGGCTGCATTACTAGGCCAAGCACTTGAGTATCATTAACATTGTCTCTGAAAAAGGTCGACTTGTACAGCTAAAATAATTCTTACCCCTACCCTTGAAAAAGGCAAAGAACCTTGAAAGGATTTTGAATGTGAAAACATACAAATGATGAGTCCTTTTTTCTTGTTGATTATATTACCCCCATATTGAGAGAAAAGAAAAAATTGAGAAACTTCACGAAAAATTGTATTGGTTCCAATCAAACTTCCCCACTCAATTTAATAAGACTACTAATCAACTTGATTTAGAGTTTATCATGCTCAAAATTCTCAATAACGTTGCATGGAACAATAGTTGTACACTCGCAGGACAAAATATCTGAACAAATCTGAAAAAGCTTTTTTGTTCCTGAGCTGCTGTTTCAATCCAAATCAGACCGTTTGTGGTGTACTTGATGATCACAATTGTACCCTCAACCCGTCAGAATTTAAACCCAATCTCAAGATTCCAAACAGCGGCTCAGGGATAGAAAAGCTTTTTCGGATTTGTTCAGATACTTATTTTGTCCGGTGAGTGTACATCTGATATTTTTGGTAGCCCTTGCAGATATCAATTATAGCCTGGGGGCTCCAGCAGTGTTTATATTTACCTCAGATTCGATCAATGATGGATCGTGGCTGGCTCTCTGCTGAGTAATCTCGCGGTAAACAGTGAGCGTGATAACATTGTTGCAACCGATCATTGCATTGCCAATGCCCCGCGTGCACATGGCTAGCCCGTGCCATGGTGCGGGCTCCGTGCACAAGTTGGCACAATAGAGACGTGCAACTTTGCACCATTATGGTGCAACAAGTGTTTCGATTCTAATGATGGGATGTCAGCATATTTACAGGCGCAGCGCGAGCGCCTCATTCCTCAACGCGCCAAAGTGAAATCAATTATACGGAGAGAGTTCTGAGATAGATTTTACGAATTCTCTGAACCTATATGTCGATTCACATAACCAATGGCAATATACTCGGAATTTTTAAAGGGTTATAAAAAATTTGATAAATTGCACCAGTAATCGTAAGCTGTAACCCGTGTGATGAAAGATGAAACTGACATTTCGCGAAAATGATAACTTTACCGGACGGTGGTCTGTCTAATGGTAATCATGGTAATAACCCCGATTCATCAATCTAGTCGATTTCGTCGAATTTTCAACGAATCTTAAATAATCACGCATACATTATTGCACGGAGAGAAATAGGTCGTGCGCTGTACTAACTGCCGGGTAAAAAATTAGTGAGACGTTTTAGAAAGCGCTGGAATTTTTCGCACGGAGGAAAAACCAGCTATTAATGATGAACAGCACAATTTTCGATTTCTGGTGGAATATTCATGATTCTCATCTATAGGATTGAACTTGTAAATACAGGGTTTTTAGAAATAATTTCCATAAACTTGTTCCTTGTATGAGGAACTGAACTTGGATCCACCCGGATCGGAATTTCGTGACATTTTTGCAAATGTTAGTTAAGAAGGCAATTTCTGTCATGATTGTTCATTAAATTTCCTATTTTATATAAATTCGGATTCACGTGCATGACAGCACAACGGTAAGCTGCGCTCTGGCCCTAATAAGATGAACTTACACTCAATTGAGTTCACACTCCAAAGAAGGATGAATAATATCCAATGTTGCTGGAAAATGTCGGCAATTGTTAAAAAGTTGTTTTGAAAATTTTTAAACCTCTCGCTTTAAGGTGAGAATGCGTTTTTGTATTTGTGAAAGCCTCTTGGGAATATTCGATCACTCAAGGAGTCAATTCAATGAAACTTCACCGCGTCATGTCAAAATACGCTGCAAAAAGCCATTTGCGCAAGGCTTTCTCGTTTCCTATCGATGATCCAAAAGTTGAAAATCATGGAAACCTCTTGTGTTATCATCATTTATTCAACAACCCTTTAACTTTCCTTTATCAATATTCATCATCATACTACCCCGCTCGTGTATAAAATAAAAATTCTCAATCACACAATCAAAGGTTCAGCATCTATCAAAAATATTTATTAAATCGTTTCTATCCAGTTATTCTCCATATACCACTTGCAAATGCTGTATTCTACACTTGGTGTTATAATTGATCTTTCAAGTTGAATAATTTCCCGGGGTCAGAATGAATCTAGGAATGCCGCCCAGCGGAAAAGGGCGTTGTGAAAGATATCAAAATTTCAAAGAGATCGGCAGAAGTGTGCGCAAGTTTCCAAACGCCATAGAAATATAGATAAAAATTAGTTTTTCGCGAAATGGGAATGTTAATCGAATTACCGTTACAACCAACTTCTTGAGAATGATAGAAAACTAGCTGGAAACAATCTCGGTGGATTTATGTTGCGAAGTTTGGACGCTAGAGATTTTGGCCAAACTTAATTTGAGAATTTTGGTTAATTATGTTGATATTTCGGCTCATGTTTAATAGAAAAGTTTCAATATGTGGAGTTGAAAATTGACTGATTGTTAGTGCATTGCTATATGATTAGGAGCCATCCCTGGAGAATTCATACAGATTAGTAGAAACGTTCTCGAGATCTGGAGAAAAAACTGCGAATTAGAAATGAGAAAAAAATCAAAATTCAAGTTAAAAATATCCCTGGAGTCATAATAATTCGGTGAATCTCAAAAAAGACTGATGGGCTTATTCCACAAGGACGTTGAACAATGCCTTAGAATTTCAAAGAGATCGATGAAAGTGTCTACTAGTTTTTGATTGACATAGAAGGGAAAAAGAAAAAATAATTTTGAGATAAATGGAATTGACAATCAAAACTCGTTATTGACTGATCTGTTTTGAATGTTCGAGAAATACTTAGGAAAAAAGATATGATAATTTATATTGAGAGTCTTGGATGCCAGCACGTTTGGACCAACATGGTCTGAGAATTGAGTTGAAGTTTAGGTAATCAATTTGAAGTGGAAGATAAAATATTCAGAGTACGAAGCCGTCAATGGACTGGGGTCATGATTGATCAAATTAAGAGCAAACCCTTTAAGTTTCAAGATGATTGATCAAGGGGTTCAAGAGAAATCGCCTGACAAAGGGAAGACAACATGCAGACACACGTACATACGGACATACTTGAGCGGGCTGAAACAATGCGCTCGAGGGGGCGTGGGTTCGAATCCCGGTCGGGTCACTCGGGATTTTTTTCCGAGTAACTCAATCGAGAACGCGAATCCTTGCGCTCCGACAAAAAAAATGATAAAATGCCTTGAGTGATGAGTGCTCGGCCAAAAATTCAAAAGAACGTTTGGGCTTCGATAAGGGTTGATGGTATCCTCCCGGGTCCGTGTCGAGCGTTGAACTTCGCTAAGACTGTCATTGACAGTCCAGAAGTGTCAACGGAGAGACCGCATGGATGTCATAGAATTGATGGAACCACTGGTACTTGTCGAGTCTGATCAAGGCGGTGAGTAATGAGTATGGGCCTGCATACAATGCAGATCATACTCGAAAAACACCGCGGTAGTGCTTGAACTCTCGTAGCAACTCTCTGATAGAGTCCGCTCGAAATTTCGCACCTACCTGATAGAGAAAATTGGAAAAATGACTAAAACTGGAAATATGACAACGGCCTCCACGACAAGGCGGTGGGGGTAACGCGTAAAAACTCGAAAGAGTGTACTTTGGAAACAAATACAATACAATACATACGGACATACACAAGGTGTGATTTAAAATAATTCCCAGGGAGCGTTGTAAAGCAAGGGTAAAATTTATAGGGGTACCATTCGATAGGTCTCGGCGAACAGAATAAGACAGATAGGCCCTCATTTGCTTAAGGCTCGAACTATAGCGAAACAAAATAAAAAGTACCAAAATCGTACCAAAATTACCCAATTTGATGGTATAAGAAAATGGGGACTGTCATCCATAGTAAGTATTAAATTAATTGGTAGTACCACAGAAATATTATTAAATTCCACCGTCCTCATTTTTGTGGGCCTCGGATACGAGTTTCATTATTGATGTTATGTGCAGGTGGAAACTTAATTCTCAACAGTTTTAACATATTTGCACCACAGATCCACAGATGTATGACTCTTCCGCAACCAACAATGGATCCGAATACAGAAATAACTTGGCATCATTTTCAACAGAACTTGACCGAACCAGACACCATCATTCAGTTGATCATATTCTCAAATTTCTGATAGGACCCCCCATCTTTGATTATCTTATCATTGTAGTCTATGAAATCTCAAGAATCTTATATAATCGTGTCTTTTTACTACGTGGGCGACGTACTCTGGTCTCTGATGCACAGATTATAGCTTCTTGATTTCAATCAAACCAGTTCTTGAGCTCGTTTTCCAAACCGCGGTTTTCTTTTTTCTTCAATCCATAATGGAACATGTCAGATTCAAAAATTTCTGTTAGATAATTCAATATACACTACCGGTCGAAAGTTTGTATACACCTGAAGAACAAAAGTTCGATTTTGATCACTCGACTGCTCGGATCTCCTTGGTCCAGAATGACTCTTTTTGGGCTCATTTTGTTGATTCTTTCAAGTACTTTGAGAACGGTTTGGTATTTGTTTCGTGCAGCTCAAAAGTTTCTTGCAAAATCAATCTCAAGCTTTGTAAAATTTTGTAAAAATCGAGTCAGTACGCAAGCCACCACAAGTCTAGCAGAAATTTATGTCTTTAGATGATTCAAAAAGCATCCTCAAGTAGAAGCCAAGAGCTTCAAAATCCGTCCTTGAAAATCATTCTAGGTTGTTCCTGGTCCGAGCTGTGAGTCTTTCGGCAACGGAAGGTTTTTTGGAAAATTGTACCAGTCCTTGAGAAATCGTGAATGGACTTCATATTCGAACTGGTATAAGCACTGTTCTTGGTTCCTCCCACCAGCGGTACGGGAAAATTTGGGAGAAATCAAAGAAATATCACCGTGAGTCCGATTTCCTTAACTTCCTTAAATTTCGGGACTACTTTTGAGAAAAATCTTTCCTGAAGAAAACAGTCTCAGTAGAGACCAGAAACAACCCAGAATAACCTTTTCAAAATGGATATTAAAGCTCTTGACTTCTACTTTTAGAGGCTTCTTGAATCAGCTCAATCCGTTGATTTCCGTCAGACTTGCAGTGGTTTCGCTATTGACCCGATTTTTATAAAAAAATGCAAAGCTTCAGTTTGATTTTGCGAGAGTCTATCGAGCTGGGAAAATGTCGAAAGGAACCTTGAAGTGCTTGAAAAAAGGTACAAAATGAGCTGAAATATATTCGTTTTGGACGAAGGAGATCAGAGCATTCGAGTGATCAAAATCGAACTTGCGCTTTTATAGTGTACACAAACTTTTGACTGGTAGTAGTGTAGATCTGCATTTTCGAAAGAAAATACCTGTTTAAACAATACCATTTATAAATGCGGACCTGGCTTAACAAGCTCAATGCGACGATGAAAAGCGGAGTTTTGTCCCAAAGTGCTGGAGAATATACAAACGCGTGATTTTGCACTCGTAAAAGTCAAACTTTTGTAATTACATCAGTTTGACATCAATTCACGAGATCCTTACGAAATGCGGGTCCCGCCGGTGGGACCCGCGAAAATTACTTCAGTGCAAAGGAAGATGAAGAGAACGATTGAAACAGATGGATTAGTGGTCCTGATATATATCTTTCACCTTTGTGGAAGCGGGTAATTCGCTACGATGGCTAGCATAGCAAAAGTAGATATTCGCGGAAAAGCACTTCCTGAAGTGTGAAAATAAATTATTTTTCATTTTTGGGGGCATGGAAAAGTTGCGCCTGACGATTTACTTCAAGATTAACGTGGTGCAGAAAGGCCTGGATTGAGGCGAATTCCCTTTTATCGAGGAAAACTGAGCGAGTAAAATTTTATGTAAAATCGCGCCACAAAATGTACGTGCTCGCCATGTACACAAAAAGTGGTCTTTGGGCTCTTATAGCAGTGGCATTTGGTGCTTGATAACATAATATGTACCTATATGATGTATCTGCCCGCCCGAATCTCAAACGAGCTCTTCCTTCACCACACTCACAAAGGTCGAAAAAATTAAAAACCACAGCGCACGGAACTGACATTTAGACCCCTTTCTCGATGATAATTTTTTTGCGCGACCCTGGATCGCGAAACTAACAATTGCGCCAAAAAGGGCACAAAAAACACTTCGGAAAAGACCTTTGAGGTTTTTTTCTCAAGCGTTTTAAGGGTTTTTACGAGCAGGCACACATTATTGCAAAGTTTCCACGGTACTACTCATACCCCTTCGACAGCCTCATGCACCAGAGCGGTCACCAATCTGGATAATGAATCACAACGTTGCTTGACCTGCATTCTAAAGCGATAAAGCTCGCACGGCCACCGATGCTGTGATGATTTTTTCTAGCCGTTTAATACACACGAAAACACGAAAAAATTCGCCTTTCTTAGCCAAAAATGTTGTCCGGTGACCGTCAACCTCCTCGTTGAATGTTCAACCACTTGGTTGAATTTTCAACCAAATGGTTCAACTAAGTTTTTCGAAAAAATTTTTACAGTGTAGTCTTTCTCGGAGAGTGCTTCATCGTTTTTTCATCAATTTATCAAAAATCTTTGAAGAACAGCTACCAAGGAATATTCTGGTGTCTTCATTTTGGAACATGAGCCATTCCAAATCGAGTAGTATGGTACATATAATTTAGGCTTCGAGTGCTTATTACTTTCTATAAGAGAAAGTATTGTATCGGTGCGGAAATGTTTGCTTGAAATTTTTTTCAATTTTCTCACCCCCTAGTTCGAGCCTTAAGAAAATGAGGGCCTATCTGTCTTATTCTGTTCGCCGAGACCTATCGAATGGTACCCCTATAAATTTTACCCTTGGTTTACAACGCTCCCTGGGAATTATTTTAAATCACACCTTGTGTATGTCCGTATGTATTGTATTTGTTTCCAACGTACACTCTTTCGAGTTTTTACGCGTTACCCCCACCGCCTTGTCGTGGAGGCCGTTGTCATATTTCCAGTTTTAGTCATTTTTCCAATTTTCCCTATCAGGTGAGTGCGAACTTTCGAGCGGACTCTATCAGAGAGTTGCTACGAGAGTTCAAGCACTACCGCGGCGTTTTTCGAGTATGTAATTGCTTTAATTTCATGTGCAAATAATGACATGCGACAGGCATTAGCGCGTTTGTGAATTTTGTTATTTAACGCAAAGACGGAATTTTGCTTCCGCTCTCACCCGTGAGCTTGCGATTAATAGTGCAAGCTTGATCAGCTCTCGGAAGGAGGCTAAACGTTTGTCTCATGTGTATAGCCAGTCGTGAGTGCCAACGATCGGATAGGGAACATGGGCGTTTTGATATGTTTCCTTAGAGCTTGCAAGCTCCGCGCTGACCGAGCATGATCCAATCAACGCTTGAGCCCAAGTTTGTGGGAAGCGTCGAACAGAAAGATTATATTAGAATAGCTGCTCGACTGAGTCGACTGCTATTGAATAGGAGGAGAAAGGTGATAGAAATCAGGAAAAGTACAAATATTTTCCATCACTTTATCCAGTAAGATTCTTTGCGAGCTTGCAAGCAGGTTAGTTTGAGATTCCACATCTCTGGCGAAATGATCAGCTCTGGATCGCGTATGGAGTCTTACTGGTTTTGAGATTAGTTTGCTACTTTCCAGAAATCTCAGGCTATATTTTGTTAGTTTACGGATTCAAAGTTCCCTGGGTTTTGAGAGTTTTCTCTCATCATACGTTAGATGAGCAAGTAGAAAATGATTACTCAGATCCATTTTGTAGTATACGAAATCATGGTTCTGGAATGGCCACATAAATTTCATGAATTCTCTAAATGGGAAAGAGTTTCTTACAGGATGAGATTCTTGTAATTGAGATAGGAAGAATGTCATTTTTCTCGTTCAAAATGAGAAAACTGTTAGGATTAAGAAGAAATGACTCTCAAATTGAGCAACTTATTTTCTCACAGAGTACGAAAGAACAACCAAGAAACTCATTGACACGCATTGCCTTTTATAAAAAATAGATTACGTAAAGTAGGGCGGTTACACGTGATTTTCAAGTTTCGAGTTCCCTTTATGATTTAATTAACCTTGCACCAAACTTGGGATATATGTTAAAAAGCCTTTCCTGAGTATTGGAAAATAAACGTCCTTACGATTGCGGCCATTTTCATGATGTCCTTGTGGTTGTATAAAAAAAGGTAAGGGGTAGGCGGTGCGTGTTATTTGAGATGACGATTACAAACGAGTTCCTTGACATACCCTTCCATGCCCAAAAATCGAGCGTGACCTCACAAGGTCCGATGGCATATACCGTCAATCGCTTAGATTGTTTGAGAAAAACTATTCATCGTCAAAATTAATCTAATCTGCCTACTAAGCTGACAACTGAACGCGATGAGTGAAATTTGCGGCCATAACTGTTTCAACGAATGAGGAATTACTTTTTATAACATTATTTTAATGAATTGCATTTTTGCTCAGATCCATGATGAAATAAATTGCAGCGTGATATTTGTGTGTCGTCAATTGTTACGGCAAATAGCGCTATAAGGTTCCTCACAAGCTATATCATTCTAATTAGCCAATTATTATTTCAAAATCAGAATGCATGATCATTATATCAGAGAATTTTAGCTCTGATTTTTGAGTCAGATAGTAAATTGATTTGGCTTGCAGAATGAATCACAAAAATGCGAAAACCCACTTGTGGATTGGAATTTTGTTGGGTGTACAAAAAGACACTCCTATAGTTTTTCTCTTTGGATTTCAAGAATTTTAGTCTTGTCTCAAGCACCAGTGAAGTAAAGAAGTTCTATCTCAAAGAGTTCCACTCTTGAAAGTTGTGTAAGTGAACAGCCTCAGAAAGTCATTCAATGTGATTTTTACTGCTTTTTCATTGGCATGATGGAAAGAAATTCCTGCAAAAGGGTTGAAATAAAGGGCGATTTCAAACTAGATCCTTGTATGGGGCCCAATATTTCCAGCCATGCTAGCTGGTCGATCAGCCTGCCACTTCACTCCATGATTAAATAGTTAAGAGTGATTGCCCCGGCACTTGATTAACAAAATAAACTATCATTGATCCAAACTATCGTTTAGATTCCAGTGTCACACTCTCAACTGTCTACCCAACGTTTCTCTCCAATACCACAGTAATTTCTGAATGTCTATCTTCAGTTGCATTTAATTTGAGGATTTGTATGTGAAACTATGATAATATTTACAGACGTGGTTTTGAGTGATTCAATGTGTAACAGATTTTTCTGAAACTGATGGATGAGAAGAAGTAGGAGGAAGTTGCCATTGAGTGGTCCATAGAACTACCCCTCATCCGCACAGTCATAAAGGATAGTCATTACTACTAACATTGCTGCAAATAAGTGTTCAAAAACTAATCAATCACTGATACAGAACCCTCAATTCCATAGTAATCCACGCCTGATGTTATCTTAATAAAACCGCTCTCTCTTCATGTGTGGTGGCAACTTCATAACTTAAATCAGAAGAGATCTTGCAAGATTTCATTCACCTTTTGGTACTATTTCATGATCCTTGTCAGAGATCTGGTACTCGTGGTCAGAGTCGACAGAGATGCCTACAATAATTTCAATGGAACAACAGCCTCCACGGTGCTGAGAAATCAATCAATCACAAGAGGATCCTGTGCACTCAATAAAAGGCCAACATTCTGACTGATTGATAATAAAGATGGACTCTCATTTTCGCTGTTGGATCTCTACCCAGAGAGCACCTCCTCTATATCGGCTGCCCAGGGAATATTCCAGGACAGTCAAGGACAGTGCTAGTCCAGAAGTAACGCAGCATAAAGTTGGCCCGAAAAAGTATCTATTTTTATTCGACGTCTGTTTATAAACAACTAGCAGAAGACAATGCCGTCAATTCCCGTTTTCACGTTTTCAGGGCCCGTAAAATCAGGAAATCAGGGGCTAATCAGGAAAAATGCGACAGTTGGCTACCATGACCCAGCATACTGCGCATGATCGTGGCATCGACCTCCACTCGAGCGGGAAGTTGGAGTCTACAATCTCGTTTTTTATAAATTTTCAATGAATTTTGCGAATTCCACAGAAATTCCAACGAACGCTGATGGAGCACTCAAAAATCTATCGATCTGTCTTTCTAAATTATTTTTTTGATGCGTTAAGCCAACAGAAGTGGCGATTGACTTTGGGATGGGAGGTCTCAACTTATTTTGCGAATAACTCGAAAAGGAGGCAGGGAGCATGAAAGTTGCACATAAGTGTCTTTGATCCGCTATAAAAGAGCAATCTTTGAGTGTAATTGGTTTTACCTGGTTCTGACCCCATCCGCTAACTTCCTGGAGCCCATATAGTGAATTGTGACGTCAGTCGTCTGCTGGATTTTCCGGAGCGAATGTTGTTTTCGCTCGCGAAATATTTTTATTTATTATTTTTTAGATCTGTTCCAATTCTTACAGCTATTGCGATGCATGGAATTCATTATCATTCAAGACTGTGAATAGTGAACAATGTGATTAAGTTTTTTTTGTTTTGTTGATTAACTCAATTATGCATTTTAACACTTGTGCTGCTGGATGAGCCTACTTAGCCTAAAATATTTCTATGTCGTTGGCATTTTCAAGTAAATTAAGTCGTGGAAAATGATGAAATTGTATTTAATAGTCATCTCCTCTCAGTTACTGTGCAATTTTGAGATAGGAAATGGAGCGAATGCTAGTAAGACGTATGTCAAGAGTCCACCATCAGCAGCTGTTGTTCAAAATACTGAAAGTCATTCAAAACTAAAAGAAGTAAGTTTAAATATTATGACGCATGAGTACTTTTCCTTGATGAGTTATTATTTACCAAGCAAAATTCTGAGCAGATAGTTATAGAAGGCCAAACGGCACCACATCAAGATGAGACTATCCTATCTGTACCAGAGAGATTTAATTCTTCCAAGGAAGTTGTCAAGAAAGGAAGTAAAGCTAGGAAAGGTGCCATTGATAAGTCTGCCGAAAAAATTGATCCTATTAACAGTAAGACTGTGATTGTTCCATTGGAGACAGTTAACAATCGAAAGAACATGACCTTGCCTGCTGTCAAAAAATTACCAGTAAATGTCTCCAAAGTGTCCAAGAATTTTGACAATGTAAATTTATCACCAGTGAGTGAAGTGATTCTTAAGGGAGCAGAGGCTGAAGTGAAAAAACCTGTCGGAAAACCTAAACCAGTGTTTACAGAAAGTGATGGAAAAGCACCTGATGGTCCTATACCAGCTTCTCCAACCAGAGCATCTTTAAGCACGCCAAGTAAAATTGATTACATTGTGCCTGCCGCAATAACTCTCACAGCTTTACCTCTTTTGGGTGCTGCATTTCTTGTTTTATATAGGAGAGGTAGGGATTACTGGGACAAAAGACATTATCGGCGAATGGATTTTCTCATTGATGGAATGTACAATGAATAGATCTATCTTTGAGAGTTGCAAAATTATTTTCTTTTGAAGTTAATCTCTAGTAGATTTTGAGAAATTTTTGGGTTTACAGAATAGATCTTCCACGTAATATTATCATAGGTATATATAGTTGTTAAATTTTATTTGTACTGTAAATATGCATTTGAATGTTCCATTCTAACTTTTATTAAAATTATTTCATCACTTTTATTGATGGGATGATCAAGTCATATCCAAACTTTGAAAATTCATCTTTATTATTAATAATGGAGGGATCAAATCATGTCTGAGTAGAATGTCAATATCACATTTATTTTCATACAATCATAACATACGTAAATTCATCCATATTTTTTAATACTTTTGTTAATCTCTATAATTTCATGATTTACATATCCAGTTGGTTCATCTTTCATTGATTATGTGCTCAATCACAGCAGTGTAAAATTTATACAGAGATTTTGTAAAAAATATACACATTGTTCCAAAACAAAGGGAGTTCAGTCACTGTTATACTAGAAGTTATACGTCTTCAAGATTTTTACCGACATAATTTATTAAACAACCACGAATTCTATTCTAAAGAAATTCTCAACAGATTTTTTCAAATTCATTAATCTTTGTATAAACACGAGTTCAACTATGCTTAGTCCATTTTCAACATCATTTGACTACAACTACTCGATTTCTATTTCAACTTACTCTCTACTTTTGCAAACAAATCGACATACTCTTTCCATATTCTGATGTTTCTATCTCAATCAGTTACTTGTGTGAAATATTCAATCTCTTAATTGGTATCCAGAGTATTGATCTATTAGTGCATGCACATCACGTGTTTCAAAATTCTGATAGATGCAGTCAATAAGTTCTTTTTGTAAAACAGATAGAAAAATTCCATGAGATTGTAATGATCACAGAATGTGCATGAATAATTGGATATTTGATTGATTTGAGAGTTATTGAACCAGTTGTGAGTTGCATATAACAAATCAACAGATGGTTCAATAGTCTAAGACAATAGTAAATTTTAGGTAAAAAAGTAGAAAGTTGGATATGATTCAGTCATATTAGGGTAATCGAAATCTTTTGTTCCTCTGGCTTTTTAACAAACTAATAATGCAGACGAATTCAACATGAAGAATGAAAAAAAGTACCCAAAAAATTTACGCGATAACTTGCTAGGCAACGGTGTCGCAATTCTATTTACATTCATCATTCCAAATGACAAGTAATCGCTATATTTACAAAAACACTTTCATCGTCTTGAACATAAATAGATACAGGCAAAGTAATGAATTATGATTCAAACGATGATTTCTTCATAATATATGGTGTTCCGTCTGAACCTCGGTTACTTAGTTACAAATGTTGCCTCGATATTTCGTGCGGCAGTCAATCATACTTGATTAGTCTCGTTATTGATTGCGAACAACATTGTTGACTTTTTAAATAGTTTTTAACCGACTTATCTATACTATATCATTGCTGACCTTGTATTTTGTGAAAACCGTGACAGACTTTCATATATTTTATTTTAAAAATATGAAAAGTATTCAACAGGGGTCTCGGCCTTATGTACAGTACACTGTTATTGTATCAGTGCATATGATACAGTTCTTGAAAAAAGTTGCGAGTCAAAACGACGCGTTAACTTGTTTACGATTGTTTTTGTGCTTGGGCAATAATTTGTTTCTATCACATACGTAAATTCAAAGCAAAAAACTATGGCTTGCAAGAATTACGAGAGAGCACCAAAATATCTTATTAAAGCGTTGACAGTTTAGATTATTTTATGCCTTCAATGAGATGAGGTTTTAAATTTAGTTCTTTTGTAGCATTAAACTTGTCATTCCTATTAAGGTTCTTTACAAAGTAGATTGTCAATATAGAAGGGGAAATCAGCTGTTCATTAGGTCGATGGAATTTCATCCCCTGGTTTTTCTTATAATAGTTATAGATGAACTATATAGTTATTTAGCTTTTCTGACGCTCACTTGACGCATAATCACTGTTCGGACAATTTTACGACAGCGAGGTAGAAAAAACCGGATTCCTCGTAAAAATTTATTACTGTAATCTGAGAAAACCTTGTATTCGTTATGGTGCAATATTTATCTGATTACATATCATTAAATCGGTTTCTATCGAATCCAACACTGCATCAATCATGCAATTTTTAAAAGTCTCTCAGAAATTCCGAATACGATATTCGTGGTTCGAAAAAGCAAATAATCCGTATAAAATTGTTGAAAAGTCCTGGAAACAAAAAATTTACAGATTCTAATACATATAATTATTCACTAAAAATTAATTATTGAAATTAATTAATAATTGCGTTCCTTATTACATTGAAGAATATTTCGCATCAGCAATCATTCATACGATGAGCATTCATTCAACCCGCACACACGCACAGTAAAAATTCTTCTAAAAAAAAAACATTTGCATGCGTCCGTATTTGAAAATTGTACAAAATTAATTCCAATGAAATGTTTTTCTCAATGCCTGCACAGCGTTTTTGCTGCACCAGGTAATTTCGAATCAGATGCTGCATTTGCAATGCTCTTCTCGTCGTTCATTTCGTTGTCGGTTTTGAGGTCAGGAAATACTTCACGAGCAGGTTTGAGGCTTAGCAGCATCACGTGTCGTTCATACGCTTTCGAACTGCGGAATAATGAATCGGTGCCGTGGAATCGATCAAGAACTCCAAGAACTCCGAAACACTGATTAAACCTGTAATTTTGACATAATATGTTGTAAATTAAAGTAGAAATTTGAAGAAAATTAGAAGTTTTCTGAACAAAATCAAAGTTAAATAAATAAAAAGCAATGGGATTCATTTGCAATTATTTGATAATTCTTGTACATTCTTCAGACGTATCAAAATCATCGAGGGTTATTTACGGAATCCTGGAAAGTATTCTATTTCTTATGAAGCTGTTGAAAAATAAGTAATTGAAAGTATTTCTTATGCTTATCATCCCATTAGGATACCAGGAAAAGGATTATTCATGATTTTACCTCGAAGATACGGTACACGATTCTAATTTTTTGCTCACATACTCGAGTGATCCGAGTCGCGAGAAAAGGGTCAATACGAGATAAAGATCAGCACAGTATCTTCATCATTAAATATTAAGCATACATGTTTATAAAATTTGACATCTGGATAAAAATTGGCTTTTTTGTGTTTGAGAACTCGAAAAACTCTCGATGGATGTATCACAGTCCCGCAAAAACGGATCAAATTTTCATGTGCATAAATTTTGATGCATTTGGGAACGACGATCCGTTATAAAATTGATTCAATTCAAAATGAGTGCGACAATTGGTAAAACTACATTTGTCTCAACAATGTTGTTCAAAGATTCAAGTCTCTAAAATTGATTTGCTGTGACAAAGCTTCGCTGTACGTTGTCATGTATAAAATTCTTGCATAAGCATCGAATCATGTTTTCGTCTAATTCAATGTATTATACGCAATCGATCCTCCTGTTTTATCATCCTAATCAAAAGAATCAGCTCTAATTTCGGCCAAACTATTTATATTTGAAATGAATCAGAACTCAGTATTGTAAAAAGATACTAAATTCTACTATGCCAAATCAGATCAATAATATACAATGGCTTCATTATTATTTTGTAAAAAAAAATAGATAGAACGTGCTCTTTACAAAATTACTTTCAATCAAATGTATTGCTCTCTCGACCCAGGTGGTATTGAATCAAATCCCAGGCCATTACGAATGAATCAATACTCTTTACCAAATCACGCTCAAGACCTAAAAACTTTTCGACTGCAACAATATGTTCCGAGGGTATAGAATTCAGTCAGTTCCGGCGCGTCAGTTTCCGAAATGTGAAAGATTGCATTTCATCGCGACATCAGAGCGGATACCCCCCCCCCCCTCCCACCCCCGAGGGAACTGGATTCAGACTTTTCTACAACCCATATTATTATCAGTCATAATATCGCGCTGAGACGACCTCTTTGTCACGCGGTCGCGCAAATCATCCATAGAAGCGTCATATTATTATGCTGCGAGAATAAGAAGAATGTGCCCGAATCACGCAAAAGTTCATCATACAGACGAGATTGCAATCCATTAACTTTCTTTGTAAGGATGGTCTATCCCGTAATAATTTTTTTACTCATTTCCATTTTCTCTGCTTATTCGATCTGTTCTCATTGCGGCTGAGCCGCCTACTATATACTGCGCTTTTCAATTTCATATCTATTGAATTCAAAGGGAATTTTCAAATGTTAAAAGACGTCTCATTATACCGATGAAGCCGTAGAATCATTCATTGCGAGCTATAACCGTCTGATTACATTTTTTTTTCTTTTTATCAAACCGAGAACGTAAATGTGAGAATCCTGACAAAGTCGAATCAATCTAAACTCATATTTTATCTATTTTTGGACCTGTTTCTGATTTGAGAACGACCAATGGAAATGAAAGTATTGGACAAAAAGTTAAACTGCAACAGCAGTGGACTTATTATGTAGATAGATCTTTACAAACGTGATAGCTTTGCAATTAAAAAAGAGAGGCTGCTTGGGGATAATTTTTCCCTGAGTGTACTGAGGGCAATATATCCTCCGTGCCTCAGAACAGCCTACCGAGCGAAGGACACATTTGCTAAAAAAAAAATTTGTGTCTTCAAATTTATAGGTGATTGATCCTAGACGGGTGTGATCCAAATTATACGCTACTTTTCCGATCATTTCGTTAGAAAGGCATCATTATTCTTATGGTCTGTAACAACTATAGTGGCGAGATAATTATAGTGCAAATAATTCCTTGAAAAACTGTCAAATGCCTAGCTGATTGATTTCAAAAAGTTATCAACCTTTTCAAATGCTGAATTTGGCGCTCGTACCCAAAAAACACACCTTCGTAAGAGGACTCTGCGGCTCATATAATTTGACTCGCGCGTGTGTTATGGATCCAGAAATTGTTTTATCATACCTATTGAAGGACGAAAAAATCAAAAACAACATCATCCAAATCTGATTTGACTCATGGTTCTTTCTGGATTATACACTGGAAACTACAGTTCAGCCTTACAAATTGAGTAAGTTTGCTAGTCATCAGTTATGTTGTCTTTCGATGAAATTAATTGGACACTTAAGATAATTTCAAATCATTTAGTCGAAATTTCATTCTAAGATCATCATCTGAAATCCATCTAACAACATCAAATCACAACAAGCACAGCCATACAATTTCAAAAAAAATTCAATAATAACTCACTTGAGATGATGAAAATCGTGTGCCTCAGGCGATGGGAAGAACGGCAAATGGTATCCCGAGTGAGCATTCAGGGTCGATAATATCGCCAATGAAAACCATAACCATGCAGTAGCTACATGTGAACCCAGTAAAAAAACTCCTAAAAATGGTGGCAATAAATTTGATCCAATGTGTTCCAAAGGATGACAATAAATTGCAGTCACTGCAACAGGAGCCGTCCACTGATGATGTTGTTTATGTATACTTTTGTAGAGAGCACGACTGTGCAGTAGTCTATGCGAATAATAGAAACCAATTTCTTCGCATAATATGTGAAATGCTATTTCAGCTAGAAAATTATGAAATGTTGGCAATTTTTCCAATGGTGGAAAACCTCTCCAAAGCATTAATTTGTAGGCACAATGAGATAGAGGAAGTCCAACAATGAGCTGATTGAAGAGAACTTGACCAATGACCTTGAAAAGTGCTAATGTAGATACAGGTTCATTTGTTCCGGGTTGAGTTTTGTATCTGCGCAGTGCGGATGGGCGATTTGTGATGTCCATAAAGGTATATATTCCACCGATTAGCCAGTATGCTGAGAATGTAATTACGATCGAGCCTGAGAAAAAAGATAAAGTTTATGAATTTTTATAGGTTCAGTACAAACATAAGTAGTTGAATGGTTAAATTTTGAGTAGAATGAGGACAAAAAAAGATTCCATAAAATTCCTCTGATGGTTGAAGAAATTCGGAATAAATTTCAAATACAGCTTTCGTGACATAAAGATCGTATCAATATGGTCCAAGTCCATGAATGAGCACTTGTAAATCACCGTAACCTCGTAAATTAACGGATTCAGGAAAAATGGATTTCTATCCGGGAATTTCTCCCGTCTTATGAGTAATGAGCATTATGCTTCCATAAATGCAAAAGAAAATCGTTCTATAGTGGGAAAGAACCCCATTGTTCATCGCGCTTTACAAAGATTGGAGACTGAGAATATTCATCTAAAATGGAATAAAGTTACTAAAATAGGTATACCTAGATATGGTAGGTTTCATCTATTAGAACATATATTTTGGATGTTTTTAGTGAATCAAAGAGTTGAACAATCCAAAAGTATTTTTTACTAATTCAGGGTATCGATCGGTTTTTCCAGTCCTTCTAGTTCTATCAATGTCCTTAGTTGATTTGAAAAGTCCTTATGTCGTTAGAAGTCCTTATCTGTATGGCTCGACCCTTATACTAACTTGAAATTCAGAAGCAAGAAATGGATGCAATTTTTACAAATACACGCAAGCTCAAATCAGCTCTAGATATTTTTGTCAATGAGTATAGAATTTTGACAATTGATGCTGACTATAAGAGCAGAGATTTTGAAAACAATTCTTGCAAGGGAGAGTTTTTAGAAGGATTCGGAAAAATTCAACAGACAAAATACGGTCTTCAAGATCAGTAATTTTATGAGCAAAATCCCCATTATCTTTTATGTCAATGCAGCAGCCGAAAAAAGGTTTTTCAAGTACAGAAAAAAGCCAAATTTTTGATTGAAAATCTCAGTGAAAAATTTCCAGTTGCGCACCGATCTGTACGCGATGCAATAGTCTCGGATCGTCACAGACAGTTAGTTCTGGCATACAAGAAAGTAAGTACCATGCACGATTGACGTGATATTGCCGCGAAACTTGGCAGTTTATACATTTAAATAGTGACTCCCACAGTGCCCTCAAGATGCTAGAGGGTTAAAAATCTAGTTTTTGAATAAATTGTGGTGGAAAGCTGATTTTAGAATGTCATTTGAATACTCAATGAAAATGTGGCTCATAAAATCAAATCCTTAAAATGTCTGACTTAGGTCCTCCAAAAGTCATGAGAAAGTCCTTTGTTTCGCAAAAATTCTAGTAAACACTCTGTTAATTCATCAAACAGGATAAATTATAAACAGGCAATACTTGAGCGTGATAAGGGACTTTTTGACATACTGAATTCACATGAATTGCTCGGTGAGATATTGTTGGTCGATATTTCATACTAATTGTTATTCCACGTTGTGACTATTTGCTACGTTAACATACAAACAGCTCAAATATATGGACTTCATCATTTATTTTCATGCTATCACTCTGATGACTGAGAGAAAATTTCATAACTTGAGAATGGAAGCCCTAGAATCGTAGTTTATTATGTATATGTATGTATTGGAGATTATTCCGAATAAGAAACCTTTGAAAATATCATCAAGCGTCAGCCAAATCTCACATCATCTGAAATTTAGTAAATATTGATCAAATTTGAGGAAAAAAAACTGAGAAATATTATTAGGGTGTAAAGTACATTCGACCAACCATTCTGTTGAAAATCAATACAATATGAAATTTTTCTGCGAGTACTCGATGATGACAAATCATTCTAATGAACTCAACATCTTTAATTCAATCATACAGACATGTTTATCCTAGAAAATAACTTTTTTCAACGCGAATGGATTTACGCGTTCGAATTGTTTGCCCTGGCCAGTAAAATTATTGGTCAAATGTCTTGCCGGACAAAAATATCAACTTTGCTGACTCTGCTGTAATTACTAAAGCTAGTCATTAGAGCAATGTATGTCATTTTGGGTGGAGGGAAAATGACAAGTGTGTGTGCGTCTTGAGAACACCAACTATAAATTTGGAATGTTTGTATGAGTGGCCGATTTTGGCAATATATATATATATCCCCGAATTGTTTAAAATCGTCAAGTATCGTGTATTTTAACTATCAAAAAAAATCTTGAAAATTGAAAAATGTGTTCAAAAAAATTTCACCCGAGAATGTATCATTTGAGATTGGGTAAGCAATTGACAAGATCTTATGATTGCTTCAATGAATGACCCAGAGAATCAGCCCAAATCGCTTACGGATGTTTTTCTCACATTTCATATGGCTCGTACAACTGCTCGATCGGTGTACCGGGTAAACTTAAACACTGTAAGTCTGACATACTTATAAAGTAAGTAGAAAAAGACAGCTATGGTAAGACAAGTTTTCAATAGGCCTATACTTTCTCAAGCGTTACTCAATCGCAAATATCTAAAAAGTCTTATAATGAAAATAGTGAATAATTGACTTTAACGTTGATTTGTTGCAATTAGAAAAGGAAAACACGTGACTGCCTAGATATTTCTGGCATTGAGATGACCTATCGGAGTGGTGGGATCCGCAGACAAGAATGTTATGCAAAAAATATACCTACATTTGTATGGTAGACTCGAATAGACTTCTTTGTATAACTCAAAGTCGGACGTTATTTTGGTTCGAACCATACACTATATCCAAAATCGCTTTCTAAACGAACTGTAAACATGGATTGAAATAATAAATATTGAATGATCGCTGCGTTTGGTGTCCGATGGACCGATTTCATTGATCCCAATCCAAATCACAGTAGAAAAGGTAAGTATTTGAAAATTTCTAAAATATGACAGAATATTCATTCAATGGATATATGTATGTTTGCAAGGTATCCAAGCTGTAGAGTCATAAATCATAATGAAGCTCATCAACATTCTTCCTTATCTCACACATGATAGAATAAATCTCTCATCAATCACTAGATAATTCTGGTATCATATTAAGCCAAAGTAGATAATGAAAGTTATTTTGTGCATATATGCGTAGATAATTTTCGTCCTACTGTGTTAATGGATAAAAAATATCAGACAATCAATAATACTCGTCAACCCGTATAATAATAAAAAAAAAGTATCTACGCTTCAAATCAATACCGGCTCATCGGACTTTCAGACTTTTTTTTCCATTCATAAACACTTCTTTGTATCTCTGCGTTTAATATGCTGATAGAAAATGTCTTCACAACACACATTATTGCCAGTGAAGAAGAAAGAGTTATTTTCGTTCTTAGGATCAACGTCACCACCAATTGATACTCGCTTAACTACTTATTCTTCATACAGTGAAATGTGTGGAAAATTTTGATGAGTCTTGTCTCGGTCACGTTATTTTATAATTTCATGATACACTCTTTGTCCTAGATTATTACTAAACCACTTAAATTACCTATGAAAATGATTGAAGTCGAAAATTTTCGATAGGTTTATGCTCAAAATCTTCATTGGTTCCGAATGTATTGAAAAATTGTCACTGAAAAGTTTACTCTTTACTCTGTAATCCAAAACAAAATCGAAAACTGGAATTAAACAAAAATATAACATAATTAAAATGTGGATTTCCGAAACTCTGGAGAGTTTTTTATAGCATTCTCGCATCTTGTTGAATACTGAAACCCTGGGGGCATTTTTTTCTCTTGAAAGATCTAGAGTATTTTGTGCACAGACGGGTAATTGACAAAATTGCTTCCAACGAAAACTCTCCTGAAGCCTTGACTTTACAAAAACGAAGGAAGAAAGATATAATTAGCTCTTACCAGTGACCCAATACGTCTTGGGATCATCGCCGAATCTGTGTACAAGTTTCTCCCACTGGGCCTGCCAGAAATCACCCGAAGCGCCCCAAAATTCTTGTAGGTGCCTGTAACAAGGTCATAAATTCCCACATTGAACTTCACTTTTTTTAAATTTGGTTCGGCAGGAAGATAATTTGATTTCACTTGTCATCTTGAACTACTCACCATGTAAGAGAATTGCAAAAAGCAGCAAATCCAATGACTACAGTGCCAATGACAAAGAAAACTATGCGAAGGCTCGATAGCAATTTCGACGAAGAAATCTGTCCCTTCGCCATGGCCGGATCTTCTCCTTCGTTCATTCTGTTTTCTGTGTATTCAAAATCTATTATTCTACTTTGCTGTCATTACTATTTGAAGGTACCACTATTCTATTGGATACAGCATTTTGCGTGTGAAATTTTTAATCTATAGACGAGTGCAAAATGCGAGTAATGCAAAGACCGGTAAGGTAAGTTTTCATTGATCAATAAGGAATTACGTGATTTGGCCATAACACGAAAAGCAAATACGAAAGTTTTTTGCGCAACGCATCAAGTGAACTTATAGGTATGTAAGATACCAACGATTCGCGAATCTAAACTGTTTCGTCGAAAGTTTGTTAAATTAATTTTGGAGTTGCCATTTTGGAATTGGAATCAACTGGGTGCGTAAATCATTGACTTACGCGCGGCAATTTTCGTTCTCTTTGCGTCCTGCAGTCGATCGAAAAATGTATTGCGACACTCACAAGGGGAGTCCGGAGTCTCCGGGTCCTGAAATCTCACTAAAATTTTTTTACAGTTTCGTACCCAAAGAGATTATTTCGTACCACATGGAATATGAAGAAACCAGAGTAACTCTGTCAAATGGGCCTCCCGTTCAGAGCTACAGCCTATGACATTAGCATTGCCCATATAGGCCCATGTTAAAAAGTGATATATATATATAGATATACCAGCAATGTTGACGTTTCTGGCTGTAGCTCAGAACAGAAGGCCCATTTGACAGAGTTGCTTTAGATTCTTCATATTCAAGGTGGTACAAAACTGTGAAAAAATTCTGGTGAGATTTCAGGACCCGGAGACTCCGGACTCTCCTTGTCAGTCGTAAAGAGTTTTTGCTTTCCTCGTGATAATTTCGACCTTCGTCAAAGCTTAAGCCGAAAATAATCACTCGAAAAACAAAACCAAAGCTCCCACTCTCGTATCAAAAATTACTATTAATTTGTCGACCAAACGCTATTCCAAAAAAGTTTATTGTCAGGTCAGCAAATTTTACTCGTTACTAGTATCCGAACCAAGAGGTAAGCCTGGAGGCCAATTCTTACATTTTGTTGGATTTCACTATGAAAATTATACCGTGAACTCTGGAAGATCAAATTCTAACAATCCTACGGACCTTCCAAATAATAAGTTGCCATAGAATTCAATATCCCACAAAAAAATCAAGGACTATTTTTCGTTCTCATGTCTTAAATCTTTTTACAATAGTTCATAATTTTTGCAATAGGTACCCACATATTGGATCTGTAATAGAATCTTTGAAAATCTCAGAATATTTGTATACAAGTGCATGAAAAATCATGTACCGAACAAACAATCCACAAAATACACAACTTTGGGGGAAATTCCCACGAAAAATTATCATCACTGAAAAATAGTGTAAAATCACGCAGGAATACGTGGGTCATGTCGAGGACATTCAACAACAACCATCCGGTCAATCTTTGTATGACTCAAAATTCAACAATTTCAATGAGAAGCAATTGCTCAGTGTGTGTAAAACATCGTTTAATTCGCAAATATCAATTCTAGGTCATCCCTCGACCGTGCGACGAATAATACCACTAATATATAGTGATCTGTAGAATGATTTTGATGATTGCGTTTGCTTTACTTACGGTATCTACATCTGTGATCAGAATATCGGTTTCAAAAAGCCTCTGCGATCGACAGAAGAGCAGCTCATCGTGTAAGTGGGCATAATAAAACGGTTGCGAAACTGGTGATAATAAGTGCGCGTTTGGTGCATCCAACGGAGTGCATCGAACGTATTATATCTATTCGAAGCTTTAAACCATTGAGTTGACATAAAAAAGTCAATTGCTCGTAGTAGATCGTCATTCGCAGGCTCTTTCAATATACGTTAACGGCACAATTTACAAAAGCTACAGCTTATTGGCGTATTTTGCTAGATTTTGCTGAAAATTGCCTTCAATGATTCAGCGTGGTAAATATTGATCAATTATAGAAGTACAGAATTTCTTCTACTGATTGTATCTACGGCAATTTCAAGAGTTTCCAAGTATCCATTCCTATTGCTAAAAATTTCAAGAAATTTCAATTCAACCTTCCAACGATATTTAGCAGTTACTGTTGTCAGACTTTATAACAATCTGAATAAAACTGTAAAAAGTTTCCGAGGTTCTTAGTAATGCATTCCAGAAATTATAACTTTTTACACTTGTTGAACATGCAACAGATGTAGGGAAAATAATGAAAACTAAAATCGAAAAAATTGTTGTATTTTTGTAAAACGTCCTGAAAGTATTTCCATACGCCTATCTCAACCGGAGCTTCTTATACAGTTGGGAACTGAGTGGGTTAATTCTAATCTCACGTTGTCATTGGTAAATTTCAGATAAAACTGATATAATTCTACAGCATAATCATGATATCAACAAATTTTTGTGAATGAAGGCAATGCAAAAGAAAATGTTTGAATTAGCGAAACTCGCATAGAGTAAATCAGAAGAAAAACTAAAAAAAAAGAAAGATGCAAAAGTGTGCAGATGTCACTTGAGACAGGTCGGATCAGTGCACACATGAACTTGAATGGGAACAAAGAACGGAAGAGTCCGATGATACTGAACCAGATTTTACGCGCAATATAAAAAGATAGCGGTACAATTGCTGCAAGCACAAAAAAAGCTCCTGCGTCTCATTTTAAATTTAAAAATATTTACCCGCCAGCGAAAAATTCACAATTTGAGCTTCCAGCCGATTTTCAAATCAGTTTCATCCCATCAAACACTTGCCATTACAAGGCATAAATCACGACACTAGAAGAACCCTACAGAATTCTTCCATTCGACACAAAGCTCGTGCAAGCTTTACGAAATGTCCGCAAGCTCTACCACACATGGTTATCACTCAATTATCAGAGCCATTTGCCGGTTGGATAAAAATAGCATATGTGGCCTCAAGAGACCCTTTTATAAAGTGCAGTATAGGCTCATCAAACGCGCATCAGGTGCAGTTCTTGTCTGGTGCAATCTATATATCTATAACACCATTTATAGGAGAAGCCTCCTCTTTTACAAAGGATTCATGCAATGCGCTGCGCAGTAGCACGGCACTCTCGATGTAAATATACACTATATAGAAGACAGATATTATTCAGATCATTCACCTTTACTCGTAACACCACAATTTATTTCTTGATCCTTTGATAAATTCTAACGGTAGTAAAATTCATTGAAATTATGAATTTAGACACTTGTAAGGATAATTTACAGGACCTGAGAAAAACACAACAACAAGTGATGACATTTGTTTTGATTGAAAACAGCTGATATGATATATAGAGACACTACGCGCACGATCAGCTGTGCGCACAGACAGACTAGAGCGGCACCGAAAAGTTAGCAAAAAAATTATCAAACATACCCGCAACAAGCACACCATTCGATAGGGGCTGAATAGACCACCCCAAAAACGCGATCCTTTTGAATTGTCCAACCCCCTATTTTGCATAAACAATCGTAAAAAATACGATACATCTAGACGTGATGGTGGCTCGGAGAAGGGATCTAGCTACAATTTCATCAATCAGATAATTGTCCTTTTACCCCAAATTAATTGTCCAGCCCTTACTTCTCCCAAAAACATCCTTTTTCTCTTGCACAAAGGGTGAATGTTTATAACTACCCCCACCCCAACCCATGACCGGAACTGGCCGACCGCGGGAGTCATCGGCTCGTCTCAGTGGCGGCAGTTTAAATGTGGGTACCTAATTGCGCAGATCTGATCGACAGGACATTGTCACAAACATCGTAAAATTTAACAATATAAAGAACGATATTAAGTGCGATAAGAACTTTCAGTACTCGTGTGCATTCAAAAAATCCAAGTGCAAGGCAGAACGAAAGGCAGAAGAAAGCATCAGCCTTCTGATGCCATGGACGACGCGAAGGCACGCGCGTCGTCTGCTATTGTTTTGACATTTGGTGCCCGCGCGAACATTTTACGGAAACGGCACAACCAGCTCACCCAGGGTGTTAAGATCCAATGATGGTCACCAGGAAATGAGACCCGGCCCCGACTTAGTGAATCGGCGTCCGGGCCTTGACAATTTATTTTGGTGCATTTCAGAGGTACGTGCGTTGCAGACGACGTGGAATTTATGGTCGCCCATGTGTGCACCAGGATGCACTGGGATGCACCGCAAAAGAGAAGTCCTCTTTAATGTAGTGCTCCAGGTTTCGGGATGGCTCTGCGACGACGGCAGTATCTAGGAAGCGGTGGCAGAACAAAATTTGTGGAAATAACCTCTAATTTGTACGCTTGCAGTGAGGCTCAATTTCACGTGATGTGCGTTGAATTGTCATGTTTGATGCATTCAGAATTCTCAGATGCGATTCATGACTAGTTCCTGGATATATTACTCCACCCTGAAGAATGGAAACACTGGCACTGGATAGAAACCAAACAGCGGAGGGGAATTCATTCTCGGTACTTTCAGTTAGTCAGAAAGTTAGAGATCATTTTATTGAGTCCACAGAATACTCATGTAGTTATTACTCTCATGAGTGCACTACTGATATAAAAGCTTGATTCCTCAATGAGTGAGCAACAGTGTTTCGTGGAATTGTGATTGGTCATTTCTGACTACATGTCTCAGTTTCGTACTACCTCATTGATGAAATACTGTCGAAGGGTGAATGAACTCCTTCAAGAAACTTGCTGATCCGAGTTACAGAATGTTATGGAATCAGCACCCCACACAGGATCAATCTTTGTTGTGGTTTTCTATCAAATTAAGAGTTCTGCAATCGTGTCTCACAGACATCAATTAGTCAGTCTGAGCATTTATTTGCAGCATCAGTAATATTTTTCATGAATGTACAGATGGGGAATTATGGAATACAGTCCATGTCAATTTCCACCTATTCATCTGCTTTGATCAGTTTCTAGACACATGTCACACATTGAAATACTCAAAACTACTTGAACATCTTCACACTTTCAATGGCAAATTTTCATTTCGAGTGAAAACAGAAGGATTCAAAAGTTTCCACGGTACTGGAGAGAGGCACTGGGCAGCAAATTTGACAGTATGGCATAGGTATCATGAGGATATTGTTTTGATCAATGAAAGCTTACTCTATTTATCGAATGATGAGAGCAATGGTGCTTGAATTTTCCACTGAGGGCTCCATAATACATACTCAGTTGGGCATCGCTCTTATTCAACACCTAAGTGGGAATCTTCCTTTATTGTCAACGGAAGAGAAGCAAAAACTGAATCAAATGGCCCTCTAATGCTGGCCACTCCCACAATTATTCAGATAAAAATTGTTAGAGGTAGAACATTTTTAGAGCTCCAGCTGAGATTAATATTTTGAGAATCCAGAAAGAAACTTGGAAAAGGATTCTGCTAGCGGATCTTACAAACTTTTATTTTATACACGGGTCTGTCGCATTTTGGTATTTCATCCAGCAAGTCAAATCAATTTGACTGAAGTATTATATTCCGACAGCTATGTGCTTCTATCTTCCTGAGATATCAAAGCTCACATCCCTTGATATGACGACCACGCGTTTTGATTTTTCCTCTTCTGAATACAATTCGGATTTTTAAAATGAAATAGCTGTTGAAGAGTCTTTCACCAATTTTCAATTGGAAAATATCATGTAAAATGTAACGTAAGTATACCCCCCCCCCCCTTCACCCGACTCTGATTCTTCGCTAATAGCTTCGGCCTCCTTCAAAATTTCAGATGGTACCACAGCTGTAAATTCATTTCAAGACCTCTGAAATGAGCTATGGTACTCACTACTTTGATAAACCAGAGCCAAGTTACCCCAATTTTCCCAAGTGATTTTGCGAGAGTTCATCATAAGGGAGTGCAAACCTGCGAACCTACCCCGCGACATCATTTTAAATAGTGCAAGTCGGGGTAAATGCCGCTGGTTCAACTAACTATTTCTTCCATGGTTTGACGCGATAAACACGTCCCAATAAAGCTAAAAGAAAATCAAATCAGTTATAGTTCGCAAAATTGGTCGGACAAGAGAAATTTTGGATCTGTACAATTTCGGTTTTACTGAATACTGAATGCCATTTCTCAGACGTGTGAATACAAAAAATGCAGAACCTCCTTTTTATCGTGCTTGCAAAAGCGTCAATCATTCGGGGTCGACCCAAACTGACCCGAACCTTTGGTTCTCTCATATTATCATAACGTAGCAGCTATGAAAAAGCTCGTGATGAGGTCAACAATTCCTCGTTCTTGAGATCCACAGATCAATGGCTCAGAGTAAAGAAACTATCTGCAAACGTACGAGTTGAAATAAATGATGTGTCGGTCAGTACTTGAATCATTCTCGAATTTTTAAGGAATGGGGACAATTCTTCTATCACATTCACTAATTCTGTAGGTAAGGTGCTTAGATAACGATGGTATTTAATGATGATAAAAAAGCCTCAGATGATGATAGTATTTATGAGAAGGAAACTCTCAGGAGACTAGCTGAGATATTTACGAGACGCAAAGTCTGCACACATAGGTATGGTCTCCCCTGAAAATATTTTGATTGACCTCCCTTTCGATTATTCTCGATACCGACAATAATACTGGTCTCAAATCTTGTGGCAGCCTTATACCTGAAATAGACGCATACTCTGAAAAACTGTAAAGAGATGTGTTTGTGTATCTTGGACACCATGCAAGTCATGAAACCACACATTTTTTTCGATAAAATGGATACTTTTCAAGTGACACTCAGCAACCCAATAACACTCCCACAGGTGGACTTTGAGGACTTCCTTCTATTACGCAACTTGAAACGAGTCGCTCGACGATGAGTTGTGTAATGGGGAAATAAGTGACAGTGCAGAAATCCAAACGAAATCTTAAATACAATATGAAGTCCTCTAGGTAAAGTCATTCCAAACAATAATCGATTATTTTTCCAAAAAACATCTTTTTTGACGTATGAATCGTGTAAGTTAAGGAGATGAACACCCGGTTCATTTTTGCTAATCAATATTTTTACTAGAGTTCACTTGTTTTATTAATCATGATACTTGAGTACGACGTAAAGTTGTCTCAACATCTTGAATTTCTTGGAAATCTCGGGAAATCTACTATCCTCGGACGTACTCTTGACGACTCATTCATCGGGAAACGAGATTAGTTCTAAAAAAAGATCTAAGGCCCCTTGGATCTCAAACCTGTAACTTGACACCCGCAACAGAAAATCGATGGCCCAGAGTGAAAAGGAACTATCTGAAAATTTGTGATTAATAACCGGTAATATCTCGTACTATATTTAATACAAGATACTTCCGTTTAGCCAGAAATTTTCAGATAGTTCCTTTATACTCTTGGCCATCGAATTGAAAACACCTTCATCAATCTGGAATTTTCAACGGGGAACAGATATTCTCCAAACACCATCATCAGGAAGTTTTCTATAATCTCTGCTCTGGAAGGCTCGGGCAAGAGACTTTGACCCGATGGGTGAGATGGCTTTCAAAACGGGAAGAGGGAAAAAGGTAACGACTTCTACAGCTGGCATTTTTATTAATCCAAGGAATATTGTATGTTCTAAAGCTGCAGGCTAATACGCATATATTGGAACTAAAAATCTTACCCCAATGAGATAATATCTGTGCGATCTGTTCCCTGCACAACCGATAGGAAAATAATATTCGACACCCGATCGGGGTGGTTTCTGTATTTCCGTGACGACCTTGAGACCGTCCTTGGCTTTGGATAAATATATGGGCAAATCTCAGGAAATGTGCGATTTCGCCTTTAAAATTTCGAGAATTTCAGAATAGCATGCACACCTCCCATGGACTTTTCTTTGGTCCAAGTAATGCTCAAACAATGATAAAAACTTGCGTAAATGACTTTTGGAGCTCCGCCGTGGATTTGTGAGGGGATAGAAGATTTTTCCATGTATTTGGATGGGAGCCTCATATTTCCGTTGTTCTAATTGGCACACGTGTAAGTGAATACATGACATCCTCGGTGTTGGAATAGAGGAAAAAAGATAAGTTTAATAGTTCACAGTGTCTTCTGGAGGTCTGTGGTACAAAATGAAGATGTGGGGACCAGGTTTATACTTGGTTTCAATCTCAACGGAATCAAAATTTTCGTGTGCTGCACGAAAAACAATTTTTTTGACACACTGTGCGAGAAAGTAACTTTTTCGCACTGATTTCCCACTTTCTCTCACAGTTTGTCAAAAAATAGTATTCGATACACGGGTGTAGAACTTATTTTTCACCCTTGTATCGAAATGTACTATTTTGACCCCATTTACGCAAAAATAACTTCTCTTATTGCCGCATCGTCATGCAGAATCGAGCACACTATCGTTCTTGGGCTAGATTCGTAGGTAATGACCCAACTTGCCCCCATTAAGCCATTTTCTCAATTACTCTGGCCCATCTCAATCTTTTCCAACGCACATTAAGTCATATTAAAGCTTGTCTCAAGACCTTCAAAATGAGTTAAAGTACATCCAATTTGGACCAACTGGAGCCGAACTGTTTTAATTCTCCCCAAAGGTGATTTTTGAGAATTTACAAAAGTGTGTACCCAACTTGCCCCCATCATTTAAAACAATGTAAATCGGCGATAAAGTACATAAAATCGCTTTGATCCGTTTTGATCACCGTGTAGCGACATTTGTAGCTCTCAGCTGCCCCAAAACACTGTTTCCGACCTATTTTGATGCGGTGAACACGTTCTGAGTGCTAAAAACAGCCATACTGCACATCTTTCCGAGATAACCATATGGGGGCATTGTTGGGTACACTCCGATGTCGGCCTTTCTCATAGTAGTGCAACTAAACCTCTGAATTCGATCACTAAGTGACCAAACTCTTGCTAACAATCTAAATTTGAACTCAAATGGTAGGTGGTACATCTGGTTTAATATAGCAAGAGGTTATTCGGTTAAATATTTGGGGGAACATATACATAATCAATAAAAGCATGCATTTTTTCACGACTTTTTCGATTTTTCCGTCATAAGTCGGAAAAGATCAGTTTTTCGAGAAAATGTGTGGAGGAATAATTTGTAGATCTTTAAACGATCTACAAGAATAATCTCCACACTTTTCCTCGGAAAATGCATCCCTTCCGAGTTATTCTTCGTCGAAGATATAATCGTATTTGTTCAAATTAACTAGGTTAAATTGTTTATAACGGGTTCAAACTATTTTTCTGAGATTATTGAGTCAATTTTGGATGAAAAAGGTCTCTTGGTATTTTTTCCTAAGTTTCATCGTTTTCGAGTAATGGAAATAGCAAATTTTGTGACTTCCGCCCCTGAATAAGAGCAACCACTGGGTGAAAGATCGAAGAACTCACTATTCCCATTACTTGAAAACGATTGAACTTAGGGAAAAATACCAAGAGACCTTTTCTGTTCAAAATTGACTCAAGCATCTTAGAAGAATAGTTTGAACCCGTTATAAACAGTTTGAGCGAGTTTATTTGAAAAAATGTGATTATATCTTTGATGAAGAGTAACTTGGAAGGAATGCATCTTCCGAGGAAAAGTGTAGAGATCATTCTTTTAGATCGTTCAAAGATCTACAAATTGTTCCTCCACATATTTTCTCGAAAAATCGATTTTTTCCGACTTATGACGGAAAAATCGAAAAAGGCGTGAAAAAATGCATGTTTTTATTGATTATTTGTATGCTCCCTCAAATATTTAACCAAAAAACATTTTGCTATATCAAATAAGATGTACCACCTACCATTTGAGGCCAAAACTAGGCTGTTAGTAAGAGTTTGGTCACCGTCTCCCACAGGAAGCGACTTTTCGGGGGTTAGTTGCACTACTATTCGTGTTTTGTACATAAACTCGCTCCAAATCAGAGTTTTGCAACTCTAAAAACGTATTTTGAAGGTCATCTCGAGACAAGGAATCGAATGCGCCAAGGTACGTAGAGATTGGTCAAATGAAAATAAATACGCACCGGTTTTAGTGAACGCGATTACCTCGGTGATTTCTTAGCCGTGCAAACACGAAAAATGGAAAAATCAATTGCAATTTTCTGGAGGACGCAGAAACGATCCGGGGTCGATGCAAACTACGTACTTTCTCATATTTTAACATAACAAACGTAAAAAAATATGCGGGAAGGTCCACGAGTGCCCATTTCTGAGATCGGCATATGGGGGCAAGTTGGGTACTCTTACCTCATATTTAAATATCCACTCCGATTCATCTCAAAATGTACGAGCATGCTCTGGGTACCTAATGAAAGATATTTGGTAGCGTGGGAGTTGTTCGACGCATGCTGAGCTGAGGAGCTGTAACCGCGAGGAGCTCATCAATATAATATGGACACCCACAAATATGGAAAGTCTACAGTCACTATTAGAACTTATTTCGGAGGTAGAAGAAGATGTTCTGATAGTTCAAACCCAGAAAAATGAGCTCCCGTGCCGAGTGGAATTTTTTAAACATTTTTCATCGGTAATTACGCCTTTTTCCCGAATCGCGCCGGACATTCTCCGAAAAGTTACGCCCTTTTAAATATGGGCCAACAGCGACTTTCGCCCTTTTAGTACTTGAACATGTCAGTTGAGCCCTTATTCCATATTTTCCCAAAGCGATCGGAGAAGTTACGAGGCGTAATGTAATTTACGCCCTTTTGAATTTTTTTTCTGCAGTTACACCCTTTTTCGATATACCCGAGGTCTAATTGAAGTAGTTACGCCTTTTTGACATTTTTTTTATTGTAGTTACGCCCTTTTTGGAATTGATGATGGAGTACATCGAAGTAAATTTTCAAAAGTTTCCAAACGAATTTTTTAATTCCGTGTACTGAGATAAGAAATTTCCTACAGTTTTCTTGCTCATAATTTCATTGTCAAAGATAGAGTTTCTTATTAATTGCACCTAAAAATCGGAAATTGAGTCCGAGCTATCTTAGTTTGTTCGTAACTTTGAACTGCTGATTGACCGATTTTGATTTCACCAAAAGCATTTGAGGAGTGGCTCGAAAACCTATCGACCAACTTTTGGTGGAAACCATTCACGTATTTTCTAAACACCTCCGGGCTGGAATACTCAAAAATCCAAAATCTGCTTATGAATACTTGGTTGCATGATTTGATTTCTCTATCTTTCTTTTCCGATCTGGGTGATGATGAGCCACCTGTATGTGAAATTTCAGCCTCTATTCTTACGCCTCGAGCCCTTGGGGTTTTTTTATTCTCAGAAAAATCTTGAGGAACTTTGAAGAAGACGTTATTCCTTTACAAAATTCCTCCATATAGAACTTTGCAATTGCACTAGAATTATAACCATCGGGAACGACTTTATTTAGTATCATTTTGATTAATAAATGCTCAAATACACGTATAGAGTTGTTTCAAACGCAAATTTCGTATCAGTGATCAGCATCTTTTCGCAGAAGATGCTAATTACGAAGATACGTCAAAAATAGCACATGCACTATGTCTTACGACTTTGGAATTACTTTTTTAATCAGTAGCTGGTCTGCTTTTCGCGGAAAACATCTCTTGCCGAAGTTGATGCGGAGCAGTGGGGCTGGAATTGCAGCTGTAGGACGAAAAATAAAATTCTTAGTTATAGAATTCGTAATATAATCCATCAGCCAGCCATGTAGCAAATTCGAGATCGGCACGCAATTTTTTGCAATCGATTCGTCTTGACTCGCTAATTTCGAATATCTAATTTTCGGCCCGAAAATCCTGGTCAGATTTTTTTTTATTAACAAAATACTGCAAAATTTATGGTTTTTTGCGCACAAGTAGAGAAATTTTGGTCGGAGAGGAAAATTTCACGTAAAAAAATGTGGCATTTGACATCGTTTACATGATTTATGCGATGGATTATGTAAATCTACGTTTGTATGTAAATCTACATTTGCCGTTGCACAAAGCGACTTTGTTCATAACGATTCGGCATAACTTTGAATTATGAATCAAATTATTACAAGTAAATGTGCCACTCAGTTTATTATGTTATTTAAATTGAAAAAGTGTTCCAGACACTTTCCTCTAAACCCATTATTTCTTCTGCAATTGTTGATGAAAATAAGAAATAATGGGTTATTTAGAGGAAATTATCTAGACTACTTTTTCATTCTAAATAACATAATGAATCGAGTGGCATTATATTTGCTTTCATTGTAGTATTTTGTTAATGAAAAATCTGACCTGGATTTTCGGGCCGAAAATTAGATATTAGTAATCAGCGAGTCAAGACGAATCGATTGCAAAAAAAATGCGTGCCGACCTTGATTTTGCTACAGAACCGATAGATTATAAGTCGAGGGCTAGCTCGAAAGTCGCTTCAACATTTGGATGCGTACATCCTCTGGTTCTACTGTATCAAATCGAGTCCAGCATGTGGTGATCTTGGAGGTAACTGGATCGGCCACCTATTAGAAACTGATTTTGGGGCCAGCTCAGAAAATTCACATGTAACGAGTTATGGTTCAATTCTCTGTAATTTCGTTCCATCGATGTGAACTTTCTAGGCATGTTCACGGATTTTGGTTATTGGAAGTACTTTGAATGGATAGGTTAATCAAAATTACCACTTGTTTAGGTCAATTCGATACAGTAGAACCAGAGACGTACGGATTCAAATGGGGATCGTCGAGTTAGCCTCGAGTTTCCAGGCACTTTCCCTAAGAATTTCATCCTTGCTTTCCTTTCTACGGTTCAACTGCTCCAGATCAATTTTGGCAAAAGACATTCTGAGGAAATTAGATTAGCCATCGACACACCAATAATTCTATGAACAAAAGGGCGTAAAGGCGGTTACGCCCTTTTGTCAAATCGCAGAAAGGGCATAATGGCGTTTATGCCCTTTTCAAGATCTCGAGGTACGTAAACACCTATTATCAAAACGGGTTTCATGAATAGTTAGGACATCCTTCAGAGGAATCGAAGAGTGACAGGGCGGAAAAAGTGCGTAACCACCATTACGCCCTTTTTCAACGCAGCCCCTGTATTGATAACCAACGTACTACTCAGTTTCAATTCAGTTTCGGTTTTCAGTTAAGCCAGTCTTCCTCCATTTGGGTTTAACATTGATTAAGTCACCTTATCGAGTTTTTGGATGCAATACATTACCGTGCACTACTAATCTAATTACCTGATACGAAACAAATTTCTTCTGGAAAGAAACGAAGGCGCTTGGAAATGTGACCGTACCCCGCGATCGAGGTGAAAAATATTTACATGAATCGTTGAAATCTTAACAGAATATTCATACCAGGGCCCTTTTGTCTTGATCTACCGACTAATAATAAGTAAATGCGCAAAGACATGGATAGCTATAGGATCGATGTTTGAGCGATATAGTTACGAAAGATTTTCTTGACATATATACTTTTCTTTGCCCAAAAATCGGACGTGACATCACGATAAGGACCAGCATTTCTAACGAAATCCATTTTGAATTTTGTTGAATTTCGTTGAGTCCTATTTGATGACCCATTTCATAACGAAATCCCACTCTAAAAATTATAATTATCATATTGTGGCGATTATGATTTTTTGAGTGGGATTTCATCATGAAATGGGTCATCGAATGACACTCAACGAAATTTAACGCGATAGAAAATGAATTTCGTTAAAAACCCTGATAAGAACTGGTTGATGACGTCAAGCGCTAGATTATTTTAAAAATTATTAATCGTGTCACGTTCAAAATTTATTGAAATTGTCATCCCAGCTGACATCTGAACGCATAGTGAAATTGGCGGGGATAGCTATTTCAACAAATGAACAATATTCTGATAAATTTAATTTATCGTGATTTTTATGAAATTAGTGGCATCCTGATATTTTCAATTGAAAACTGTTTCAACAAATAAAGAAAGATTCTTCAGGAGCTATTTTTAAAAGATGACTTTTATTTTGAAAAAATGCACAGCATTGCAAGAGTTGATTTAGCTCTAAAAACCATGGGCCAAGTCTCGTTTCAATCCTCGCTACATCCTTTCGCGTTCAAGTTTACCGATCCGATACATGTTTATCGCGTCAAACCATGGAAGAAATAGTTAGTTGAACCAGCGGCATTTACCCCGACTTGCACTATTTAAAAGGATGTCGCGGGGTAGGTTCGCAGGTTTGCACTCCCTTATGATGAACTCTCGCAAAATCACTTGGGAAAATTGGGGTAACTTGGCTCTGGTTTATCAAAGTAGTGAGTACCATAGCTCATTTCAGAGGTCTTGAAATGAATTTACAGCTGTGGTACCATCTGAAATTTTGAAGGAGGCCGAAGCTATTAGCGAAGAATCAGAGTCGGGTGAAGGGGGGGGGGTATACTTACGTTACATTTTACATGATATTTTCCAATTGAAAATTGGTGAAAGACTCTTCAACAGCTATTTCATTTTAAAAATCCGAATTGTATTCAGAAGAGGAAAAATCAAAACGCGTGGTCGTCATATCAAGGGATGTGAGCTTTGATATCTCAGGAAGATAGAAGCACATAGCTGTCGGAATATAATACTTCAGTCAAATTGATTTGACTTGCTGGATGAAATACCAAAATGCGACAGACCCGTGTATAAAATAAAAGTTTGTAAGATCCGCTAGCAGAATCCTTTTCCAAGTTTCTTTCTGGATTCTCAAAATATTAATCTCAGCTGGAGCTCTAAAAATGTTCTACCTCTAACAATTTTTATCTGAATAATTGTGGGAGTGGCCAGCATTAGAGGGCCATTTGATTCAGTTTTTGCTTCTCTTCCGTTGACAATAAAGGAAGATTCCCACTTAGGTGTTGAATAAGAGCGATGCCCAACTGAGTATGTATTATGGAGCCCTCAGTGGAAAATTCAAGCACCATTGCTCTCATCATTCGATAAATAGAGTAAGCTTTCATTGATCAAAACAATATCCTCATGATACCTATGCCATACTGTCAAATTTGCTGCCCAGTGCCTCTCTCCAGTACCGTGGAAACTTTTGAATCCTTCTGTTTTCACTCGAAATGAAAATTTGCCATTGAAAGTGTGAAGATGTTCAAGTAGTTTTGAGTATTTCAATGTGTGACATGTGTCTAGAAACTGATCAAAGCAGATGAATAGGTGGAAATTGACATGGACTGTATTCCATAATTCCCCATCTGTACATTCATGAAAAATATTACTGATGCTGCAAATAAATGCTCAGACTGACTAATTGATGTCTGTGAGACACGATTGCAGAACTCTTAATTTGATAGAAAACCACAACAAAGATTGATCCTGTGTGGGGTGCTGATTCCATAACATTCTGTAACTCGGATCAGCAAGTTTCTTGAAGGAGTTCATTCACCCTTCGACAGTATTTCATCAATGAGGTAGTACGAAACTGAGACATGTAGTCAGAAATGACCAATCACAATTCCACGAAACACTGTTGCTCACTCATTGAGGAATCAAGCTTTTATATCAGTAGTGCACTCATGAGAGTAATAACTACATGAGTATTCTGTGGACTCAATAAAATGATCTCTAACTTTCTGACTAACTGAAAGTACCGAGAATGAATTCCCCTCCGCTGTTTGGTTTCTATCCAGTGCCAGTGTTTCCATTCTTCAGGGTGGAGTAATATATCCAGGAACTAGTCATGAATCGCATCTGAGAATTCTGAATGCATCAAACATGACAATTCAACGCACATCACGTGAAATTGAGCCTCACTGCAAGCGTACAAATTAGAGGTTATTTCCACAAATTTTGTTCTGCCACCGCTTCCTAGATACTGCCGTCGTCGCAGAGCCATCCCGAAACCTGGAGCACTACATTAAAGAGGACTTCTCTTTTGCGGTGCATCCCAGTGCATCCTGGTGCACACATGGGCGACCATAAATTCCACGTCGTCTGCAACGCACGTACCTCTGAAATGCACCAAAATAAATTGTCAAGGCCCGGACGCCGATTCACTAAGTCGGGGCCGGGTCTCATTTCCTGGTGACCATCATTGGATCTTAACACCCTGGGTGAGCTGGTTGTGCCGTTTCCGTAAAATGTTCGCGCGGGCACCAAATGTCAAAACAATAGCAGACGACGCGCGTGCCTTCGCGTCGTCCATGGCATCAGAAGGCTGATGCTTTCTTCTGCCTTTCGTTCTGCCTTGCACTTGGATTTTTTGAATGCACACGAGTACTGAAAGTTCTTATCGCACTTAATATCGTTCTTTATATTGTTAAATTTTACGATGTTTGTGACAATGTCCTGTCGATCAGATCTGCGCAATTAGGTACCCACATTTAAACTGCCGCCACTGAGACGAGCCGATGACTCCCGCGGTCGGCCAGTTCCGGTCATGGGTTGGGGTGGGGGTAGTTATAAACATTCACCCTTTGTGCAAGAGAAAAAGGATGTTTTTGGGAGAAGTAAGGGCTGGACAATTAATTTGGGGTAAAAGGACAATTATCTGATTGATGAAATTGTAGCTAGATCCCTTCTCCGAGCCACCATCACGTCTAGATGTATCGTATTTTTTACGATTGTTTATGCAAAATAGGGGGTTGGACAATTCAAAAGGATCGCGTTTTTGGGGTAGTCTATTCAGCCCCTATCGAATGGTGTGCTTGTTGCGGGTATGTTTGATAATTTTTTTGCTAACTTTTCGGTGCCCTTTTGCTTTACTCCGCTTCACTTCCAGTATACGACTGAGACTCAAGCATCACTCGAGTCAGTTCGTTTGGTGAGATATATAGCTTTTGGTGGGAAGCAACAGCCGTAGAAAATGCACATATATATATAGTTGAGTGAAAAAGGAAACGCGGTGATGCGACTGCGCTATGAGGTACTTTTAGCGCGCGTAAAGGAGCTTTTTATCAGGATATTGTAATTTATTGAGCGCGAAAGCTTTCGAGAGTTTTCGAGAGCTTTCGGAAAATTTTTCAAAATATTGTAAAACATTTTTTGAATGAGCTCTGATGGGTGATTCCGCCACATAACATTGTGAGTCAAATCTGTCTTTTTGGGTCATTTTCTACTTTTTTTAAATTATTCGATTTCCATTCATTCCCCGGTCACCTTGGAATCCGAATGCTGAGTAAACCAGGTGAGATATCGTTATGAAAAATCGTCGGTCCTTACGAAGACTAGTACATTCTGACTTTCCCACGAAGACTAGCACAGCCAATGTTGAAGCATAAAAGAAATGTGCTAGTCTTCGTAGGAACCGACAAAATGATTTTGATCACAACAGTGTCCCCATCATTCATGTGGCCGCCGCTAGATCAATATCATGTTTTATCCAGATCAATCGGATGTGACGAACTTCGAGACAAATCCAAATTGAACGAGATGGCACCCGGGAAAAAGCATTTACAGGCGAACCTCCGTATTCGCGGGGGTTATGTGCCAAGAAAATTGACCGCGAATACGGAATTCCGCGAATAGTGAAGCACATTTCTTATGGGAATATTCAGATAGACTATCATTCACCTGCCCGCGAATAACGAGAATCGCGAATACGGAATCCGCGAATACGGGGGTTTGCCTGTAGCTCTCACAGAAGAGCTCGAGAGCGTGTTTTGCGTGTACCATGGAATGTGACACGTTCCTCCAGGACACAATTTTTGCCCTGGTTATACTATGAAAATCTCGATAAGGAGTTGTGTTTGGGCATGAAATCACTGCTCCAGATATCAGTTCTTCAATGGTGCGTCACGAAAATGCGGTATAATCCGTTACATATTGGAATTATGACGTTGAAGGGGTCATTTTGCAAAAAAGACAGGCAAAAAACACCTTTTGGAGCATAAATCGGTGTACAGAGTATGAAAATAGTTAATATCGCCACTAAAAACTATTCTCGTAGATCCCAAAAGAACATACCTTATGGATCCAATTCTCGAACCGGACCTATCTTACATAATTTGGGAATGTCAACTGAGGACATCATAGTTAACATTTTTCGCGAAATCTCCCATCTAACGTTGATGGATTCGATTGTAAAAACTTTCCTATCTAATAGGATCTCCCATCTAAAGTTGATGGATTCGACTGTAAGGAGTGCTAATTTCCATTACTTTATCAATTTGGAATTCGAGATCGATTTAATGATAAATTATTTTGGGCGTTACCAGTCGGTATTTGATCATCGAAGTATTAATTGATGAAATTATGCAAAAGTATGGCTGAATCATGAAATAAATTGCCTAGATCCAGGATTGAACTATATAGAGCTTTATTTTTTCTTGCCTAGAAGCTGCTCCACCCAGTTGAACTGTCCATAAAGTTCCCATTTCAATTCTGGATCATACATTTTTCTACTGATTGACACCTTAGTGGCCATATCCTGATTAGTAATTTCTCATCAAATTGACCCTGAATCAATCCTCGAATATCTATCTAAGAATTTAATTTCAACATTTCACGTAAGAGGATTATTTAAGTTCGAGTGGAGTAATTTGAAAGTAGTCTTGGTTTGAGATGAAACGTTGAGAATTTTTCCAAGTGGCCGGAGGGGGGGCATTGCCCCCCCCCCCTCCGGCCCTCCGGCCACGGGGGCAGAAAATCATTGCCCTCCTTTTATAAATAAGAGTCATCGATAACCACATAAAAAGACGATTACGCGAATCCATTCCGATTGGTTTTTAATTGAAATTTTTGCGTTTGTTTTCTCAAACACTCATACGTTTGTTCGGAAACTTCGGATTTTCGAAAATGAACTATGACTTATACCAACATAAATAGCTAGTACACATCTTATAAGCGAAATTTTAAGAAAAATGGAATCTTGACTTCAAATTTCTCTCTTATCCCTTCGGATCCCACTGTCGACTTCAATCCCGAATTGCACCGCAAGCATTACAGAGGGGAATCCAGATTCTATCGACCCTCATTTGAATAATATATTATACATTATGTGATGTGACAATGTCTTATTTCTACGAATTAATTTCAAGAAATTGTTTGTGAAAAGGTGCATTTTTCCAACAAGATGAATGAATACTATTATTTTAGCTTCAATGCGGTATAAACTCAATTCAGGTAATTTTCCAAAGTTTGGGTGCTTACAAAATTGCATAAAATAGTATTCGCACCTCGTTCACAAAGTTCCCGGTTTTCCGAGCCATTATTTTGATCTTTCGCCTATGCAGCTCAGGCCGAAATGTAATCGCTCAGCAGCGAGCTATAGCCTCATGAACCCGGTGCGAAATGTGCTATGGTCATAGAAGTGAGAGCTTACACATACGTAGACCCGTGTAGAAACGCATTTCCCCCCGTTTTTAGCAATGTGAATTTTCTCTTGAGCTTTCTATGCTAGGGCACACACGAAGAGCTTTCGATTGGAAAATACCTAAATCAGCTCATCACCGTGCTCATCATTCAAATAGGACGCACACATCCAGGGTAATCATTCTTTTGATGCAATCAGATATTTTTTCAGAATGTTCTCTCCGATTTTCAAGTCCATCAGGGGCATCAGGCCGTCAAAACAGGTCTTCAGCTTCTTGAAAAAGTTCATAACTTAAATACGATGAACCTGTTTTTCACGAGTTGTATGATCGATCTAATTGAAAAACGCGCATTAGAAATGCGAGCTTCCGGATTACCCTCTGACATTTATAAATGGATTATTTTAGAGAGTTTAGAGGTAATCCGATCCAATTCGATGTAGGATTATGGAAACCGGGAACTTTTTGTAAGAGACAATTTACACGTAAGATTTTGTCTCTGGAGAACGCTCTTGATATTCATTGCAATTTGCACATCTGTAGTACTTGCGCCACAATTTTTTCGAATCCAGGATTTCTTGCTCCTGATATAATTAGATCGGCATGTTCAACTCGTTTAGTTTTGATGGGCTATTAAAACAGCGTTAATGCTTTGGTTAATGCTTCCAGATCAGAGGGTAATGAAAGCAATTAGATCGATTATGAATGCTTATTCTTCTGGCAGTGCAAAAGCTGATCTTCATTGTTTCATTGAAACAAATCAAAATATTCATCCGGTAAGCCTCTAAATCCTCATTTCACGGTCAAAATTTCGACTGATTTACTCCTATTGTCGTCGTTCACGGATGTTGGACAAACTTACACGTACGTATATCGGGCTTGCATTTTCAAGGGGCCGAATAAAACGCGGGATTGTTAAACCCACAAACGAAATTTTCTTGTGACAAGGGTGCAGGCTGGCGCCGCAGGACGAATAAGATGAGATTTTGGAGTGAAAATCGTTGAAATAAAAGTACTTCACGTGTTTGCTCATTATCATACTTCAAGTCGTGATTATTTCTACCCGCGTGTCTACTGGCGCTGTGTGTGTGTGTCTGTATGTTGTTGTCTTTTGGGAGTAATTTTTTCTCAGACAGAATTTACGGTTTGAGCATCCAGGTATTTGCGGATTCACTTGCTTTCCATGGTTTTGGGAAAAATATGATTTTCCTGACAGACTTTTTGGCCCCAGCATCCAGATATTTGCAGGTTAACGTGCCTTTCCTTCCTGTTTCTCGAGCTGTTTCTGCGAGTTCTCGTGTTTCTGGGAACTATTCTTTCCCTGGTAGAATTTTCAGCACGGGTATTCGAGCATTAATAGCGGATTTGATTCATGACTGTGAAATTAGCCGCAATTTTGTTGCCGCAATTTTAGGGTATTCTACAATGGTGGCCACCAATGCGTTCGGCAATTTGGGATGCGTCTGGACATCTTTCGGGGTTCTAAATGATTGGAAATGGATCCTTGATGATATTTTGAGTGCTCAGTGACACCTGGATCACCGGTGGTCACTTATTTTGATCAATTTTCCCATAGGCACGAGAGGCTGGGAGAGTGAAGAAATTAGACATTGACGTCGATTTAGGGGGTAGATTCGAGCTTGTACCTCCCTCTTGATGCTCAGGGTGTCTCCTGTCAACGTTGAGCCATATATTCGGAGTATTTTTGGTCACCTAGATCACCCTCGATCATTGATCTAAGCCAATATTCGCGTCGATCCGAGAGTCGCTCAAATGGAAAAACGAAGCTTTTCGACGATCTTGGGGGGAAATTCGGGGTTGTACCCTATCAGCAATGATTGGGATATCTTTTCATATTGTGCAACTATATGTTAGGAGTATTTTGGACCGCCTAGATCACCCTAGATCATCGATTTTCAACGATTTTCGCGTCGATCCGAGACTCGCTGAGATGGAAAAACGAAGCTTTTCGACGATCTTGGGGGGAAATTCGGAGTTGTACCCTATCAGCAATGAATGGAATATCTTCTCATATTGTGCAACTACATGTGAGGAGTATTTTGGACCGCCTAGATTACCCTAAATCGTCGATTTTCAACGATTTTCTCGTCGATCCGAGACTCGCTGGAACTGATAAACTAAGGTTTGCGACGATCTTGGGGGGATATTCAGAGTTGTACCCTATCAGCAATGAGTGGGATATCCTCTCATATCGTGCGACTACATGTGAGAAGTATTTTGGACCGCCTACATCACCCTAAATCGTCGATTTTCAACGATTTTCTCGTCGATCCGAGACTCGATGAAATGGAAAAACGAAGCTTTTCGACGATCTTGGGGGGAAATTCGGGGTTGTACCCTATCAGCAATGAGAAGGATATCTTCTCATATTGTGCAACTATATGTTAGGAGTATTTTGGACGGCCTAGATCACCCTGGATCGTCGATTTTCAACGATTTTCTCGTCGATCCGAGACTCGCTGAAATTGAAGAACGAAGCTTTTCGACGATCTTGGGGGGAAATTCGGAGTTGTACCCTATCAGCAATGAGTGGGATATCCTCTCATATCGTGCGCATATATGTTAGAAGCATTTTGGACCGCCTGGATCACCCTAGATCGTCGATTTTCAACGATTTTCTCGTCGATCCGAGACTCGCTGAAATTGAAGAACGAAGCTTTTCGACGATCTTGGGGGAAAATTCGGAGTTGTACCCTACTAGCAATGAGTGGTATATCCTCTCATATCGTGCAACTATATGTTAGGAGTATTTTGGACCGCCTAGATCACCCTGGGTCGTCGAAAAGCTTCGTTTTTCCATTTCAGTGGGTCTCGGATCGACGAGAAAATCGTTGAAAATCGACGATCCAGGGTGATCTAGGTGGTTCAAAATACTCCTCACATATAGTTGCACAATATGAAAAGATATCCCACTTATTTTTGATTGGGTACAACTCCGAATTTCCCCCCAAGATCGTCGGAAAGCTTCGTTTTTCCCTTTCAGTGAGTCTCGGATCGACGAGAAAATCGTTGAAAATCGACGATCCAGGGTGATGTAGGTGGTCCAGAATACTTCTAACATATAGTTGCACAATGTGAAAAGATATCCCACTGATTGCTGATAGGGTACAATTCCGAATTTCCCCCCAAGATCGTCGAAAAGCTTCATTTTTCCATTTCAGTGGGTCTCGGATCGACGAGAAAATCGTTGAAAATCGACGATCCAGGGTGATCTAGGTGGTTCAAAATACTCCTCACATATAGTTGCACAATATGAGAAGATATTCCTGTTGATAGGGTACAATTCCGAATTTCCCCCCAAGATCGTCGAAAAGCTTCGTTTTTCCCTTTCAGTGAGTCTCGGATCGACGAGAAAATCGTTGAAAATCGACGATCCAGGGTGATGTAGGTGGTCCAGAATACTTCTAACATATAGTTGCACAATGTGAAAAGATATCCCACTGATTGCTGATAGGGTACAATTCCGAATTTTCCCCCAAGATCGTCGAAAAGCTTCATTTTTCCATTTCAGTGAGTCTCGGATCAACGAGAAAATCGGTGAAAATCAACGATCCAGGGTGATCTAGTTGGTCCAAAATACTTCTAACCTATAGTTGCACAATATGAGAAGATATCCCACTCATTGTTGATAGGGTACAATTCCAAATTTCCCCCCAAGATCGTCGAAAAGCTTCGTTTTTCCATTTCAGTGAGTCTCGGATCGACGAGAAAATCGTTGAAAATCGACGATCCAGGGTGATCTAGGTGGTCCAAAATACTTCTAATCTATGGTTGCACAATATGAGAAGATATCCCACTCATTGCTGATAGGGTACAATTCCGAATTTTCCCCCAAGATCGTCGAAAAGCTTCGTTTTTTCATTTCAGTGAGTCTCGGATCGACGAGAAAATCGTTGAAAATCAACGATCCAGGGTGATCTAGGTGGTTCAAAATACTCCTCACATATAGTTGCACAATATGAGAAGATATTCCACTCATTGTTGATAGGGTACAATTCCGAATTTCCCCCCAAGATCGTCGAAAAGCTTCGTTTTTCCCTTTCAGTGAGTCTCGGATCGACGAGAAAATCGTTGAAAATCGACGATCCAGGGTGATGTAGGTGGTCCAGAATACTTCTAACATATAGTTGCACAATATGAGAAGATATTCCACTCATTGTTGATAGGGTACAATTCCGAATTTCCCCCCAAGATAGTCGAAAAGCTTCGTTTTTCCCTTTCAGTGAGTCTCGGATCGACGAGAAAATCGTTGAAAATCGACGATCCAGGGTGATGTAGGTGGTCCAGAATACTTCTAACATATAGTTGCACAATGTGAAAAGATATCCCACTGATTGCTGATAGGGTACAATTCCGAATTTCCCCCCAAGATCGTCGAAAAGCTTCATTTTTCCATTTCAGTGAGTCTCGGATCGACGAGAAAATCGGTGAAAATCAATGATCCAGGGTGATCTAGTTGGTCCAAAATACTTCTAACCTATAGTTGCACAATATGAGAAGATATCCCACTCATTGTTGATAGGGTACAATTCCAAATTTCCCCCCAAGATCGTCGAAAAGCTTCGTTTTTCCATTTCAGTGAGTCTCGGATCGACGAGAAAATCGTTGAAAATCGACGATCCAGGGTGATCTAGGTGGTCCAAAATACTTCTAATCTATGGTTGCACAATATGAGAAGATATCCCACTCATTGCTGATAGGGTACAATTCCGAATTTTCCCCCAAGATCGTCGAAAAGCTTCGTTTTTTCATTTCAGTGAGTCTCGGATCGACGAGAAAATCGTTGAAAATCAACGATCCAGGGTGATCTAGGTGGTCCAAAATACTCCTAACCTATAGTTGCACAATATGAGAAGATATCCCACTCATTGCTGATAGGGTACAATTCCGAATTTCCCCCCAAGATCGTCGAAAAGCTTCGTTTTTCCATTTCAGTGAGACTCGGATCGACGTGAAAATCGTTGATAATCAACGATCCAGGGTGATCTAGGTGGTCCAAAATACTTCTAACCTATAGTTGCACAATATGAGAAGATATCCCACTCATTGCTGATAGGGTACAATCCCGAATTTTCCCCCAAGATCGTCGAAAAGCTTCGTTTTTTCATTTCAGTGAGTCTCGGATCGACGAGAAAATCGTTGAAAATCAACGATCCAGGGTGATCTAGGTGGTCCAAAATACTCCTAACCTATAGTTGCACAATATGAGAAGATATTCCACTCATTGCTGATAGGGTACAATTCCGAATTTCCCCCCAAGATCGTCGAAAAGCTTCGTTTTTCCATTTCAGTGAGTCTCGGATCGACGAGAAAATCGTTGAAAATCAACGATCCAGGGTGATCTAGGTGGTCCAAAATACTGCTAACATATAGTTGCACAATATGAGAAGATATCTCACTCATTGCTGATAGGGTACAACTCCGAATTTCCCCCCAAGATCGTCGAAAAGCTTGGTTTTTCTATTTGAGCGACTCTCGGATCGACGCGAATATTGGCTTAGATCAATGATCGAGGGTGATCTAGGGGACCAAAAATACTCCAAATATATGGCTCAACGTTGACAGGAGACACCCTGAGCATCGATAGGGGGGTACAAGCTCGAATCTACCCCCTAAATCGACGTCAATGTCTAATTTCTTCACTCTCCCAGCCTCTCGCGCTTATGGGTAAATTGATCAAAATAAGTGACCACGGGTGATCCAGGTGTCACTGAGCACTCAAAATATCATCAAGGATCCATTTCCAATCATTTAGAACCCCGAAAGATGTCCAGACGCATCCCAAATTGCCGAACGCATTGGTGGCCACCATTGTAGAATACCCTAAAATTGCGGCAAAAAAATTGCGGCTAACTTCACAGTCATATTTGATTCGCCTTCCTAGGTTTCGCGGGACCCATCAAACAGTGAATGTTCCAGCACCTGAAAGTTTTATTTGCAACCATGCAATGTTGCGAAATTAGTCGGATATCCCATGTCCGAAACGTTGTCGCAACATTAGAATGTCTATACCAGAAGCACGTTGCTGCAAGGTTTCTAGAACGTTTCGGGACGGTTTCGAATACGAATGAATGAATGGATTTTTTTTTATAAAGTCTAGGGGACGAGCCTATTAACCGTGTCAAACATAGGCATTATTTTGGCTATTTGGGCGTACGCGACCGAGAGCATGATTTTACTTGTTCTGACTCACAAATGAGATAATGGGCTAAAAGGAGGATCTAAACAAACTCTTCCGACTCAACTTGGCCATCTGAACACAAATCTGAGGTCGGTCCAGCTCTAGAACGTCGTCTCATGCCTCAACGGTGTCCGAACCCGTCAACAGAGTCTAAATTGTTTTGAAAATTATACCCTCGCTATGTTTCAATATATGGTGAGAGGAACGGCCGAATTGCGAGGCATTCCTTTTCGAAGCGAGATTTCTTGACAGAGCTTCCGTCATTCTGATTGTCTGGGGAACATACATCCCCTATAGAGCCACAGAGCCATCGGGATGATATCAAGAACCCAACTTCAATATCATTAATAGTCTCAAATGCAGAGCTGATGGTAGTTTCCATCCTTGTCTCTACACCGTACTGAATTATTTAAACTGTGAAAAAGATGTGTGATATTAAGTGTGTGTTTCGCCCTGGTCTCTCTCTTATAGGGTATAATTTTCATTATTCCATCAAACGACATGAGGCCGTATAAAGTCGTTTACCACTCGAAGCTTAACATCTGCTTCGTGTCTTTATCACTAGATGTCAACCTCAATTCATGGTTGTTTTACAAAAATTTCGATGTTAACCATTCTTTAACCTAACGTCAATCCACCCGATTTACAATAGTGTCTGAGACAGGTCTCTCTTCGTCTCACTGACGAGCCCAAGAGAGAGACCAGGGCGAAACACACACTTAATATCACACATTTTTTTCACAGTTTAAAGAATTCAGTACGGTGTAGAGACAAGGATGGAAACTACCATCAGCTCTGCATTTGAGACTATTAATGATATTGAAGTTGGGTTCTTGATATCTTCCCGATGGCTCTGTGGCTCTATAGGGGATGTATGTTCCCCAGACAATCAGAGTGACGGGAGCTCTGTCAAGAAATCTCGCTTCGATAAGGAATGCCTCGCAATTCGGCCGTTCCTCCCATCATATACTAAATTGTTTTGGGATAGAGAGATGATTCTATAGGGCAAAACTGACTGCGGAATAGTGTTTAGATGGTCATTTCGAGTCGGAAAAGTATGTTTGGATCCTCGTTTTAGCCCATCATCTCATTTGTGAGTCAGAACAAGTAAAATCATGCTCTCGGTCGCGTACGCCCAGATAGCCAAAGTAATGCCTATGTTTGACACGGAAAATAGAACCTACAGCTCACTCCTGGCTCGAGGCTCGTCCCCGCAACTTCTTACACGTATTCGAGGGTACTTTGGGGAGTACTTTCACACAGATTGGTGCACATCAGTCCAGATGGGAGCATATGTGACCGTGGTCAAAGATGCCGTTTTTGCTAAAACCACGAAATGCGGCATTTTGTAACGCTCGGCACAAAAATTTTAAAAAATAACCTCCGCCAAATTTTTTCCACTGAAAGTAAATATCCCAAAGAACATTTTCGCACAAGTTTGGTGAAAAAAATTAAGTTATATTTTTGGAATCGAGTCCTGAATTTTCGACTTTTTCGTAAACAGCTCAACTTATATCGACTGTAGCTCCAACAAAAAGTGCAATAATTGACTTTGATCGCAAGACCGCAAGATCGAAGAGATATTTTCAGTTGACTTAGGGTATGAATAATCCTCGAGAAGAAAAGAAAAATATATTGGTGCATCAGCGATCTGTTAGGATAAATTACCAGCCAGAATCGGTAAATCTTGCAAAAGCCTTTACGAAAAAGTCGTGACTAGTTTCCTGCCCGGAATCAGTTCAATATCAATTTTGTTAAGCAACTTGAGAGAATTGGAAGGCGAGTCTATCCAATCAGAAAGACCTCCGATAAGATATCGTAGCGAGTAACGTAATTTCTGATTAGAAATGAGACATTCCTTTGTATCAGATGTATCCACAAACCTGCGAACAAAAATTTACTCGAAACATAGCGTTGGAGATTACAGCCAAACTCCGAGATGCAAGCCAACATTAGCCAGATTCATTCGTGAATTCAGAAATACAAATCGAATTGGATCTAAACAGAGGTTCTCTCTCCTGAAATTCTGCGCATTGAGAGATAGATCAGGGACGAATCTTTCCGAGAGATATTAGTGAACTCAGAGCATCGATGAGAATTTTCCGGTACATAGCTTCAGCCCCAGAGACTCCAGTTCCTCGGAGGTCTCTGGGGCACGACCGTTTTGGAGCGCCCTAGGAATCCCACAGATAAGGAAACCCTTCCCGGAAGAGGGCCCGCGATGCGCTCTGGTGAGCGCCGGTAGGTTAACGAGCTCGAGGCTCGCATTCCCTCTAAGCTACCCGCGCCGCCTAGTTGACGCCCTTCTGGATGTTACAGCTGGATGCGGGTAGGTGCTAGACCCAATTGCGTGCGAGAAAACACCCGAAAACAACAAAATGATGTGTGACTCGGATCGTTTCTCAAATTTCTTGAAGCTCTCACGGTTCTAGCGTACCAGGGTGGGTTCTGTGACTTTGCAGACATGTTACTGATGATTCAAAGTTGTGAAATCACTTTCAGGGGAAGATATACATCGGTGTACACAGCCATGGAATACATTGGAGGGTCTGTTCTATTTCGATGAGAAATCATCACTCCTGTTCTTAAGCTCATACACTTTTTAGCGTATTGTAGAGGGACTCTGAGATAAATTCATTGTGTTATTCGAGTAATAGCAAAGAAAATTACTTCTTGCAGATCGATGTCCATCAACCGGAAAGTCAAGGAATCGCCTTAGAACCGGGAAAATCGGTGTTACTCGTGGTATTTTTTTTTACTGTGTCAAGTTATATTTTGTAAATCTTGAAATACTTCTCAGAAAGAGTTGTCACTTTTGAACGCCCAATTTTATAAAACGCTCTCAATCCGAGAAATTTCAGAATTTTTGTCCGAAAGTCTTTGTTCTGTGGCTTCAAACGTGCTGAATTTGAAGCATAGCTCCTTGAATGAACAATGGGTGGGCGAATTCCGACCATTAATTTCATTTTTATATGGAAAAAAAGGTTTGAACTATCTCAGGAATACTTTCAAAAGCCACGGCGAGCTACAGGAGTGATGGAATATGATCTGTATTTCACTCCAAAAGTTGGGTTATTATTAACGATCCGAAAAATGTATCTCAATTTATAATCCACCGATTGATGATTGCGATTTTTGATAGAAAACGACTGTGTACGTAAAGACAACTCGGAAGCCACAAGAACCCGAATAAGATCAAACCACACAAGGACCGCCTTCTTCAAACCCACTGAATATGATAAAGTACCACATCGACGCCAAACAACAATCAGAAATCCTGTCGAGACGTGAATCAATCACAAAATTTGGTCAATCGAACCCGTAAATGCACGGGTGCTCGAATTAGGAACTCTGTCGCGGGGGACAAAACAATCCCAAAACATGGCAAGGCAATCGAATGCGCAAATGCCCGGATTCTTAAACTAGAATTCTTGTGTAAATCAACCAACCGTAAAACCTAGGACCGCGATCAAACCTGAAAATGCATGGATGCTCGGACCATAGATTCTATCGGGAGATCAAAAACATCCCAAAACCTAGGAAATCAGTCAAACTAGCAAATAGCCGTATGCTTGATGAATCTGCAAAATTTGTTCTGTGGAAGATCGATCAGAAATAATCACCCTAGAATGCAAACAGGGGTCTCGAAATCGCAAAGAAAAGGAGCTGAGTGCTTGATATATTGGAGCCGAGGATAGCATACCAATCCAAACTCGTGGTGTATTTCAAATCCAATCATGGATTACTGAGTTGGATGACAGAAGATTACAAGTAATCTATCATGCATACTCATCATTTCTCGATTGCTTCATTTCTCTCAGATATCGGAATTTTCGTGCCCAATCTTCTGAACATCACAACGATATTCTTCATATAAATCAGAATTTCTGATTCGTGCCTCCGGGCGTTTACGAGTTTCACTGCCTTCATCGGGATTCAGACATATCTCTTGACAGAACTTTCGCGAGCATCCGGGCATTCACACGATTGATTGCCTTTCTAGTTCTTGGGATTGATTTGTCCCCCGACAGAATCCCTGGTTCGAGCACTCGGGCATTTGTAGGGTTTACTGTTCACCTGATGAGTCCAAATGTTTCTTGGAAAAATTTTCCCAACCACCCTTGATTATCGTTTCGAGTGAATCACAAAATCTACACTCCCTTGGATGAAACTAAGCCGGGATCTGGGTACAGCGATCCGGGGGTGATAGTGAGTGGGGTGTTTTACCTGGCCGAGATTTCTCGGAATTTCTCATGAAATTATTGTAATCTGAGGCTATGTCAAAATTCTGCCATCTTTGAGTGAAATTATCCACAAATTCTGATGCAGCGACCAAAAAACAAGAATCGTATCCTGCCCAAAACTCCGATTCCGCCAACAGGATTCCCTTGAGAGGGGGAAAAAAATTTTCTTCTACAGTTCATTTGGTGGGGGCCTTGGGGGCCTGTAGGCTGCAGCCTGTGCAGCCTAATGAGGAAACCGGCCCCGAGGTAAAGGCTATATAATTTTTTAATTAGGCTATATGTATCCTCTAATTCGTCAAAAATGCACCAAACCCTGATGAGATTCTCAATGCATTTTTAATGGAAGTTTTTTTAGCGTTTCGTTATAACGCGTCCACACATGCAATTATGTTTTTCATATCTTCAGAGAAGTTATCTACGGAATTTCAGGCATGTACATCGAATTTTGCCACTACATATTTCACTTTCCGAGGTCAGAAGTCAAAAGTTTTTGAGAATTTCCCATATATCTACTTTGGTTGATGAATTCTAGAGGAAAGTTTTTGACACACTGTGCGAGAAAGTAACTTTTCCGCACTGATTTCCCACTTTCTCTCACAGTTTGTCAAAAAATAGTATTCGATACACGGGTGTAAAACTTTTTTCTCGCATCCTCGTGTTGATTCCGACCTTCGCCTACGGCTCAGGCCGGAAACCCAACACTCGGACGCAAAAAAAAGTTATTCCACCCTTGTATCGAAATGTACTATTTTCAGTTCAGTCTCACAAAAAGTCTTTCCTAAAACGAATACGAAAGTGCTTATATATTTGCACATAATTGTTGTATGGTTAAGATTTATATCATCCTTGGATTAATGGAGTCAGTTTTAAATGTCCAAGTTCGATGGACACGACTGGTTCAAAAAATGAGAATTTTATCATCGAGTGATGATTCCAGTCACTCTCGAGTATTTTGGTACAGTTCCCTGGTAGAAATGTGACCAATTTTTTTGGCCACCCCCCTGGTGGAAATGTACAACATCAAAAATATTCACTCAAACATTTTATCGCCAGTTCTTACGGGCAAAAAATGTTGAAGTGAAATTGGCCAAGAACCGGGCACTTATTACTGAGTGTGTGAATGTGACACAATTCACCTAACCTCACTTGTACCACGGCAGTTTCTGGCCATAAAAACTCGTAACTGTTGAAAATCGGAGAAGCAGAAAATTTTTGAGGCATTTTTCTGCGCATTTTATAGCGAGTAATTTTTCGTATATTCATAACCTTCAATAACTTGCAACGATTTTTTGTGCGATTTAAGTATTCCATCCCCATAGTAAAAAGCTTATGGCAGGAATGACCAAGGATCTATCTTTGAATTTTTGAATTGCATTTGTTTATTCCAAGACCAAAGTTTCAAATTCAAATAACTTTGAACTTCTAAAATAGCAAATGACATCATTATTTGATAAGCCCCTTACAACTGACAGTATCAACTGACTCTTGTAATCTATACTTTTGATGCACTCTCCATAAGAACAGCTGTGCGTAGTGACAATGCAATTAGGTTAGACTTGGCCAGTTTTTGGTCAAAAAATGCTCACAACTTCTACCAGGGTTTATACAACCCTTACAGTATAAGTAATAACTCTCCCTCATGAGCAATCAGGAACGCTACTCTTTCACAAAATTATCAAAAATAGTGAATCGATGAAACCAAAAAAATGTCTATGCAAGTCAAATAAACGTGTCATGCCAACATTCAAAGCAATTTTTCCCAGTCAAATTTTGTGACATGATACATTTATTCCAATCTGTAAAATTGTGGAGTGAAGTACTTCACACTTGTATCAAAAATACATTAGAATTTCGTTGAAACCGGGGAGAAATGAATATGCAGGCGTTGGAGGCGCGCACACACGTGCAAGCGCGCGTGCCTCTACCTTGAGAACGGGGATGAGCTAATCAATTTTTCATTATCTCTATTTCATTATCTCGATACATTGAATTGCTTGCGTGTCATCAGACTTATACAACAATCTCTTTCCGCCAATCGAACGAGCAACAATCAGTGCAAAATCTTGTAAATGTCAGAGTGAATAAATCAGTCGAGTTTGAAGTCACTTGTGCCTCGTCTATTTGGATACCGATCTTGACCCTGTGGAAGGCAAGTGCCACCAGCCACCGTTTAAAACAGAATTGACCAAACCTAAACGCCGTCTCACCAAACGTTTAGTAGAATTCAGTAGAATTGGGTGTGGTTGTTTCATCATGGAACGTAATAGTGCAGGTTACAGTGATGATTCGTCTAGAGAGTTAGTTGATAAGGGTAATGAGTTCTTGATGCAGCAGAATAATAGTGAAGCCATTAAGAAGTATGATCAGGCCATTGAAAAAAGTCCTTATTATGCGGTGCCTCATTATAATAAACGTATTGCATTGTCTATGCAAAACGGTAGTCCAAGTGAATCTACAGAAGACCAAGGAAACGATATCGACATCAATTTATTAAGGCATGCGATCGAACATCTCGATTTAACAAACCAAAATAAACCTTATTTCGTTACTAGTGTAATAGCTGCTGTGCAAGAACTTCCGTTTAGTGATGATTCTTCGGGTGAAGACTCTGATGAAGAATTCAATGAATTATATGATGAATCAGTAAAAAATAATTTTTTTCCCTTCACTACTAGAAAAAAAACTGCGAAAAAAAGTGGAAGAAAAACTGCTCAATTGAAATCAGAGATGAAACCCATTGAACCTGAATTATTATCGGCATTTCAAGATACAGCAGTTAGTAAAGTAGTGGATCCATTGTTATCCAAAATATTAAAAAATGGATTTGAAAAGCATGAGCAAGATAAATTACCAACTATTGCTGTCAGTGTAGGACTCAATCGTATGTACTCTTTGAGTACAAGAAGAAATAATTCATTGGTTTTGGAATTGGAAAGCAAAGTTAATACTACAGGAATCAAGTGTGAAAAATTTGGTTATTATTGGCCATGTCCTTGGTATTATAATACCAAGGACATGACCAATACTCGCCATCCTTGGTATACCAAGAATGGCGAGGAAGCAAACATTGAAGATGTAAGAAAATTTTATCACCAATTAAAACGTAAAAATCCAGATTTAGCAAAAAAATTCATAGCACAAGAAGAAGATGAGAGATCAGGACGTGATATACCATATCAAGATATTCGTGAATATGCAAAGAATCATGACAAAACAACAGAATTAATCAAAAATTTCCGAGATAGTGATTCCAATGCTTTGATATATTTACACCTCCTTGATGCAGATGTATATGATTGTAATAAGGTTTATAGTGCTTATTTGCGTATTTTACGAAGTTGTTATAAACCACCTACTGTGATGTCTACTGGATACAAGTTTCCGAAAGATAAAGAAAACCTTGCACACCATTTATTAAGTGATATGGAAAGAATGCATCGTGTGATCACAATATTTTATATTCCTCTGGGCACATATTATCCAGAGCCCAATATGTGTATATTAGTCCCTCGAAAGTGTAAAACGGTAGATGAAAGTTTTATTGATGGTAAACGAAATCAACGTGGAACTCTTGAATCACCAATATTATTAACAGATATACAGAACAAGAGAGACAATGTAGATGCGATTTTTAGTGACGATAATCCCATTATTACAGAGATACCACTGAGAGCTAAGAACAATAGAACAACAGGAACACCGATAAAATTTTCAGGTGCATTTATGAAAGGTCTTGTTGGTCCGGACGATGAAGATTTCAAAAAGTATGCCCAAGTGAGTCAGTCACACACTCATAATTTAACGTGGGCTAAACATTTATTCATCAATAAAAGCATCAAATATGAAGGAGATTGGAAGACTAAGGGAGCATATATTCTCGGAAAGAAAGGGAACCCATTGATTGGCGTTGATAAACAATGTAACAAATTAATAAAAAATATTCGCAATAATAGTGACGTAAAAAAATCACGAGACGAGTTAGCTCATCGTATTGGTAAAGATAATGTCGATAAAATAGTAAATGCAGATGAACATATAAAGAAATTTGACGTAGACTTTAATAAGGACCATGCAAGAACACCAGAAGAGCGAGAACTGATTGATATTATAAATAAATGTGACATTTCTTACAGTAATCTATCTCGTAAACTGATATTAATGATGGTAGAGCATAATGTTGCAGATTTCATAAAAAGTACAGAAGATGAAAAGGAAGCATATCATGTATTTGAGAACATCGTTAAACTTTTCTCTGAATATGAAGGAGAATATAATAATTTAAGTGAACAGCATGGGATGGTTTTGAATGAAATAATTTCTTGGGATTTTGAAAAAATAGAGTTCTTAGGTTCAGATGACATAATTAAAATCATAGATAAATTTCATGATCAAGATATTTTTCATCACATACAAAACCTCTACGACGAAGATAAAGAAATAGCCTGTAATTTCGTGAAGGGAATCCTTCATAGTGAAAAAGATCTAACGGATATCGATTTTGAAAACCTAGAAGATAAATACGTCGAAATTGCTCGAAACATAATGAAACGCCCGGATCACGAATATTATGAAATAGATATGAGTGGTGGAAACATTATAGATTTAATTGTGAGGGATATGGATGATGATTCTGAATATGGTTTGATAGATTCAGGTTGCTCTACACCTAGAGCTTCTTATTCAGATGAAGTTAGAATGTGGTTATATCCAGATATCTCAAATGTAACATCAGATGATGACAGTAGTTTTGGTTCAGATGAAGATGGTTCAAATGTAGGATCATGAGATGATGATAGTAGTACTGGTTCAGATGAAGATGGTTCAAGTGTAGGATCATTAGACGAAGGTATCTTCGGCTTTTATAGTGGTGAATGCATTGATTATGAATAATTCGTGGAAGTCGAGACGGGTTGTTGAAAAAAAATCAATAAAGCTATTATGAATACATAGAAACGTTTTATTTCAATTAGTTACCAACTGAACTGAATATCCTTCACCGGCGGAGTAATTCCATGCACAAATGCAAGTCTTCGATCGAGTTTTGCTGTCTCGAAAGAGAAAATCTCCATTTGGTGGTAGTAGATTTGTCTCAGAGATTTTTCTTTGAGAATTCCTTTTCACCGCCAATAAAGCTTTTTTATACATGGAATTGGTACGATTCTCTTAATTTTTCTGAGATCTATTGACTGTAGGTCAGTTTTCATCGATAAATTCTCACAAGATTACTACGATCTCTCATCTTTCTAGTCCTCTTGCTTTGTTTGTGCCACTGTATCTTTCGATCATTATCTCATGAATTGTGAATTTTTTCCGACTATATGTAATTTTTTCATATCTTGGGAACTCATACTGCACCCTTCCACCTTACAAAATATGCGGCATTCAATTTAAGATCAATTCGAGGAGCTGATATTGATTGGTTGATAATGAATTTTCATATGGTACCATTTTATTTTAGTTTATCCGTGCTCCTCTTTACACTAATCTCTAATACCATAAATATGACATCAAAACGAAATTCCATATCGACCAATCGATTAAGCGTCTCAAAAAGCGTCTTAATCGAGTCCTTGATTCATTTTTGTGGCCAAGGGGCAAGTACAAAACATTCGTAAGACATGCTTTTTGGTAAAAAATGAAAAATTAGCGGGAAACAAGTCATAACTCGAAAGGTACTCATCCAGAAATGCTCAAAATCCATTGGCATCATTAGACTCTTTAAATTACATCCTGAGAGTTTCAAATGGATTGGTTGAAACGTAAGTATGAGAAATTCCATGTTCCGTAGAAAGCAGTGTTATGGCAGTTCTTGACGTCCCTCGATATACTGGCTTGTTTCATCAGTGGAATAACATTCTATCAGAATTCCTCAACAACCAATCTGTCAAGAACCTCAAACCAACTCTACGGCGTATTCCTCGTGTTTCTCAAGGCAGAGGGGTAGCATAAGTCATTGGTTATGTAACATAATTGTACCCAACTTGCCCCTATTCAGCCATTTTCTTGATAACTATGGGGTATGATTTTTCAACAAGCCAAAAAAAATATTTCCACGGGATATTTCGGGCGAACGAATGGGATATTTATACTTTGCACGGGAAAAAAAATAAATCTCGGGAAAAGAAAGTAATGCATGGGGGGAAAAATAACTAACGGGATTAGAATGTATATGAACGGGAAAATAATATAACGAACAGGAAATAAACTCATCTTGCCCCGGAAAATATGGTATACCCAGCACGACATGTATTTTTTCTCGATTTGGTGTGGAAATAAACATCGAGTTAGTCAAAAAATTATTAGATGAAGTGATATTCATTAACACTCATTGGAATCACATATTTTTCATCAAGGTGAGCAAACATTGAATCAGTTACAAAAAGATAAAATGAATAATCATTGTCCATACGTCGAGAAATTCAAACAGAATAGAAACATTCACTGTATTGTTAGAGCTTTTTTGGCTTTCGATGGTCGACCTCACTTCCGTTTTTGGCCAAGTGGTATACTTTTAGCCTCATCGGGAACATCCACCTCCTTACGTTTGATCAGCATGCTAACTGAGTGCTTACATCAACCTTTTTTCGTGAAGAATGGACAAGTACACGTTACATGGTCAGAGTAGACTTCGACCTTCCAAATTTTCGAGCGCCAGACACTATAGCTATCAAAATTTTTCCACTTGCCTTCCTGGAGTTCAAAATTGCTGAGAATTTTCGGAGTAACTTCTTTCCCGAATTTCGAAGAAGAGCAAAAATATTGAGTGAAGTCTTTGACATTCCGTTGGAGAACAGGAATTTTCTGCGCCATCCATTGATGAGCTGTAGTCCACAGCTGCAAGGAAATTGTACGTGTTTCGTCAAAAAATGCACAATTAGCAGACGAAGGATTCCGAGGTTGTGACCACTCCTTCATCATATCAACATAAACGTATACTAGTCGCACATACTCAGCGATAAACATTCTGTCTTGGGTTCTGCTGCTGCTCATATTTGCTATCAAATCGTTATGTATTCGCCTCTATAGGTAGCTATAATCGGCAGCTAAGTAGATAATTATTTCGCAGTCGAATGAACTTTGTGTATCACAAAATCATAAGTGTCGTTGACATAATTTTATCTCCCGTTACAATGCCTTGTATTTCCCATGCAGGAAAAAAATTATTTCCCAAGCATACGTATTTTTTCTCCCCGTTCCATTGTAGTCCGGGGGCTGGGTAGGCTCCCGTATGCACTTTGAGGCGCGACCATGAAACAAACGTATTTTAACGTATTTTTTTGTGTAGAATCCGAATCCGTCATTATTTTTCACATAAGTGGTGCAGAACACCTTCAAAAATGCATTTTTCTAACCTAAAACTGGTCTTTTCGTGAGCTTATTAACAGCAATTGCGATTCATGCTTTAAAACCTCTCCAATAGTCGAAATATATCGTTTGAGGTACCCGAGCACCAGATTCAAGCTCCTGCAAAGCAATATACAGGGTACTTTCCGCTGTAACCAGCGTTGAGCATATAAAAAGTGGCCTGCTCCGCGAGATACGAGGTTCAAAATGTCTCTCTCGCATCGATATCTTTATGCCACGAAAGAGCATCAGTTCTGACGCTCCCCCCCTCCTGCCCCACCCACTACCCAATGTACGGGGTGCATATTCGAAAAATGCGGCCATTATGGATGAAACTGATTTGAAATGATCCTAGATTTATACTAATTTACACACAGGAAATTCAAAGGAGGTAGTTCTCTACATTATGATTCCCTTGAAGAAGATGGATCAATCATTCCTAATCATTCGATAATCATATACAGTACTCCCTCGTTATCACGAACTCGGTTAATACAAATTCCTCGTTAATACGAAGCCATCTCTCGGTCCCTCCATCGTTGAGCTCATGTATTTCCCTCGTTATCACGAAATCCCTCGTTATAACGAACCAAAAACTTGGTCCCTTCAACTTCGTATTAACGAGGGAGTACTGTATTCCATGGATTTTGAGTAGAAATGTTGCATCGGGATTCGTTTCTACTCTCTCATTATCAATCGGTAATAAAGAATGCCATTTAAGCAAGCTGATATTTATTCTTACGAGTACCCTCTTTCTGACAATGGCAGTATGAACAACATGTAATTCCAGCACTGACACAAATACACGAACTTCGAGAACATTTAACACAAACGCAATTGGGCACAAATTCGTCCAGTTCCCCAATAACTGCTCTGACGATTGCCAATTATCCGATTCAGAGATGACAAACGAAATCATCAATAAATCTAGGATCATTTCAAATCAGTTTTATCCATGTTGGCCGCAATTTTCAGCAATTCACCCCGTACATTGGGTCGTGGGTGGGGCAGGAGGGGGGGGGGTGGTCAGAGCTGATGCTCTTTCGTGGCATAATGATGTCGATGCGAGAGAGACATTTTGAACCTCGTATCTCACGGAGCAGGCCACTTTTTATATGCTCAACGCTGGTTACAGCGGAAAGTACCCTGTATATTGCTTTGCAGGAGCTTGAATGTGGTGCTCGGGTACCTCAAACGATATATTTCGACTATTGGAGAGGTTTTAAAACATGAATCGCAATTGCTGTTAATAAGCTCACGAGAACACCGGTTTTAGGTTAGAAAAATGCATTTTTGAAGGTCTTCTGCACCACTTATGTATAAAATAATGACGGATTCGGATTCTACACAAAAAAATACGTTAAAATACGTTTGTTTCATGGTCGCACCTCAAAGTGCATACGGGAGCCTACCCAGCCCCCGGACTATTGGAATATTTTCCCGTGCTTCGATATGTCGTTCAAACGCTTTTTATTCCCCGTGCAATATAATACTCCTCATAACTATGCGGTACTTCAACATTTTTCGACATACCTCAATTCATTTAAAAGCTTGTCTCAAGACCTTCAAGATGAGCTGAAGAAAGCCTGAGTTTGACCCATTAAGGCCCAGCTGCCTCAATTTTCCCAAGAAGTAATTTCAAGGAGTTCGCAAGAGGGTGTACCTAACTTGCCTCCATCGTTTAAAATAAATAAATCAACGGCAAAATGTCGAAAATAGTTTTTGACAGCGTGCAACCACATTTGGAGCTCTTCGTCGGCCCAAAGAAGTATTTTCGACGAAATTTTCGACCCGTTTAGACATCACCATAGAAAGTGTGTATTCTCAAAATATCAGCGCTGAGTTGCCAAGGAGATGAATCTCTCGGAATGTATATGACCTTGAAAAACCATCCCTATTGATATTTCGACATTTTTTCTTGTATTTAACTAGGGGCACGATCAGATCTTGGATTTCTTGGGTCCTGTAGCTTTAAAAAAGGATTATGGGTCCAGGCTAGGTGTGTTGAATAACTTCGAAACCAATTTTGAGATTAAGTTTCAATGTAATGAATAAACTGAATTGATTGAGTACAGTAGATATGCAATACATGCAATACAAATACAGAATAGAAAAAAGGCCGCTCAAGTGAAGTGACCGAGTCAAGAGAGTCAAATCCGCGCCGCCGACGCAAGGGCGCATTTTTATAGACTCGGGGTAGCTTCGTCCCCACCACTGCCGGTGTTCTCGAGAATTCAGCGTCAAGCTTTGCTCGGCGGCTCGGTACAAGCTCTTACAGGGACAGCTGTTTGAGAGATTTTACCATCGAGATGCAGAAGTAACAATGCGTGTCGTGGCATCCAAAACTATCCGATATTTGCTCAGAAATATAGCACCGATTTCGACTCGGAAATCGATGCTATCCCCCGTACGCAAAAGGCAAACGTTTTGGAATCGAACAATTTGCACATGCGAAAACCTTGACTTCTTTTCGTCTCTAGCTCTCGCTTGCAAAGTGCCGATTGATAAATGATAGATGATTCATGCTTGATGCTTAGAGTTTTCAATGTACTCCACAAAACGATGGGTCGATTTATCTGATTTCACAAGATTCTCATAAATTTCATTTGACCAAATTCCGAGTTGACTCACCGCTGAATTCTCGATTTTAATGATGCTAGTTTCGAAGATCTTAAGTATGATATTTTCGATTACGTCGTACAATATTCGATAATTTCATGTCCATTTTCGATACAACTATTTTGAGCTTTACATACAATTATTTGATTATACATGTCATAATATTCAACATTACGAGAAAGACAATATTTTTTGATTTTTAGATTTTCCATGTGGTACAATGATTTGAACAAAACAGATAATTTAGCAATATTCAAGGTATAGGCATACAAATATGAACATTACGTCTATTCTCTATGATTAATTTGATTGTACATACACAATACAGTATAGAAATGCATACACACACTTTTACCCATTCACGCTACTTTTCCGTGCCGCTTGTTCGCACGCTTACTCCGAAAAACATTCTATCGAATTTGAGTGTTAGCAGATGTGCGCATCTGATTCTAGTACGTCACGTCGCGCGCGATGTTTCCGAAAGTTCTTGGAATAGACAGGGAGCATCAGATTTACAACATGTGATAGAAAAAAGGCGAAGGTTTTCCACCAGAAAAGGCCAGATGATGGTACGGCCGACCCTCTGCACGATAAATAAAGAAGTTTATCGCTTGCATGTGCTTGGAACCGGGAGAGGTCTCAATACGCTGCATCCGGCAACTAAGTACTTTGGGATACTCCTCTTCGTATTTTCTCTCAAGAGCACCGCGCATCACGTTAAATTTCGACTCGGCTGGATGTTATAAATTTTCATTTCCACTTAACGGTTAAAGAAATTCATCTACAGATACAGAGAGCTCAAAAATATCAAAACTGCCTCGAGGACACCCGTACTCTTCCCAAAATTCGGTGCGGCGAGCCACGATCTAGCAAGAGCAGCCGCCTGCTCTCGCCAGCGCCCGATATTCTACGCCGTCTCTATGTAGTGGAAGCGTGTTGGCGAGAGGAGCCGCCTCCTCTTGCCAGCGCTCGACTTTCACTCTCGCGACGCGGCGGCTTGTAGTAGTGTGCGTGAATCGCACGCACGCTCTCTCTCTCTCTCTCTCTCTCTCTCTCTCTCTCTCTCTCTCTCTCTCTCTCTCTCTCTCTCTCTCTCTCCTCTCTCTCCCGTATTCGGACGAATAAAGGCCTTATATCTATATAACTATTTCTCTCTTTCGCGTACGTAAGCATGCTAATACGCATCTTACTACCTAGAATGGGCCTCTTTTTCGATGCTCAAACATGAGCCCAAAAGCATGCTATTTCTCGAGCCTGTTGGTAACAATTCTCCCCCCTGTGCGGGATTTAGTTAATTCCGCACCTCATTCAAACCTAACAGCTTGATAAGCTTGCGCGTTGGTCGAGTCAGAGTCCCATTTGAGGTACGCACTTCCGCGACTCTAACCTGTTTGTCAGTCCCAGGAAAAACGCGAGTGACCGTTCCTTTCCTCCAACAATTTCGCGGTGCTTGCAGATCCACTATCAATACAATGTCGCCTACAACGATAGGGTCTCCCGCTTCGGTCCATTTTTTGCGCGGTATCAGATTAGGCAAATATTCACGAATCCAACGCTTCCAGAATGAGTCGGCAGAGGCTTGTGCTAGTTGATACTGCTTTCGCAGACAGACGTCTTCGAGCTGATAATTTCCGAAGATTCTATCCCCGGATGATGAGCCAATGAGGAAGTGATTAGGGGTGAGTGCTTCTTCATCTCGCGGATCTAGTGACACGTGTGTTAGCGGGCGTGAATTTATGGTGTGTGCGATCTCAGCGAGCGCAGTGCGCAGCACCTCTGGTTTTGGGGCTTGATCTTTAAGGATTGCATTGAGTCCGATTTTTACCGAACGGATGAGACGCTCCCACGCGCCACCCATGTGAGGTGCATCAGGCGGAATGAAACGCCACTCGATCTTCCGTAATTTCGCTTCCGAAATCATTTCATCCCCGACCATTTTCTGAAATTCTGCTTTGAGTTCCTTTTCTGCGGCCCTGAAATTTGTCGCGTTATCACTGTACGTAACGCGAGGGGTGCCCCGGAGTCTCGCGAGTCTAACAACAGCTAAAATGGCGGAATCCGCGCTCAACGATTCGGCAAAGTCCAAATGCACCGCTCGCGTAGTCAGGCATGTAAACAAAATTCCCCAGCATTTTTCGCGCCTTCGTCCGATCTTAACCCACATAGGGCCGAAATAATCAACCCCGCAGTATGAAAGGGGGTGCTGCCTATAGGCTGTGCGCGCAGCGGGTAACGGGGCCATCATCGGATTTTGAGGGCTCCCTCGTCTCACTCGACATACAAGACAACTGCCTACCAGTGAACGTAACGCATGTCGCAAACCGACTACGTAGTATCTCTGTCTTATTTCATTGAGCACTGTATCATGAGATCCGTGGAAAAACTTCGTGTGATAGTACATGATAAGAAATCTCGTTGCTTTATGTTTTGCATCTAGTATGATTGGACAGTTTTCAAACTCATCCGACGGTGCGGAAATCACGCGGCCATTCGCACGCAGAATATCGTCTTTGTCTAAAAATGGGCAGTATGGGGCCAACTTACTTTTCGCGCTGACTGAGGATTTTCTTTTCAGTGATTCAATTTCTTTTGGGAACATCGCGGTTTGAATAGTGCGATACCAATACGACGCGAGAGGCTTTTCTACTGATTGTAGATCTGTTTCGGAGGGCTCGCTTACTGATTCGTTTTCACCGCGAAGAGCGCGGGTCTTCCAACGCAGGAAATATTTACGTAAACGTCGCGCAATTATCAAGAGGCCATCCCAGCCGAGCACGCAAGCAAACGCGGGTGCAACGCGCTTGGGTAGTTCGACTGTTGCAGTGACCGTGAAAACATTTCGCGAATGCATGGCGTCGAAGCGCAGCTTTTCTTCGGCTGATAGGATTGTTTGCATCGGCCAATCTGTTTCAGTTTTTATTAGAAATGCGGGACCGTTAAACCACTTCGAGCTTTCTCCGAGCACTTCCTCTGTAAAACGCGTCGCCTCGTCAGCAGGATTTTCTTTGGACGGTACCCACCGCCATTCATTTGGAAGGGTGTGCTCAGCAATCTCTCCTAATCTATTTGCGACGAATACTTGGCGCGCCCGAGGCTCGGATTTTATCCAATGCAGAACAGTCATGTTGTCGGACCAGAACACTCGGTTGGTGATTTCGATCTCTAACTCCTCTTTGATAAATTTCGACAGTCGCGTACCTAGTAGTGCAGCTTGTAACTCCAACTTCACGATATCCCACGACGCGGGCTTCAAGGGTGCAACTTTAGTCTTTGCAGTGAGCAAAGAAACTTGAACTAGGCCATCCGGACTCTCAAATCTCAAATATGCTGCCGCAGCATACGCGCAGAGGCTCGCGTCACAGAATATGTGCAGTTGTGCCTTCGCGTTCTGGTCATACTTAGGGGTCAAGCATCGCGGTAGGCTACAATCCTTTACAGCTGCTATTCGCGCAAACCAAGATAGCCACGCCGCGTATTCCACATCTTTCAATCTCTCATCCCACTGGATTTCACTCCGCCAAATTTTTTGCATCAGGATCTTTGACTGCAGCGTGAATGGTGCTATCAGACCGAGGGGATCAAAAATCGACATAACTACTCGCAAAACCTCGCGTTTCGTCGGCCTGTCCACTCCGTCTAGAATCTCATTGAGAATTTTTGATAAGCTCAGATTGAATTTTAGTGTATCCGAATCAATATCCCAAAACAAACCGAGGACACGCTCTCCCCCTGAATCGCACAACCTCATCTGACGCTCGATTTTTCGTGGCTCGACCCGTTCAATTTCTCTTGTAACTAAACGCGAATTCCTGGCTCAACCATGCATTTCAAAGTTACCCGCGGCATTTATTTGTATTACATCATTCATAAGACTCAAAGCTTCTTTCTCGGTCTTGCAGCTGGCCAGCTGGTCGTCCATGTAACTGTTTTTCATTATGCTTCGAGATGCGACGGGCTTTATTTGCAAAAACTCCTCCGCGTTCTTGTTCTTTACAAAATTTGCACTCGAAGGGGAAGATGCTGAACCGAATATAAGGCAATTCATTTCGTAAATATCTGGCTCGCCAGTTCGCCGAGTATCACGCCAGAGGAAACGCTGTGCCCCACGATCTGATTCTCTCACGCTTATCCGCAGAAACATGTCCGAGATATCCCCTTTGATGGCGTACAGGTATTGTCGGAAACGAAGAAGAACGCCAGGTAACGGCCGCAATAAATCGGGACCCGGGTCGAGTTGGTCGTTGAAGCTGACACCTACCGATTTCGCCGCGCAGTCGAAAACAGGTCTAACTTTGCCAGGCTTGTTAACGTTATAAACCCCAAAATGCGGCAGGTACCAGTATCTCGCACGAACCGCGGCTTTGTCTACCTTCGTCGCATAACCCGAGGTGATGAAGCGCTGCATTTCGCGGTAGTAATAACTCGCAAATTCCGGATTTCTATCCAAACGATTTTCGAGCATAAAAAGTCGTTTTCGCGCTGTAGGATAACTATCGATACACGGAGGGACGTCGCTCTTCCAGAGCAGACCGGTTTCCCATGCGATTCCTACACGCCGTGTCGAATCGTTCAGAATATGCATCGCGCGATCAAATTTCACCCTTTGAGTGCTTGGACCTTCGACTCCGGTGCTATCAAACACGAAATACTTGCGCATAAGCTTATCTAGCGGTTCATTTTGCTCTAAACAATGTGCTCGTTGCCGCTTGACGCGTGCTGGCTTTGATGGCTCATGAAGAAGGGACACTATATGAGCGGGACTATTATTTTTATTTTTCAATCCCGAGCTCGGAGCGCAGTAGGATCGCCCGTGAAGAACCCAACCCATTGGTGTGCACGAAAGTGCCAGACCCGAGTGTTCTATTTCTATGAGTTCCGATGTTCTCAACAATTCCCAGTTATCCATACCAATCAGTAACCGTACCTGTGCGCTATAGTATGGCTCAATCTGTACTTTAGATGGTATACACAATTTACCCAGAAATTCGTCTGAAACAGTTTGATTTGGGAGCTTGATATTTTGTGCAGCTATCGCACTTTTGATATGGTACTCTCCAAAAATACTAGCAACTGAAAAGTTTACCTTCTTACAATTTGGAATACTCATTGGACCATGAGCAGTGGTCATTGACAACTTGAAATTACTGCCTTTCAAACCTAGTTCATCGGATAAATTTCTGTCTAACAATGTCACAGTAGAGCCGTCATCTAAGAGAGCATAAGTGTTTTTAGAGCAGTTTGGTCCACATATGCGCACGGGTACGATTTTCAAATAAACTCTCCGCGCTTCTAGTCAGGATTGAGATGGGATAACCGAATTACAGGTGTCCTGCCTTCGTTCGCCTGGTTCCTTGTCACGACGCTGTCCAGTAGTCTGGTTATCTTTCGGTTCTTTAGGCTTATGCTCGGGATTATGCAATAAACTATTATGCATCTTTCCACAAAAAAGACATTTTGTTCCGTTACAAGAATTGACAGAGTGTCCTGCGCGAAGACAATTGAAACACAATCGGTGTTTCTTGACCAACTCCCATCGATCGATTATCTTAGCAGCACGGAAAGTCTGACACTTCGCGGGATGATGGGTGCCACCGGAGCACATGGCACACTCATATACCGTCGCAGCGCTTTGACCGGTCTTTCCGCTCGCATTTTGGGTCGTATTTTCACCAACAGTCACGTGCACCGCGGCTGCACGCGTGTTACGGGGTGCCCTTTTCGCTGCAACCGATTGCGGTGAGGGATCGATTGATGCTATTATCTCATTATCTAGCATGCCAGATTCGGCGGCCAGCTCGGCTTCCACGTACAAAAATTCTCCCAACTTCTCCAGCTTGCTCAAACTCGATGCGGAGGAAGACACATACTTTGGGTACGAATATCTCAGAACGGCGGGCAATTTACTCGCTATAGATTTGAACAGTTCCGGGCTTGCGAGATATCCGTCAAGGTTCAAAGATTTCAAAGCCGATGCAGCGGTCTTAACTTTTGTCGCAAGCTGTACTAAATTGATTTTACCAGATTCGATCGAAGGCAGATTTTTCAAATCTTTAACAACCTTGTCGGCGAGTGCATCTTTATTCCCGTAATAGAGGTCAAGCGTGCTAATCACGGCGCCCGCATCGCGGCTCGTCGCTAGTAATGTTCCCACTATCTCGCGAGCCTCGCCTTTGATTGCTTGAAATAGACGCGCCATGTTTTCGCGGGGTGTGAAATCACCCTGTTCAGATGAAATATTGTATGCTTCTTTGAAATGCAGCCACTCAAGACGGTCACCTGAAAACTCCGGAAGCTTACGGTCGATTGTTAGACGATTGACAAGCCGCGAATTATTTTCTGACAGCGAAGCTTCACGCACAGTCTTTAAAGTTTCTGAAAGGGCATTGAAAAACCGCTCAGACACGTCACTCGGTCCACTGTTTGTCGCATTCACTGTCACTTCACTACGCACCGGTACGGCGGTGCTATTTGACCACGCGGGTCCCATACCTCGTGCTTCCGATGAGACGACGATGTCCGACGTGCTGCTGCTGCTTCCGATGTTGAGCTCGTCGGTCTGGTGTGAGCTTGCTGGTGCCAACTCAAGATTGGGGTTGACAGGATTGTTGATTGGCAGCTGAATTTGTGCCGCTGCCACTGCTGCTGCTGCTGTTGCTGCTGGGCGGCGAGGGCGTCCACGGCCGCGGACCTCGATGTTGGCAGGTGCCAAAGGTGGTTGAATAACACCGCCATCCGCCGCTATTGCCCTCCTCGTTCGTTTAGTCGCTGGTTGACGACTTGCGGTAGCGGTGGCAGTAGTCCGTTTTCTCGGGGCCATCGTCGTATATTGATAAACACGACGATTGGATGAATCTTTCGTTATCTGATCACTTCAAAACCCCAGCCTGTTTCCGGAAATTGTGTTCCCGGGTTTCGGCACCAAAATTGTAGCTTTAAAAAAGGATTATGGGTCCAGGCTGGGTGTGTTGAATAACTTCGAAACCAATTTTGAGATTAAGTTTCAATGTAATGAATAAACTGAATTGATTGAGTACAGTAGATATGCAATACATGCAATACAAATACAGAATAGAAAAAAGGCCGCTCAAGTGAAGTGACCGAGTCAAGAGAGTCAAATCCGCGCCGCCGACGCAAGGGCGCATTTTTATAGACTCGGGGTAGCTTCGTCCCCACCACTGCCGGTGTTCTCGAGAATTCAGCGTCAAGCTTTGCTCGGCGGCTCGGTACAAGCTCTTACAGGGACAGCTGTTTGAGAGATTTTACCATCGAGATGCAGAAGTACCAATGCGTGTCGTGGCATCCAAAACTATCCGATATTTGCTCAGAAATATAGCACCGATTTCGACTCGGAAATCGATGCTATCCCCCGTACGCAAAAGGCAAACGTTTTGGAATCGAACAATTTGCACATGCGAAAACCTTGACTTCTTTTCGTCTCTAGCTCTCGCTTGCAAAGTGCCGATTGATAAATGATAGATGATTCATGCTTGATGCTTAGAGTTTTCAATGTACTCCACAAAACGATGGGTCGATTTATCTGATTTCACAAAATTCTCATAAATTTCATTTGACCAAATTCCGAGTTGACTCACCGCTGAATTCTCGATTTTAATGATGCTAGTTTCGAAGATCTTAAGTATGATATTTTCGATTACGTCGTACAATATTCGATAATTTCATGCCCATTTTCGATACAACTATTTTGAGCTTTACATACAATTATTTGATTATACATGTCATAATATTCAACATTACGAGAAAGACAATATTTTTTGATTTTTAGATTTTCCATGTGGTACAATGATTTGAACAAAACAGATAATTTAGCAATATTCAAGGTATAGGCATACAAATATGAACATTACGTCTATTCTCTATGATTAATTTGATTGTACATACACAATACAGTATAGAAATGCATACACACACTTTTACCCATTCACGCTACTTTTCCGTGCCGCTTGTTCGCACGCTTACTCCGAAAAACATTCTATCGAATTTGAGTGTTAGCAGATGTGCGCATCTGATTCTAGTACGTCACGTCGCGCGCGATGTTTCCGAAAGTTCTTGAAATAGACAGGGAGCATCAGATTTACAACATGTGATAGAGAAAAGGCGAAGGTTTTCCACCGGAAAAGGCCAGATGATGGTACGGCCGACCCTCTGCACGATAAATAAAGAAGTTTATCGCTTGCATGTGCTTGGAACCGGGAGAGGTCTCAATACGCTGCATCCGGCAACTAAGTACTTTGGGATACTTCTCTTCGTATTTTCTCTCAAGAGCACCGCGCATCACGTTAAATTTTGACTCGGCTGGATGTTATAAATTTTCATTTCCACTTAACGGTTAAGGTAGTTGTACACCAACTACGTGAGTCAAAGAGACTTAACCTCACTTTTTTGCTCACATCAAAATATTCGAAATTATTATTATTGTTAATAACTGCACTTTTTCCATCAAACAACAAACAAAAACGGTCATCTAAGCCTTCCTGAACAGAATCAGGCATGGTTTCCAAAGTTATCTACCCTAAAATTGAAATCACGTGTCGCATTTTTTGCATTCTACGCTTTGTATGAACAATTACTAAAAAACGACGTGGTCCATCATCTCCAGGCTTGGCCATATGATTCATTGATACATAAACTCGGATCTCTCGCAGTCCCACCATTTTCTGTTGATCAGGTTTTGCGCTGGACCCATTTTTGTGCTGTTTTTGGGGCCCGCTCCCATAAGCGCAATGTTAAAAATGTGCAAAACTGGCCAAATTGTGACGATCGATACTCTAAAACGGGATGGTCAGCCGTTCTGAAATTTTGCACACGTACTCTTCGATATTGGAACTATCTCTCTGCAGAATCTCGAGAAATTCTGTTGATGAATAATTTTGGTGTACAACTACCTTAAAGAAATTCATCTACAGATACAGAGAGCTCAAAAATATCAAAACTGCCTCGAGGACACCCGTACTCTTCCCAAAATTCGGTGCGGCGAGCCACGATCTAGCAAGAGCAGCCGCCTGCTCTCGCCAGTGCCCGATATTCTATGCCGTCTCTATGTAGTGGAAGCGTGTTGGCGAGAGGAGCCGCCTCCTCTTGCCAGCGCTCGACTTTCACTCTCGCGACGCGGCGGCTTGTAGTAGTGTGCGTGAATCGCACGCACGCTCTCTCTCTCTCTCTCTCTCTCTCTCTCTCCCTGACTAGTCACAAATTGTGATATCAAGTGTCCTTGACCAAAACAGTATTTCACTGAAATTATTATTATTATCATGAGTATATATATACATTATTTTTTATGATTATTTTCTATACACGATATTATATTTTTAACGGGCATATGTAATCATATGTAATTTGATCTTTTGTCTGCGGACGAATAAAAGGACATCTATCTCTCTCTCTCTCTCTCTCTCTCTCTCTCTCGAATCGCTCGACTAGGGGATATAGGGCGACTCGTTGCTGACTGGGCTAGGAATTCCGACCTGCGCCTCAACGCTGGGAAGACCAAGGCAATCTTTTTCAGTTCCGAGAGGAACGTTAAAGACTTGCGACGCATGAACTTGCCAGGGGTTGAGATACAGGACGGAGTGTTCGTCCCATTCAGTGACTCTGTCGTGAGTCTAGGTGTTACACTTGACAGTGAACTGACGTGGAAACCGCACATTGATAAATTAACTAAGAAAGTCAACAGAGCCCTCTACGGTTTGCGGTTTTTTAGGGCATGTATCACCAGACCACTCCGAGTTCGCCTGGTCGAGTCTTTGGTTCAACCGCATTTAGATTACTGCACGGTCGTGTACCTCGACGCCACGGACGAACAGCGGCAACGGATACAACGACTGAGCAATTCATGTGTGAGATACATTTTTGATCTTAGGAGAGACGAGCACATCACCCCGTTTAGGGAGCGCCTGGGTTGGTTACGTACTGATTCGCGGAGAATGTACTTCGCAGCACTCTTAATGCATAAGATCATGCATCTTGGAGAACCTGGCTACCTAGCTGCGATGTTTACCAGGTACCAATCCGAACGCCCCGCACGTGGTGATCTAGAAGAGCGAGTACTCAAAGTCCCCAACATGAGACTTGAGTATGGAAGAAGATCATTCCAAGTTCAATGTGCTCATCTGTGGAACTTTCTCCCTCCGGGCTTTCGGCAGCTGAGGAAAATATCAGTATTCAAAGAGGCCTTGAAAGATTTCCTTCTGACTCAGTCTTCTCAGAGGATTGATGTGGGGAGGAGGCATTATTTTAATCTGTGATGGGTTGGGCTCTACTTTTTATTAATATTTCTTTCTATATGTGACTTTCTGTCACACGACTGATGAAACACAACTGTGATATGACTGTGAGCCCAAATCCCTCTCTTACTACAAAATTTTGTACTTAGAATAATGAGTTTGCCCTGACTAGTCACAAATTGTGATATCAAGTGTCCTTGACCAAAACAGTATTTCACTGAAATTATTATTATTATCATGAGTATATATATACATTATTTTTTATGATTATTTTCTATACACGATATTATATTTTTAACGGGCATATGTAATCATATGTAATTTGATCTTTTGTCTGCGGACGAATAAAAGGACATCTATCTATCTATCTATCTCTCTCTCTCCCTCTCTCTCCCGTATTCGGACGAATAAAGGCCTTATATCTATATAACTATTTCTCTCTTTCGCGTACGTAAGCATGCTAATACGCATCTTACTACCTAGAATGGGCCTCTTTTTCGATGCTCAAACATGAGCCCGAAAGCATGCTATTTCTCGAGCCTGTTGGTAACAGGTCCAGTGTATAGATGTCGATGAGTGGGAGAGTAGAGACCGATTAGGATATCAGCGCGGAGCAAAGGTCCGACGGGAGAGGGAAAAATGACTCTCAGTAGTAACAGACGAATTGGGTCTGACATCCGAACCTGGGGGAAGTGATTGGGATTACAAGAGTTGACACGATGCGATCGCGATAGGGGCAAGCTCATTTTGTAGCTCGACTAAAGTAGCAAGTGTGAGTATTCTCAAGATATCAGCGCTGAGTTGCCAAGGAGATGTATCTCTCGGAATGTATGTGACCTTGAAAAACCATCCCTATTGATCTTTCGACAATTTCCCTTGTATTTGACAAATGTACGTTCGGATCTCGGATTTCTTGGGACCAGTTCGCAGACATCAATGAGGAGGAGCGTAGGGACTCATCATGATATCAGCGCGGGACAATGATCCTACGAGAGAGGAGAAGTATGCCGTTCAGTAGTAACAGACGGGTTGGGTCAGACACGCGGACCTAGGGATAGTTGTTGGGATTTCGAGAATTTGCACGATGCGATTGCAACGTGGTGACAAGGGTGGATACAGGGGAAAGGGTGTGGCGTTCGCCCCCTCCCCCGAACCACTTTTTGAAGGCAAACCGCCCCTCCCCCCCCCCAAACGCATCCGAACCGAATCGTTTCCAGTACTGAATTTGTTTACAATAACGCAATGGTAAAAAAAAAACGTGCACTCAGGTTGAGAATTATGCAGTTTCGCTCGACAGATTGGATTACAGAGTCCTTTTCAAGAGGATTTAGATTGATGAGCAGTCACTTTTGCCCAAACACTTGGATCAGCCCAAGGGGCTCAACAACACCATGACTAAGCAATACCAGGTATAGCAGTAGTCATCGTGAGTTGAGCGGACTACTTTGAGACCAGATCATAGTATTTGCTAACAGATACTGCAGAATCATGGTGTTGTTGAGCCTTTCAAGTCGCCGATATTACATTTTCCCTTGCATTTCACGAATGCACCATCGGATCTCGGGTTTCTTGGGACCAGTTTGTAAATATTGACGAAACGGAGCGTGTCGGCCTATCAGGATGTCAGCGCGGGGTAGAGACCCGATGAGAGAGGGGAAATATGATATTCAGTAGTAACAGATGGATTTGGTCAGACAAACCAACCAAAGGATAGTATGTAGTTGGGATTCCAAGAGTTTGCACGATGCGATTGCGACCGGGGCGGGCTCATTTTGTATCTCAACCACAGTAGCAAGACTGTTTTTCCTTAATATATCAGCGCTGAGTTGGCGAGTATGATTCTCTCGGAATTTCTTTACCCGGAATAAACACCGTCAGGGACGTTCAACTTTTTTCATTCTTTTGATGGTGAACTCATCGGATCACCTGGCTCAAAACTGATAGTTAAGATCATAGCCATAGTATTGCGGAACAGGTCTAGGGCTACGTTCGACCATAACATGGTTGATGATTTGAAGACTCTTCTCATGCTTTTTGGGGAAAATTTAAAGTTTGGGGAAAGTTTGGGGATAACCTTTTCGGACCGGTGTACATATATGTGGACACATGTTTGGGTCGGATCTGTGGGCTAAGTTTTGAAGATTTTCCCAAATCTCTTGTGCGATACTTTTCTTCGGTCTGAATTGATGAATACCGCATCGTTTTCACGCCAAGAACCTGATTGTTAAATACTATTTGAATGGTTCAGTTCCATAGAGGACTAATTGTAAGTCCACTCTTGAATCGTGCGGAAAATCAGCCTTAAAATTTCCCGCGTATTGGTGGACTTGAATTTATCGTTTGGAGACAATTTTTTTCATCTTTTCTATCATGTTCTTCGACTTGGAGAATGACTCTCGAATGGCCTCTACTCATGGTTAAATTGTGAGAACCCCCAGAATGAATGAGTCTCAAAAGTGGACTTAGTCCACTATGACTCTGAACAACTCATTTGATGTCGATTTCTTTTCAACTCATTCTGAGTCGAGTGGTGGTCTATAAGGTCTTGAAATGTTTCAAACAGCTTAGAACAAGACTTCGGAACGATTAAAATTGATACACTCACATGGTGGTGGGATGTGTAGAATTGAAATATTTTGTAAGTGTACCAAAATTACCCAGTCGGGGTCCAACTTTGTTACACATACAAAACTGCTAACAGCTCCAGCTAGATACATCAAATCATCATTCTACAGCCCGTCAATCGATACCTGAGACTGTAGTAGGCTTTTGATTGAAGACTGATTAAGGTGGGTCTCGTCAATGTACCTTGAAATGCCGAGCCAAACAAAATAAAAAGCACCGAAATCGTACTAAAATTACCCAATTTGACGATATTAAGAAATTATGCATCATATCAAAATTCCTCTTTGTTCAGGATTGAAATTATGTATGCGAAGCGAGTAACGCTCGCTCAAATCTACTCTAATATATATTGTCGTGTGATCGATCTCACGAAGACAATAATATCCGTACGTGTGTCTTTCCTCTTTGCTCAATAGAGCTCACGCAGCTCGAAACCAGTTTTGCCTCAATATTGGCCCACGGCGGACCTACACTCTGGTGCCCTGCGCGGCATAAAGTTCAGCCTCGACCAAGGCCCACGGCGGATCTTTGTTTTTCCCGTACATGCGATGATCGCTCATTATATATATGTTACCGTAAATGTCCGAAATCCGTAAATGCTGACATTTACTAGTAAATGCCAACATTTACTAAGAGAGTCAGTAAATGTCCGAAGTATGATTGCTTTTCGGACATTTACTAGTGAATGTCAGCATTTACTGACGTGTCTCAGTAAATGTCAGCATTCACTGACGTGTCTCAGTAAATGTCAGCATTTACTGACGTGTTTTAGTAAATGTCAGCATTTACTGACGTGTTTTAGTAAATGTCCGAAGACCATTCACAACCGATATTGACTCCTTAGAAATGAGAAAAATCCGCAGCATTACGAAGTTGTAATTAAATGATCAGCACGTCCAACAAGAAATTTAAGCCAGCTAATGTGGGAGATTCAGTGATGATTCCAATTCCAGATGTCGACAGAGGATGCACTGATCCTCGAAATTTGATAGGAGTCATTTTGGAAATTGTAGATGGAGAATTTTATAAAATTGGTACGAGTGTTGGAATTCTGCATCAACTCTTTGTAAGAAGTCAGTTTGAAATCTGCTCTGAAAAATTCTTGTGCCTTGATATGGCAGATACATCAAAGAAAGTGAGTTTGAGAGAGGCAACATCTAAAATATCGCTCACGCGAGGTCAAGGGATGACGAAGTGCAATTGCAGAACAAAATGCACCACAAAGAGGTGTTCATGCAAAGGGGATGGGATGCTATGCAATTCGAGGTGTCACAGTAGTCAAGACTGTTGCAATCAATGATCAAGATCTGACTAATTCATTATTGACAATATGGTAATCTTGTGAACTATGACCGAATTATTATTGACAGTATTATAATCTTACTAGCTATGACTCTGAATATGACTGACAATATTATAATTTAATCAGCTGCAAGACCGAATGATCATGACAATATTCTCTTCTTTTATAGTTCTTTTAACACAATACATTGCATTATTTTTTTTCTCTTTGTGAACAATTATGATGTATGGACAGAAGAGAATAAAATTATCATCTAGAGAACCATATAATTGTGCACAAACTTATTGGATCTCTCGAATTTTGTGCAGAAAAAGTTTAAATGAATCACGCACTTTTCCATGATTGAGCATGTATTCAACTTTGTGATTTCGACGGTTATCGATATCCGGGCATTTACTAAGACACGTCAGTAAATGCTGACATTTACTAGTAAATGCTGACATTCACTAGTAAATGTCCGAAAATTCATTCATACTTCGGACATTTACTGACTCTCCCAGTAAATGTTGACATTTACTAGTAAATGCCCGACAATTACGGATTTCGGACATTTACGGTAACATATACATATATCCGTGATTCCGTCGAAAGTGAGATTTTCCGTGTTCCATGTTCCCCCAAGTTTTTAAGGGTCGGGGTGTGCACTGTAGCAATTTTCTGGGGTGTATAATATTGGTGCGCAACTATGTTAATAGTTTTAGAGACAATCCCAATGTTCCTGTATTTTGTAGTACCTGATAAAAGGTCAAAATGTCCATTCCGTCCCCTGTAGTAAACTGAACTTGGACTTTTGAATTCATCGCGACGCATATGCAGAATCAAAAATCCCTATATGTAGCTATGCACTTCAATTTGTAATACTTCAAATAACATAAACTACCACTTTGCGAATCCAAATTGAGCCCTCAGCTCGCGCACGGCCATCCGACATTTTGAAGACGGGTTTGCACCAAAACTGCTTGCACAGCACTAATTAGGTCGGCAAAGTCCCCAATTGTCCAGTAAACCTTTCTAACCAATGAGGTTGATTTCTAGAAACCCAAATACACCTAATCGATGCGTGACATAAACCGAAAACTCGAATCCGCACCCAGGCGCACCACATAAACGTTTTTTCAGAATGGCGTACAATATTTTCTGTCCTTTCCGTCCCCATCTTGTGCTCCACCCCAACGCGCTATATCCCTTTGTGGAACACATTTTCTTGAAGTATTTGTTTGCATTAGAGCTTATCTATGCGGAAAAAAGTCTACGATTGGTTGTCGAGCCGTGGGAATATAATTAAGGCGAAATGTCCATTCCGTCCCTGTCCAATCCGTCCCCCTCCGCGACCCCTTAAACTCGACATATCTTTCTTCGGCTTCAATTTTGAACTACGTAGCTCTAGATACTTCCTTTTTGTGCCAAAACAAGTGGGAACCAACTGCAACGACCCACTAAAACTCGTCTGGGGCTAAAATAATTTTTTGGCCCAAATCACGCTCGGTGACGATTTTGGCCCCAAAAAAAATCCCACTTTCGGCGGAATCACTCATATATCGACTGTCGGTCGATCATATTGACCAAAGTACCTTTTTTGTGTGCCCGCGGATTGTGAGAAAAGTGCATCCTCGCACGACTGATTTAGTGCACTGAACGCGAGTGACAAACTGTGTATTTAGATCGTAAGCTTTAGTGAATAAATGTGATTTTCTGTGAAGTTACACGAAATCTACAAATCACTGGCTTGGATCACCAACCCCGCTCCAAACTCCTCATCCCTGTGTTTCAACCCCAAGGGAAGCACCTCAGCTCCCGAACACTCTTCCACCGTATGTCGTTGGGACTTACCGCAGTGAACGTGAAATGTCGCAGAATCATTCTTATCTCATGGTCAGTGAAAATTTCTTCTCATTATACGCCAAATATCGATATGATTTAGGCAAAAATAAAATATTGATGATTAAAAATTTATGCTCTTTCTTCTTCATAGTTCAAGAAGAATTGAGTGATAATGTTACTAAGTAAAGCCACAAATATTGTTTATGATGTAAAAGGTCCTCTGGACCGTGAATTATGCAAATAAATAAATAAAATGACTATATCCGAGAATAGTAGGCGGCCACGAATTAATCTAGGGCGTAGCACATGGTCATGGGTACGCTCATTTGGAGTCTCGATTCTTTATCTAAGTTTGTGAATGAAATTTGTGCTGCAGTCGGATCGTCATCAAATCTCTTATAAACCAGTTTTCCACTGACGAAGAAACTCGTAACTCGCGATTGCTAGCTTTGAGTTACAATCACATGATTTTGATCATCTTAATCTTCACCTTGATCACACCTCTGAGGTTTATTCCAGTACTTAAAACTCGTGTATTTCCTACAAGAGTGCTCTCTTGTGACCAACAAAGGCTATTTCCATTCAGGAAAATTCCTACAGAAACTCGTAAAAAATGCGTAGAGATCAGTAGATAATATCGAGCACTTCATCATTCATGGAATCTTACTTTCTTCATATTCGAACTATGATATGTAATGAGTCGGTAACCCATATACCTACGCTTTGACAGTGGTTTGTTCCAATAAAGACGAGGGCGAACGAGGGCATGCAGGGGTAAGGTATATAAATGATTATGATATCGATAAAATATAAAAATAAAGTTGTTGAAAAAATTTGGGAGATCATCATGAAGAAAAAGTTCAAGGAATCTCTTGAGATTTGATTTTTATTGCATGGATATTTTGTTCCAGATCAACGTTTTCCGTATCAATAGAATTGTTGTAACTGTACATTATTGCATACTAGTGGCTATTTTTATCTTAACTAAGAAACTACTAAAACGAATTAAATCACACGAGAATTTATCTACTCTTAATGATATTCTCTAAATCTTCATTACTCAAATAATCGAGAATAGTATCTACATATTGAGCTGGTAATAATGGACAGAAAATGAGATTGAGAGATTTCCTTGACTCAACTAGTAGAGGTTGCCTAATTTCACCATTGTCAAATTGACATCGTACTAGATATCCAATTATCCATAAATTGGGAATCTTTCAATAAATTTATCTTGTGTTATCATATTTTGCAACAAAACGTTTTCACAATGCAATGTCAGACTATTCAGACTTTTTCTCAAAATACTGTATAAAGACGTGTAACGATCAATGTATACATTTTTCATGACCTCGAGTTCATTTTTACATGACTCTGCAAACTTAGCTTCATCGAAATCTTTCTTTTTGAGATTGTCTAATATACTTCTGTAAGCTTTTTTATCACTCTCGTTGATGCGATGACCAATCACTCGCAATTTGATTGCACGTTTTAACAGAATACATGCAATACCTTTTCAGAGTTCATCTCCTCGTATATCTGGAATAACCATTCGGCATGTTAATGCTGCTCTATCTGTGATATTAATGTTAGATCCTCCCTCTAATAATAGGCTTACTTTAGCATACAAGAGCGGAGCAATTAAGTGGGAGAGCGGGATTTTCACTAGTACAATTTTTCTTGATGCATCGAAGAAGTTTAACTAAAGGCTTCTCGCGAAATACATTCCGTGCATTTACATTAGCACCATGGTTCACAAGTAAGTATGAGATTTCAGGATCCAAATCAACTTGTGCACAGTGTAATGGCGTTTGGAGTTCAAAATCTTTGACATGAACATCAGCGCCGTTTTTCAGAAGCAACTCAACAATTTGAGATGTATCTTTTGTCATATTCAGTAGAATAACAGAGTGGAGTGGTGTTTGTCCAAGATCATTTAATGAACAAAGATAGCTGTTTTTCAATTCCGGGTTATTAGCAACATTATCTAAAGTTGATTTTATCAGATTAAAAAGGCCCAAAGTACAGGCAAGGTGGAAATAAGACACTGTAAGAAGCTCATCACCAGCCACGAGGGCAAAGATCTTCTCAACATTACTTGCCAATTTTTTATCCGGCATTCCAAGTACAAATAAACCCTCTATAAAAGTGTTTCCAACACCATTCATGATTGAAGGATTGGCTCCCTTTTTGAGTAATAATTCGGCAATATCAAATCGACGAAAACATGTGGAAGCAACGTGCAGAGGTGTATATTTAAACCACGGAGGAAACTCGATAGTTTGATGAATTTCATCACGATCTGTTTCTAGAAATTGCTTTATTGATAGCTCTGATAATTGATAGCTCTGCTTCTTTACTCGTCAATGTGCAAAGCCCATGTAAAACTGAAACTCCTTGGCTGTCTAACTGAATGGGTTTATCAGATGTGAATGACAGAATTTTCGTCGCAATTCCAATTTTTTTCTTCAAACGACTGAAATAATTTTCGTTATCACCCATGGAATAAATCACGAAATCAAGAGGATTCAAATTCAGTTGATTTATTAATGAAACATTTGCTCCATTCTTTAAAAGAACTTCAACAACATGTGGCTTATTAAATTTCACCGCGAAATGTAAAGGAGTGAAGCCAGCATAAAAAGCTGATCCATGTCCAACTTGGCTGTTTAAAGTAGTTTCTTTTCGAGGGAAGTTTTGAATTGCTTTTGAGCATCCAATAGCTTATAAAATATGGAATACTGATAAACCATCATTATCTGTTGGGTTTGATGTATACTGAGAAGAATGCTTTGAAATTCTAAAACTGATACTACAGCCACTACCATGCGATTCATTCCTGAAAGCAAGATGCAGAGGTGTTCTACCTTCAGGATCTTGGATAACAACGCTAGCTCCATATTCCAAAAGAGCCCTAACACTCATTTCGCTTTCATAATTAACTGTTAAATGAAGAGCAGTCCAGCCATTCCAAATAGGTCTGTTCAAGTCTGATGGAATGTTGATTTCTCCATCAAACAACATTTTACCAACTTTTCCATACCTGTTCTGTATACAGGCATCGTGTAAGGCTGATAGCTTTGTGTAACTTCGATTTGTCATCTCATAATCAATATTACCGAGAAACAGATCATAAATCTGTTCATTCTGTGTGAAATAAGCATAATGAAGTAGCTCAGAAAAGAAGCAACTTTCCAACTGAACTATGTGTTTTAAGAGTAATCGAACTACATTATGGCACTCTTAGTGCATAGCGAAATGAATTGGGTTCCAACCTTGCTATGGTAACAACGGATAAGCTTCAAGATTTATATCTACCCCTGATTTCAAGAAATGTTCAACAATTGAAATGTCATCCCTTGTACAAGCTATATGGAAATGCGAAAGTCCCTCTACATTGGTGGGATTCTTAAATTCATTCTTATGGAACTTGAATATCAAGTCTATTATTTCCTCATTCCGATTGTTATAAGCTAGGTGCAGAGGTGAACGACGTCTTTTATCTAATTCTTTAATACTGGCACCACAATTGAGTAAAATGTGAACTGTCTGTACACACTGATAATGAACAGCAAAGTGGAGAGCAGTGTAACCGGTCCAATCAAGTGAAAAGCCATGCACGCTTTCATCAATTCCGTCTCCTTGATTCATCAACAACAATTTCGTCACAACTTTAGTCTTATTTCGCATGCAAGCAATGTGTAAATGATTCAATTCATCAAAATCTACTGCATTTTTCAGTGAGTCTTGGATAAGTAAGAGATCAATGATTAGTATATTTTGCATCTTTGCTGCCATCATAAGTGGAATCTCACCATTCCAAACTCTAGCATTGACATTTGCACCCTTGTGCAACAAAATATTGACTATTTCTATATCTCTAGACATCACAGCTAAATGTAGTGGTGTAGATAATGGATAATAAGCATCTTCTTTGCCATTATAATGATCATAAAGCTCTACATCTGGATCAAACTCTCTCCGCCACCCCATGTAGAGTCCATTAACTTCCACACCTTTATCAATAAGTTGTTGGACTAATACCTTGTCCTTACAACGAACTGCTGTTATCAATTTGTTGTGGGCCATCGCATCATGAGCAGGAACTTTTTGACGAAATGTGCACCGTGCTCTTGCCATTTTTTGAAGTACTAAATAGATGATTAAATCTTAATCCTGGACTACATATCGACGCCTCTTATGAAGATAAACACATCCGTAGGGCTATGCCGACTAAGCTGGACTAAACTAAACTACGCTTAGCTGAACTTAGCTCAACTGCGCTAAGCTTTAACAAACTTAACACGTACCCACACATACCAGCGCATGAGAAAGATATGCCATCACATATTGAGAATGTCATATGCGGCACATATGACTAACCTCACCTCATCTTTTCATTCAATTGCTGCATATATAGCAGAAAGGAGAAGAGCAGCAGACAGCAGCAGAACAGAAAGTGAAATTGTGCAATTGTTGAAAATCAACCTCACCAGTTTTCAATGCACTACCTACATTCCGTTTGATGCTGTTGATTTGGTTTTGAATGTTAATGTTTCATGTGTTTCAGATTCAAGAACTAACCTTGAATGAGATCACACTTGCGCCTCTAAATTATCACAAGTTTATCAACTACTAAATAAACTTGTTGATATTACTAGTGCTGTAGATGAGAAGATGAGTTTTCACATCTTTTTGCCAGCGGAGTAAATTATTCTGTTGTTCATTCTATGGAAATACTCTGAGTGGATGGTTAGTTTTCTAAATGCCTTACCATGACCAGATGGGTATAACTCTTTGGCTCCTCATGTCTCTTGATTAATCATTGAACTAGAATTCTTTTCTCAGTTTCATTTTGGTATGCGTTAGTTTAATACTTGATTCGCAGCTGACATAAGATTTCAAGGGGTGGTTGGCGGAATGGAATATCTCAACTCAAATCACTTTCTATAGTATCACATAAGTTTCAATTACATTTCATGACTACAATTATTCTTAGATTATAGAATTATCCAATTCAATTCAATTTTCAATTCACAAGTATGTTTCAAGACTGGGCTGATGTGACATCAAATGTGTGACAGAATAGGAACCGGTTGAAATATCTTGATACAATCAGTGGGTAGTTCAGCCTCTGGAATGAGATTTGGCATTAACTTGTAACTCTATTTAAGAATTACCGGTATGTTTCACACTAGATTGAAAATGATTCGATATCAAGCGTGGGTCTTGAATGCCATTCCGCACTTGGGATAATTGCTACAGCTTTTACTATACAAATTGTTGGACAAGACCAGATGCACTCTTCTTTTCCAGTGAGACAGGGTAATCTTGACAATTTTCAGAAATTGAGGAGTTAGTCTGAATAAGTCTATACAACTTCATACAATGAGCGAACTGGAATACACTGACCAAATAAATATTCAAGCCTGCCGTGTCCCCAAGTTGTGCTATTCTGAGAGATCCAAGGATATATATTCATTTGGTCAGTGTATTTCAGTTTGCTCATTGTATGGAGTTGTTATACTCATTCAGACTGAACTCCTCAATTTCTGAAAATAGTCAAGATTACCCTATCTCACTGGAAAAGAAGAGTGCATCTGTTTTTGTTCAACAAATTTTACAGTAAAAGCTGTAGCAATCATCCCAAGTGCGGAATGGCAATCAAGACCCACGCTTGATATCAAATTATTTTCAATCTAGTGTGAAACATACCGGTAATTCTTAAATAGAGTTACAAGTTAATGCCAAATCTCATTCCAGAGGCTGAACTACCCACTGATTGTATCAAGATATTTCAACCGGTTCCTATTCTGTCACACATTTGATGTCACATCAGCCCAGTCTTGAAACATACTTGTGAATTGAAAATTGAATTGAATTGGATAATTCTATAATCCAAGAATAGTTGTAGCCATCAAATGTAATTGAAACTTATGTGATACTGTGAAGAGTAATTTGAATTGAGATGTTCCATTCCGCCAACCATCCCTTGAAACCTCATGTCAGCTGCGAATCAAGTATTAACCCAACGCATACACCAGAATAAAACTGAAAAGAGAATTCTAGTTCAGTAATTAATCAAGAGACATCAAGAGACAAAGGATCATCCATCTGATCATGGTGTGGCATTGAGAAAACTAAACATGCACTCAGAGTATTTCCCTGCGTAGAATGAACAACAAAGTAATTCACACTTTGCTGGCAAACAGATGAGAAAACTCATCTTTCAATCTCTTGCACTGGGTAATTTCAACAAGTTTATTCACTAATTGATAAATTTGTAATAATCTAGGAGTGCAAGTGTGATCTCACTCTGGATTCTGAATCTGAAACACATGAAACATCAACATTGCACAACCAAATGCGCTGCAAAATTGCAAGAGCGTCAAATGGCATGTAGTATACTGAAAACCAGTGAAGTTGATATTTTGAAGATTGCTCTATAAGTATTTCACTTTCAATACTGCTGCTCATCTTCTTTCTGCTATATGCAGCAAATGGATGAAACGATGAGGTGAGGTTAGTCATATGTGCCGCTCATGACATTCTCAATATACGCGGTGGCATATCTGTCTCGTGCGCTGGTATGTGTGTGTACGTGTTAAGTTTGTTAAAGCTTAGCGCAGTTAAGCTAAGTTAAGCTTAGCGTACTTTAGCTTAGTCGGCATAGCCCTACCGCTAACGCCCACGAAGACTAACACGGTGGCCGAAGATTAGCATTTGCTTTGTTACGGCCACGAAGATTAACACTTACTGTTCACGCCACGAAGATCAACACTTACGCCTCAGCACCACGAAGATCATCTCTTACTGCTTAAGACCACGAAGAGTAACACTCACTCCTCAAACTGCACCAAGATTAACACATTCGCGCATATTTTTCTTGAAGGGACGAAGACTATAAGTATTCCGTCTTAAGGCCACGAAAAGTAACACATTCTTCTCAGCGGCACGAAAATTAACACATTCGTAGACTTCATTCTTGAAGGGACGGAGATCATAAGTGCTTCGTCTTGAACGAAATACTTACAGTCTTCGTCCCTCCATGAATGAAGTCTACGGATGCGTTAATTTTCGTGCCGCTGAAGAGAATGTGTTTTTTTTTCGTGGCCCTAAGACGAAATACTTGGTCTCCGTCCCTTTGAACGAGAACGTGTGCAAGTGTGTTATAGTCTTCATATCGTTCAGGATTAAGTGCTAGTTTCATCGGCCGTTAAGCAGTAAGTGTTGGTCTTCGTGCCCCTAAGGAGTAAGTGTTAGTCTTCGTGGACTCAACGAGAATGCGTCAATCTTCGTGACCGTAAGGAGTAAGTGTTAGTTTTCGTGGACCTAAGGAGAATCCGTTCATCTTCGTGTTCACAACGAATAAACGTTAATCTTCGTCAGTCACAAGAAAAGAGGTGTTAATCTTCGTAAGAGGCGTCGATATACTGTCCTGAAGTCTAGTTTCAGTGCAGAAAAACTTGCATCACAAGCAGCGCTAACATTTTTGATACTGGCTATCTTCAATATTTCTATAGAAGCTGCAAAATGATGGATGATACTGAATGATGCAGACAAAAGCTAACCGTTGATTTTCTGAAAACATTTACCAGAGTATCAAATAAAATGGAATAAGTACTCACCGTCGAATGAATAATTCACCGGCACTCACACTCACATTAGGCGGGAGGTTATGCAGTATATACTTTTCTTTCCCAAATTCGAATGAGAGTAGTAGTCAATCATTGATTCATGACTAGGGAGGGTCCTATTCATGACCATTCTATCTTGTTCAGGCAGAGTCCATAGAATTTTACATAAACAATATTATAATAAACTAAGCAAAGGAATAGAGCGGAAGGATATCACAATCACACATAATCCACACCACGGTCATAATTGGTCATAATCCACATCCACACCATCCGTTGGCCTCCGCTCATTTCAAGCAGACGACACTTGCACACATTTCGCGGGCGATGGACGGGGAGTTTGAAATTATATGAGTTGAGAAAATTGTCCCCCTTTCTTAGAACAACTTTGTATAGAATGATTCGCACGTCATCACTTGTAACAAAAATTTTCATGATCCTGTAGAATATACGCACCCGCAGAACTTGATACTCATTTTTCGTATGTCCATTACGTTAGAATATGGGGAAAAGACGTTGATCAGAACGAAAATATTGTACCTTTTTTTCCTCGGACAGTAAAAATGACGCCAAAAAAGATTGGTCGACCAATCTTAACATCCTTCAGCTCACTTTTGCTTTCTCTAAAGAGAAAGCTTTGTTTTCACCCCAACGAAAATTTGATCGAATTTTTCATTAAAACCAACATATTATTCAACAAAATTCCTTTTATCTAAAAAAGCCAAAGACCATTCTCTTCCTCTCGCCAAAATCTATCAAATGTAGGTAACACTTTTCCTCCTAATGCCCTTCCAAACCCGTCAGAGACTCATTTTTGCACCCCTTTTGCTTTCTCTAAAGAGAAAGCTTTGTTTTCACCCCAACGAAAATTTGATCAAATTTTTCATTAAAACCAACATATTATTCAACAAAATTCCTTCTATCTAAAAAAGCCAAAGACCATTCTCTTCCTCTCGCCAAAATCTATCAAATGTAGGTAACACTTTTCCTCTTAATTCCCTTCCAAACCCGTCAGAGACTCATCTTTGCACCCCTTTTTCCGTGTATGTGTGTGTGTGTGTGTGTGTGTGTGTGTTGTTTTCTATCGGACACGCTTTCTCTTTTACTATTCGCCTTATCAACTTTTGGCTTTCTACAAGTTGTGAAGAATCCAGTTTCTGAGAGCCCAGTGATTTGGCACCTTTCGGCTCCCAGTCAAATTTGATCCATGGGCTTTTTGAACAAAAAGTGCTCAAATTTCAACTTTTAATACATAAATATCTTTCTCCCACACAGTCTCACAACAAATTGAGTCACCTAAACTATGATTTTTTCTGCGAGATCTATCGATTGGTTAATACCGAAATTCCATTTAATCTCTACAGATCTCAAATTTTCAAAAAAATCAAAATTTTCACCAAAAATTTTTTTTTGAGCCTTTTTAAACCTACCGCATCGAAATTCTGTGTCAACCAACTGATAGATATCATCGAAAAAACCTAAGACTAGATGGCTCAAACCCTTCTAAAAAGATCCCTCCAAAAAATAATTCAAAAAATAAAGGAAAATTTCCCTTAATATTCAATTTTTCCTCCTACCTTCCTTCATGACTCATTTATCTCAATCTTGATGACCTAAACTATGATTTTTTCTGCGAGATCTATCGATTGGTTAATACCGAAATTCCATTTAATCTCTACAGATCTCAAATTTTCAAAAAAATCAAAATTTTCACCAAAAATTTTTTTTTGAGCCTTTTTAAACCTACCGCATCCAAATTCTGTCTCAACCAAGTAATAGATATCATCGAAAAAACCTAAGACTAGATGGCTCAAATCCTTCTAAAAAGCTCCCTCCAAAAAATAATTCAAAAAATAAAGGAAAATCTCCCTTAATATTCAATTTTTGCTCCTACCTTCCTTCATGACTCATTTATCTCAATCTTAATGACCTAAACTATGATTTTTTCTGCGAGATCTATCGAATGATGATGGTCTGGTTATTCTAATTATCATCATATGACGCTTGGAGAAAGCTTTCTGCTAATCACTTTTAGCAGCGTATTTCCGTGTATGTGTGTGTGTGTGTGTGTGTGTGTTGTTTTCTATCGGACACGCTTTCTCTTTTTCTGTTCACCATATCAACTTTTGGCTTTCTACAAGTTGTGAAGAATCCAATTTCTGAGAGCCCAGTGATTTGGCACCTTTCGGCTCCCAGTCAAATTTGATCCATGGGCTTTTTCAAGCAAAAGTGCTCGAATTTCGACTTTTAATACATAAATATCTTTTTCTCACACGGTCTCACCACGAATTGAGTCACCTAAACTATGGTTTTTTCTGCAAGATCTATCGATTGGTTAATACCGAAATTTTATAAAATCTTCACAGATCTCAAATTTTCGAAAAAATCAAAATTTTCACCAAAAACTTCATTTTAACCCTTTTCAAACCCACTGCATCGTAATTCCGTCTCAACTAAACGATGGATATTGTTAAAAAAACCTCAGACTAGAAGGCCCAAATCTCTCTAAAAAGCTTCCTCTAAAGAATAACTGAAAAAATAATAGGAAATTTTTCTTAATATTCATTTTTTCCTCGTACCTTCTTTTACGACTCATTTATCTCGATTTCAATGACCTAAACTATGGTTTTTTCTGCATTATCCATCGATTGGTTAATACCGAAATTCATTTGAGTCTTCACAAATCTCAAATTTCCGAAAAAATCAAAATTTTCACAAAAAATTTCATTTTAACCCTTCTCAAACCCACTGCATCGTAATTCCGTCTCAACCAAACGATGGATATTGTTAAAAAAACCTCAGTCTAGATGGCCTGAATCTCTATAAGAAGCTTCCTCAGAAGAATAACTCAAAAAGTAGTAGAAAATTAGAATTAATATTCATTTTTCTCTCGTATCATCCTTTACGACTAATTTATCTCAATTCTAATGACCTGAAGACTTACTTATGCGCCATTCTCAATCGATTGGCTGATACGAAATTTTCATAAAATCCGTAAAACATTGTTCATATGAAAATTTTTTCGGGAGAAGGGAATTTCCACAAAGGACTCCAGTTTAATCATCTTTAAACCGACTATATCAAAATTTTCTCTTAATCAATCAATAGATATTGTTGGAAAAACCTCCTTTCAGATGACCCGAATCTCTCTGGAATGCTTCCTCGAAAGAAAAACTCAAAATATAGGATACTTTCTTTTTCGTTAAAATTATCATCATATAACGCCGTGAGAAAGCATTCTGCTAATCACTTTTAGCAGCGTATTTTTATTGCTTTCTCTAAAGAGAAAGCTTTGTTTTCACCCCAACGAAAATTTGATCAAATTTTCCACTAAAACCACTATTTTCTTCAACAAAATCCCGTTTATCTGAAAAAGCCTTGGACTATTCTCTTCCTCTCGCCAAAATCTATCACTTGTAGGTAACACTTTTCCTCCTAATGGCCTTACAAATCCGTCAGAGACTCATCTTTTCACCCCTTTGCCCGTGTGTGTGTGTGTTGTTTTCTACCGGACACGCTTTCTCTTTTACTGTTCACTATATCAATTTTTGGCTTTCTACAAGTTGTACAGAATTCAATTTCTGAGAGCCCAGTGATTTGGCAGCTTTCGGCTCCCAGTCAAATTCGATCCATGGGCTTTTTCAACCAAAAGTGCTCAAATTTCGACTTTTAATACATAAATATCTTTTTCTCACACACACTCACAACAAATTGAGTCACCTAATCTATGATTTTTTTCTGCGAGATCTATCGGTTGGTTAATACCGAAATTTCATTTGATCTTTACAGATCTCAAATTTTCAAAAAAATCAAAATTGTCACCAAAAATTTTTTTTGAGCCTTTTAAACCCACTGAATCCAAATTCTGTCTCAACCAAATAATAGATATCATCGAAAAAACCTCAGACTAGATGGCTCAAATCCTTCTAAAAAGCTTCCTCCAAAAAATAATTCAGAAAATAATCGAAAATTTTTATTAATATTCAATTCTTCCTCCTATCTTCCTTCATGACTCGTTTTTCTCAAATCATTTTTTCTGCACGATCTATCGATTGGTTAACACCGAAATTTTATTCAATCGTTACAGATCTCAAATTTCCGAAAGAATCAAAATTTTCACCAAAAATTTCTTTTTGAGCCTTTTTAAACCCACTGCATCCGAATTCTGTCTCAACCAAATAATAGATATCATCGGAAAAACCTCAGACTAGATGGCTCAAATCCTTCTAAAAAGCTTCCTCCAAAAAATAGTTCAGAAAATAATCGAAAATTTTTATTAATATTCAATTCTTCCTCCTATCTTCCTTCATGACTCGTTTTTCTCAATTTTAATGACCTAAACTATCATTTTTTCTGCACGATCTATCGATTGGTTAAGACCGAAATTTTATTCAATCGTTACAGATCTCAAATTTTCCCAAAAATCACAATTTCCTCCGAAAATTTCATTTTTACCCTTTGTAAACCCACCACATCGAAATTCCGTCTCAACCAATCGATGGATATTGTTAAAAAAACCTCAGTCTAAATATAGTAGAACATTTCAATCAATATTCATTTTTCCCTCGTATCATCCTTTACGACTCACTTATCTCAATTTTAATGACCTGAAGACTTACTTATGCGCCATTCTGAATCTATTGGCTGATACGAAATTTTCATAATATCCGTGAAACATTATTCAAATGAAGATCCTTTCGAGAGAAGGAAATTGTCACAAAGGACTCTAGTTTAATCATGTTTGAATCGACTGTATCAAATTTTTCCCTCTACCAAACAATAGATATTGTTGGAAAAACCTTCTTTTAAATGACCCAAATCTCTCTGAAATGCTTTCTCAAAAGAAAAGCTCAAAATATAAAGTACTTCCTTTTTCGTTAAAATTATTATCATATAACGCCGTGAGAAAGCATTCTGCTAATGACTTTTAGCAGCGTATTTTTCGTTGGAATAAAATGAAAATTTTCGAGTGAAATATTCACGTCGCGGAAATCCACTACGAACCCCCACTAAATCAACCTTTATCGCCTTCACATGATTTGTTTTATTAGGTTATGATGTCCTCTACATTTTGCGGTATTGCCAATTGAGTTGAGGTGCGACAGTTACTTAGAACCGGACACATTACGTACCGCACATGAAGATAATTTCGGTCTCAGTATGGTCGATCTAGACGAGCCATGGGTTCCCACCGTGATGTGCACAGCCTGCTCTATCGGGTTGAGAGCCCCTTACCCTAAATGTCTGAACTTCACAACGCCTGCAATATGGAGAGAACCCAAGGAGCATGTTACCGACTGTTACTTTTGTGTTACAAATACAAAAGGGTTTCTGCCAAAATAAAACACTTGATAAAATATCCGGGAGAATCATCGGTTACGAAGCCCGTACCAGGGTTGCCACCCCATCTCTCTGCCCCCGCAATGCAAGATGCTGTAATGCAAGGCTACGAAGAATCCTCTGAGAGTCCATCATTCGGTTCGAATTTCTTATCCTCAGCCTTTGAGGGTAGTCCAGATCGAAAAGAAACACCTCCGCAGCCCAGACTCTTGAATGAAGAACGCCTGAACGACCTCATACGTGATATGGATATTCCCAAGAAAAAAACTGAGTTACTCGCTTCACGTTTGAAAGAATACAATATGCTTGAACGAGGCGTGCATATCACTTATTATCGTGACCGACAGTCAGTATTCTCACAGTATTTTTTGGAAGATGGCGCCAATCTATTTTGTCATAACATCGACGGTTTGTTCTCAGAACTACGTTATGTACATGAGCCGAATGTCCACTCCCTTCTGTTGCACCCTACTCCCGCCAGGTCTTCTCATACGTTATCAATCCATCGTATCCGAGGTCGACCCGGTGATCTTGGAAGTTTGACATGACTTTCCATGACTTCGCGAGCCATTCTACCCTCTCCCATCCTGGCTACGTATCCCGCCCATCTGGCTCGTTGGATTTTGATCATTTGTACTACTCGCGGGGCTCGTTACAGTCTGTCGAGTTCATTGTTGTGTAGTCTCCTTCCAGCGACCGGTTCTCGTGTCTAATTTTATTCCGAAAATGCTTCTCAGGATTTTATTCTCGAAGGACGCGAGTTCGCACATTTTTCCCTTCGTTAGTGCTCATGTTTCGCACCCGTATAAAACCACCGACCGGACTATGCTTTTGTACAAGGTGAGCTCTGACTCGCGTGTCAGTAGCTCATTTCGCAGTAGTTTTCGGATAGAGTCGTAGCTCTTGGAACCCGCGTTGATTCTATTGGCGATTCCTTCGTTGATCTCGTTATTCTTATTGATTATCGCACCGAGGTATTTGAAGTTTGGTACGGATTCAAACGAGAAGTTTCCGGACCGTAGAAATTCAGTGTCGTGTATGTCTGGGTTCCTGTCTGATCCCATGTATTTGGTTTTGTCTTCGCTAATTTCCAATCCGACCTCTTCCGCTCCCTCGATGATAATCTCAGCGTTATGTGTCACGGCTTCTTTACTATCCCCGATAACGTCCAGGTCGTCTGCGTATCCTAAGGCCTGGATGAGCTGGCGAACCCTGATCATTGGGAGACCTTTCGTGCTTTGTACTAGTTGTCTGATAACATATTCTAGGATGAAGTTGAACAACGGAGGTGAAATCGCGTCTCCCTATTTCAGACCGTTCTCAATGATAAATGGCTCCGATAGGCTCTGCCTGATCCTCACTCTCCCTTTCGCCCCCTCCAGTGTAGCTTCTATCATTCTCACTAGCTTACTCGGTATACCTAAAATTTGAGAATGAAGTACATTTTGGATCTGTCGACAGAGTCGTACGCCTTCTTAAAATCGACGAATAAGTGGTGCACTGGTTCTCCCCCCTTTCACTTATTCTCTTGGATTTGTCGTATTGTGAAGATTTGGTCTGTTGTCGATCTGTTTTGTCGATAGCCTGCTTGGTAGTCCCCCCTACTATTGAGTTGACGTACTGAGTAAGCCTTGTTATGAGAATATTCGACAGAATTTTATAGCACGTGATGAGAAGTGAGATGCCGCGGTAGTTGTTACAGTTTCTTTCATCGCCTTTTTTGAAGAGTGGGATCATGATCCGATTTTTCCACTCTTCTGGGATTTTTTCTTCCTCCCAGATCCGTTGAATGAGTATGTGTACTTGGGTTGCAAGCCGGATGCCCCCGTGCTTAAAGAGTTCTGCAGGTATTGAGTCGATTAAGCTTTAATATTTTCTTTGATCTCTTTATCGTCAATTCTGTAGGTATATTCTTTATTACACCTTGAATCTCCATCAGATGCTTTGGTATGAAAATCTCCATACCATTTTAGCTCCAATGGTCTAATGTTAGGATATCATTGGCAATATTTTTGTTATTTCTGACTATACATACCTTGTTTTTGGCTTTAGGTAGACATTCTTCAAAAGCTCGGCTGTCTTTGTATTTGTTGATTAGAAATCTGTTCATCATCATTCCGTCAACGGTTTTTCCTGAATTGCCACTACTTTGCACAAATATTTTATACGGTGCTGTATCATACTCATCAAATCAATCTTTTTTGCTTACGTCCGTCCTGACCAGCAAAAGCTCAGCTGACGCCTCGCTTTTGAAGGGTCGGGCGGACGAGTACATCACATCACAAATATGCAGCACGAGCAGTAAGTAAACGCTGCCAGATCGTCTGCTTGAACACCCCACCGTCGAGCGTCCTGTCAAAATTGTAAACAACTGCGGAAGTGAGGTTAGACGCGTATTTTTGTACCGATTCGAAGAATTTCGACGTACTTTCGGGCCGAGAGGAGAAAAAATAGTATACAGCACTCGGGCGTCAGAGAAGTGAGATGCCCATGACAGTGTAATATCAATGCCTCGGCTTCGCCTCGGCATCATCATCACACAGTCACGGGAATCCAACTTCCCTGCCTAGTACAGTATTATACTATTTCAGATTGGTACTTTAATGTCTCGAGTGCCACTGTTGTGAATAAGCTGAAGAAGAATTTTTATCAAGTTATATGATAAGGATTCCATCATCCCATCATTTATACGAAGAAAAAAATTATGAAAACCAAGGTCGACATCAACAACTAGTTTGATTCACTATGAGACGTTCCAATTCAAGTTCATTACCGCTGGCGAAGCGTCGACGTCGTTTCTGAGGCTGCGGACAGACATATGCTCATTGTGTATAGTCAGTCAGCAACAGATAATTCTAATCGTAACAATTGCTCGAACACTTGTCTTTGAATGGTGCGGGTATCTCAGACGTGATAGCCATTCCCCTGTCTTTCTTACATAAGGATTAAAAGTAAGTCATACAATTTCTGTATAATTTGCCATCATAATTTGATTGTTTTCAATGTTACCGATTGTCAAGAATTTATAATCAACTTTGTGATAGCACAGGAACAAAATATGAGAGAAACGATTGAGATGATAGAAGCACCATCGATATGGTGGTATTTCACTGACCTCGTCATTGAGCCAGGTCCACACTGGAATGAATTTCAGATAATTTGCCTTGCGTAATATTGATGTGCATCAAAGAAATTGAGCAGCAGGAGTTAAGAAATATAGTTTATTCACCCGATTCAAACCTACCTAGACATTTAATATACATCTCTTGAGTGTAGAGAAAGGCTACTAGAAATGACCTTTTCACTTTCCAGTCGATTTTTTGAGTCTACCAAAAAATCTTGTAAGTTACATAGGGACAAAACTGATCATGGATTCATTCTCCACGTCGAAAAATACATTGAAATACATGTCTACGTCTTTGAAACAGTCCGACTCCAAATTCGCATTTTTCAGGCTCGTTGAAGGAGCCACGGGTTCAGGGATTTGATTGGATTTTTTTCATTTTTTGTACAGTTACACTTCGAGTTCTATTGCGTTGAATCACCTATCTCAAATGGTCTTCACATACATGAATTCCAGTGTCAAAGATCAAATCATAATTTTCAAGAATCTTTTTCAGTCCCTCAAACCCCCACATTCCTCACACGCTGATATTGAATACTGTGCAAAATTGCTTCCGGGGCCATACTCGGCAAGGCTCGATTCACCATGCTCACCCACCTAGTCTTTTTTTGAAGTACAACAGTGCCCAGAGTTTCTAGGTCCAATTTTATTGTAGACTCTCTCCAAACGATTTGGACGGCATAAGAAATGAAACTTTGCTCTCATATTTTGATCGAAACTTTTCAGTGTCTCAATAAATTCGAAGAAATCCGAGTGATGGATCATGCTTTTGAATGATGAACAGAAAATCTATGAACTGATCTGTGTCAAGACTTTTTTTGATTCTTTTGGGACCATCTCGGGAGCCGAATTAGCAAAATGTTACGATCCTGATTGCATCTTTCGTTGACGCATTTTTTAATATATTTTCACTGAACATGTTTGTTATTTTGCTGTGTAATAATTGTTGGAATTTTTGTTGGAATTTTTATATTTTGTGGAATTCTCCGTTTCATCATCCTATAAAAAATATCGTGGAACGATTCTTTAAGGTTTTGAAGGATTCTTTGGATGAAAGTTGGCTTCGCTTCTTTTACTGACATCTTTTATCGTTCAAAAAATATCTAGAAGTAACCCAATTCTGAATAGTGATCGCAAAATTTAGTCCACAGCTAAATAAGAGCCGGATAGAGTATGGTAAATGCAAGCACGAAAAATGTTCGGGTGTACGCCAAAAATGTTGTATGTACGAATCTCTGATTTCTAGTCAATTTAGCTGTGAACACTGTTAAAAATGCTCAGAATGTCCTTTACCAGTTACTTACTCAAGCTCATAGAGCTAATCAAAGAAACTTTGACTTGCCCGTCGAACTCCTCCAAAAGTCAAGATCGGTGAGATTGATCAAATTTCATTTGAAAAATACGTAGGTGCAAAATTCTATATAAATCACCAGTACGAGTCAAGGTCAAGCAAGAAATTTTCCTGGCCCAAAAAATTATAAATATGTCTGTACACTTATGCTCTGAAACGGAAATAGGATCCAAAATTATGAATGAACGTGAAGGAATCTTTTCCTCAAGATCAATAATAAGCTCAATATCTACTCTGTTATTCCTGAGCTCAAGCTCAGAGGTGTTTGAGGAAACTAACGCTCGATAAATGAGAAAATTATGACATTTGTAGGAGGAAATCAGTAGTTCCAGAAAGTAGATCATTTGTACAAAGATCGAGGACGATTCCATGTCGGAGTTCTGACTGAATATCAAGGAAAAAGTAGTTATTCACGCAAGGTCGTTTACTTTTTTGTTGGATTTATATCCAGATCACGGCAACTTTTAAATTTAGAACTCTGTATATCAGGATTTTTACCCAATAAAACTCAACAAAATCTCATCCAATCCATGATCTCTTTCTGTTTCTTCACAAAGATAATCTGAGAATGATCCTATTCGATTTAAGCTCTTAAATTGTGATTGTGAATGTTCCTATACAATTCTTCATGAGCTCGGATGAAGCAAGTAACCGCAAGCGGCAATCATCTCCTGGACGTTCTTTCAGTAAAATCGTATTCTAATCAGATATTCGACTGCATCCGATATGACTTGAAAAATCTCATTTCTGCATTGTCAGAGCTCAACGATCTCATGTTAGGAATTTCAAAGAAAAACTGTGTCCCTCTCAATCATAGATCTATGAAACATAGGAATAATTAATGTATCCTCGATAATATAATATACTGATCCTTAATGAAAAATTTGCAATCGCTCTGTTTCAGATTCAGGAATACTCCTCCCATCAAATTCATCATGAAACAATACAACACGATGATACCGATCCTTTCAGTACTCTATTTCACTTCCTTCTTACTTGTGAAGACTGACGAAACGAAGAATAAGTCAATTGAATTAAGAGGACGCTTGTTTATTCGACCATTTCCATTACAAGACGATGGATCATTCCTATATTTGGTTTGTGACGCTGATAAGGAACAAACACTAGACTGTGCAGTGCACTTGTTAAAACTTACAGGGCGTGAAGTAATGCCTCCCATTACTCACTCATTAGAAGACGATAGAATTGGTCACGATCTGATTTCTTTCCGATTGAGTGAAAACTTTTTGTATATACTATTGGTGGAGAAAGACTCTCAGGATAATAAATATGTATCTGGGATAGCTCTTGATCTCATCAATAAGAAAGTCTCCAAGTTGGCGTTACCCTCTGACTTGCGATTGGAAGATCAGTACATCGGTTCAATATTCCAATCAAATAAAATAGAATTGATAGTGGGAAATCATTCAGTGTGTGGTGACTTACCTCGATGCAAGATTACATTCAACAGTCAAGGACAACGGGAAGGAGAACCTATTTTGTTCCCCCTTGAATATAAAAAAATTACAAGTATTCCAAAATCTAGAGGATCGATGGACAATGGGATATTCATCATAGATGTTGATGGAAACTCTGATGAAATGTTGACGTCGAGTCGAGTCGCTTACATAGACGAAAAAGGTGATCCAACAATTGTACAGAAATCTGAAGGGCGTCAGACTTCACCGATGTATTCTAATACACGAGACTTGTATGGAGTCTGTAGGCTGGTGGAACGAAAAACGAAGTTTGATTGTGTACAGTACGATTGGAAATCTAACTCGACAGTCATGTCAAAATTCAGCGTTGAAAGTTTTTGCAAGAGAGATGAAAATTGTCATATTCTATCATTTGGAAATTTGAATATGTCAACATTCTTATTCGCCACTGTTGAATGCGGAAAGGAACAGGGATTTTTATGTAAAAATACTCAGTTATTGACGGTCAACTCAGACGGAGAATTGCGGAAAGCCACACATATCTCCGACAATTTGGAATGCTCGAATGATCCTGAGTCCGTTCAATCAGATATTGCTGAGATTGGAGATGAAGTGTGCGTGTATTTTGTGTGCGGCAGTGATATTGGCTCAAAAAATCGGGTACATGAACAGATCAAGTGCTTTCTAAAATCAACGCTCTGATTTGATTGAGAATGGAAATATGATTGTTTTCGTCGAAATGTAGCATTTAATTTAGTCATGATATTATTCTCTATTCAAATTTTGAAATAAACGATCAAACATACAGAATATCTCCTTCCTATACTGTCTTAGTATTAAAAATACCGATATGACAACTTTATGGAATAATTATTCTGCGTTGTGAACGACAACCTCTTATTTATCATGGAGTAGTCAAGTAGCTGAACGCACGAGAAAATAATGATCATCACATCTTGAGCTGTGTGAGGCTTCAATTAAAAATATTGCACAGCTACAAGACTCTTGAACTCGAAGAATAATGGATACTTCAATCACCTATACTATTAAATCTCGAATATTGAGAAGGGGAGGGACAACCAGAATCTCGAAGTCTGGCTTAAAAAGTTGTGTGAGCCAGAACACCTGGACTCACATGTATTTTCTCGATCCAAAACAGTGGCGTAGTCAGTTCTTGAGAAAAAAGATTTTTAACATGTTCCGAGACCTGTTCATGTTTATTCGCGCCCCCCCTCTCCCATCACCTCAACCAGATCGCCAAACCCCTACGCCATGTTGTTCAAAATCATAAAAGATACTCCCAAATTAATTCAGATCAATTCGTCAAGTGATGAGGAACTACTATTAAATGCCCCAAAAATCGCCGTATATCGATTTCTTCAGAAAGTTGCGAGAATCTTTATTTGTGGGAATCAAAAAAATACACCGAAATAGTTAAGAAAAAAAAATGACGAGAAAAAAACTGAAGAATGATATAATCATAAATATATATCATTTTTTTATAAATTTTATTTGGATTTTGCAAATCTCGTGAATCAGTTACATACACGCACTCTTTCTTTTTCGACAAAAGAAAAGAAAGAAAGAGTATCCTTGTGATCATCAAAAAAATCGATATTATGAGTTCGGAAGGATTTTCACGAGAAATATTTACCAAATTTGATCCGAAAAATGGCACTAAGGTAAGTATTGCGATGTGACATCAAGGTCAAACATCGCAGAAAATGATACAGAGGCCCGGTTGAGATGTAAGACACAAATGATATGTTAAGATCCAAAATCGATGTAGTGTCACAATAGTGTCAGCTCGTCCGATCATCGAAGTTGATCAATGTTGGGCCCGGTTGGTACTTGGATGAGTTACCCATCTCGGTCAAATTAACCTCGACCTGCTGACTTTTCTGATCAATTAGTTGATACTTACACCTCAGCAACGTGAGCGGGAAACACGAAATGTTACAATTTCAAAGGTCATGCTTACAAAAAGTGGCATGAGCACCGAAAGGTATTCTCCTTTCAGGAATTTTCCCTCGCTCCACGGGCGTGATTCCCGCGGGCAAATGTAGAGAGAAATTAGGTTAGGGTGAGTGGCTGGATCTCAAAATTTTCAAAACACGCCACGATAATACACGAAACATTGAACCCACGGGCCCCGCCCCGGTTGTATAGTTCGTTGACTGAATGAAAAAAAATCACCGAGGAAATCGCCCTCAGTGAGACCGGTGCCAGCGCTTTTCGATTAAAACATCTCTCTTCGTCGGAATCAGTGAAAATCACTTCCGATCCACTGATTTACATTGAAAGTGACTGAAAATCAGTGAATACGCACTGCGAATCAGTGAGTGGGAGCGATTAAGTATCACTGATTCCGACGAAGAGAGCAATCTTAACGTGCCTCAGTGCACACCATTCTTTGTCTCAAGACCATCAAAATATGCTTTCTAGAATTGCAAAGGTCTGATCTAGAGTATTCTTTGGTGTGCAAATACGGGGATCATTTGCCGAACACGAAAGCCACATGCCCACACGTAGTTTACTTGGAAAGGAAAGCAGTACGACTTTGCAGTCAGGTCTAGGTCGGAAATAGTGTTTTGGACCGGCGAATAACTCCAAATGTGGTTGCACGCTGAAGCGAAATGCACTCTATCGCCGATTTACAATATTTAAAAGGATGAGGGCATTTTGGGTGCACCCTTTCACGAAGCCGCGAAAAATCACTTTTCGGGAAAACTGCGATAGGTCGGTTAAATTTGAACTGACATTAGTTCATTTTGAAGATCTTGTAAAAAGCTTTGATATGAGCTAGGGCGCGCTCAAAAATATTGGAGTAGTCTAAAATTGTTGGCAAAACGGCTTAATTAAGGAGGGCATGTTGGGCACACTATCCCAAGTCCTACATAACTTGACGAATGGATTTAGGGTTACGAGGTAAAAAGTAGAACGGGTCAAAAACATTCTTTCTTTTTTTAAAACTGATCATATCTTTGTTTCTGTTCCAAGTAAAAAGTACATAAGTATAGGTGGTTATCAGCCCCTCAACAATTTCTTATGCCAGACTTCAAAATTAGGGTTGTACTTGTCCTAAAATGATAAGGACCGCTGCTATTTATGACACTCTAATAAAAAAATAAGATTAAACTGGTGGTTTTTAGCACGATCAGTGGATTTATGTCATTTTGGTAGTACCAGGTTTGACGAATTGGTATCTTCCAGGTTCCACGATGATCAAATGAATGAATCAAAATATGAGATTCGATCACGAAAGTCGAGCAAATTCGGCGGATTGGAGGGACAGATATTCTGCATAAGTACTAATCCTAGAGTGAATATATAAATCCGATCCTCTCAATCTACACTTTCCAACTTCGAAAATTTCCTTTTTTTTGACGCGACATACTGTGAGTCGATAACCAGTTGCAAACTGATGAATAAAAATGGCAAAATTACAACAGTGGTTCAGTTGGTAAAATTGGCAGCTGGGTTATATACATATATGTGTGGGAGTAGAACGTTTCATTGCAAAGTGAATAATGACTGACGATACAGGTATAGTACATTACGCGTCGAGTGCTGGAAACATTTTTTCCTTCGGGAAACCAAGCTGGACGTCAGCGATGGCACCGTCCAGCTTGGTTTTCCCGAAGGAAAAATGTTTCCGCACGAGACGCGTATGCAGTTTTATACGTCTGTACGCAGAAACACGCTGTTTTTACATATGGACGTATAAAATTTATGATAGGATGAGGAGAATTTGAAAATTTTGGAGATAATTTGAAATTTGGAATTTATTATTAACATGATTATTAGACATTAATGAAGTTTATTTTACAAGATGAACAGGAGGTACTATCGAGCAGAATTATTGTTATCCGAGCCAATATCAAGTATTTACGATCGGTTGGGTGTAAGGCACTGCTTTTGTTCGACACTCAGGCAGGGAGTTTTTTGCTATAATAAAGATTCGTGATAATTTTAACCTTAGGCAGAGCTCGGACCGAAAAAAATCATCCGAACAGCAAAATGAAACATTCCATATCCTCTTATCAAGGAATAATATTACAGCTCAAGGCACGAAATCGGTTTCCGCTTGTCATGGATTAGAAGCTTGCGCCTAACTGTAACCATGGTATAAGCTTCTTTTATATTCCACAAGAAATTTTCAGTTCTCGTTTCTCGCGGCCGATCATGGCTTTTTTGCAATCCTGTTTTGACGCGCGAGTAATTCTAACTACCATTGGAAGACTGGATTCATTCATAAACAAATATTTCAGCAAAGAATTAAGACTATCAGAGGAAAAAGCATTTGGGGTGGTAACAAAATCGTGAAAAAGCCTGAATTGAAGAGCGCCAGACTTCGCGATTGAGCTCCATCAGAATTCAGAGAGGTGATTCACTAATCATCTCATCTGATTAGAAGAGCTGTTAATTGAACCAACAACACTCCACTTGGAATGGACTCAATTCCACTCCACTTTTGAACTCCGTATAGATGCGGTCAATTTTACTCGCAAACAAATCGGCTGCATGATAACAGAAGGTCTTGTGGTGTGAGAGCATCGGCAAATGGCGTATCGTCTCGCCCGTGAAATTGAACAGCGTAAGCAGTTAAAATATTATTCACAGCTCTTAATGATATTTCCAAGATCACTAGTGCTGAGATGATCAAGAATTGAATTTATACATTGATCAGGTAACGATGGACCAAGTAAAGTTCTAAAAGATTTCATGCATTTATTCAAGACGGGTTTAATCGTCCGACCTTTTCTGATTTGGAGTTTTATCAGACAGCCACACAAAGGATATTTCTGAGTGAATTCTGCAGCCCGAATAATGTTACATAAAGTTACATTCTTGCAATACACTGCTATACTACTTAAACTCTTATAAATAATACTGAACAAGGTAGAGTACCGGTCTATGTATTCACATTGCATGGCAGCAAGTTCATATTCACATTTTTCTGCAAGTTCGTGTATAGTACGATCCGATAATTCTACAGATCTAGACAACCTAGAGTAAGCCTGTCTATTATCTTCACTGATGAAAAAGCGAATTAATTGGAGCTTCACCACATGTTCCATTAAAATACTGGTTACCTGAATCTCAAGATCATCTTCAAACCGTCGAATGATCATCAAACAAGTTGATCCTCTTCTGTCAGCAATATTTATGTCAAATCCTTCATTCAACAACAAATTTATTTGATCACAAACATGAGCAGTTTCTACTGAAGAGTGACTTATGTTGTCTTGATTTTGAATACGATAAAGTAATTTATGTAAAGGTGTTTCGCCAAATATATTCTGTGCATTTACGTCAGCACCATATTGAATGAGTAATTTTGTGATACTTGGTTCTATTGCTAACTGTGCGTAGTGTAACGGCGATTGTAATTGGAAGTCTTTTGCATCAACATTTGCGTCATGTTCTAACAACAGAGCTGCCATTTTTTTCCGCGAAAAATTACTCAAAAGGAGAAGCGAATGAAGTGGCGTTTGACCAAGATCATTAGTAAAATTGAGCCACTCTACTTTTAATTCTAGATCACCAGCAATGGTACCTAGAACACATTTTACTAAAAACGTGAGGCCTAAGCCGCAAGCAAGGTGAAAAGCAGATGAGTCAAATGCTTGATATTTTGCTGCAAGAATGAAGAGCTGCTGAACTTCATCGTACGATTTCTCGTCCGGCACTCCAAATAAGAATGTACCTTCTATTATAGTATTCCCAACACCATTTATATCCGAGAAATTCGCCCCATTTTCGAGCAACAGATCTGTGAGATCAAATCGACGGAAGCAGATTGTAGCTACATGCAAAGCGCTGTACTTGTGCCAAAAGGGGAACTCGATCGTCTCATTTATTTCATCACGATGCTTAACGAGATACTGTTCAAGTTGCGAAATTTTGTCGCTGTTTTCAAAAGTACTAAGTCCATGCAGAAGAGAAAGGCCACGCCTGTTTAATTGAAAGTGATTGTTGGAAGCGTGCAAGAGAATTTTCATTAAAATTGTGAAATTTTTTTTCATGTCATCGAAGTCATAATTATCGCTCATACTGATACGGTCGGCGACGAACTCGAAACAATTCAGATTCGATCTATCAGGATGTATAATATTTGCTCCATGCTCAAGAAGAATATCCACAACTTGTGGTTTGACAGAGTTGATTGCAAAATGTAAAGGAGTAAAACCAGCATAAAGAGCTGATTCAGTTCCAACTTGACTGTTCACATCAACTCCACTTTGTAGTAAGTTTTGGACAGCCTTCATGCAACCCAGAGCACACAAAATGTGAAATATTGATAGCCCTTTGTTGTCTGCCACATTCTGTGTAACAGCAGCAAAATGATTTGCGATTTCCCCACATCGATCCCATGAACTTTCAAAAGCAATATGCAAAGGTGTCCTACCCTTAGCATCTTGTGCTAAAATATTCGCTCCATTAGCAACAAGAAAGTTGATTACAGACGTGCTTCCTAGGTTGGCTGCCAAATGAAGAGGGGTCAAACCATAACAAATGGGTTTTTCCAAGTCACATTTGAAGCTAGCCACATCACCATTCAGCAATTCTTTTATCTTCCCAGTTTCATTTTTGATACAGGCATTGTAAAACATTGACTGCTTTTGATACTCCATATCTCTGATATCAGAATCAATAGCTCTACTTGAAAATAAATTGTAATAAGATTCATTTTCCATTATGTAAGCACACTCCAATAGTTCAGAGAAACATTGAGCTTCCAACCGAATTTCACACCTTAGGAGTAATTTTATCACATCAATGCATTCATACAGCATAGCAAAATGTATTGCCCTCCATCCTTCCCACTGCGAGTTTCTAACTTCATCATCGACATTCACTCCCATTTTTAAAAAGTGTTCAACAACAAAGGTATTGTTTCTTGTACAAGCAATATGAAAATGTGAAAGCCCCTCCTCAGTGGTGGGATTTTGGAAAACATATTTGTGAGCTTCTAAAAGTAAATCTATAATCTTTTCATTCCGGTGAAGATGAGCTAGATGCAGAGGAGAGCGATAATTTCCATCATCCAATGTGATCTTGGCACCACATTTTAATAAAAGTTCAACCGTTTCCTCTCCCTCAAAATGAACAGCAAAGTGTAAAGGAGTGTAACCAACCCAATCTACATGGGACTCTTCTATTGCCTCATTGATTTTACGTTGTCGATCCAATAAAAGCAGTTTCCTAACAACGTTAGTGTTATTCCTCATGCAAGCAATGTGTAAATGTGTGAACCCATTATAGTCCCATAAATTATGGACTGAATCATGCCCCAGTAGGAGGTCAATTATTATTGTATTTTGCGTTTTCGCTGCCAAAGTGAGTGGCGTCTCACCACTCCAAATCCTGGCATTCATATCAGCCCCCTTGTCCAACAAAATTTTCACAATATCTGCATTTCTGGACATGACTGCCAAGTGCAATGGTGTAAATATTGGATGATTTGCTGGTATGTATCCACAGTAAGGATCCATATCAGGATCAACTTCTTTGTATCCACCCTCGTAAACCCCGTTCACATTCACACCATCATCAACAAGTTGTTGAACTAGAACCTTGTCATTGCAGCGTATTGCCATCCTCAATCTGTTATAGGCTTTCATATCACAATTTAGGAATTTCTTCCGGAATGTACATCGTGGTTTTTCCATCATCAGCTCTAATGTTTCACGAGGTTGTTTTGCAGTGGCAGTGAATCTTAAAAGTCGACAATACTATAAAGCACCAAACTAATCTCGACTACAGCTTGTAGAGGTTTCAATGCAAACGTCTGGGTCGAAATTGGGATTTCTGTATAAGCAAACCGTTTATTATTTAGATAATTGTGATAAGAGCAAAGAGATTTTGGTACACTCACTATATATGTTAATGAATGCTGGCAATCCTGACGCATGCACGAGATGAGGTTATAAGCTTATATTCCCACCTTCAGGTTCAGGTCCAGAACGTGGTGTTTCGACTCGCACTGTAGAAATTTTTCCTGTATAACTATAGGGTAGTGAAGACCATCTCCAGGGCAGTCCAGGGTAAGCGAAATCGCTTTCACACTCAGAAAGGTGACTAGTAGCAACGAAGGTAAAAAGAAAAGATATGAGATAAATGGTGATAAATCGCGAGCCCGGCGCGGGACCCTAGCCTGATCTGATGCCGATGTAGCAGACGACGCGTCGGAGAATTGATCGAGGAGGGGGGCAGTGGAACAGCGATAGCGCGAAATTTTGAAAAGAGTGATATATGCTACATGATCATACTCACCGCAATTAAACTATTACATGTTTCTCGAGATGGCAGATTTGACTTCCCTTATTAAATATCAATCTTATCAAGGCGTATAGACTCGAAAGCCATTCCTCTATGTTATTAGAATATAATCGAGAAAATTCGGTTTTATTTTATTTTTTTATATTATTTTGGAAAATCGAACGGGCACGAGGGCCCTATAAACATCAATATAATGAAGATTCTTTTACAATATTTAAATTATTAACTTAATACTAATAAATCAAAGGAATTTGATTTACATTTGATTTGCCATCAAACAAATGCTCAAATAAATTGGGTACCGAGAAGTATCGAGAGCCAGCGAGATTAAGACATATAGACATATAGCGGTTTAGTATTTTTGATTGAAACTTTAGCGTAAGAGATTCAGAATTTATATAAATAATATGTGGGTTGACTGGACAGTACTTCTTTGTCATTAAACGTTCAACTTCAGTTACAATAATAAGGATTGTCCAATGAACACGCGTATCGTCTCCCGAAAAAAGTTTTGATTCTATTTGAACTCTAATTCGTGGAATGCTACATTTTAAAATTCCCCTTTTCCAAATAATCTCTCGAGGGATGATACTGATTGGGGAGGCCAACGCAAATAGCCCGCCGATACCATTAGGCGGAAAAGTTGCATTAATTATACCTACCCTGAGTCGTTTCTAGACCGGATTAGCGCATAAATTATATGATCAAGAAATTTGAGTAGGAGCAAACTTATTCTGATTGATCAGAGTTTGAAGTCAACGAAATTCAAGTTTAGATGCTAGAGAACGGAGATCGAAAGTATGCTTACGATATGTCAAAATGAGACACGACTCAGATGGGTTAAGGCGATGCGGTCACCGTGCACGCTGAACTTTGTTCACAGAACTCTCAAAATCTTTTCCATTATGGGCTAAACGACGAGTTATCCAGGCTTTATTATCATCTAACTTGGCCTGGATAACTCTTCGTTTGGCCCAAATCGGACTAGATTTCGAGAGTTTTGTGAACGAAAATGTGCCAATTTGTAGGTTAGAAAGTACCCGCGGGCAAGTTATTCTCGTTTATTAGTGATAGTCTTGTGATTTGTGACAAATAATGAGTTGTCCACCACAACTCAGGTGATGATACGTAATGGACAAATCGTCTCCGACTTCGTTTCGTGGAAATTTTTTGATTTACATCCAAATAAGATATAATTTCCGGGTTGCACGCTGAAAGTTATTCGCACTTTTATCGAATTTGCTTGCGATTTGGGTGAAACGACGAGAAGACCCGCGTTTATTTATCATCTAACTTGAGTTCGTCTCCTCGTCATTTGGCTCAAATTGCAAGAGAACTGGAAAAAGTGTGAATAACTTGATCGCAGGCACCTCCTAACCTATAATATAGGCACTTTGTAAATTGTAATTCGCACTTTTATCAGATTCTCTTGCGATTTGGGCGAAACGATGAGAAGACGAACTCGAGTTAGATGATGATAAACGCGGGTCTTCTCGTCGTTTCACCCAAATTGCAAGCAAATTTGATAAAAATCACCTCTGAACCAGAAAGTTTGCGCCAAAATTGAATCCAGATGAGTTTAATATATTCAGTCAAGTTTTCAGATCAGTGAATTCACAAATCCGATGGTAAATCATTATATTAGCTCGAATAATATTGGTATTATTACTATGGAGTCAAGATGTTTAGTACTGAGAACTGATACTGCCGAATTAGATTAGCATCTATACATCTCAAGATGAGAGTATCTCTCGCAGGATATCAAGTCCGGAGAAAAGGGAGAGGCAAAGAAAACCAAATTCTTCGGAAGTGCAGGGTATTCACAGTCGTTCCGTGTACGCCCATGTGCCTTATACTCGATACCCGCGGATCCTGTCTCCATAATTTTCGCGATCGGGGCACTCGAGAGATACCGTAAACTGGAGTGACTTTGGAACATTTTTTGACTTTCAGTTTCGATTTCTCTTAAATGCAAGGTTATTTATAAACTTTGCAGTAGGTGAAAATGTCAGTCTTGACTTCAGCTACAACGTGGTGTAGCCATTTTTCTTCAAACTCGAATCATTTTGCAGATCATCGCAAAAACACAGTGTAGTCACCCCGTCACCCCGGTTGGCGGGGTGACTTTGTAACAAGTTAATTCTTATGCTGACAGTGGCTGCGACGCACAGCGGAGACACCTTGCATAACTTAGTGCCACGCAAATTCTCGATTGACATGATTCGAACGAGATCCTCTCAAATTTTCCTTGTCTAACAAGATGCCGTCCTGTAAATTTCGATTCGTGCACTTCTGAGGGGTTTAAATTGCGTCCGGAACAAATGGAAACACAGCCAAAGGAATTATTTTCGTTCTATGCAAGCGACGTATAGATGCTCCATTGACCCAAAACACTGTGAGTAATAGGTTTTCTCGAAGGAAATTTTCGTGCCGACAACTTGAAATGAAACGAGTTTTGAAAGCATTGTAACCCTCTAAAGCACTCGTCCGGCAGGACTTTTGCAATGTAGGGAAAATCGACATATTTTTCATTCCGTTTCAGATGAGAGAACAAACCTGTTGAACTATTTACATATACACCATCTTATTATGAAACTAGAGGTTTCGAGCTTTCAAATGACCTGCCACAAAACCCTGCTAGAGCTTGCAGGACGATTTTGTAACGCTGGCAATCCTTTTCGGGAAAATCTTACGAAGCCACCCCGGTGTTCAAAGTCTCCGTTTTACGGTAGTTTAGTGTTTTAACGCATATCAAATTTTGCCACACGAAAAATACTGAAGTCTGGACCGGCGGGGATCATGTTATAAGGCACACGGATTCCACAATACCAACTGCCACAATGAAACAATCACTTTACCTGCAGTTTTTTGTGGGCGTCACAAAGCCTATTCAAAGTGTCAACTCTAAATACAGCGTCAAATGTATATGTGAAAACTCGTAAGAGCGGACAATTATTGAACTGTCGTGACTCGTGAGGACCCTATTTCTATTTGTAATATATTATTGTCTACTTGGGAACCGCTACTGAACTGAACTGAACTGAACACTACGGATATAACTGTGGTAGGACGGCTGATTAGTTTCACAAAGTTGTTATGAACTCTCCAGGTAGAAGTGTTCCTCTATATGTATAAGATGAGAGAATGATTAATTGTCCCACTGTTCTTAACTCAGTATTCCTGAGATTCAACTTCAATTCCTGCTTAGAAAAATGTTCCTACCATGTAGAGTTTTTCGAAGACGTTGGTATTGTTTCTCTCTGTTCATGAAAAACATCTTGACTCTTCAGTAAGCATGCACCGTTCGCCTGTCCCAATGAGTGTAGTCAGAAGGGCTTGTTGGAATAATTTCATTTACCTCATTTTTCCAAATAGGTTATGATACGGCGGCCACAGCAAAAATCAATACATTTTACGCGCGCAAAATCATGCTCGTCACGCGTGCGATTTGCGCGGAATTTTACTTCAATAGGGCCCATCCAGGTGCGATCGGCAGCGGGAAATTTTCGCAGACGCAAAGGATACTCTTCCTTCACTCACGCGCAAGTCACCGCAGCTCGATATCACGGCTATTGGTTGCGTGTGAGAAAACCCGCGACTAGGAACAAGACATCTCCTGTTCCCGTACACGAATCCAAAGGGCACTTTTTGCGTGCACAAAAATCAGTGACATGTACGAGTGAACTCTCAGTTGCGTGCGCCAAACATCTAGGAAAAGATGGAACTTATCTCCGGTTCGTGCACGTGACATTGAGATGGCCAGCTCCACTTTTGCGGTTGCACTTGTTATCATCCAACCTAGTGAGAATAAATCATGCACATATCTTCTTAACAGATTCCCATAAATTTTGGCGGGTCTCACCAGTGTGACCCGTCGCACACAGAGAAGGATGATACTTTTGTGTGTGATTAGTCAAATCGGTGGAGCCCGCTAAAATTTTTCGGAACTGAAGGGGACTGATTCAGATGATCAATCAATTAAATTCAGCCGAAGAGTGGAATAATGGTGTCTTCATTGGCACGACTCAACAAGAATCCAAAATCCATTCAAATCGCATGGGTAGGGAGGATTGTTGTAGTAGAGTGTATTCTTGGGGGGGGGGGGTCTCGAAACCTGAGGCAGTTGTACTAGATGGACAAAGCAATCTATGAACGCTCTTTTTCCACCCTCCTCGCATATTCTTGATGTATGTTCTATTTGTACCAGAATCGGAGCTGCTATCTCAGGATTTCCGCACCCATCAGGGGTAGTTTCACACAAGATACCGAAACATGCTCCACGGCATTCAGAAGGACCTCGAAAAACCTATCGATATCGATCTTGTGGAGTCAATGTTGAGTTTATGGACGCCTTTGATGAGGAAGAAGTCGAAAAACAGAAAAAACTCAATCTCTCTAAAACTCATTTTTTCGAAAATCGGAACATTCATATTCCGCGTAAAAATTCCGCGCAAATCGCACGCGTGGCGAGCATGATTTAACGCGCGTAAAATGTATTGATTCTTGCTGCGCCCGCCGTATCATAACCTATTTGGAAAAATGAGGTAAATGAAATTATTCCAATAAACCCTTCTGACTATACTAATTGGGACAGGCGAACGGTGTATGCTTACTCAAGAGTCAAGATATTTTTCATGAACAGAGAGAAACAATATCAACGTCTCCAAAAAAGCTCTACATGGTAGGAAAATGTTTCTAAGCAAGAATTGAAGTTGAATCTCAGGGATACTGAGGTAAGAATAGTGGGACAATTTATCATTCTCTCATGTTATACATGTAGAGGAAGACCTCTACCTGGAGAATTCATAACATCTTTGTGAAACTGATCAGCCGTCTTACCACAGTTATTTCAATTTCGATGGCTTGGAAAAATTTTCTTCTTTACGTCCAGTTGTTTGGAGACGTTGGTATTGTTTTCTTATGAATTCTTAAAGAATATCTCGACTCTTGAGTTAACATGCACGTATCGTGACGCCTGCTCCAATAAATGCAGTCCACAGAGTTTAGTTAAACTATTTAATTATTTCATTTACCTCATTTTCTCAGCTTTGTTATGATACGGCGGTCGCAGCAAAAATCAATACATTTTACGCGTGGAAAATCATGATCGCATGCGTGCGATTTGCGCGAAATTCTACTTCAACAGGGCCCCTGCGCCCGGTTTCTTGCGTACGCGGATGATGGCTGTAGCAATCGCAGAATCGTCCCTGTTCCGCGTAGACGAGTTTCGCATACGCAGATAAGAGATAGCTTGCAACCATTTGGCTCGTTTTACATAGGATGCGCTCAGCGCGTGAGCGTACGCGCATATATGCTTTGAGCGCAAGTATATATACTTGCGCTCAAAGCATTTGATGCAGAGATTTCCATAAAGCAGCCTTACCAACCGTTTTCAATTCGGAATTACCACAAGTGAAGAGTTGGTTGATGATTGGTGGGCCCCGACTGACATTATCGAGTTCACAAACCAAGTTTCTCGATATTTTCCCGTGAATGAATAGATAGAAACATTAGCGTTCGCTGCGCGAGCCTTTTTGGAAAAAAATATAGGTTGAGCAACGTTTCCGCGATTCCGTATCTGGATTGGTGACCGCTCATCTTGCTCTTGCCTAGTTTCTGATCCCAAACAAAGTTACAGTCTTCGCAAACAAAGACGGGTGGTCACCAATGCGGATACTGAGTTGTAAAAACGTTGCTAACTTGGATTTTCTTCCGAAAAGGCTCGCGCGGCCACCATTGCTGGTTTCTCCCATTTGTTTATGGAAAACGATGAAGGAAATTGTTTTTCTGACCCAAAGATGACACCCGGAGACCGCTATCAATCAATGTCATGGGTCCCGTATTTCACCGTTAATGAAAGAGCGGGTAATTCACAATGTGGCCAACGTTTATCTTTTTCTCTGATTGATTGTGGAAAAACATGAAGAAACGTGACTTTTTGGCTCGATAATGTCACTCGGAGGCCACCAATCATCAATCAACTCTCTTCCCTTGGGGAAATTCAGAGTAGAAAACGACTGATAAGGCTGCTTAATCAAATTCCCTGCATTAAATGCTTTGCGCGCAAGCGTATGGTTCGTACGCTTACGCACTGAGCGCATTCTATGTAGAACGGGCCTTTCTAGATTTCGCGCACGCGACACGGCAGTGGCACCCGCGGGAGAAACGGCTAACAATCTCTCTTTGCGTACGCGAGAATTCGCAGACGCGTAGCTGACGAAAGCCTTCGCATACGCGAACCATACAATTGTTGCGCACGCGGAATGGGTGTTTTTCGCGTGCGCGAAACTTCGCGTACGCGAAAATTTGCAGGCGGGTGGCTGGTGGAAACCTACGCGTACGCTAACCGGAAAATTTTCGCGTACGCGAAAGATAAGTACTCTTCGCGTACGCGAAAGATAAGTTCTCTTCGCGTACGCGAAGGTTTTCACCAGCCACCCGCCTGCAAATTTTCGCGTACGCGACGCATCCTCCAAGGTCTTGAGAAATTGGCCCGTTTGTCGGTGCCTGATACGGACGTTTCGCGTACGCGATTCCGGCCGTATAGACAAACCGTAATGATATAATCCTTGGAGGGGGAAGTACAGATACATATAGTGGTATTTTCTATGCAATATTTCAACTATATGCGTATTTCCGATAACAGTTTTTCCGTTTCTCGTCCTCTGTGTATCAGATTTCAGAATGATATTACCGCAGAATAGTGTTCAGTTAGTCGTGGCTCGAGCTTGAAACTTGACACTCATCTCGCTAAAATATATCAAAGTTTTGTTCTTCAGAGCTTCAAGAATTATTCCCTCGGTAATTCCTCTTTTTCAGCTTTTTTTTACCAGAGATCGGTTGCCCAGAGTCTGAATTTGATGGGAGTTATATATGGGCGGCTCCGGATCAGAACGGTATAAGTCCATTTTGCTGAAAATTGAGTTTTTGACGGGAAACGATAGAAAATACATGTGAAATCATGTATGCACAACTCCGGAAGTGGAAATGCATTTTGAGGCATCACAAGCGATACGACCGTTTTTGTCCCGAAAAAAGTTTCGACTTTTTTTCCGGATCAGAACGGTATAAGTCCATGTTCTCGCTCAATAATATCGCTTTTGGGTCATCCACGTTTAGCTGTCGTGCTTTTACAAGTAGTTAGAGTCGGCAGCTACTCTCAGAAACTACAAGTTAGGTTCGCTATGTTGTCCAAATGATTGCATCGAATGGTTTCGAAGGAGGTGGGCCGACGTCCGATCACTTCCTTTTGATGCATTTGGACACAGGCAAGCCTTTACGAAAATGAACAACCTCGGGTCAGTAATCCCATGGGCCTGGGATCTTCCTCTAGAAGCCCTGAAGTCTCATTTTCTTATGTCTTATCGTCATTGAAAGAGCCGAGTTGGTTAGTAATGATTCCAAAAACGTAGTTGTGATTGTGATCGGCACTGAGCTTGCAAAGAAATTTGATTTTGCTCCATGTTTTCAGGCATGAAAAATCAACTACGTCTATGATACGCCGAACTCAACTAAGCTATGCACTTCCTCCTTAGGAACAATGCCAATGGTAGAGAAAGCCTATAGCTTCATAACAGAATTTCGGTTACAATTTCACTATGAATGGTTGTGATCTATCAACTGGGGTTCTTTTCATTAACAGTCATCCGGCCTTCGGTTCGATCTCCCCGCCACTCGGTACAAGTCAACCTCATTTGGGCAAATCTCGTAGATGAAGATAGCCTTCCTGAATTGAGATATCTGCAACTAATCTTAACCTCATTCTACGGTTGATCAACAATCCTGTTTGTTGAGTGGGGATCAGTCCCAATTCATCGTTTGGATTCTCTGGTCGATTAAAGTCTCTGCATTGCGATTTTTCCTATACACCCTTAAATTGCCTCTGAATGCATGACGCAAAGCTGCGTGCTATGTGATCCCCAAAAACTATACTTCGCACCGGGCCGCTTGAGTAAACTCTTCTTGACTGGATTTCTAAATAGACACTTGTTGACCTCAATGTTGGAAATATATCCTTAGTCACGATATCCTGAATGAGATCTCTTTGCGAAGAACAGTCTCGACTGTCAATGAGATTTTATAAAAGTCATCCTAAATTAGAGAGGAATTTTGTTTACTGCGAGAAAAAGTCGAGGACAGTCATTAAAAATCCAAAGAATTCTCAATTTACACCGTTGAGATCTGGAGAATTTTTCCACCTTTTTTCTCGCTCAAATCGGCACAAGTCCGTGGTTTTTTAAAATGTTTTTTGATCTCAAAGGTGGAAACTCGTAGTTTCTCGACATTTTCCTACTTCAAACGGTAAAAATTCATCATATTAAGTACTTCTCCCTATCTAAGATATTAAATGTGAATTTTTTTCAGAAATGGTGGACTTATACCGTTCTGATCCGGAAAAAAAGTCGAGAAATTTTCCGGATCAGAACGGTATAAGTCCATTTTTTATTGCAAAATGAGATGTAAAAAGTGTAAACAATTGAAAATCAATACGCCCCACGCGAAAAATGACACGAAAACACACTCACTACACGGTAGAATAAGAATATTTACTTCAGATGATAACTCGAATTTTCCATATCACAAAAACTTTGAGGCGCATTTTCCAGAAATGGAAAAAATGGACTTATACCGTTCTGATCCGGAGCCGCCCATATCAATCTCAAGCTGGGAACTCCTGTACGAGTCAGCTACTGTGCATTGTAAAGCGACGGCAACTGACTAATTGTGTAGTTTGAATGATGAAACCAGCGCTTTAAAATTGTCGATAACAACTTCGATGTTGCATGAGTGTAATTAATGATTCAATGAGCCGGTTCATGTATGTACTCTGGCCAATCTGCAGATTCTCCCAATGCCAGCTCCGATGTCCACAGATTGTAAAATCTGTTCATGTGTGACAAAAGAAAAATTGTACTCATGATTGTATCATCAATTCAGTTTCGGTATATTATTTTTCAGTATAGTTTTTCTGCGAGTAAGACTCTTGGGATTCATTTATTTGGTTTTTTTGACGATGCAGCTCAGGCTGATAAATGATGGGACTCAATTACGAATCAAGGTCAACTTGCAGTTCATTGAATAACGCTTGTTCTGACTCACAATCGGAAAAGTCAAGAATTCAAATGAGTAATAAACAATCTTTGTCTCTCTCTCTCTCCTTCATTATTATTAATAATGATGCTTTCATCATCCATGAAAAGTAAAATACATTAAGAAAATGAGGATCATAGGTTGCTAGGGTCCAAAGCACATGCTGTCTTAGATTTTCTCAGCAGAAAAATATATATTTTTCTGTTAGACGACTGTAATATTGATTGGAACAATAGTCAAACTCGTACTTACATTTTAAGGCGATTCACACCCAGCTCTCGACCACGAAAATTAACAATACTTGAAATCCTTCGGCTTTGAACATTCAAAATAGATGCTCAAAATATTCAACTTGCAATCAACATGCGTCTACTGGAGCCGAAAATTAACATACGTCCAGGTAGCCGTAACCCTTGTGGTTGATCGCGCTAATTTCGAGAGATTCAACTCACTTGAAACAAAAGCAATTCCATTTTAATATATGATTTATTGTATTCCATATTCTCCCTCGCCTGCCAGTGAAATAGTATAATTTTCCACGATGACATAGTATCTCAACGTGATGGACATCATATTGGCGATAATAATAATTCTAAGCGAAGAATAAATTGCACAAGAAGAATCATGGTAACTTTGCTATTCATACTACTTTTGCACACAAGACAAAGCTGCAATTTCGTCTAGGAAATTGATTTGGGTTTGTTCAAATGTTGGCAAAAAAAATTCGGTGATCGGAACTCTGTGAACATAAAAATCCCAAATGAGGAGAAAAAGCTTTAATCGAATCGTGAAGATGTCTATAGATATCAGTTTAGATCGTGAGAGCAGAGAGTTTTTCAGCTAAAGAATAATGGGGATCTCGGAATCTGATGAAGTGGCACATTCCAGCTTTAGATCAAGTAGATTATGCCTCAGAATATTATTTTATCAGCAGTCATGAATGATAATACGACTGAGGTGATAATATAGACAGATGAATAAGCAATTGAGACGGATAGGTCTGGGATATCAGAAATATTATCACAGATCAAGGCACACTTTTTTCAATGACTCCGTTTAGACAATATGCTTCACCCTCTGGGTTCGAGTGCCACCCAGAAACCACCTTCCGGTCTTATGGAGAATGTTTTTTTACTGTAAGTGAATGGTTTGCACGTTAATGGCGTTCTTTTCAAATTAAACTTGGACAGCAGGAAGAACAGCATAATTTTTATCTCCAATATTGCAAATCTGTTTCCAATACAACTTCTTGGCCCAATTCCAAAGCCCATATTTGTAGCATCATTGATTGTAACCTTCTTCTCATAATACCTATCCGGATCAAAAGTCTCAGGATTTTCATAATACTTTGGATCTTTATGAATTGGTCCTGCTGGGATCCAAATATTTGTACCAGGAGGAATGATAAAAGGTTTAGCACCAGGCAAAGCTGGAGGTAATTCAAAGGCTTTCATACACATCCTATCCAAGAAGAAAGCCTGAGTATGAAATCTCACGGATTCATTAAAAACAGCATCTAGGTACAACATCTTGTTGATCGACTCATACGTTGGTTTTCCATTAGTTTCTTTCCAAGCCTGGTCTATTTCATCTTGAAGTTTTTTCTGAATATCTGGATTGATGGCTAATTCGTGAGTAAGCATGCACATTTGAGTCGAAGTCGTATCAAAACCCCCAAAGAAAAATATAAATGCCTGAGCTGTCATTTCGGTAATGTCAAGTTTCAAATGTTTGCTGTCTTTGCCTCTTGCATCCATCATTAATTGAATCATATCTGGTCTGTGTATGCCTTTTTCATCTCTCATGGCGACAGTGTCTTTCACAACTTTTGTGAAGAAACTAGCAACTTTGTCATCCACGAATTTTATATTCAAAATCTTCAAAAGAAACGGAGCTGCTCTGGATAGGAAAAATTTTAGAGTCACAATACCATCAAGATCCGTAGCTTTCTTTCCGAGGACATAGAAATCGTTATCAGGATTTTCCAGAGAATTGACACTGATTCCAAATGCACAAGTGGCTATGACGTCGTTGGTATACTTGGTAAATAAGTCTTTAGAGTTGACCATTTTGAGTTCGGATGCCGATTTCTTAGCGAAATAGTTCACAAAATTTTCACCACAAGCCACCATCAATTCGAACATTCCCTTCATTTTGCTCGATGTAAACGCTGGGCTCAAAAGACTTCTGGCTTCTTTCCATCTATCGCCATTCATGTTGAACAAATTACCACCAAAAAGTGGATCCACTGTTTCGTCAAAGAAACCTTTGTGGTCTGGGAAATCGTCAAAATTTTTTATGGTAATGTTTTTTATCAACTCCAAATCTCGTAACATAATCACTGGCGATCCAAAATCAAAAGCTCCAATGTATTTGGCTTCCGGTTCTCTGTTGTATATGTCTGTTATAACTTCAGAAATGTGTTTTCGACGAAATACTGATGGTCCCATATTACCAACAAGTGGATATCCTGGTTGGTAAGGAACTCCATGATCCTTGAAATAATTTAGTTGTTTTTTGAAGTAGCTATATAACCAATAGCATATTGTTATAATTAATACTGTGGTCAATAAATCCATGATGTTTCATGTGAGGTAGATTTGATTATCTCTGATAATGTCCCAAGAGCAACTTTCGATGTAACACTGAAAACACACTGATCCTGAATACGATGCAAGAAGTACGCAGAATTACTTATAGCATTCTAGATGAAAAACTTTTCGTTATCAGAGTCTCTTATCTGACTTGAATTAAATTCAAGAGCGTGTACATCAGAAATAATGAGGAAAAGTTCCACGAGTGGACACTTGTTCTAGTCTTGATCTTGATCAGACTTGTCACTCTTGAAAATCTTCAAAGTGTTGGGACGAGAGTAAAATGGCGAGGAAAATATGTACACAAATTTTCTTGAAAATCGCGGAACAAAGACTTCCACTCTGCAAAAATCGGATATTCAGGTGCGGAGCATGACGAACTTGAATCAACTGACTCTGCAGCATTGCCGACAATATTAATGATACGAGATTGGCGGTTGCAGCTATTGCGGAAGATATGATCTCACTCATTGAAGTGTACTTTGACCTTGCAATCTGCAATATCTTGTCACTACGGCGCCACACGACCGGTTTGTAGAGCATCATTGCATATTCCAATACTGCTGCACTGAGATTAGATTGAAGTATTCTAATAGGCCTGTTATGGTAATTTTTCCACTTATTTGGTAGGTATTGCATAGATTATAAAAACTCATGTCTTCGATGACTGGCCAGTATCGCTTGAGTGGAATGATCTACAAAATGATTATATATGTTACGTACCAAACCCGAAGTTGTACACTTCGCGAACTTTACAGCCGATTCTGTACCCATTCGCGAATGGTACACCACCATTTGTACCGAGCCCGATATTCCGGGTTTGGTACAGCGGAGTCTTGTATACTATTCGCGAACTGTACACAGCCACCTTGTACCGAGCTCGATTCCGAATTGCGCTATATACGGCTCGGATCGTATTTACAAATGATGATTAGCATTCAAAACAAATGTATCAATTGTCACTGCTATACACAATTAGGAAACTCGTCATTACTATACAAAATTACATGGTGTATCATGAACAGTAATCTTTCAAGCTAATGACATCGTCACGGGAATAACTCAGTAAAATATGAAAATGGATATGAAAAATTACAGGAACGATAACAATGTAAAAAATCTCTACTTATCCGTCGCAATCTAGGCCCGAATTTATAGTCGTAATCCGGAGTCCGGATAAGCTAATCCGAGGCGCCACCGTCGATGCGGCGAGTTTGCGAATCTATTAGAACTGGCGATTAAGGCGCCTCGGATTAGCTTAACCGAACTCCGGATTACGACTATAAAGTCGAGTCTAACAAAGGGAGTCCGGAGTCTCCGGGTCCTGAAATCTCACCAAAATTTTTTCACAGTTTCGTACCACCTAGAATATGAAGAACCCAAAGCAACTCTGTCAAATGGGCCTTCTGTTCTGAGCTACAGCCAGAAACGTCAACATTGTTAGTATATCTATATATATCACTTTTTAACATAGGCTTATATGGGCAATGTTAATGTCATGGGCTGTAACTTTGAACAGAAGGCCCATTTGACGGAGTTACTCGAGATTCTCCATATTCTAGGTGGTACGAGACTGTGAAAGAAGTTTGGTGAGATTTCATGACTCGGAGACTCCGGACTCCCCTTGTAAGTGAATTATGGCCACGGGAATTCTAGTGCGCAGTGTACTTGATTGTACAACCCAAATGTAGGAACAATAAATGTTTTTGTAGGAAGAAAGTCTTCTTGTATAATTCTCGTTGCCACAATTCACTAGACTGGACAAATAAGTAGATATTTTTTACATTGTTATCGTTTCTGTAATTTTTCATATCATTTTCATATTTTTCTGTTATTCCCGTGACGATGTCATTAGCTTGGAAGATTACTCTTCATGATACACGCATGTGATTTTGTATAGTAGTGACGATGAGTTTCCTAATTGTGTATAGCAGTGACAATTGATATATTTGTTTTGAATGCTAATCATCATTTGTAAATACGATCCGAGCCGTATATAGCGCAATTCGGAATCGAGCTCGGTACAAGACGGCTGTACAAGACTCCGCTGTACCAAACCCGGAATATCGGGCTCGGTACAAATGGTGGTGTACCATTCGCGAATGGTACAGAATCGGCTGTACCGTTCGCGAAGTGTACAACTTCGGGTTTGGTACGTAACATATATACGTGCATGAATCTGTATGTGATCTCAAATTTGTCTCAAAACTCCCTACTTTCTCGTGAAGTCCCGTAATTTTCCATCAGAATGAGGATCAATGATGTGAGTTATGCCATAGAAACGTAGTGCCAGGAACATGAAATATCTTACAATCAAAGATCGCCCACCTTTCATGAGTCCTTCGCTTCGAGGTAGTTGGGAACTTTTTTCATTAGAATAGACAAAAAGGCATATTAACCTTTTCAGCACGAATTTCTCCAAGATAAGGCGTACAGAATACCTTAAATTTATCGTAAATTCCATATGATTGTAGAGGAAAATCTGGAAAAATTCTGGAAGATATTGAAGTACACGAGAATCAACTTTCCGCGAGAATTGTATCAAAATCTCACCCCAGCGTTAGCTCGGAGAAGGAAAAATGGGAATTCGAGCGCCAGAAATGTGTGTATTTTTGACAATTCATAAACCAGGTAACATTTGCAATTGGGGGAAAATTCTCAAGCAACCGTGATAATTAAGCGCTATAAGAGACCTACTCTTGCTGCATAGTTAGCGAGACTGTTAACCCTCGGTTGGCACACGTGGGTCTATTCGACCCAAAGCCTTTTTTGTGAGATCGCCACTACGCTCGTAATTCGAAGTTTCCTGGGCTCAGGGTGACATTTGGGCGGCTCCGGATCAGAACGGTATAAGTCCATTTTTTCCATTTCTGGAAAATCCGCCTCAAAGTTTTTGTGATATGGAAAATTCGAGCTATCATCTAAAGTAAATATTCTTATTTTACCATGTAGTGAGTGTGTTTTCAAGTCATTCTTCACGCGGGGCGTATTGATTATCAATTGTTTACACTTTTTACATCTCATTTTGCAATAAAAAGGACTTATACCGTTCTAATCCGGAAAATTTTTCGACTTTTTTTCCGGATCAGAACGGTATAAGTCCACCATTTCTGAAAAAAATTTACATTTAATATTTTAGATCGGGAGAAGTAGTTGATATTATGGATTTCTACTGTTTCAAATACGAAAATATCGAGAATCTATGAGTTTCCACCTTTGAGATCAAAAAACGTTAAGAAACCATGGACTTATTACATGGACCAATTTTTTTTAGCAAGAAGAAAGGTGGAAAAATTCTCCAGATCAGAACGGTAAAAATTGAGAATTTTTCGGATTTTTAATGACTATCCTCGACTTTTTCTCACAGTGAACAAAGCTCCTCTCTAATCTAGGATGACTTCTATTGAATCTCATTCACAGCCGAGACTGTTTTTTTGCAAAGAGATCTCATTCAGGATATCGTGACTAAGGATATGAGTCATTCTTTTTAATATCGCCAGGTTTTGTGGCGGGGGTCAGGGATTTTTCTGTAACTTTAGGTACATGTTGTATATGATAAAAGAAGATGAAAAGCACAGTTTTTAGGTCCCGAAAGTCATCCGCACGAGTTTGGCGCCCTATTCTCGTTTTCAAAATTCGTGAAAAATTCGATTTTTCAACTTTTTGATTGATTTCTCACCAGTATAGAACCCGGTAAAAAAATTATCCAAGACACATATTTCGACGTAAAATGAGCTGAATTTTACGAAAAAAATACTCTTAGATCCGTCAAAGGTAAACATAACCTCAAAAAAGTGGTTTTTTCAGAAAAACACAATTTTCAAGTCTTAGGCCCTATTTTATCTCAATTTTGACATTCTTATCGGATCCCTCGTCAAATTTTACGTCGAAAACCGTTTCCATAAAATTGGGCCGAAGATGGTTTTGGCCACCATAATAACAACTTTAGTAGCAGGGTCGTAAAAATAGCGCTAAATTGTTCGTTTCGGGAGGGACACTTATAACACTGGACAACAAAATGTTGGTTCATAAGTAGCGCATTGATCAAGCAATGACTTTTTCGTGTATTTTTCGACGCAGAAACCGAATCCGAAACCAGTTTTGCACCTAGACATCAGGAATTTTTTTAAATCGCGAAATACTGAGCTTCTAAAAAACTGCGTTTTTAGCGTTTTTTGATGATTCTGTAGATACATGATTTTGATGGTGCAACCTTGCAGCGGGCTTTGAGCGTACCCAGACTATGATTTCTGACGTATTTCGAGCTGCTGAACACGATGGCAGTGGTTTTAGAGGGCTAGCATGCGTTCGGAACGAAGGACAAGGTGATTTTTTGAGTTGCTATCAGGAGAGTTTGGACAATTTCGCAATCAATCTCAAAGTGCTCACGAAATTGATCAGAAACACCCTTTTGGATCTCACGAGAGCGCATTCTTTTCGTATTTGTACACGCAGTGAGGGAAAAATATTTGTAATCGCCTAGAAATAGATGAGTAGAATATACGCGTGTTATTCCGAAAAGAAACTTTTGATCTATTTCGAGATCTATTCCTCGAGTGAGTTCAAGCCTCCTCGTATTGGATCAAAGCTCGAGTATTTGTACGTAGAAGTCACTCAAACTATTAAAACAATGTCATTTTGTTGCTAGGATACGGTATCAGAAGCCCCGGAGACCTAAACTCGGTTTAGGTCACGGAACGTACCTTGACATACCATGAATATGTCATCAACCTAGTTACATCGTTTTTCACCTTAAGGGAGTAACCTCGGTACCGCGTGAGTCAAATGAATCGACTTTTTTCAACTTCCACAAATTTGCCTACAAGTGTGTCTTATCTGTTAATCAGAACTCAATACACCCTCACATAAACTTGCATAAGCATCCGACTCACGAATCATGAAATATCAATCCCTGATTATGGGCGAATTTGTCTTAATTGTGACTTATTCGTGACTTCACGCTGAAAATTAATCAAAACTTTTTTCCAAGCTAACCAAAGCTTCAAAAAAAGTTGGAGCACGTTTTTTGTATTAAGATCTATAAGTGAGCAAGACTTGAGCAAAAACTGATCGGTCAGTCTTTTATAGTCTAATAATTGTCGCGATGCTCCATAAGACAGCGTGTATAACCTCTAAAAATGTTTATGCTGATGGTTTGACTCAGGGGTAGCGAATCCTTGTGAAATTTTGACTGTGTTCAATTGACACGCAAATACATCTCTCTGCCAAGTTTGATCAAAATTTGATCGGTGGATCTTCTACCGAGGTTACTCCCTTAAGCTAATGTGGGCACTCCAATGATTCTATTCTGGAGGGGAGTGAATAAGAATATTCAGCGTCAGATGTACCATCTTGGGCTGGTTGCAAACGGCTACCTATATGTTCTCAGAAGCACATGAGACTAGGAAACTGCTTTGACTCATTACGAGAAAGCTTGAGCTTACCTCAGGAATAGATCAAAAGTTTCTTTTCGGAATAACACACGTATATTCTACTCATCTATTTCTAGGCGATTACAAATATTTTTCCTCACTGCGTGTACAAATACGAGAAGAATGCGCCCTCGTGAGATCCAAAAGGATGTTTCTGATCAATTTCGTGAGCACTTTGAGATTGATTGCGAAATTGTCCAAACTCTCCTGATAGCAACTCAAAAAATCACCTTGTCCTTCGTTCCGAACGCATGCTAGCCCTCTAAAACCACTTCCATCGTATTCAGCAGCTCGAAATACGTCAGAAATCATAGTCTGGGTACGCTCAAAGCCCGCTGCAAGGTTGCACCATCAAAATCATGTATCTACAGAATCATCAAAAAACGCTAAAAACGCAGTTTTTTAGAAGCTCAGTATTTCGCGATTTAAAAAAATTCCTGATGTCTAGGTGCAAAACTGGTTTCGGATTCGGTTTCTGCGTCGAAAAATACACGAAAAAGTCATTGCTTGATCAATGCGCTACTTATGAACCAACATTTTGTTGTCCAGTGTTATAAGTGTCCCTCCCGAAACGAACAATTTAGCGCTATTTCTACGACCCTGCTACTAAAGTTGTTATTATGGTGGCCAAACCCATCTTCAGCCCAATTTTATGGAAACGGTTTTTGACGTAAAATTTGACGAGGGATCCGATAAGAATGTCAAAATTGAGATAAAATAGGGCCTAAGACTTGAAAATTGTGTTTTTCTGAAAAAACCACTTTTTTGAGGTTATGTTTACCTTTGACGGATCTAAGAGTATTTTTTTCGTAAAATTCAGCTCATTTTACGTCGAAATATGTGTCTTGGATAATTTTTTTACCGGGTTCTATACTGGTGAGAAATCAATCAAAAAGTTGAAAAATCGAATTTTTCACGAATTTTGAAAACGAAAATAGGGCGCCAAACTCGCGCGGATGACTTTCGGGACCTAAAAACTGTGCTTTTCATCTTCTTCCATCATATACAACATGTACCTAGAGTTACAGAAAAATCCCTGACCCCCCGCCACAAAACCTGGCGATATTAAAAAGAACGGCTTGTCTATACGGCCGGACTCGCGTACGCGAAAAGAGAGTTCTGGTGGACGACGCATGTGACGTCTTCGCCGAAAAAATCCCTAGGAAATCCGTCGCGTACGCGAAAGACCGCGGGCCCTTGGCCCAGCCTTCGCGTACGCGAAAGGGCCCATTCTTCGCGTACGCGAAAATTTTCGGAAAGTCGCCTCGCAAAAATCTTCGCGTACGCGAACCGAAAAATTTTTCGCGTACGCGAAGATGGGCTCTCTTCGCGTACGCGAAAAATTTTCCGGTTCGCGTACGCGAAGATTTTTGCGAGGCGACTTTCCGAAAATTTTCGCGTACGCGAAGAATGGTCCCTTTCGCGTACGCGAAGACTTTGCAAGGTGTCGGTCCGAATATGGAGAACAAGCACATTTTCGTGTACGCGAAGGAAGAAGCCTTCGCGTACGCGAAGAATTCCTGATTTTGCATAAACGACAATGGCGTGGAATTGATTCTCGCTTCAATACGAACTACGAGGGCGAAGGGAGCCCATTCTTTGCCTACGCGAAGACTTTGCGAGGTGCGCGTCCAAAAATTTTTGCGTACGCGAAGGCTTTGCAGGATACCTATTAAAGTGAAAATTTGCAATTCGAATGCTCGAAATTTTCTCTCGCGGGCGTAAAATGATTATCGATTTTATTATGTGGCGACCACGAAAATTGTCTGCTGAGCATTGTTTTGATTGAGTTGCATAACCCCCCACCGCGTGTTCTGCCCATTATACTAGATAAGTTTTCTCGTTTACCAGCCTGGTGATAATGGTCCACAAAAATCCGTAGACGTAAATACCTTCAATAGCTCCTGTAGAGTCATGCTGGTCCCCAAGTCTTGAAATCAAAATTTAATGTTTCTTTGAAACGGCTCTTGGGTATCATGTAATTTTGTTGAGGTGCAGATTGACGCGGTGATATGCAATATGCATGTCACAATCACCTTTTGTGCGATATGACTCTACTAGGTGAAACCAAAATATGATTTTATTAGGGTATCTTAACAACTTCTGAAATCATGCCTTCTTCCCTCAGAATTTGCTCAAGTTCAAACTATGATGCTTGGGTTGTGACGGTTAACCGTCACAGCCGTGATTAGGAAAATCTCTCGTCGCCGTCTCGAGCCAGCAAACGAGAAGTATCAGTATTAACTCGAAATACTTCTCATTTTTGTTGAGGGCTGGCTCGAGAGGACGACGACGACGAGCGACGAGAGAGACTGCGGATGCTGCAGATACCGAGATGCCTGCGCGCGGGCAACCCTCCCTGCACCCAGGTTAGCCGCCGCAGCCCGGTTTCAAGGGGGCTGCGGGACCAGCAGCCGACGGATCGCGATTTCCACAGCTGGGTGGCCCGGAGGGCTTCCCCAGGGCACTGAAGCCTTGTTTGGCCCTCACACCGGCCCTCCCCAGCCCACGGACATGCTCCTGCACTACACCATGCCCCGGGGCATGTCTGTGCACATCGGACGACGGCGATAATTTTACGGACGGGGCTCTCGCTCGCGGGTGGGCGAGGGCACAAAACGGACACATTTGGGCACCGCGGGGTACTTGCTACACCACCCACGACATCACCGCGCGGACGACGCACCCGGTGCACACCCACATACGGCACACACACTGCTGCAGGACACGAGGAAATGATGCGCACGGCACGCGGGGCCCGGGTGACGATGACAGCATGCAGCAGACGGATGGCTCTCCTGGTGATGTGCTTCCCGGGCTGCCAGCCATCCAGGCAATCGCCCCATACGCTGCAGCCCGGGGCAGCGAGCATGCTTGCAGCAATGGGGTTATGGACCCACGGACCATCTGACATACAGGTACATCGTGTACCTGGCGTATCGCACACCCGCGCACAACACCAGGATGGCCACCCACCGCACGGGTGACCATCACGTGGACGCGGATGGGCCCGGGTGACCCAGCGGACGACCGCGATGACGGACAGGCCGGTGCACGTGGCCAGAGCAGACAGCTGACTGGCGGCGGACGAGATGTGGCGGCGCTGCGGGCATGTAAATCCGGGCCACACCCGGGTGTTAGTGGCCACGAAAATCTGACGGACGATCACCTGGACAGCGGTCACTGGGCAAATTTGGACTTGCGGACGACATTTACATGTACGTAGGGCTATGCACACATGAGTATGCTAATATGGGACTGTGCGCAGCACATATATAGATATACTGCGGCCATGCGGACTTGATATTACTAAGCTACGGGCGGTCGCGAGTATATATAGATATACTGCGGCAATACGGACTAGATATAGATATACACGGACATGTATAAGGGCTATACGAGGTGAAAGCGTGGAGTTGCGGCAAGCGCGAGTGCGCGATGCCTCCGCGTGTATTTTAGCGGTGCATGCGCGTGAGCGGGACAGAAGATTCTCTGGGTGGAGGCATCAGGACCGTAGATACTGCAATTGATGCGCTTGCAGCGAATTTCGGAGAATCTGAGCTACTGTATAGAACAAGTATAGCGGACTGGACTTGAATATTTGGCGCGCTCAGCCGCCAGTTGGCGCTGCTAGTGTTCCGGTAAAATTGGACGGACCAATCAGAGGGCTTGACTTCAGTGAAGACGAAGGCGCGGACTTGGTGAAGAAAAAGCAGCCATTGTGACACTTGTGGATCGCCTACTGTGCCGGACACACGTATCAGTCGCGCCCGCGAATAAAATTAGGAGCACGTGCCCAGACGCGAGTCCCTCCAGGAGTCCGTGTTGCCAGGACAAGTAGCTCGGGACCCAGTGGACCACGGGAGCAATAATTGGACCCCAAAAATAGTCGGAGCAGCAGATAAATCGGACGAGGACAAATACGCAAGCCAGGACGATGGCAGCCAACGGTGAGTGGTTTTGCTAAATCTTTTTGGATTCTCTCGTCGGGAGTGCGCTAAGAGCCTCGTGCGTGCGGAGGGCAGATCGTCGTGCCCGCGGACTGGACAGGCTCCTGGAGGGGCTTCGCGAGCTGGTGCACCGCGTGTTCGTGGACAAGACGTCCCAAGTGGCGTACGCGCGTTGGAAAATTGCACCAGCGGACCAGAAGCAGCAACCGCGTCGCGCATAAAATTTTGGAGCAGCAGTTTGGAGGAGTTTGACGCGTGCTCGTGGACAAGACGTCTTGGAAAGACGTGCGCGCGGTAGGAAATTCGTGTCGTGGACAGACCTCCTGGAGGAGGCGCGCGTGGACGAGGACCTAGTGAATATTGAACGATATATATCTGGACTGGGAGCCAGGTGCGTGATCGTGCGCCTGTTGCTCGAGCGTGTGGGACAACCGAGCATCGGAGCACCAGCCATCTTGGGTGCTTGCCGTTCCGCGCGCGTTGCGTGGGCTGCAGAGCGGCCATTTTGGACGATACATTTTGGAGTAATTAAATTTGTGGAAAATTATCGGAGCAGGGACTGGACAAGCTGTGCTCTACGGAGCACAGGTAGATTTCGCGAGTGATTGGACGGAGTGTGGCCTTTTTCCTTTGTGTAGTGAATTTTCTTATTGTATTTCACAGGTTAATTGAGAGACGTTTGAGATTTGATGAGATTGACTGATATTTTCGGACAGTGATTAGAGTCATTCGGACGAATGTCGGTATAGAATCATATGTGAAATTTAATGTATCGACCGCGTAGAAGCAGCGTAAAGAATAGAGGCCAAATTATTTATTATTAAAAATTCGATTTATTATTTATGAGCGTGCGCCCTCCCTCCCCCACTTTATTTCCAGGGTTGAGTCACGGTAGGTGTTGCTGAGGACGAGTAGCGGAGTAGCTGAATTTCGGAGCCGTTTCGCCGTTCGCGCGCGTATTACCTGCGATCTTAGGTCAAGAGTCCCGTTGAAAAATAAATTAGTTGTGATGGTAAAAATACCACGTCACAAATGGCGACCGTGACAGGACTCTGCGGCTTCTGAAAAATTCAGAATAAAAATTTACGGACTAGACGCGAAGCGCTGCGAATATTTTGGACGGATCGGAAATTTTTCCGATATATTGGACTTGGAAATTTCGCGATTTTGGACAGATTTGCGTGCGTGCGAGGCTCTTCGCGTAGTAGTAGTAGTGTAGTGCCCTCTCTCACACCCTGATCATATTGAAGGTGAATATTTCTCCCCGTATGTGAATATTATGAGCCCCCCTGCAGCCCTGCTCCCTAGGACAAGTAGAGTAGTTGCTTAAAATCATTTTTTGCGAGAATTTCCACTCGTGTAGAATAATTTTTATAGCATCTTACCAAGGTTTTAGGACAGTGAGGTGAATTTTTTCGGACTTGGAAAAATTCTAGAGGCCCCTATGTTTGCAGAACGATCCTCCCAATGCATGGTGTGATGATTGAATAATTTTTTGATGTATAATTTGGACATGATGGTGATCCTGGCCCGTTCCATTTCCACGTAAGTACTCCTACACCCCGGACAAGGAAATTCTTTCGAATTTCATCCTACCCAAATCCTATTATCGGACTCTGGCAGGGTGTTAGGTAATTTTGTGGTGACTTGGACCTTAGGTGGTTGGGAATTTTCACGGACCAGACTCAGCTGCTGAGTATTTGGAAATTTTCTAGGACTTTTTGAATTAATTTAGGGGTACTAGGAAATCGGACAAGACTCAATTGCTGAGTATTAGGTTCCCTAGGAATTTTCTGGGACTTGTGAAATAAAATTGGAGGTACTAGAAAATCGGACAAGACTCAATTGTTGAGTATTAGGTTCTCTGATGATTTTTTCTAGGACTTGAACATAAATTTGGGTTCACTAGATGATCGGACGAGACTGACTTGCTGAGAGTTAGGATCCGTGAAGATTTTTCTGGGCATTTTGGAATAAGTTTAGAGGACGGAGTGGACTTATTTGCGGACAATAGAGGGCTGAATAGTTGCAGGTGGGAATATTAGAGAACGGAGACACGATTTCACTTGTTTAGGTTGGACTGAAGATTGAATTGTCGGAGTTTCGGACTGGTGTAGAATGAAAAGAGGGAGACCTCCGGGCAAGAAGAATAAAGTAGTCGAGCAACCAAAACTACCGTTGCCTGGACTGCTCAAGTGTGGCGATCAGGACCTCATTCGATTGTTAGAGAGGGACGGACGGTATTTACATTTGGCAAAGTTGATTTGGCCACTGGACGGTGAACAGATCACCGCGCGATTGGAAGCTAAAGGACTGAACGAGCGAGGGACTAGAGAACGGACTCGATCGCGATTAATTAGATCGGAAATTCGGGACTGTTTTCCGGACGAGGACGTGCCGTGGGACCCTCAAATCGACGAAGCTGGTGGGGTAGACCCGTTCGCTCATCCAGAGGATTGGCGTCGCCCACCGGCGACCTTGAATAGCTCAGCTCGCGTGACTTTTACGGAAACTAGGAGCTCATTGGTCATGGATTCGACTCAAGCGGTGGGGCTTACGGGAGCTGCGGGTGCCTCAATTCATGGCATCCCAAGTTCGGACGGACAAGTGCGGGAGCCTCTCGCTCTCACGATTCCGGTGACCTCTTTGACGAATGTGACGAGCCGGTTGACGACGACAGTAACCACAGTGAGCACAGCGAGCACCACCACTAGCTCGGCATTCCAAGTGACGAGTAGTATTCCACGCCCAATCTCGTCGCCAGCTGCAGGCCGCTCACCGTTTATCGTGCCTGCTACGACGGCTTATCAGATCTCCGCGACAGGGTATCAATTGATGAGCCGAATGGCTGCGATGTCTCAGGCCATATTAGCGGGAGCAGCTATACCGGACGCGCCCGCTACAACCGCTGTTCAGCAGCCTCGGACGTGGGCAAGAGCGGACGACATGATACTGACTCCCGGACTAGGGGGCCCCATGCCACCCCGGACGAGGACCACGGAGCCTATGTCGACACTAGGACACATGAACACATCGGTTGCTAATACCTCTGGGGTCAGAGTAGCGGACCAGCGTCGGTTGTTTGACCCAGAGAGCGATGATGGGATGTCAAACCCGCGGAGCCGGACGAGTGACAGTGATTCGCAGGCTCTTCCCGAGAATTACGTACCAAAGCGATCAACTGGGTCTCGGTATTCGCGGCTTCTAACGACGGACTACCGGGACATGGAAGAAGCTATGGGAAATACTCCGGACGCAGCTCGCAGGCAGTCTCAGTGGTGGAACGCAACGATGGAATGGGACGATGGTGATTTGAAAGGCGCGAAGCCTCGCGCGAGTCGCGGGCGCTGTCGAGACTCAGTTTATGGACGTGACCGTCGTGATCACTCTAGAGACGACGACCCACCTCCGGTGCACTCACGCACCAGAGATCGACGGGTGGAGTATCGCGATGATTCCAGCGATAGCGGACGTAGCTATAGGGACCGGGTGAAAGTTTATGACGCGCGGCCCCGACAAGTAGAGCATGTGCCTGCAAGCCACCCTGCGGTTAGTGGACCAACATACTTGCCTGAACACAGAGAGCCTGCTGGTCAACACCAACCCCAGTTGAGGGACGTGAACGCGGACCAGAGGCCCCTCGAACCCCAGGTGGACAGTCACGGGCCTCGTAGCGGACCAGAACCGGCTCGGGTGGAACGAGCACGCCCTCAGGGTTGCTCAATTCAACGGACGGAACCAGAACCAATCCATCGTGAGCGCAGTCGCTCAGGTGAGAGTAGGCGCAGCTTGAATCATCCGTCCCACTCACAGAGAGGACGAGACGATTCTCGAGAAAGTAGGGGACGCAGAGATTCCTCTCGTGGACATGGGAACGGACGTGAGCGAGAATCGGGAAATCGCGCGGATCAGCGGCGCTCGAGGGACGGTCATGATAGGCGCGAAAGACCGAGAGACGCGGACCGCTGGCGTGATAATCGTCGCAGCAATTATAGAGACAGCTCTTCGGACAACTCAGCTGAGCGAAACTCACGACGTGATCGGAGATCCGGGTCTGATTCGGACAGATCAAGGCGCCGAGGCGGGCGGCGGGGATCTAGGGACTCGCGTAGGAACAGACGCGATGGGAATAGGGACCGCGGACGGGATAGTAGCAGTGACTCGGACTATGACTCTTCGGACGGTGAATCAACCCGTAGTCGCGGTGGACAAGTAACGGGACGGACGTTCCAAGTGATCAAAATGCTGCAGAGCATGAAAATCAATTTTGGCGGTAGTGAGAAAGATGGACCAGAGGACTTCTTGGCCAATCTTAAGGACTGTAGGCGTATGTTACCGGTGTCTGACAGGGAAATGCTCTCAGCAGTGCCAGCAGCCCTCAGCAAGGACGCTAGACACTGGTTTAGGACTCACCAGGACGAGTTTAGGGACTGGATTGATTTTAAGCGCGCTTTTAGGACTCAATACGTGGGTCACTTGGACCGCCAGGACTTAATGGACGAGCTGTTGCATCGGACCCAAGCGAAAGGCGAGAAAGTGGCAAAGTATTTGACGTGCGTGAAGATCATTCTGGGACACTTTAAGAGGCCACCGAGGGACAGGGACGTTTTTGAAATCGTGCGCAGAAATCTACTGCCAGAATTGCGGAAATACTTGGACACGAGAGATGTGCGAAACTTGGACGATATTCAGTACTACGGAAAGAGGTTTGAGAAGGACAGGGACTTGGACGCTCGATACGCAGCGCCCCCACCAAGGGACAAGGCACGCATACCTGGAGCAGCGTACCAAGGACCCGCACAAGCCCCTCAGAGAGGTAGATCTGGGAAGACGGAGACTGCTGCACTAGAGCAAACGGACTTAGCACAGATCGAGGCATCTAAACCTGCCCCAAGTGCGCAGAACACGAATCAGGGTCGTAATAAGGGACAGACTGGCAAAAACGGAGCTAGGAACGGACAAAATCAGGCCACGCCAACTGGCGCAGCGACGCCTAGTGCCCCACCTGCCACGCCACCGAGTGCTCCGACTCCAGTCACGCAGCCCTCGCCTGCCCCTCCGACACACTGGAATCCGGACCCTGGACAATGGGCCATGATGTACCCTCGGTACCCATACTTTCCTTATCCGGGATACGGACCACGGAGGCCACCAGGCAGCGGACGAGTGCGCCCACAGGTAGATCGCGCGGTGAGAGGGGAACAGTTGGCCAAGGGACTCTGCTTTAACTGTAACAAACCGGACCACTTTGCAAATGTATGCCCCACTCGACAATGCTATAAGTGCTCCGCACTTGGACATACCGCAAATGAATGCCCAGATGCTGCAACTGCTACATCGGGAGCCGGAGCTCTGGTGAAGGACAGGTGTCAGCTATGCAATAAAGAGGGGGTGACTGCGCAAAACTGCCCGGACTGCAAGTATCGACTTGAATATGTGGGAAACGGACCAGCGGGGGCCCAGAAGGACCCAAGTGCTGTGCCCCCGCCCAAATAAGTGAGATCTTGGGAACGGACGAGAAGCCCGTGAGCTTTGTGGAAGGCTTACGGAGTGATAAGTGTCCGGAGACCCAAGTGGACGAGAAGCCCGTGAGCTTTGTGGAAGGCTCACGGAGTGATAAGTGTCCGGAGACCCGAGTGGACGAGAAGCCCGTGAGCTTTGTGGAAGGCTCACGGAGTGATAAGTGTCCAGAAGGTGAAATAGAAGTGAAACCCGCGAGTCTTGTGGAAGACTTGGCTGGAGATGAGAGAGCAGTGGAAAATGAGACAAAGAGCCTGGTAGAGGGCGACGTAGACGGGACACGGTTAGCTACGCCACGGGTCGCGGGACCCGAGAACCTTGAGGAAGGTGTGGCTGGGGCGCGACCGAAAACACCATGGATCGTGGGATCCGAGAACCGTTGGGACGGTATGGTGAAGGACCGGACTACCAAACCCTGGGCAGTGAGAGCAAAAGACCGTGAAGCGGGTCGTGCGAGTTGTAAAGACCCCACAGAGCGGTGGGTGATTGTGGATGAATGGACCCCAGGAAAGGGGGTAGTGCGGAAGCGGTACACTGGGGAAGCAGCAGATCGAATCATGCATGGGCAAAGAGAAGTCAAGAAGCTCTCCACGCTCGGTGTGCTGCGCGCTATGGCCGAGACGGACATTCCCTTGGCTGACAAATTTCTTCCCATAGCAAGACCGATTGACAAGACGGACCACTCTTCAAGGAACGGAGAACCCGAGATAAATTCTAAGCTGGGGACTGGTGAGGCCAGCAAGGCTGTCAAGAATTATCAAGCGTGGCTCAAGTTCATGGAAGCTGAGGAGGTCGAGTCAACAGTTGAAATCTCCGAGGCGGCTGGAGTAACTGAAGCTCGGAGCTTCGACGACGGACGAATCGGACATGTGGCCCCGGAATACCGTGTATTTGCGTACGTGGGACCATGGACTGCTGAGGAACTGGACAGAGGACCGGACGTGAAGCCCGTACCACGGAACTATGTTGAGGTGGTACTCGGGGGACGATCTTTCGCGGCCTTGTATGACCCAGGAGCCCAAGTGTCTATGGTGGGACCAAAAGTCGCCAAATACTATGAGGATAGAATTCATAGACAGGCAGGTTATCTCAAGAGCGCAGTTGGGAAGAGCGTAACTCCGGCGGCGGGGTTGTTGAGAGTAACTATGGAAATTGATGGCCATACTCGGACTATCGTGATGCAAGTGGTGAAGGAGTTGAACCATGACATGTTGCTGGGCATGGACTTCATGGACGCGTGGCAGTCGGACTCTCAGAACGCGGACGGTCGGTGGAGAGTATTGCAGGGTGAATACAAGGACTTTATTGGGACAAATAAGGCCCCCGAAAACCGAGTTTTCGCTGAATGTGCTGGACTGGCAGCAATTAGATTGCAGGAGAAGAGGGCTGTGGAGGACATGGTCCAAAAGATGATTGACGAAGCGGGGGACCAACTGGGCTTGACAAAGCTCAGAAAGCACAAGATTACACTGCTGGACAATACACCGATTCGACACAAGTACAGACGTATGTCACCGGCCATGCTAGAGGTGGCAAGAGCGGAGGTGAAGCGACTTACGGACGCCGGACGTATAGAGCCATCAAAGAGTGCTTGGAGCAGTGCTCCGGTTTTGGTCAGGAAGAGTGATGGGAAGTACAGATTCTGTATCGACTATAGGGACTTGAATAAAGTGACGAAGAAGGACGCGTACCCCCTCCCCAACATGGACTCTATACTGGACAAGCTGCGGAGGGCAAAATACATCTCAAAGATCGACTTGAAGGAGGCGTACATGCAAATTCCTATGCATGAGGACAGTAAGGAGCTCACGAGCTTCTCCCTTCCGGGCGTTGGCTCCTGGGCCTTTACTTCCATGCCCTATGGCTTGACCAATGCACCCTCAGAATTTCAGCGACTTATAGACGAATTATTCGGACCTGACCTTGAACCATTTGTGTTCGGGTATCTTGACGACTTGATCATTGTAACGGACTCCTATGAGGACCATGTAAAGTACGTCAGGTTGGTCATGGAGCGCTTAATTGGAGCCGGCCTAAAAGTCAACAAGGACAAGTGTGATATCTGTTGCCAGCAGGTCAGATATTTGGGGTTTCTTCTGGACGCAGAAGGACTGAGGCCAGACCCGGAGAAGGTTGCTCCAGTAAGAGACTATCCAGCTCCGAAAAACCTAAAACAGTTGCGATCATTCTTGGGGATGGTGGGCTGGTACTCCAGGTTCATTGAACACGAATCTGAGATCAAAGTACCCCTCCTTAAGCTTCTGAAAAAGGACGTGAAGTGGACGTGGGACGCGGAGCAACAAGAAGCGTTTGAAAAGCTTAAAGAAGCTCTGACAACGGCCCCAGTGTTGGCCAGGCCAGATTTTTCAAAAGTCTTCACGATCCAGTGTGACTCGAGCGCGTATAGCCTTGGAGCCGTGCTGACACAAGAAGGGGAGGACGGAGAGCACCCAATTGTGTACTGTAGTCGAAGCCTCACGCCGGCCGAGAGAAACTGGACCGCCACGGAGCGAGAGAATCTGGCTGTTTTATGGGCCATCGAAAAATTCCGACCGTATGTGGAGGGGACTCATTTCAAAGTGATTACGGACCACAGCGCTCTAAAATGGTTGAGAGAACTCAAAGATCCGATAGGACGCCTGGCTCGATGGGCTCTGAAGCTCCAGCAATGGGACTTCGAGTTGTCTCACCGCTCCGGACGGCTCCACAGGGTGCCAGATGCCCTCTCTAGGTTGCATGACCCGGTGGACGCGGAGGACGAAAACGGGACAGAAGTAGCTGGACTCGAGATTAAATCGGACCCGTGGTACACCAAACGAATTGAGGAAGTGCGATCCAGGCCGGAAAAATGGAGAAATTGGAGTTGAGGACGGACAGTTGTACAGATTTCGGACAGATGCGATGCTGGACCCGATCACATCACCGCACGAAAAGTGGCGCTTGGTAGTACCAGTAGCTCTTCGTGAAAGAGTATTGGAGGACGCCCACTGCATCGCTTCAGCAGGACATTTAGGGGTAGAAAAGACATATGACCGGGTGGCCAGAGAGTACTCGTGGCCCGGACTGTATCACGACGTGGTGGTATTTGTTGGTCAATGCCAGCTATGCCAGAAGTATAAGGCTTCTCAACTCGGACCTCACGGACTACTCGGGTCGCGGATCGTGGAATCGCCTTGGGTGGCCATTTCAGCGGACTTGATGGAATTTCCCCCGAGCAAGAGGGGTTTCAAATACCTTCTGGTGCTCCAGGATTTGTTCACGAAGATGATAGAGACCAAACCTTTGCGTAAAGCGGACGGAAAATCGGTTCTGGCTGGGATAGAGGACTTAGTTTTGTTTCGATGGGAAACCCCGGACTATATCTTAGTGGACAACGGTAAGGAGTTCGACAATAAGCTCTTGGCGGACCGACTAGCTGAATATGGAGTCAAGCAAGTGTTTACCCCCCCCTTACCATCCCCAGGCCAACGCTACGGAGCGCCAGAATAGGACTTTGAAGACCATGATAGCTCAGTACGTTAAGGATGATCATAGAGACTGGGACCTGCACATACATGAGTTCAGACATGCTGTGAACACGGCAGTTCAATCGACACTAAAAGTTTCACCAGCGTTTTTGAATTACGGACGGAATCCGAGGCCTGTGAAGAGCTTGAGACGCGAGCTGTTGGACGGAAAACCGGTGGAACCGATAGACGTGGACACCTGGACAGAGAGAATGAAGCGTTCGGACGCGCTGAGGGACTTCGTGTTGAAAAATATCGATAAAGCTCGGGAAAAGCAGGCTGCGCATTATAATCGCGGACGGAAACACGTACAGTTTCAGGTGGGAGATATGGTCGGACGACGGACGCACTTTCTATCAATCGCCGCGAATAAGTTTTCTAAGAAGCTCGCGCCAAAATATGAGGGACCATTCAAAATCGTGAAAGTCAAATCACCGCTAGTCTACGTACTTGAAGGGGACCTAGGTAGAACCCTGCCAGAAGCCCATGTATCCCAGTTGAAACGTTGGATCCCTCCCCGTAATTCGGACAGTTAAGGACAAGCCGCCAGGACAAGACGTCGTAAGACGTAAGCGGGGCGATGAATCGGACCAAAGTAAGATGCTATGATTTTTCTTTATTTTTCCTCCCTGTTCAAGTTGAATGAATGCATAAATCCATGACCGTAGGGCCCAGGGTGGCTTTATCCCTTCCCCGTAGAACTTTTTCAAATTTTCCTAGAGTGATAGGACAGCCAGTAGAGTGATTTCCCTTCAGTATGATTGTGTGAGAGAGTGAGCGGGTGATGATCCCCATATTCATGAATATATAATATAATTTGATTTTGAATCTGCTGATTGAGGCAGCGACGAGAGAATTTGAAAGGCGAGAATGCGCCACCTAAGTATCGGCAAGACCACTCCCTTCCGGAGGACCCCCGCCCCCCTTAGTGGGGGGTAATGTGACGGTTAACCGTCACAGCCGTGATTAGGAAAATCTCTCGTCGCCGTCTCGAGCCAGCAAACGAGAAGTATCAGTATTAACTCGAAATACTTCTCATTTTTGTTGAGGGCTGGCTCGAGAGGACGACGACGACGAGCGACGAGAGAGACTGCGGATGCTGCAGATACCGAGATGCCTGCGCGCGGGCAACCCTCCCTGCACCCAGGTTAGCCGCCGCAGCCCGGTTTCAAGGGGGCTGCGAGACCAGCAGCCGACGGATCGCGATTTCCACAGCTGGGTGGCCCGGAGGGCTTCCCCAGGGCACTGAAGCCTTGTTTGGCCCTCACACCGGCCCTCCCCAGCCCACGGACATGCTCCTGCACTACACCATGCCCCGGGGCATGTCTGTGTACATCGGACGACGGCGATAATTTTACGGACGGGGCTCTCGCTCGCGGGTGGGCGAGGGCACAAAACGGACACATTTGGGCACCGCGGGGTACTTGCTACACCACCCACGACATCACCGCGCGGACGACGCACCCGGTGCACACCCACATACGGCACACACACTGCTGCAGGACACGAGGAAATGATGCGCACGGCACGCGGGGCCCGGGTGACGATGACAGCATGCAGCAGACGGATGGCTCTCCTGGTGATGTGCTTCCCGGGCTGCCAGCCATCCAGGCAATCGCCCCATACGCTGCAGCCCGGGGCAGCGAGCATGCTTGCAGCAATGGGGTTATGGACCCACGGACCATCTGACATACAGGTACATCGTGTACCTGGCGTATCGCACACCCGCGCACAACACCAGGATGGCCACCCACCGCACGGGTGACCATCACGTGGACGCGGATGGGCCCGGGTGACCCAGCGGACGACCGCGATGACGGACAGGCCGGTGCACGTGGCCAGAGCAGACAGCTGACTGGCGGCGGACGAGATGTGGCGGCGCTGCGGGCATGTAAATCCGGGCCACACCCGGGTGTTAGTGGCCACGAAAATCTGACGGACGATCACCTGGACAGCGGTCACTGGGCAAATTTGGACTTGCGGACGACATTTACATGTACGTAGGGCTATGCACACATGAGTATGCTAATATGGGACTGTGCGCAGCACATATATAGATATACTGCGGCCATGCGGACTTGATATTACTAAGCTACGGGCGGTCGCGAGTATATATAGATATACTGCGGCAATACGGACTAGATATAGATATACACGGACATGTATAAGGGCTATACGAGGTGAAAGCGTGGAGTTGCGGCAAGCGCGAGTGCGCGATGCCTCCGCGTGTATTTTAGCGGTGCATGCGCGTGAGCGGGACAGAAGATTCTCTGGGTGGAGGCATCAGGACCGTAGATACTGCAATTGATGCGCTTGCAGCGAATTTCGGAGAATCTGAGCTACTGTATAGAACAAGTATAGCGGACTGGACTTGAATATTTGGCGCGCTCAGCCGCCAGTTGGCGCTGCTAGTGTTCCGGTAAAATTGGACGGACCAATCAGAGGGCTTGACTTCAGTGAAGACGAAGGCGCGGACTTGGTGAAGAAAAAGCAGCCATTGTGACACTTGTGGATCGCCTACTGTGCCGGACACACGTATCAGTCGCGCCCGCGAATAAAATTAGGAGCACGTGCCCAGACGCGAGTCCCTCCAGGAGTCCGTGTTGCCAGGACAAGTAGCTCGGGACCCAGTGGACCACGGGAGCAATAATTGGACCCCAAAAATAGTCGGAGCAGCAGATAAATCGGACGAGGACAAATACGCAAGCCAGGACGATGGCAGCCAACGGTGAGTGGTTTTGCTAAATCTTTTTGGATTCTCTCGTCGGGAGTGCGCTAAGAGCCTCGTGCGTGCGGAGGGCAGATCGTCGTGCCCGCGGACTGGACAGGCTCCTGGAGGGGCTTCGCGAGCTGGTGCACCGCGTGTTCGTGGACAAGACGTCCCAAGTGGCGTACGCGCGTTGGAAAATTGCACCAGCGGACCAGAAGCAGCAACCGCGTCGCGCATAAAATTTTGGAGCAGCAGTTTGGAGGAGTTTGACGCGTGCTCGTGGACAAGACGTCTTGGAAAGACGTGCGCGCGGTAGGAAATTCGTGTCGTGGACAGACCTCCTGGAGGAGGCGCGCGTGGACGAGGACCTAGTGAATATTGAACGATATATATCTGGACTGGGAGCCAGGTGCGTGATCGTGCGCCTGTTGCTCGAGCGTGTGGGACAACCGAGCATCGGAGCACCAGCCATCTTGGGTGCTTGCCGTTCCGCGCGCGTTGCGTGGGCTGCAGAGCGGCCATTTTGGACGATACATTTTGGAGTAATTAAATTTGTGGAAAATTATCGGAGCAGGGACTGGACAAGCTGTGCTCTACGGAGCACAGGTAGATTTCGCGAGTGATTGGACGGAGTGTGGCCTTTTTCCTTTGTGTAGTGAATTTTCTTATTGTATTTCACAGGTTAATTGAGAGACGTTTGAGATTTGATGAGATTGACTGATATTTTCGGACAGTGATTAGAGTCATTCGGACGAATGTCGGTATAGAATCATATGTGAAATTTAATGTATCGACCGCGTAGAAGCAGCGTAAAGAATAGAGGCCAAATTATTTATTATTAAAAATTCGATTTATTATTTATGAGCGTGCGCCCTCCCTCCCCCACTTTATTTCCAGGGTTGAGTCACGGTAGGTGTTGCTGAGGACGAGTAGCGGAGTAGCTGAATTTCGGAGCCGTTTCGCCGTTCGCGCGCGTATTACCTGCGATCTTAGGTCAAGAGTCCCGTTGAAAAATAAATTAGTTGTGATGGTAAAAATACCACGTCACAGGGTATTAAGCTACATATCAGCCAATTAAACTAATTTCAGATGGATGATGGACCATCAATTCAGAGAGTCAGCAGATATCTCCAGGGATTCAGGCAGCTTCGGGAGAAAAATTTTAGATCTACCTAAGATTAGTGTGAGAATCAGACATGAATTGGTAGTTGCCTAATGTGTAGTTCAATCTCTAAATTCACGCCAATTTTTAGGAAGGGAGAATTGATGTTGAGAGTGATTAAAATACTTTAGTAGAATCATATTTTGGTTCTACCTATTAGTAAAGTCATATTGCACAAAAGCTGATTGATCCATGCGTATTGCGTATCAACTCATCAATCTGCAACTCAACGAAATCACATGCATCACACCTAAGAGCCGTTTTAATGAAACATTGATTTTTAATTTCAAGACTTGGGGACCAGCATGACTTTACAGGAGCTATTGAAGGTACGTCTACGGATTTTTGTGGATCATTATCACTAGGCTGGTGATCACAAAAACATATCTAGTAATAAGCAGAAGAGCACGCGGCGGGGGGTTAATTATGCAGCTGGATCAAAACAATGCTCAGCAGACGATTTCCGTGGTTGCTACATAAAATCAATAATCATTTTACACCCGCGAGAAAAAATTTCGCGCGCGGGCTGCGCCGTGCGAATTGCGAAATTTTTACTTCAATAGGTACCCAGAGCGCCGTTTCAAAGATCTTCGCGTACGCGAAGGAGCCATCATCTCGCGTGCGCGAAGACTTTGCAAGGTGCCGGTCTCAATATGGAGAACAGGCATATTTTCGCGTACGCGAAGAATTCCTGATTTCGCATAGGCGACAATGGCGTGGATTTAATGCTCGCTCCAATCGAGCAGCTAGCAGGTCTGTGTAGCGTACCACATTCGCGTACGCGAACACGAAAAGCGAGATACTCAATTGTCAGGTACGCAAAGAGAGCAGTCACGAGTCATTGGCATGAGGATTACAAGGTGTTTCTTGCAAAGTTAGTTGCCTGGTTAAATAATCCGCGCTGGACGGCAAGGTCTCAGGTGTGTGGGCTTCGAGCGAGGGGGGCAGCGATGACCCTTATCTCTGTGTGTGTATGTGCTCGCGTGATGTACACATACATGTATGCTCAGACAACCAACTATGGCCCTGGATCCGCCTCTGCGTGAAAGCTTTACGAGGCGCCTTTCCAAATATTTCGCGTACGCGAACGGGGAACGATTTCGCGTGCGCGAAATTAGTATGTCATCCACTCTTGCCTTTTCAGTCAAAATAGATACATAATCTTGGCTCCAAGATGGAGACCACCTTCTGAGCAGTTTTTCTTGACATTTCTTCATTCCCAGCTATTTCTGCAGCATTCCGCTGGCAATCTGTCACCAGTTTTGATCAGGCGCAAATTTTCGTGATGTTTGTAAAAGATTGCTAGAAGGTTCCACATTAATATCCCAAAAGTATGATTATCGATCCCACTGACAATTTTTCAGTAAACCACTTGCTGAAAAATCTTCGAATTTCCTAGAATCTTCAGAAAGATAAGAGTTTCACTTAAAAACCATTCTCAAATATCTCTGAGATATTGCACGGAATGCCTGTTCTCCATATTGAGACCGGCACCTTGCAAAGTCTTCGCGCACGCGAGATGATGGCTCCTTCGCGTACGCGAAGATTTTTGAAACGGCGCTCTGCAAAGCCTTCGCGTACGCAAAAATTTTTGGACGCGCACCTCGCAAAGTCTTCGCGTAGGCAAAGAATGGGCTCCCTTCCCCCTCGTAGCTCGTATTGAAGCGAGAATCAATTCCACGCCATTGTCGTTTATGCAAAATCAGGAATTCTTCGCGTACGCGAAGGCTTCTTCCTTCTCGTACACGAAAATGTGCTTGTTCTCCATATTCGGACCGACACCTTGCAAAGTGTTTCGCGTACGCGAAGACTCTTCGCGTACGCGAAAGGGCCCATTCTTCGCGTACGCGAAAAGTTTCGGAAAGTCGCCTCGCAAAAATCTTCGCGTACGCGAACCGGAAAATTTTTCGCGTACGCGAAGATGGGCTTTCGCGTACGCGAAGGCTGGGCCAAGGGCCCGCGGTCTTTCGCGTACGCGACGGATTTCCTAGGGATTTTTTCGGCGAAGACGTCACATGCGTCGTCCACCAGAACTCTCTTTTCGCGTACGCGAAGGTTCGCGTACGCGACTTCGCGTACGCGAGTCCGGCCGTATAGACAAGCCGTAAAAAGAATGACTCATATATTTTTAACATTGAGGTCAACAAGGGTCTATTTGGAAACGGCAGTCCGATCAAGACGAGTTTACTCAACCACCTCGGTCCCAAAATCTAGTTTTTTAGGGACCACAGAGCACGCCGCTTGAGTTCAAAGAGTCAGAGACAGTTCGAAATTGTATAGGAAAATTCGTAATGAAGAGACTTTAATCGACCTGGGAATCCAAACGGTAAATTCGGATTGATCCCCACTCAACAACCAAGAAGGATTGTTGATCAACTGTAGAAATTCGTTGCAGTTAGCTCAATACAGGAAGGCCAGTATCTTCACCTACTAGATTCGCCCAAATGAGGTTCACTCGTACCGAGAGGCGGGAGGATCGAACCGAAGGCCGGATGACTGTTAATAAAAAGAACCCCAGTTGATAGATCACAATCATGCATAGTGAAATCGTAACCGAATTACTGTAATGAAGCTAGGAATTCTCCACCCTTGGCATTGTTCCTGAGAAGGAAGTGTACAGCTCAGTTGAATTTGGTGTATCTTAGGCGCAGTTGATCTTTCGTTCGATAAGATGCCTGAAAACATAGTGCAAAATAAAATTTCCTACCAAGCTCAGTACCGATCGCTCTCACAACTGTGATTCTCGAACCATCATTGAACAACTCGGTTATCAATTATGATAAGAGATTAGGAAAAAAGACTTCAGAGTTTCCAAGAGAAAAATTCCAGGCCCGTGGATTACTGTCCGGAGGTTCTTCATTTTCACAGGATTCCCCTGTGTCCAAACGCGTAAAAAAGAAGTGATCGGACTTCGGCCCACCTCCTTCGAAACCACTCGATGCAATCATTTGGACAACATAGCAAACCTAATTCGTATTTTCTGGGAGTAGCTACTACTTCTAACTACTTGTAAAAGCACGACAGCTAAACGTGGATGACCCAAAAGCGATATCATTAAACGGGAACATGGACTTATACCGTTCTGATCCGGAAAAAAAGTCGAAACTTTTTTCGAGACAAAAACGGCCATGTCGCATGTGATGCTTCAGAACGGATTTCTACTGCCGGAGTTGTGCGTACATGTTTTCACTTGTATTCTCTGTCGTTTTTCGTCAAAAACTCAATTTTCACCAAAATGGACTTATACCGTTCTGATCCGGAGCCGCCCATCAAACATAATTAAATTGAAAACGATTCAAATCGAAGAAGATGTCGTATGCACAGAGTATTTTTGATCTATTGGTTTTTTTACTCAAATATTCTAATATCAGTTCAAGCGATGTTTAAAACTCGTTTTTACCAATTTATTTCAAGATTCACTCTTCGATATTCTTTCCTTGAATTGACCTCATCTCGAGATGACTCAGTTGAATTTTCAGTTCATTTGGATGAAAATCGCGCCGTCTACAATTTTTTTACTGAAAAGGGTGATTTTTTGCATTTTTCTGGACATTTGTATTTTTTGGAATTTTTTATTTGACCTTGGAGGATATCTGGATATATTGACCCATCAAAAACATATCAAAGAAGCTACAAAAGATTTTCAAGTCAAAAGATTCATTATACTAGCTACAGCATCAATTTTTCGGCGTGGGTAGAATCGACCCAGGCTGGCCAGCTATGTCATTTGGCGGAGGTGTGCCAGCTGAGGGTTAAGTCTCCATATCGTGGAAGTTAGCCGGGGTGAAGCAGCCGGGGTAAATTATTTCCCCGTGCAGAATCTTTCCGGGGCATTGTCCACCGGGAGAACCGATTTGTCAGCCTGCGGACACATCCAATAGACCCTTCTGCGGTATTTTCAGTCATCTCTGAGCATGCGCAAGATGGGAATTGCATGTTTTAAGGGTCATTGCAGGATTTTTTCGAAAATTCGAGGACATCAAGTGGGAATAGCACCTCGACAGGATTGTGTCCACACCTAGAATTGATGAGATGATGTTCAAACATCAAATAACTACCCTTTCGCAGTATTTCTAGACACTTGCGTGTATGCGCGAGTGAGAATTTACCCACTTTTCGTCCCAAACGAAGGGTTTTCCGATGGTTCCATCCCATTGTACGAATCCGAGACTATCGTGAGGTCCTGTCTACCCAAGAGAACAATCAGAAAGTATACTGACAACGTATAGATATGATTTTCAATAATTCCCTCCCACCTCTGAGCATGAGTATGATATGAGTCTCATGTAGACCCGAGCTCACCAAGAGTGGTCAATATGTCCTTACCGCGTCATGTCCTCAATTTTAGTTGCACATTTCAATCATGTAGCTTACTGAAATATTCATTCACTCTTCATTCGTCACCGATCGAACATCAAAATTGGGTTTTGAAACGGTGATATTATGTACAAATCGAGTATCGAGTCTCACCTTGAAGTTGTCGAAACACAGCCGACATTCTGTCCTGGAATTCCGCGAACTCTCAAATGCTTCTCGATGAGTTGACTTTCGGGCTCGCGAACTGCTCTGAATGGCTCTACAAAGGCGGTAATCGATCTCACGATGACCTCACGATAGTCTCACATTCGTACAAGATGATGGAACCATCGGAAAACCCTTCGTGTGGGACGACAAGTGGGTAAATTCTCCCTCGCGCATACACCCAAGTGACTAGAAATACTGCATAAGGATATCTATTTGATGTTTGAACATCATTTGATCAATTCTAGGTGTGGACACAATCCTGTCGAGGTGCTATTCCCACTTAATCTTCTCGGTCGATGGAAAAAATCGTGGAATGATCCACAAAACATGCGATTCCCATCTTGCGCATGCTCTGAAATGACTGGAAATACCGCAGAGGGGTCTACTAGATGTGTCCGGAGGCTGACTAATCTGTTTCCCCAGTGGACGAGGCCCCAGATAGATTCTACGTGGGGAAATAATTTACCCCGGCTAACTTCTCACGGACGAAAAAGCTCAACACAGGCTCCCGCATGCTCAGAGGTGGGGGGAAACTATCCGAAATCATAGTTATACGTCATGAATATACTTTCTGATTGTTTTCTCGGGTGGACAGGACCTCACGATAGTCTCACATTCGTACAATGTGATGGAACCATCGGAAAACCCTTCGTGTGGGACGACAAGTGGGTAAATTCTCCCTCGCGCATACACCCAAGTGACTAGAAATACTGCATAAGGATATCTATTTGATGTTTGAACATCATTTGATCAATTCTAGGTGTGGACACAATCCTGTCGAGGTGCTATTCCCACTTAATCTTCTCGGACGATGGAAAAAATCGTGGAATGATCCACAAAACATGCGATTCCCATCTTGCGCATGCTCTGAAATGACTGGAAATACCGCAGAGGGATCTACTAGATGTGCCCGCAGGTTGACAAATCAGATTCCTCGATGGACAAGGCCCCAGATAGATTCTGCGCGGGAAAATATTTTACCCCGGCTAACTTCTCACGGGCGAGAAAGTCCAACACAGGCTCCCGCATGCTCAGAGGTGGGGGGAAACTATCCGAAATCATAGTTATACGTTATGAATATACTTTCTGATTGATTTCTCGGGTGGATAGGACCTTACGATAGTCTCACATTCGTACAATGTGATGGAACCATCGGAAAACCCTTCGTTTGGGACGAAAACTGGGCAAATCCTCACTCGCGCATACACCCAAGGGTCTAGAAATACTGCGAAAGGGTATTTATTTGATGTTCAAACGTCATTTGATCAATTCTAGGTGTTCACACAATCCTGTCAAGGTGCTATTTCCACTTTATGTCCTCGAATTTTCGATAAAATCGTGCAATGACCCACAAAACTCGCGATTCCCATCTTGCGCATGCTCGGAGATAACTGAAAATACCGCATAGGGGTCTATTGGATGTGCCCGCAGGCTGAAAAATCGGTTTCCCCGGTGGACAAGGCCCCAGATAGATTCAGTGCGGGAAAATAGTTCACCCCGGCTACTTTACCCTGGCTCACTTCCACGATATTAAGTCTTCGCATCCTTCAATGGATTTTTGAGAGACTGTCGATCTGTTTAGAACAGCGTCAGCAATTCTAAAAACCTACTAGAACCGGTGTTACCTTCATTATCATCTTATGAACGTAAACATCTAAAAATACCAACGCTCGACACATCCTCGAAAAACTATTGGGAATCCATATTGACTAATTCCATATAAGATCAGGCAATGAAAAAGGTTTAGATCACAGAATTTTTCGGCGAGATTCCATGCATAAAATGGAGGGATACGTGTTCTTTTGTTCTACCCGGTATCGCTCCCCTTCAGAAATGTGCCAATTTCTTCGATGGAGGCCACAAATCGAAGATTGACGGTATAAAATCAGAAAAAACTCAATTCTTCCAAAGCCAATCAACGTAGCCACTTGGACCTCGATCAGTCACATCAGTTTCACAATACTGCATGAGAAAAAATATCTAATGAGTGGAATGATCAGGAATAGAAACGAGTATTCACTCTTCATTCATAATGAGCAGAACAGAAAATGAACTAAATGTGATAGATATACATATGTGCTCTGGCGGCAAATTCGGTTCTTATAAATTTTCCCAAAAATCCTATTAGAGCTAACGAAAATCTGCCGAGTCGGGAGAAGGAGACTCTAAAGATTTCTTTAAGTTATTGGGGAAAGCAAAAAATGGGCTGAACCAAATTTGTTTTGGAAAATTTGAAACAACGAGACAGGAGTCAATCGATTTTCTAAATCAGACATTTCATTTTTAGAGCTATGAAAATTTCTGACCATTAGTGTGGTTCCCTGATACTTCATTCTATGATATCTGGAACATTGAGGAAAAGAAATGATCGAAGTAGCTAAAATCTCTCAATTCCTTACTAAAATCGGGAATTCTCAGGGAATCAAAAATCACAAATTGGCTGGCCAACCTGTCTTTAAAATTATTTCTGCAAAAGAGCTTGCACTTAAAAATCTCTCAAACTGGCATCAAGTACATGATAGAAGCCGCCGCAGCATCGTGGATAAGGTCCTTGTCTTCCACGCAGAAGGCTGGGGTTCGAATCTCGGCCCGCACCAATGTCAATTTTCATGAGTGCTTTCCGCTGGCTTCGGTGGTTCGAAACCCACCTCAAAACTGTAGGTCCTGCAGAATAACCTCGAAAGGAGGCTGAAATGGGTTTAAAGAAATACATGATAAATGTGGTTTTTTCCAACAAGAAACAAAAAAATTGTTGAAGCCGCTCGAGAAAAGAATCAAATCTACGGTTTACACTTTCATTCCTATGTAAAAAATTCATCCTCCCCGCTACATATACGTTTCTCGCGCTTTCATTTCTGGCCGACCTCATCATTTTCGGTTCAAGGTTATCACAAGGACTCCAGGGTCAGCAAGTTGGATTTTGATCATGTAGAGCTGAGGTATCCCATTATCCTTCATCACTATAAAATGTAGCTCGAATGGATCCAAACTTCTCAAAAATCGGACTCCGACGTTCCTTGACATTTCTCTACGTGATTTGTGGCAATTTGGAGTTTATTCCAAGTACTTTCGAATGAAGTTAGACGAAAAAAAATTCGTGTGCGTTTGAGGAACGCGTAAGGAACGGAATTCCGGGATTAACTTGGGTAAAATATGCATAAATACAATTTTGAGAGATGAGAGAAAGAATCGATGAATAATTAAATTTCTTTGTATACTTTCGATAGATCAGCATGATCCACAGTTTTGATAGATTTACGAATGCCAATAAGTTGTTTGAAACTCATGATAACCATACACAAGAAGATACGTAGCTCTGTGTGGATTGATTGAGATAATTTGCATCATTCCCTCAAGTACTAAAAAAGATTAACCAAATGGAATGATGCGTTTTCGGCCTCAAATGAATTTCGTGGAAAGCTATGGCGGGAGACAAGAAAGAAGTTGGAAAATGTGAGTCTCAATCATCAATACTCGATCGATTTATAAAATGCATCAAAAACTATAGAGAAAAAAGAAGAACTTCGTGGAATCACTGTAACAAACACGCCATGATCTAATGAATCTGAGCACTCACTAGATGAGGTGAACGTATAGGATATTGCTCTCTGCAATATTTTATTCATTTAAACTATAACTTTTGCCCGGAAAGTACACAGATATCTCTTCAGAGGTTGAGGCTTTCGATAATGAATCTATATTTTGAATAAATGTAAATTGTGATAAGTCCCTACAGTCCCTTATTACTTGATTTACTGGAGTGAAAACTCTAAAGACTAGATTAGAACCTATACTTGAATCCAACAATCAGGGCCAATAGTACCTAAGGATTACAACTAGAATTGAAAGCACCACTATCCATTGGAGAATCCTAACTTTTGTGTCAAGTTGTTGACTGAAAGAGCTTATGCCCTCATTCGATGGTGCCCTACATCATATCAAACATCTCTTTTTCGAGAAGTTTTTCCTCTGACTTAAGAGTAGTACAGCATCTAGGTCATTGAAGGTTTCTTATATTATTAATGGATAACTTCGATATTCGAGATTCGAGGCGTTCCGATCGAGATTTCGCGCGCCACTTACGAGTCGTCTCAATGTGTGTTGCTGTGGATTAATGAATTTGTAATATTTGAATGTATCTACAGGTGGATCAATATAGTTGGAAGTATTCAATTACGCGATCTACATAGCCGAACTATTATATCTGTTGATTATTTCGAATTTATCGAAAGAAAAGTAACGATGAGTTTCAAGCATCTGAACTCATGCACTGTAGCGTTCTGTCCAGTTCTGTCTGCTTCGTTGTCAACATTGAGCAGGTGATCGTCGCGCCTGCGCATCATATCGGGTTTTAATACACTTGCTTGAATTAATCGGATCGCGATTCGCGCGCTAAATGAGTGATAGGAAAGTAGATTGCTGCTTGACCGACAACCGAAATATCGGATATCCCGTGTAACAATGAGATTAATGGTAATCATTCGAAGATTTATTCACTGATATTCAATTCATCGTCCTTCAACGATCGAAAAGATCTCAGGAACGCTTATCTAAATTCTCAAAATGATTCATACCCACTTCGAAGTTGGATCTATACTGTTTTTTGATGGAGCTTGTGCTCGCGTGCTTCGCGAGTATCGCGCAGGGAGATAAATGAGTTTAAAAACAAATTTAGAAACTGGACTGATTTTTATTTAAACTTTGAAAATGAAATGAATTGACCTAAGGAGGAGAAAAAATCGTTAGGTTAGAAATACGTGTGCTCGCTTCAAAAACCTGAACGGATCTGAGAAAACGATTCAATTTTTCGTTTGCTTGACAACGCGTTGCTAAGGAAATTTTTAACAGTTGAGTTTGAATTCGATTACGTTCACTGGTAGCCAATTGCCCACAGACACACTGTCCGCGACACGGGCCCCTCATGCACGAGGAGCGAAAATTAGCCACAGATTAAAAATCCGCGCTACGGCTGGGGACACCAGGACCGCGTCCCTCACGTCCTAGTGAAAGTAATACATGTAAATATCATTCGATAATCAAAATTTGAACAATTTTAAGATTTGAAGCGAACACACTAAATTTCATCATTTTACAATTTCTTTTAATTGGACATTCAATACTTACAAACTAAAAATCACATTTTATTCAATAAATAATCACTAAAATGTCAGATTTCTTTTGAATATTTTCATCCTCTTTTTGATCAATATTTATGATCTTTTTTTATAAACTTTGATAAACTCAAATCAACTTACATTTCATCACTGAAAAAATATACTTTTTACTTCTTAAGATTAAGTGGAAAATTCGACTTTAGGCAAAGATAAACTTGAAACAGTTCAATGAATTTTAAATTAAAAATGGGCGGGAACATTCCTCCCCCCGTAGAAAACATGTGTTTTATACTCTAGCAAACTTAATAACTTTATGACTTGGTCTATTTAAAATTCCATTGGCTGTCTTAACATCTACTACACGCACACACCCGTCTTTCGCTGGGTAAACTTCACTGATCACACCTTTTCTCCATTCATTTCTTGGAACATTATTTTCTATCATCAATACAATGTCACCTATTTCTAATGGGTCATCAGAATGAAACCATTTCTTTTTAGGAACCAAAGTAGGTAAATACTCTTTTAGCCAACGCTTCCAAAATGCATCAGCGAACTGTTCTGCTAAATGCCACTGCTTTTTGAGATCTATCGAGTTGATGTCGTATCTTACTGACCTGGCCATTCCAGAAGTGGAGCCAATCAAAAAATGATTGGGAGTCAATGCTTCTAGATCATTTGGATCTGGAGATACGTGAGTTAGTGGTCGAGAGTTGATTGAGTGCTCTACTTCTACTAAAACAGTGCGAAGAAGTTCTTCTTGTGGGGTGTGCCCATGTAGAACACTTGTCAAACATTCTTTTACTGATCTAATCATTCGCTCCCACGCACCACCCATGTGTGATGCAGCAGGAGGATTGAATCTCCATTGGAAGCTGTTTACTAGTGCATAATTTGAGAGTTTACTTTTATCTATAGTTTTGATTACGTTATGTAACTCTAAGCTTGCTCCTCGAAAACAGGTGGCGTTATCGCTGTACATAATCAGAGGAAATCCGCGCCTTCCAGCAAATCTTTTGACTGCCATGATTGCAGAGTCGGCACTCAGTGTATGAACTAACTCAAGATGTATAGCGCGAGTTGTGAGGCATGTGAACATTGCGCCCCAGCGTTTTTCGCGACGTCGTCCGATTTTCACAATGATTGGCCCAAAATAATCAAGTCCTGTGTAAGTGAAGGCTCTAAATTTGTAACCTAGACGCACGTCTGGAAGATTTGCCATTTTTGGAATGTATGGATTAGCTCTCAACAGTCGGCAAACAGCACATTTATTTACAATTGATCTCAAACACCGACGGACATTTAAAATCCAAAACTTTTGTCGCAACTCATTTAAAACCATCTCATGATTCTTGTGAAAAGCCTTTTCATGATGATATTTTATCAAGAGTTGGACAGCGAGATTGTTGGCATCTAAGATTATTGGCTCAAATTTTACAGTACTGCGAGGTAAGAACTCTACACGGCCATTCACGCGTATCAAGCCTTGTTCATCCAAAATTGGAGAGAGTGGTGCTAACTTGGAATCCTTTGGCAGAGCTCGAGATTTTGACAACAGTTTAATCTCATTTTCAAAGAGAGATTTTCGAATTTGACGAAACCACAGCTGTTCTGCATAATCCCATTGCTCTGAGTCAGTATAATCCTCTAATTGACAATTTTTGGTTAGAAAGAGAGTGAACTTGTCACAAGCTTTGATCACATAAAATGTGGATTTTATCAATTTTGCCCAATTAGAAAACCTACTAGAATCAGGCAAAAAAGGGTAGACCTCGTCTTCCTTGCTACTTGTAATTGTAGTAATCAATTTTTCCTGCTCATAATCATGAGAGCTTGAATTTTTCTCATTGTTTTCGACTGGCCAATGTATTTCAGACATTCTGAGAAATGGAGGGCCAAGGAACCATCGGCTATCATTTTCTAGAACGCCTTTGGACCATCTTGTGGCATCGTCTGCTGGATTTAGACATCCCGGAGTCCATCTCCACTCAGACACCTCGGTTTCTTCATCGATAAGACCCAAACGACTTGAAACATAACATTTGAAAATTCTACGATCTGATTTTATCCATTGCACAACAATTCGAGAATCTGACCAAAAAACGCGTTTTGAATATTTGATATCATGTTCTTGAGCGACTGTTTTTGCCAGCTGAACAGCTAAAAGAGCGGATTGCAATTCAAGACGAGGAATGGTCTGAGATTTGAGTGGGACTACTCGACTTTTGGCTAAAACTATGGCTGTATGCACATTTCCGCTCAATAATTTGAATCTCCAATAGACTACTGCACCATAAGCTTTGGTACTCGCGTCACAGAAAATGTGCATTTCGGTATCTACGATTTGATCTCTGATTTTATAACATCGTGGAATTCGACAATTTTCTATCTTTGACAATTCTTTGAGCCACCATTTCCAAGTTATAAATTCTTTTTCACAAATTTTCTCATCCCAGGCAATTTTACTACGGCAAATATCTTGCATGAGAATTCGACCTTGAATAGTAAATGGAGATATCAAACCTAAAGGATCATAAATACTCATAATTATACTCAAACACTGGCGTTTACTTGGAATCTCAATTCCTGAATAAATCTCAGGTTTCAATTTTGTGAGTTTAAATTTGAAACAAAGTTCATCTGTGTTCATCAACCAGTGAATTCCAAGGACTCTTTCATCAGTTTTTGGCTCTACAAGACTCATTAAACTTTGACTACAATCACCCGTTCGAGACTGCTGTACTACATTCGGATCATTACTCGCCCATCCATGCATTTCCCAATTCGCTGCTTTGTTTATTTCGATTACCTGATCCATTATCTCTTTTGCCTCCTCTATAGTATCAAAACTTTCTAACCAGTCATCCATATAAGAATTTTTCTTAATACTTTCGACAGCTTTTGGATATTTACCTACAAATTCATCTGCATTTTTATTTTTGATATATAAAGCAGTGCTAGGCGAAGATGTAGATCCGAAAAATACTGATGTTATGACACATTCAATGATTTTACCTAACTCATTGATCCAGAGAAATCGTTGAGCATCTTGATCTTCTACTCTAACTTTGATTTTAAGATACATGTCTCGAATGTCTGCTATTAAAGCTGTGAAAGATTGGCGAAAACGCATCAAAACACCTAATAAAGGTTTGAGCAGATCAGGTCCTTTCAACATTAAATCATTGAAACTCTTTGAGCCAGATCTCATAGCAGCATCGAAAACAATTCGAATTCTGCCAGGCTTATTTGGATTGATAACACCGAAATGTGACAGATACCAATGAGGGTCTTGCGGTGGTCCTGTAGCTGTTGTGGCGTAACCGTTATCAAAAAGGCGCTGCATTTCACCGTTATATAAAGTAGCGTATGCAGGGTCTCGCTGAAATTTTTCTAGTAGGATTTTGAGACGATTCAAAGCTGTTGCTCGACTGTGAGGAATGAATTCAAGATTGTTTCTCCAAAGCAAACCAACCTGCCAAACTCCGTTCACACGTTTACTCGTCTTGTCTAAAATTTGCAAAGCTAATTTATCATCTGGGTGGACTCGCGATTGAGAGGTTATCCCTATGTTTTCAAGCTTCAAAAATTCCTCGAACAAATGATCAAATCTTTCTGATGTGATAGGCAAGGTATCTCCTTGTAGAAAGTTGACTGCTACTGAATTGATTTGACTATTATTCAATTTGGGAACTTTTCCATGAATAGCCCAGCCTAGAGTACAACGAGACAGAAGAAAATTTGGCTTAGCTAACTCAATCAACTCTCTGACCACAATCAAATTGATATTGTCTTGGCCAATTATCATATCTGGTACAGTATCATAGGTTTGGACTCTAATTCCTGTTTTCTCATAGCATAGATCTGAAATTTTTGTAGGCAAAGTATGCTTTGGTAGAGCTAAATTTTCTACAACAATGACACTTTTTAAGGAGAACGAAGCAGTGGCAGTTCGAATTGAAAAAGTAGTTTTCTTAGAGCAAATCGCAATAGGCTCGTCTTTAGTGACTACTCTAATAGCAGTACGTGCATGGCTACTTATCACAGATCCAATTTCTCTTATGATATTTTGATTAATGACTGTAACAGAAGCTCCTCCATCTAGTAAAGCATGAACCAGCTTAGAACCTCTTGGTCCTACTAATATTACAGGAATTATCCTTAAAATCACCATATCTAGTCATGCAGTCTCATTTTGAGATTGATCAACATTTGCGCTTTGATCTTGACCTTGCTGTGAAGGTAGAGCTCTCCCCGGAGCAATTCCTCCGGAGAGAGCACCACCTTCACTTGGCCGTTCGGGAAATCTTGGCATTCTAGGTAAATCTAAATTTCTAGTAAAATGCAAAAGTTTGTGATGTTTGCGAGTGCATTGATCACACGGTTTTTGTATAGGACTTGGGCATTGGTTTTTTGAGTGATCGTCTTTCAAGCATTTGAAACATAAATTAAGTCTTCTGACAATATTCCATCTCTCATTAACCGTTTCTCTAGCAAAACTCCTACACACATCAATCAAATGCCTAAATCCACAATGAGAACATTTGACAACATTATTTGAACCAGATGTTTGTTGATTGGAATCACTCGCTCCTGTAGCGAAAATTACCTTTTGAGTTGGAAAATTTGTACGAGATGATTTAGCATTTTTGGTGTTTTGACTGGTTAAACTTTGATTTTGATCTGATTTACCTAGATTGATTATCCCCGCCTTGACAGCTATTTCAGATTCTCTAATCATAAAATTAGCTAAATTTTCTACGGGACTCAAGTGGCTAAACTCAGCAGAATATTTAGCATAACTCCGATGCATATTTGTTGGAATTTTCCTCAAAATTTGTTTTATAAATTCAGGACTACGAAGATATCCAGTATCTTTCAATGATTTGATGGCAACTACAGCATTTTTTAATTTGGTCGAAAAGTCAACTAGACCAAGGCCACCTGAATCTACATCTGGAAGTTCTCTTATATCAGAAACAATATCTTCTAAAATCAAATCAGTATTTCCAAAGCGTAAATTGAGAGATGTCATGATCTCTTTAGCTGTAGCATTTGATGCGAAAAGATTCTTGACACATGCACGTGCCTCACCTTTCAAACATTCAAATAACCTCAAAACAATTTTACTGTCTGCACATTGATTTTCATTCATCACTGTATCAACGGCATTTTTGAAATGGAGCCAATCAGAGGAATTTCCAGAAAATTCAGTCAGCTTTTTCAAAATTTTATCACAATTGTTACTATTATTCAAAGCAGTATTATCCAGTTGAAAATTTGTGAAAGTGTTTGTCAATATATTCGCCAATCTATCAATATCATTTTGATTTGAATTTGGAAAATTCTGGTTAGGATTTATTTGATATCCAGTACTATGTGCTGCAGGAAATTGATTTGGTCTAGAAATATTGATAAAATTTGCTTGAGGATAGCTAGTTATTGGAGGATCAGAAGGATCTTGCATATCGTCAAAATCGGAATCATTACTAGAATATCCAAACTCATCATCGTGAAAATTCTGCTGAGAAAAATCTCTATATTCGACCTGTCGATCAGCCGCAGTCGATGTTGTTGTAGCAGCAGGGCGCTGGTTCTGGTGATTTTGCCGACGACTCATCGCTCGTCGCTCAGCTGGTGCTTGTAGTGAAGATTGTTGCTCTGTCGGAGCCATTGTGGGTCGACCTTGATGTTCTCGAAGAGGTGCATGATCGCCGCGTCTCGGTCGGCGCGGGAGATGTGATGTAGGCTGCTCAGGCAGCTCTGGTGTTGCAGCAGCATCGCCGCGTCTCTCTCGGCGTGGACGAGGGGGCGGGAGCTGCGCACGCTGCTCCGGTGGAAAAGCAGCATCGCCGTGTCTTTCTTGACGTGGAAGAGAGAACGGGAGCTGCACGTGTTGCCCCGGTGTGGCAGCAGATCGCGCGCGCCTTCCTAGGCACGGGCGAGGTGATGGTGGCTGCAGCAATTCGAGAGCCTCGTGGTCGGGCTCGTCGATATAGTCGCGTCTACTGCGACGCTGGCGTGGTGGTGTGAGTGCGATCTCGGGCTCGTACCTTTCACCGCGGCCATCTTGTTGCGGCTGCGCGGCGGCTTCCTCTCTCTGTCTCTGTCTGGCTCGACGACGCGGAGGTAGAATGTGATGCTCACCTACGTCGTTTTCGTGTACAAACTCGTACTCATCCTGGCCCTGTTGATGATGTTCTTGAGCAGGCTGCAGTTGCTGCACTGGCAATTCAGGCTCGGGCGCGGGCGTGTTGTCTTTGCCTCGGCCTCGGCGTTGACGGGGCGCTGGGGGCTGTATTTCCTTGATCTGATTAGCCGCTTGTATATCGTGCTGTATTGCGGCACGTGGTCTACCGCGAGCACGCCTCGGAGGAGCCGGTAACGGGGGAGAGAGAGCGACGCCTGGTCTTTGTTGTGCGGCGTCATTGTCTGTAACTATTGGAGGCCTACCTCTTCGCTGACGTGCCGGGATCTCTCCCCCCGGTGATGGTGCGCGGCGTCGTGCTGGGCGTTGCGATTGCGGTCCGCGAGCTCTCGCCCTTGGCTGCAGGTCCGCTCCTTGGAATTGTGGCTCGTCGTACTCATCTTCGAGAACAGCAGCTTGATGATCCGCTTGTACTGGAGGCCGGCCTCGCGCTTGATGATCCGCGCGCACAGGAGGCCGACCTCGCGCTTGGTGTTGGTTATGTTGCGCTGCCGGTACCTCGATCTCTCCGTCGCTTTCTGCCGGCTCCTCCTCTCCTTGCGCTGCACGATTTCTCTCGTTCTCAGTGCCAGTGCGCTGACTCTTGCGCGGGGCTGATTGTTTGCTGGCCCTTCTCCTCCTCTTCATGGTCGACAATCTCCCTCGCGAGTTTCAAGCAGGATTCAAATTTGAATGTCCTGTCACGGTCGCCAAATGTGCTCGCGTGCTTCGCGAGTATCGCGCAGGGAGATAAATGAGTTTAAAAACAAATTTAGAAACTGGACTGATTTTTATTTAAACTTTGAAAATGAAATGAATTGACCTAAGGAGGAGAAAAAATCGTTAGGTTAGAAATACGTGTGCTCGCTTCAAAAACCTGAACGGATCTGAGAAAACGATTCAATTTTTCGTTTGCTTGACAACGCGTTGCTAAGGAAATTTTTAACAGTTGAGTTTGAATTCGATTACGTTCACTGGTAGCCAATTGCCCACAGACACACTGTCCGCGACACGGGCCCCTCATGCACGAGGAGCGAAAATTAGCCACAGATTAAAAATCCGCGCTACGGCTGGGGACACCAGGACCGCGTCCCTCACGTCCTAGTGAAAGTAATACATGTAAATATCATTCGATAATCAAAATTTGAACAATTTTAAGATTTGAAGCGAACACACTAAATTTCATCATTTTACAATTTCTTTTAATTGGACATTCAATACTTACAAACTAAAAATCACATTTTATTCAATAAATAATCACTAAAATGTCAGATTTCTTTTGAATATTTTCATCCTCTTTTTGATCAATATTTATGATCTTTTTTTATAAACTTTGATAAACTCAAATCAACTTACATTTCATCACTGAAAAAATATACTTTTTACTTCTTAAGATTAAGTGGAAAATTCGACTTTAGGCAAAGATAAACTTGAAACAGTTCAATGAATTTTAAATTAAAAATGGGCGGGAACAGAGCTAGATTAACTATAATTTTTTTCGTGAATGATGAATGTTTCAACATAAGCATTAAATTCCATGTATAAAATTTTGTGATTGAGATGGATCAACTAAAATTCTCTTTGTGAATGTTGAATATCCTTACATCATTTTTAAAAAAGTTTTTAGTTTGTGAATATAATTCTTCAAATTCTAATGCGTAAAACAATTCTTCAGTTGGTGGATGGTACTGAATTGGACCGAAAAAATTGGGAAATTTTTCATTTGTGAATAATGTATTTTTTCGAATTATAGGAGATTCTATAACTTTCTCATTTCTGGATTCAAGTTCTAATGCGTAAAACAACTCTTCAGTTGGTGAATGGCACTGAATTGGACCGAAAGGATTGGGGAATTTTTTATTTGTGAATAATGTATTTTTTCAAATTGTAGGAGGTTCAATAACTTCCTCATTTCTGGATGATCAATTGAATTTCGGATAATCGATCGAGATTTTTTCATTTGTGGACTAAAAAAATTTCTACAGAAGCATTCAAGAAATTCTCGCTTTACAAAGGCTCATTGGCTGATGTTTGTGCATATCCTTGAAAAATGTTTCCTACTTCTCTTTTATAGCCGACTTAGAGGAGAAGAAGGAGGAAGAGAGAAATACTTCTCCATCCGAGAATGAGTCAAAAACCTCTGAAAATCTCAATCGAATTGGAAACCCACATATTTCACGTGAAAATTGAAATTGTCATGCACAAGCGTTGCATACATTTGAATCATTGACTTCGGATTTGAGCTCAATTCTCCAGTTCTCAAAATGATCTTCGTTCCTTGATGGCCACCTTCGATGATGTTTTATAAAAACTGGATAGTTTTTTGACCCCACACCATATGAGTGGTTGAACCATGCGCGCGCGGCGCGCGCATTTCGTAGATCGAATAGTTTTTTGAGATTATTCGAAAAATCCTCCAGACAGTTGTGAATTTTTGAACCAGCAATCCATAAATTTAGATTTCGAGGCATGTTAGATAGATAAACATATTGATGGATGACATTTCCATTCCATATTCTTTTACTATATCATATTTGCTTCTTTCTGGTACCATATATACCTGCATAATTTTTTTTTCCAAACACAATAGCCTTCTGTCGTATGTTCCAGAATTTTAAGCCATCGTAACCATCCGCGCGCAACGCGCGCGTTTTAGAGTTCTAGTGTCAATATGAAGGTTGCCCAGCAATATGGGTGAGGTAAAAGTGATGATATGCACAAATCCTATTTTGATTATCAGTTTCAGATGACTGGAGGTTGGTAGTAGTTTTTCATAGTTTGATGCAACTGAGTACTCAGTCGATGAGGCTGAAAGTAGTTTTACTTTAATCAGCGGCATCACTGTTTGCCTTGAGAGTACACTCTTCTCTGTTCTACGCAGATCGTCGGTTTTGACGATAAGCAATCATGATTCATAAACTATACCTGAGATGCTTCTCACCAGCCTTCTCTAACTCAGACAGAGCTTGTCGACGCTCTAAGAAGCCTACCCGGCTGAAGTTGGTCGCGCGCCTATCGCCTGCCTGGGGGTCAATTTTAGATTTCGGTCTAGACCAGTCGCGTGGGTCTAGTGACCATAATTTGTCGAGGTAGCGCACGACCTGCGCGTTGATTCGCGATTTCGTCGTTCCTTGCTCCGCGAACCTTGGATTAGGTTAGCTCGTATATAGCTGCGTTTTGCGGTTTTGTGGTCTGCTGTATACGTGATTGTTGTCAAATAAACATAAATAAATGTTTATTTGACAATCATGACCATGCTGTTGTCCGGCGTGAGGTTGAAAAGTGTTGATGAAATATCTCCATCAGTGAGAGTTTCATCTCTTTTTGATCAAACATAATTGACTGTCGTGATGCTGTAAAAATGAAACATTTTTTGGCGAGCTTTACTGTCACATACAGCATCACAACAGTCAATCATATTTGATCAAAAAGAGATGAAACTCTCACTGATGGAGATATTTCATCAACACTTTCACTTTTTCACTTTTCAGACTTTACTCACGCCGTATAACAGCATGGTCATGATTGTCAAATAAACATTCATTTATGTTTATTTGACAACAATCACGTATACAGCAGACCACAAAATCGCAGAACGCAGCTATACACGAGCTAACCTAACCCAAGGTTCGCGGAGCGGGGAACGATGAAATCGCGAATCAACGCACAGGTCGCGCGCTACCTCGACAAATTCTGGTCACTAGACCCGCGCGATTGGTCTAGACCGAAATCTAAAGTCGACCTCCTGACGCGCTTCAGCCGGGCGGCTGCCGCGCGGTAACCAGCGCTAGCGCGATTGGGTCACCGAGCGGCGACCGCGCGGTAGTCACGCAGCAGTACTAGAATTTCGGGGAAAGGAAACCAGCCCATAATTCTAGTATACTGAGGTCAATACTGGGTGAAGGGTCGGAGGGGAAAGATTACGGCGCCGAAGGGATGCTTTCAAGAACTTTCTGGGCCTGTGAAAGCTCTAGACATCGTTCGCTCCACTCCGTGTGCTCCGTGTACATACCGCACCGCGATATTGCGCAGAAAATCTCCCGTGAGCCTCAGGGATGATGAGCGTGGTGTATTATGATAACCACAAACCATTAGCAACCCCGGAATTGGGGAGGGAAATGAGAGAATAAGGGTGCACATCTAGCGTCTGTCGCACGATAGCCGCGCGGCAGTGGCCCGGTAGTCGCGCGGCAGACGCTCGACAGCCGAGCGATGTAATGGCAAATCAAATGGCTCTTCCTTGACTTTATTTTCGGCAACAAACCAAAAAGAGGCAGTGACTGGACAAAAATTTATGGCAAATCGACAGAAAAAATATTACATTTGATATTTTTGGGAATCGGTGGGATTTGAACCAGCGATCTTCTAATCTGTAGATCAAGATTAAACGCACATGGTCAGGGAGACGTCTTACGCGTGGTGATGTAAATGGCCTACATGAATTGTGGGTCACTGTAATTGGGATATAGTGTTATTCCCCTCGGTCAGCTATTTTACTTGATATATTACTGGTATGATACATTCTTACAGAAAGTGGCCAATTAAGGGTGCTCCCCAAGCTGGATTATAGCGATCAATGTGCCATCTTGCGGTCACATTGGTTTATTGTAAATATCAAATCAGTCAGACAACGTAGAACGATGCGCGACATTTCGCCACTTGCGGAGAATTTCTCTACGGATTTTGAAGAAAGTTACATAAAAATCGGTCCAAAATTGAGAGAGCTATTTTGCGGGAAAAATTTGCAACAATTTTGAAAATACATGAAAAATGTTCCCGCAAAATAGCTCTGTCAATTTTGCACCGATTTTCATGTAACTTTCTTTAAAATCCCTAGAATAATTCTCCGCGCGTGGCGAAATGTCACTCGCCGTTCTACGTTGCTTGGTTAATTCAATATTTGCAATAAACCAATTTGACCGCAAGATGGCGCCACGATCATTTTTCAAATGCTCAGGAGCAACCTTTAAAAAAACCATTACATCTCCAATACAACGATCCACACTTCAAGTACGCCTTTTACACCACCACGCGTAACACGTCTCACTCGCCATAAGCGTTAAATTTTGATCTACAGATCAGAAGATCGCTGGTTCAAATCCCACCGATTCCCAAAAATATCAAATGAAATAATTTTTTTTTTGTCGATTTGCCATGAATTTTTAACCACCCACTGCCTCTTTTTGGTTTTTTACCGAAAATAAAGTCAAGGAAGAGCCGTTTGATTTGCCATTACATCGCTGGGCTGTCGAGCGGCTGCCGCGCGGCTATCGGGCGACAGACGCGAGATGTGCACCCTCATTCTCTCATCTCCCTCCCCAATTTTGGGGTTGCTAATGGTTTGTGGTTATTATCATACATCACGCTCATCATCCCTGGGGCTCACGGGAGATTTTCTGCGCAATATCACGGTGCGGTATGTACATCGGCGGTAGTTGATTCTTTCCGAGCTTGCGACCGCATGGACCGATCACAAAAGTAAGTTGTGAGTGAGGTTTTCGGTGCGCGCGCGCAGCAGAACTAGTTTTGGGACTAGAATTTCGACAACAAGTCGCAAAGACGCGCCCAAGCGGTCGATGTTGTCCAGGTCGAGTCCTTGAAAAGGGCATCCGCGGCGGAGTATGTCCCGTCCTCCGAGTCCACCAGGTGTAGACAGGACAAGGTCGAAATTGTGTTCAATTTTGCAGCCCGGATTTGTAAACGAAGCGTGTGCGTCACAGCAGAACAGATGCCTAAAATCAACCATCGGTTTCTCCATTGTGTTTGTTTCTGTCAGATGAGTATTCTACCAAGTAAAAATAAGGATATCAATTGAATATACAGAAGAGCTCGATTCTTGGTGAAGAGAAGACTCTTTATTTTCAGGTTCCTGGGTTATCTGAATCCTGTATGGATATGATGAAACCGCACAGGTCTTGGTATCAACAAACTCACTCAGTGATCAAGAATAATGTATTTAGCAGGTTGAAGCATGATGGTTTCAATACTTTATGTCTATACACTCTCATTCAGCCCCAAAATCCAGTGCAGCTTTCGAACTCCCAAATACAGCAATAGTAGAAAACGACAAGCTCGTGTGGACAAATTGGATATTCAGACAGGTATTTTTCATTCCATAGTTCTCAAGGTTTAGATATAACTGTGCACATTGCACTGTCCAATCATGAATTATCATTATTGGAATATCCAGAGTCTCTTGAAATTATATCATCCTACATTGGTTCAAGATGGAACGTTCTTTAAATTTTCAACCGTAAAATTCCAGGTCAGGTCAGTTACATGATTGGAATCAGAAGATCCTTCATACTTTTGTATTGCACCAGTGTTGACTGATTTTGTGCACGAGCGTTGGTTCCTTTTTACTAAGGTTATTGACATACTCACTCTGTAAATTTTATCCATCAATACAAACCTACCGATCTGAGGCATATACTAGAAGAGTAGAATTGCTGTGGTAAGTGACGAGTTAGCTTGTGACAATGCGAGTAGAGTCAGGGAAATTTAGTAAGACATGTTTTATTAGCAGATTGGATCTACGCAGAAGAAAGGTATTCTTGATGGAGACTACTTTTTAGTCATGGTACAGTTGTATGAAAATGCGCTCAAGTACGTGAAAAAAATATTGAGTCTAGCCGGAGCTATGATTTTCCAGGAATAGGCCAAAAAGGCCTAAAATAGACCTTTTGTGGGCCCTAGGGCCCGTGGAGAGCTTCGGAAAAATCCCAAAAAAATGTTCTTGTACTTTTTAAACATAGTCTTGATGGGAAAAATTTTTGGGGATTTTTCCCAGACCCCCCTGGTGACGCCTCTGGCCGAAGTGCTCCGAAATGACTCATATATACATATATAGTCGATCGGACCACATGCCGCCACAACATGCGGCTAGCCTTTCCATCAAAACTGTATACCTCTATCTATCGGGTGACGATTTTTCGTCACAAAATGGCCGCCAAAGCATGTCGGTCACGTGATTATACTGCGATTTTACTCCTCACCTAACGGCGTGAAAGGAACTCCGTTCCAACAAACTAGATTTTGATGATGTAGCACTCAGATAGTACATTGTTCCTAGGCATGTTCTCGTTTTTGGAAGAGGAATCGATGTTTCTCGAGGCTGTGTAGCTTCAGCGCATCTCCGGATAATTCCTGTTCCTCCATTTCCTATTCCATGGGGTATGTTTGATCTTGAAAATTACCTCAGAAGAGAGAAGGGATATGCAGATGCGCTGGAGCTACAACCTGGAGAAATGTTGATTTCCTTCCAAAAAAGAAGATCCATGCCTGATAACAATGGAACACAAGGGGGAAATAGCTAATATTCCATACTGTAGATACTTGGCTTATAACTGTACGTACTTGCTCGTACCTGTCAATACTCGCAATAGTAATTCCTGCTACCTACACAGTACGGAATGGGTATGTGATGGATTTTGGAGAGGCGCTCCAAATGCACGCAACAGTAGTTGCCAGTATGTGACGGGTACTGAACAAGTACGTGACGGATTCTGGAGCCCTCGCTCAGCGAGCCGCATGGCAGTAAATTCGTGTATGTGCCAAGTTCGGATCGAGTACGTGACGGACTCTAAGAGCGGGTCACGGGGTACCATGAGGCAGTAGTTGCCAGCACGTAATAGGAACGGGACAAGTATGTGACGGACTCCGTGAGCGCAGCTGGTCTGATTCAACCTACCTTGAATGACGGTGTCTCCTGCTACGTAATTGTCACGTAGTGACGATTACATAATTTGAAAAATGGCACTTTAGGACTGTCCATAGTTTCATAACGTACCTAGATTGTGAGGTCAAAGTAATGAGAAACTACACTTCAGGATGGGAGCATTGAGGATGTCATATATGGCCAAAGGAGTTAGTTTTTTGAACTCTATGGGTAGGCAATTCTCCTCCGTGATGTGAGCTGAATAAGTTTTTGCATTGACAAGTAATTGGATGGCCAAATCGTGATCGATGATTTCCTCATGGAAATGGCATCGAATTTGAATGAATGAATGAATGCTAGAGCAGAAGGAAAAGGTGGGTATGCAATGCTGTCCCGCGGATTTGATATCATAACTCTTCAATCATACTCCACAAAGTCTATTTTGGTTGATCCTTGGGGAAGGTCACAAAGTTCGCGAATCCACGTACCGTTATTATACATGCATCTGAAAGGAATTGACCCACAAAGAGAGTCTCAAATTAAAATCGTCTGTATCTGATTTCATGCACATGAGTGTTTTGGCTGAAGTCATCAGTCAAAGTTGATCCGTAATGCACTGAAGTTCAGTGGATTCTCACTGATGGATACGGAGAGAGTAGAGCATCGCGGTGAGGCTCGTGTGAGATTCGAGCAGGCTAATTCATTAATTAGTCAGTTAATTAATAAATTAGTTAATTCTCTGCGTGATAATTACGTAGCAGGAGACACCGTCATTCAAGGTAGATTGAATCAGTCACGGAGTCCGTCACATACTTGTCCCGTTCCTATTACGTGCTGGCAACTACTGCCTCATGGTACCCCGTGACCCGCTCTTAGAGTCCGTCACGTACTCGATCCGTACTTGGCACATACACGAATTTACTGCCATGCGGCTCGCTGAGCGAGGGCTCCAGAATCCGTCACGTACTTGTTCAGTACCCGTCACATACTGGCAACTACTGTTGCGTGCATTTGGAGCGCCTCTCCAAAATCCATCACATACCCATTCCGTACTGTGTAGGTAGCAGGAATTACTATTGCGAGTATTGACAGGTACGAGCAAGTACGTACAGTTATAAGCCAAGTATCTACAGTATGGAATATTAGCTATTTCCCCCTTGTGTTCCATTGTTATCAGGCATGGATCTTCTTTTTTGGAAGGAAATCAACATTTCTCCAGGTTGTAGCTCCAGCGCATCTGCATATCCCTTCTCTCTTCTGAGGTAATTTTCAAGATCAAACATACCCCATGGAATAGGAAATGGAGGAACAGGAATTATCCGGAGATGCGCTGAAGCTACACAGCCTCGAGAAACATCGATTCCTCTTCCAAAAACGAGAACATGCCTAGGAACAATGTACTATCTGAGTGCTACATCATCAAAATCTAGTTTGTTGGAACGGAGTTCCTTTCACGCCGTTAGGTGAGGAGTAAAATCGCAGTATAATCACGTGACCGACATGCTTTGGCGGCCATTTTGTGACGAAAAATCGTCACCCGATAGATAGAGGTATACAGTTTTGATGGAAAGGCTAGCCGCATGTTGTGGCGGCATGTGGTCCGATCGACTATATATGTATATATGAGTCATTTCGGAGCACTTCGGCCAGAGGCGTCACCAGGGGGGTCTGGGAAAAATCCCCAAAAATTTTTCCCATCAAGACTATGTTTAAAAAGTACAAGAACATTTTTTTGGGATTTTTCCGAAGCTCTCCACGGGCCCTAGGGCCCACAAAAGGTCTATTTTAGGCCTTTTTGGCCTATTCCTGGAAAATCATAGCTCCGGCTAGACTCAATATTTTTTTCACGTACTTGAGCGCATTTTCATACAACTGTACCATGACTAAAAAGTAGTCTCCATCAAGAATACCTTTCTTCTGCGTAGATCCAATCTGCTAATAAAACATGTCTTACTAAATTTCCCTGACTCTACTCGCATTGTCACAAGCTAACTCGTCACTTACCACAGCAATTCTACTCTTCTAGTATATGCCTCAGATCGGTAGGTTTGTATTGATGGATAAAATTTACAGAGTGAGTATGTCAATAACCTTAGTAAAAAGGAACCAACGCTCGTGCACAAAATCAGTCAACACTGGTGCAATACAAAAGTATGAAGGATCTTCTGATTCCAATCATGTAACTGACCTGACCTGGAATTTTACGGTTGAAAATTTAAAGAACGTTCCATCTTGAACCAATGTAGGATGATATAATTTCAAGAGACTCTGGATATTCCAATAATGATAATTCATGATTGGACAGTGCAATGTGCACAGTTATATCTAAACCTTGAGAACTATGGAATGAAAAATACCTGTCTGAATATCCAATTTGTCCACACGAGCTTGTCGTTTTCTACTATTGCTGTATTTGGGAGTTCGAAAGCTGCACTGGATTTTGGGGCTGAATGAGAGTGTATAGACATAAAGTATTGAAACCATCATGCTTCAACCTGCTAAATACATTATTCTTGATCACTGAGTGAGTTTGTTGATACCAAGACCTGTGCGGTTTCATCATATCCATACAGGATTCAGATAACCCAGGAACCTGAAAATAAAGAGTCTTCTCTTCACCAAGAATCGAGCTCTTCTGTATATTCAATTGATATCCTTATTTTTACTTGGTAGAATACTCATCTGACAGAAACAAACACAATGGAGAAACCGATGGTTGATTTTAGGCATCTGTTCTGCTGTGACGCACACGCTTCGTTTACAAATCCGGGCTGCAAAATTGAACACAATTTCGACCTTGTCCTGTCTACACCTGGTGGACTCGGAGGACGGGACATACTCCGCCGCGGATGCCCTTTTCAAGGACTCGACCTGGACAACATCGACCGCTTGGGCGCGTCTTTGCGACTTGTTGTCGAAATTCTAGTCCCAAAACTAGTTCTGCTGCGCGCGCGCACCGAAAACCTCACTCACAACTTACTTTTGTGATCGGTCCATGCGGTCGCAAGCTCGGAAAGAATCAACTACCGCCGATGTACATACCGCACCGTGATATTGCGCAGAAAATCTCCCGTGAGCCCCAGGGATGATGAGCGTGATGTATGATAATAACCACAAACCATTAGCAACCCCAAAATTGGGGAGGGAGATGAGAGAATGAGGGTGCACATCTCGCGTCTGTCGCCCGATAGCCGCGCGGCAGCCGCTCGACAGCCCAGCGATGTAATGGCAAATCAAACGGCTCTTCCTTGACTTTATTTTCGGTAAAAAACCAAAAAGAGGCAGTGGGTGGTTAAAAATTCATGGCAAATCGACAAAAAAAAAATTATTTCATTTGATATTTTTGGGAATCGGTGGGATTTGAACCAGCGATCTTCTGATCTGTAGATCAAAATTTAACGCTTATGGCGAGTGAGACGTGTTACGCGTGGTGGTGTAAAAGGCGTACTTGAAGTGTGGATCGTTGTATTGGAGATGTAATGGTTTTTTTAAAGGTTGCTCCTGAGCATTTGAAAAATGATCGTGGCGCCATCTTGCGGTCAAATTGGTTTATTGCAAATATTGAATTAACCAAGCAACGTAGAACGGCGAGTGACATTTCGCCACGCGCGGAGAATTATTCTAGGGATTTTAAAGAAAGTTACATGAAAATCGGTGCAAAATTGACAGAGCTATTTTGCGGGAACATTTTTCATGTATTTTCAAAATTGTTGCAAATTTTTCCCGCAAAATAGCTCTCTCAATTTTGGACCGATTTTTATGTAACTTTCTTCAAAATCCGTAGAGAAATTCTCCGCAAGTGGCGAAATGTCGCGCATCGTTCTACGTTGTCTGACTGATTTGATATTTACAATAAACCAATGTGACCGCAAGATGGCACATTGATCGCTATAATCCAGCTTGGGTAGCACCCTTAATTGGCCACTTTCTGTAAGAATGTATCATACCAGTAATATATCAAGTAAAATAGCTGACCGAGGGGAATAACACTATATCCCAATTACAGTGACCCACAATTCATGTAGGCCATTTACATCACCACGCGTAAGACGTCTCCCTGACCATGTGCGTTTAATCTTGATCTACAGATTAGAAGATCGCTGGTTCAAATCCCACCGATTCCCAAAAATATCAAATGTAATATTTTTTCTGTCGATTTGCCATAAATTTTTGTCCAGTCACTGCCTCTTTTTGGTTTGTTGCCGAAAATAAAGTCAAGGAAGAGCCATTTGATTTGCCATTACATCGCTCGGCTGTCGAGCGTCTGCCGCGCGACTACCGGGCCACTGCCGCGCGGCTATCGTGCGGCAGTGGCCGCACTAGAGAGAAGCTAGAGCAGAAGGAAAAGGTGGGTATGCAATGCTGTCCCGCGGATTTGATATCATAACTCTTCAATCATACTCCACAAAGTCTATTTTGGTTGATCCTTGGGGAAGGTCACAAAGTTCGCGAATCCACGTACCGTTATTATACATGCATCTGAAAGGAATTGACCCACAAAGAGAGTCTCAAATTAAAATCGTCTGTATCTGATTTCATGCACATGAGTGTTTTGGCAAAACTTATGAGATAATAACCGAATGAATCATTGAGGGTACCCATACATACATTCTTGCTGTCTTGAATTATGAACCTCTGAATGATCTGAGAGAGAGAGAGAGAGAGAGAGAGAGAGAGAGAGAGAGATTCAAGGAGAGGACGACCCCAGCCCCCGTAGGGGGCTTTGGGTGTGACCTTAGGGTTGCACTTGGAGCTTGAGGGAGTGACGCCCCTCCGGACCCGAGTCCTACACTTACACTAACACACACACTACACTCTACACGCACCATACTTACGCTTGCTCAAGCATTACACAGACATACCAACATTATACAGAACACGCATCACACAACACACCACACCCGTGCTGGTCTGGTCCGGGGTCGGCCAGCATGCGATTCCAGGCCCTGGAAGAAGAAAGAAGATGATGTCCAGCATTGACGGCAAGAATTCCCCAAGTAAAGCGGGGCCCCATTCGGATCTTGGGGGGGGGGGGGCCCCCAACGATGCAAAACGCGCCACCAGTGGCACACTTGGCTGGTGGAATAACGCGTACAGCTACAAGTGATGGAAATACGCTGCAGGTGGAGGGTGCGGGAGAGAAAAACCTACGCCATGGAGAAGCTGAGCTCACCCCTAGCAGGAAGAGAAAGGGCCCGAGTGACGGAGCAGAGAAGCGAGTGCTCAAACAATCAAAGCTCACATTTCCGGGCCAACGAGGGATGAACGCGAAAGTTGCAGCAGAAGCACGAGAGGCGGCAGAGAAGCTGCTGAAGATCAACCCCGCTATCAGGATCCAGATCACGCAACCCAGCAACGAGGTTGATGACGCCGTCAACTTGAGCTCAGACTCGAGCGAGTCTGACTCCACTATAGGGTCCCAGGGGAACGGAACAATCCTGACTCCTGAAAACGGTTTGCTCGAGAGGGGAGTGCACGATGAGGTGCCTGATAGGGTGGAGATTGACCACATCCCCTCAACCAGAGATGCGGCACGACAGAGGAGTGGAAACGAGGCAGGCGATCTCATGGGGAAATGGGAAGACCTGAAAACGTGCCGGGAAGAGACGGAGGAGAAGACATATCTCCTCCTCGAGCACTTCAACTTGGTTATAGGAATAGCCGAGTCTGTTTCCAGCAATCCAGAAGGGACCAAGGGTGACATCGAAGAGCTCAAGAAGATAGGCCACGCGCTCGAAGGCCTACTCGCGACAGACAAGGCGAAGCGGGCTGCTTTCGAGACAACGCTCCTCGAAACGGAAAAGACCCTGAAAGCGAGGGGGAATATGCAGCCTCCGGTCACAAGAAAACCGGCCGCGTCGGGTAGTGGCTTCCAGGGAAGGGGGGCAGGGAAACCGGAATCGCGACCGGGAAAACAACGCGGTTCGAAGGCGACGCGATACGGTCCTCCACCGGGAGGTCTCGGAACACCGCGCTCGACATCAACGCCCAATCGGCCCGAGCAGAATGGGCCTTGGAAGGAAGTGGTGTCAAAGAAACGAGCGAGAAGGGCAAAGAAGAGCGGTAGATCGGACGATGCCGCCGGGAAGAAAGCGAAAATGAAGCCGAGAAGGGTGAAGCCCGAAGCCGTCCTCGTTACGGCCAAACAAGGTGGGCTAACCTACGCAGACATGCTGCGCAGGATAAAAACGGATGACCTCGATGAAGAAGTGGGCTCCAAGGTCACGGGCATCCGCAAGACCCAAGAAGGCCAAGTCCTTCTTGAACTCAAGAAGGGCACCGATGTCGCCGCCGTCAAGGCAGCCTTGGCACCAGTCGTCGGGCAAGAAGGAGCTGTCCACTGTCTAGCAAACAGCACGACCCTCGAGGTTCTCGGAGTCGACTACGATGTCGACATAATCAAGGTGCGGGATGACCTCGCGAAGGCCCTACCAGAAAACGAGAAGGGTGCCGTTGTAGTCAAGTCCATCCGGAGTGGCTACCGCGGCACCCAAACCGCTGTTGTCTCGATCGCAACGAGACTGGCCCACCATCTCCTCGACTGGAAGGAGCCAATGGTTAGATGGGGCAGAGTCAGGATCCGCGAGAAGGGTGGCATCCCACGGTGCTATAACTGCTTAGAGTACGGGCACAAGGCCTCGGGGTGCAAAAAAGAGAAGGCAGAGGAACGGAAACCAAAACTCTGCTTCCAATGCGGCGAACCAGGGCACCTTGCTGCGATTTGCAAGGAAAAACCAAAATGCCTCAGCTGTGCGGCGATCGGGTCCAAATCTGACCACAGATCTGGGGCCAGCAACTGCACTGCGTACCAGCGGGCAAGAACCACATATAGACGCAGGAAGGGAAGAAATGGCTAGCTTCATCCAAGCCAACCTCAGGAAGAGCGGGGACGCAGACGATCTCCTACACGCTGTAGCCAAAGAAGGAGGGATCGATGTTCTGATTATCTCCGAACCGCCTCGGAAGCGCGAATTTTCTCGATCCACATTCGATCACTGGAGGACAGCCGTAATCCAGATCATGAACCCTGCGATCCGTGAGACTGGACCAGCTGTTAGTGGCCGCGGTTTCGCTCGAAAGACCATAGAGGGCACAGCAGTCTACAGCTGCTACTATTCGCCGTCGCTCAAGATACACGAATTCGGAGACGAGCTCCATGACCTAGAAGAGGATGTGAGGCAATGGGGGGGCCCAGTTATAATCGCGGGGGATTTCAACTCCAAGGAACCGACTTGGAGCGGGGGGCCGCGTGATAGACGGGGGGTAATACTCGCTGATGCCATGGAGGCATTGGGATTAGTGCTCGCGAACGAGACGGGGGTTATCACCTACCACCGACACGACACTCGGTCCAGGGAGGGAGGTTCGTCTTCGGTCCTCGACCTGACGTTCATGAGCCCGTCGCTCATGGGACGTATGACATCGTGCACTGTAAAAAAAATTCCGATAAAATTACTACTCTGAGAGTAGGAAATCGGGCGACCTACGCTGAGCGTAGTGAAATTACTGCGGATCTGTAATTTTACAATTTCTGATAGTGATTTTATCCCGCCAGGGGGAGCCCGTCCTCCCGGCGGGCTTTTTGAAAATGACCATATATAATATATAGCAGTTCTGTTCTGCCCATGGATAGGCCTTGCATTCATTCGACGAGTGTAAGAGTATGTATTATGTATGTATATATGGATGGATCAATGACTGGAATGATATGGGAACTGCGAAGGATGAGAGATAGGAGGGGTTGAAATGACAAACTCTGATTAAATTTGATAGCCCATCAGTTCTTCAGTTTAGAAGACGTGCTTATAATACAATCAGAGAAATATTGGTGAAAAGTAAAAGTTACCACAAAATTGCACAGTGGAGTTCACAATTTTACACATTCACACTTTTCTTTTTACAAGATAAAAACAGCATTCAAGGCGTATAACACAAATCACAATATCAGACCTTCATTTCATTCACCAGAGATTCATTTCAATCATTTCATTAAACCTTGTACATATTTTTTTAATAGGAAATTAACATACTTGGCACACAAAAGTTATGCGTAATCGACATTCACTTCATCATTCAAGAAAATGTGGTACCGGACTGGGAAGCTAAGTTATAAACAGCACAATAAATGATTCATACATATGAACAGCAAAAATATTGAGTTAAAGACAAATCTAATTCCACAAGCACTCAAGTGTAGCCCATACTCAAATGAATGTGATGATTCTATAAACGCACAAAAATTACATGTCAATTCAAATATTACACACTTCAACTCGATATGAGTAAGTGTACAACTCCCAATACACTAATTTTCTGAAGTTAGTACGTCATTCAACCAGATGCCAGATGAGAATAGAGTACTCGTTGCTTTTTTATTCAAGTACAGGTTGAAACTAAACTATGGTAGACTATGATGTGATGATATTGTTGCCAGCCATTAGACTATTGGTGGCACAAGCCATGATAGATGATGCTGAGTACAGAAAGCAGGGCTATCGTTGTCTTCATCACATTGATTACAGGTTGCTGTACTTTCATTCCGCTCTGATCTGAAATGAATAAATACACATACAATCATGCTGACATGCCTTTGACTATACTTGGGTATTCAATGATCAAATACATGAGTTCTCAGGGAGAATGAGCTAATAAAATTTCTAAGCGTGACAAGAAGTATGCATTTAATGGTAGCAAATGTGGTGAAGATGTATGAGATACCGGTGGATTTTAGAAAACCTTTTCAATAAACAAATCTTGAAATGATCATTACGCCTACCTTATGCACTTGGTCGTGCACTGCATCTAATACGCATGGATGCTGCTCTGCAATGTGAGTTGAAGATGCAATGTTTATCTGCACATTTTCACTGCACATTGCTTTATTGTAAAGGTGCCAGCAACACACACTCAACATTTCTGAGTACCTGGAGGATCGCTACTTCTGAGGATAATGTCTTAACCTCTTCAAGACACAGGTCCAGGTGGTGCATGTAACATGTTCTCGACCTTTGTTGTCCAGGACGCAAGGTCGTGGACGCAACTGGAATCGAGCACATCGTTGACCACCTAACCTCGAAACAATCCGGATCTACTTCATCGACAAACTCGGTGCCGTCCTCGAGGCCATCGTTACCAGGGTGCACCAGGGTCTTGAAAAATACATTACGCTACACTAGCTCCTACAACACACCAAACACCTCGCACACCCGGTGCTCTGCTCACAGCAGCGCGGGTAGCTGTGCCGGTGCGGGTCGTGCTCGCCGACACTCGCCGACCGACCATCACCTGGACACCTGCATGCGACGTCGTCGTCGTGAGTCGTCTCTCTCTCTCTCTCTCTTCGTCTCTATTAGAGACCCTCCAGGTATACAGTCAACCCAACACTGCTCAACACTGCACCAGAGTGTGACGCTACACGCATCGCGGAGAAATCAGTTTGGTATTTCCGAGAGCGAAAAAATACTTGATTTAATACGAGAAAAGGATAATCATAAAATGCCAACATCTAAGACTGCACTTGGAGATGTAATCTTGAGTTTCAATATCTTGAAAATTTACTATTCTCAGAGTAGTGATTTCGCTGCGCTCAGCGTAGGCAATCGGGCGACCTACGCCCAGCGCGGCGATTTTACAACCTATGAGCAAATTTACAATTCGTTTGTAAATTCACTGGCGGGAGAGTAGTGAAAAGTTCAAAGTCTGACAGTAAAATTACTGCGCTCTAGTAATTTCCCCTGAAACTTTTTTTACAGTGTACAATCGGGCGGCCTAACACCAGCCTTCTGATCAAACGGCTACTGTTTCCCAGCCATTTGGTCAAATGGCGGATCGCGCGCAGCCTTTTCATATTAGAACTTGCACTTTTCAATATTTCGCGGTAGATTTGTGAACTTCAGCTCGTGAGAATTAAGATATGGAGGTTTTGCATAAAGCTTGATACGTGAGTTATTACACGTGAAATAAATGATCGGTAAAACATGATGTCCAGATCTTCTGGGCATGATTTTTCACCAAATTTATATCTCAAAATGTGATGAAACACCGACCGCTTGGGATATTTTACGTGGTTGGTGAGCATATTGGCTGAACTTTTGATCTCATTCGATGAAAAAGCACTGACTTTTTCAGATAAAAACAGCTATCGCTCTGAAACGGGACAAGATATCGACAAGCGATTCAGCGCATTTGGAATTCAAGACAGAAACTTATCAAAGTATACCTTGAAATATATTGTAAAAAGTCATAGTCTCGTATATAGAAGCTTTCTGGAAAATCGGGATTTAGGTTTCCTTCCAGAAAGATATTTTCAAAAAATTTTGAAAACATAAGTGTTAAAGATAAGTGTTATCAGAATTATTCCAGAACCCTGTCCTGGAAAATGGAATTGAGTCGTGATTTTGACGGACTTTTCAAATGCGCTCAACTTAACGTCGATATCTCTTTCCGCTTCAGAGTTATAGCTCTTTCGATGCGAAGACGTCAGCGCCTCGTGTCAGCGCTTTTTCATCGAAAAAATAAAAATTCAAACCAATCTGTTCACCAGCTGGACAAAAAAAATTTTTGGGGTTCCAACGGTCGGTTTTTGATCACGTTTTACGATATAAAATCAGTGAAAAATCATGCGCAGAAGATCTGGACATCATGTTTCACCGATCATTTATTTCACGTGAAATTACTCATCTGTCATTCCTTAGATTATTCCCGTTACCTCATTTTCACGAGCTCAAGTTCACAAATCTACCGCGAAATATTGGAAAGCGCGTGAGTTCTAATATGAAAATAATGAAAAGGCTGCGCGCGATCCGCCATTTGACCAAATGGCTGGGAAACAGTAGCCGTTTGACCAAAAGGCTGGTTTTAGCCCGCCTGATTGTAGAATGAACCGTTTTAAAATGGAAAGGCGGCGTTTGGCCAAACGGCTGATTCTACCAAAAGGCTGCGACACATATATTTCTGACTGAGCGCAATCGAGGGGATTTAGCCGATAGCTTGCGGGGAAGAGAGTTTCAAAAACAATTTATTCATTTATTAAACAAAACGTTTTCTAAATAGCAAGGACCAGGGAGTGCGGATCACTGATTTGGACGAAACTCTGGGAATAGTCTTCTTTTAGCCCCAAAAGATGATACCCAAAGCCGCAGAGTCTAACGCTCAAGCGTTTTCGAACTACAGCCCATAGCACTAGCATTGCCGCTATGGGCTGATGTATATTGTATATACATGAGTTATTCTGGAGCAAGCTGGACAAAATCGTCACCAAGGGGGTCTGAGAAAAATCCGCGAAATTTTTTTTCTGTTAGTACTATGTTTGAATAGTACGAAAAAATTTTTCCAGACTTTTTTGGCCTTCCCTGTAGGCCTTAGGGTCCATGAAAGGGCCATTTGAGGCCCTTTTTTAGTCTATTTTAGAAAATGCATAGTTGCAACAGGATCCAACATTTTCCAACGTACCTGGGCGCATTTTTCTCGTGAAGACTGATACTTTTCACAAAAAAATCGTCCCAGACAAATGAGTCAGACTGACGACTTCTGCGAGATATTTATTGAGAGCAAATTTTAGAAATTTCTGCGTCATCTTGTGGGCGACCTAGATCCAACTAGAGAGAAGATAATTAATTGATTTTTACTAGTGGTGATTTTTCAGGTATTAGAAAGACCTACAATTTGCTTACTTGTAAAAGTCAGTTATCACTCTTTTTGTTGGAGCTACGTTTGGTACAAGTTGAGCTATTTTTGAAAAAGTCGAAAATTTAGGACTTAATTCCAAAAATACAGTACCCTCCAAAATTAATGGATAATGGATAGTCTCAGTCAACCAACGAAATCTTCAATGTGGTTCGTCGTATGGAAATTTTGAAAGAAGCATCTTGAAGATCACAAAAAAATCTATCGATTCATGTGTTTTAAACATTTCAAAAGTATTTTTTAGTTGGTCTCAGTCGACATTGAAATTTCTAAAAATTTATCCGTTAATCAATCACTTGTATTTTTGAAGAGATTCATTCGATTGTAAAAATCCTCACGGGATGTTGTAGATCGTCTAAAAATCTACAAGTTTGGTTCCTTGTAAAATTTTTCTACGACTTTTCCCGCCGGAGTCACGAGCTTAGAGAGAAAAATTTGTATTACACAGGCTGCTTATGGAGATACCGAGCCTGGCACCTGTTCCGCTCTATTCTGGTGCAAAATTGGATGGAAAAAATATCATGGCACATGATTTCGACGTGAAATAATCTGATCTTCCAGAATATTTCATCAGATCGAGTCTCAAGTGTGACCTATGGGAACAAAACATGAAATTACTCTATTTTGACAATAAAACTTAAGAAATCGTTGTTACCTCAAATATGAGACGGAATCTGATCAAATATTCTAAAAGATGAGATCATTTCACGTCGAAATCATGTGCTATGATATTTTTTTCATTCAATTTCGCACCAGAATAGAGCGAGAGAGAATGGAACCAGTGCCAGCGTCGGTATCTCCATAAGCACCCCATGTTAATACAAAATTTTCTTTCGGAGCTCGTGTGTCAGATAGGAAGGGTCGCAGCAAAATTTTACAAAGAACCAAACTTGTAGATTTTTGGACGATCTACAACATCCCGTAAGAATTTTCACAATGGGATGGATCCCGCCAAAAATACAAGTGATTGATTAATGGATAAATTTTTTGAAATTTCAACGTTGACTGAGACCAACAAAAAAATACTTTTGAAATGTTTAAATCACTAAATCGATAGATTTTTTTGTGATCTTCAAGATGCTTCTTCCAAAATTTCCACACAACGAACCGCATTGAAGATTTCGTTGATTGACAGAGACTATCCATTATCCATTAATTTTGAAGGGTACTGTATATCTCAATTTTTTTCCACCAAACTTGTGCGAAAATGTTTTTTGAGACATCTACTTTCAGTAGAAAAAATTTGGCGGAGGTTATTATTTTTTTTTGCCGAGCGCTACAAAATGCCGCATTTCGTTGTTTTAGAAAAAACGGCATCTTTGGCCACGGTCACATATGCTCCCATCTGGACTGATGTGCACCAATTCGTGTGAAAGTACCCCCAAAAGTACCCTCGAATACGTGTAAGAAGTTGCGGGGACGAGCCTATTTACCGTGTCAAACATAGGCATTATTTTGGCTACTTGGGCGAACGCGACCGAGAGCATGATTTTACTTGCTCTGACTCACAAATGAGATAATGGGCTAAAAGGAGGATCCAAACATACTCTACCGACTCAACTTGGCCATCTGAACACAAATCTGAGGTCGGTCCAGCTCTAGAACGTCGTCTCATGCCTCAACGGTGTCCGCCGAACCCGTCAACAGAGTCTAAATTGTTTTGGGATAGAGAGATGATTCTATAGGGCAAAACTGACTGCGGAATAGTGTTTAGATGGTCATTTCGAGTCGGAAAAGTATGTTTGGATCCTCGTTTTAGCCCATCATCTCATTTGTGAGTCAGAACAAGTAAAATCATGCTCTCGGTCGCGGCCAAAGTAATGCCTATGTTTGACACGGCAAATAGAACCTACAGCTCACTCCTGGCTCGAGGCTCGTCCCCGCAACTTCTTACACGTATTCGAGGTACTTTGGGGAGTACTTTCACACAGATCGGTGCACATCAGTCCAGATGGGAGCATATGTGACCGTGGTCAAAGATGCCGTTTTTGCTAAAACCACGAAATGCGGCATTTTGTAACGCTCGGCAAAAAAAATTTTAAAAAATAACCTCCGCCAAATTTTTTCCACTGAAAGTAAATATCCCAAAGAACATTTTCGCACAAGTTTGGTGAAAAAAATTAAGTTATATTTTTGGAATCGAGTCCTGAATTTTCGACTTTTTCGTAAACAGCTCAACTTGTATCGACTGTAGCTCCAACAAAAAGTGCATTAATTGACTTTGATCGCAAGATCGCAAGATCGAAGAAGATATTTTCAGTTGACTCAGAGCATGAATAATCCTCGAGAAGAAAAAAAAAATATATTGGTGCATCAGAGATCTGTTAGGATAAATTACCAGCCAGAATCGGTAAATCTTGCAAAAGCCTTTACGAAAAAGTCGTGACTAGTTTCCTGCCCGGAATCAGTTCAATATGAATTTTGTTAAGCAACTTGAGAGAATTGGAAGGCGAGTCTATCCAATCAGAAAGATCTCCGATAAGATATCGTAGCGAGTAACGTAATTTCTGATTAGAAATGAGACATTCCTTCGTATCAGATGTATCCACAAACCTGCGAACAAAAATTTACTCGAAACATAGCGTTTGAGATTACAGCCAAACTCCGAGATGCAAGCCAACATTAGCCAGACTCATTCGTGAATTCAAAAATACAAATCGAATTGGATCTAAACAGAGGTTCTCTCTCCTGAAATTCTGCGCATTGAGAGATAGATCAGGGACGAATCTTTCCGAGAGATATTAGTGAACTCAGAGCATCGATGAGAATTTTCCGGTACATAGCTTCAGCCCCAGAGACTCCAGTTCCTCGGGGGTCTCTGGGGCACGACTGTTTTGGAGTGCCCTAGGAATCCCACAGATAAGGAAACCCTTCCCGGAAGAGGGCCCGCGATGCGCTCTGGTGAGCGCCGGTAGGTTAACGAGCTCGAGGCTCGCATTCCCTCTAAGCTACCCGCGCCACCTAGTTGACGCCCTTCTGGATGTTACAGCTGGATGCGGGTAGGTGCTAGACCCAATTGCGTGCGAGAAAACACCCGAAAACGACAAAATGATGTGTGACTCGGATCGTTTCTCAAATTTCTTGAAGCTCTCACGGTTCTAGCGTACCAGGGTGGGTTCTGTGACTTTGCAGACATGTTACTGATGATTCAAAGTTGTGAAATCACTTTCAGGGGAAGATATACATCGGTGTACACAGCCATGGAATACATTGGAGGGTCTGTTCCATTTCGATGAGAAATCATCACTCCTGTTCTTAAGCTCATACACTTTTTAGCGTATTGTAGAGGGACTCTGAGATAAATTCATTGTGTTATTCACGTAATAACAAAGAAAATTACTTCTTGCAGATCGATGTCCATCAACCGGAAAGTCAAGGAATCGACTTAGAACCGGGAAAATCGGTGTTACTCGTGGTATTTTTTTTTACTGTGTCAAGTTATATTTTGTAAATCTTGAAATACTGCTCAGAAAGAGTTGTCACTTTTGAACGCCCAATTTTATAAAACGCTCTCAATCCGAGAAATTTCAGAATTTTTGTCCGAAAGTCTTTGTTCTGTGGCTTCAAACGTGCTGAATTTAAAGCATAGCTCCTTGAATGAACAATGGGTGGGCGAATTCCGACCATTAATTTCATTTTTATATGGAAAAAAAGGTTTGAACTATCTCAGGAATACTTTCAAAAGCCACGGCGAGCTACAGGAGTGATGGAATATGATCTGTATTTCACTCCAAAAGTTGGGTTATTATTAACGATCCGAAAAATTTATCTCAATTTATAATCCACCGATTGATGATTGCGATTTTTGATAGAAAACGACTGTGTATGTAAAGACAACTCGGAAGCCACAAGAACCCGAATAAGATCAAACCACACAAGGACCGCCTTCTTCAAACCCACTGAATATGATAAAGTACCACATCGACGCCAAACAACAATCAGAAATCCTGTCGAGACGCGAATCAATCACAAAATTTGGTCAATCGAACCCGTAAATGCACGGGTGCTCGAATTAGGAACTCTGTCGCGGGGGACAAAACAATCCCAAAACATGGCAAAACATCCCAAGGCAATCGAATGCGCAAATGCCCGGATTCTTAAACTAGAATTCTTGTGTATATCAACCAACCGTAAAACCTAGGACCGCGATCAAACCTGAAAATGCATGGATGCTCGGACCATAGATTCTATCGGGAGATCAAAAACATCCCAAAACCTAGGAAATCAGTCAAACTAGCAAATAGCCGTATGCTTGATGAATCTGCAAAATTTGTTCTGTGGAAGATCGATCAGAAATAATCACCCTAGAATGCAAGCAGGGGTCTCGAAATCGCAAAGAAAAGGAGCTGAGTGCTTGATATATTGGAGCCGAGGATAGCATACCAATCCAAACTCGTGGTGTATTTCAAATCCAATCATGGATTACTTAGTTGGATGACAGAAGATTACAAGTAATCTATCATGCATACTCATCATTTCTCGATTGCTTCATTTTTCTCAGATATCGGAATTTTCGTGCCCAATCTTCTGAACATCACAACGATATTCTTCATATAAATCAGAATTTCTGATTCGTGCCTCCGGGCGTTTACGAGTTTCACTGCCTTCATCGGGATTCAGACATATCTCTTGACAGAACTTTCGCGAGCATCCGGGCATTCACACGATTGATTGCCTTTCTAGTTCTTGGGATTGATTTGTCCCCCGACAGAATCCCTGGTTCGAGCACTCGGGCATTTGTAGGGTTTACTGTTCACCTGATGAGTCCAAATGTTTCTTGGAAAAATTTTTCCCAACCACCCTTGATTATCTTTTCGAGTTAATCACAAAATCTTCACTCCCTTGGATGAAACTAAGCCGGGATCTGGGTACAGCGATCCGGGGGTGATAGTGAGTGGGGTGTTTTACCTGGCCGAGATTTCTCGGAATTTCTCATAAAATTATTGTAATCTGAGGCTATGTCAAAATTCTGCCATCTTTGAGTGAAATTACCCACAAATTCTGATGCAGCGACCAAAAAACAAGAATCGTATCCTGCCCAAAACTCCGATTCCGCCAACAGGATTCCCTTGAGAGGGGGAAAAAAATTTTCTTCTACAGTTCATTTGGTGGGGGCCTTAGGGGCCTGTAGGCTGCAGCCTGTGTAGCCTAATGAGGAAACCGGCCCCGAGGTAAAGGCTATATAATTTTTTAATTAGGCTATATGTATCCTCTAATTCGTCAAAAATGCACCAAACCCTGATGAGATTCTCAATGCATTTTTAATGGAAGTTTTTTTAGCGTTTCGTTATAGCGCGTCCACACATGCAATTATGTTTTTCATCTCTTCAGAGAAGTTATCTACGGAATTTCAGGCATGTACATCGAATTTTGCCACTACATATTTCACTTTTCGAGGTCAGAAGTCAAAAGTTTTTGAGAATTTCCCATATATCTACTTTGGTTGATGAATTCTAGAGGAAAGTTTTTGACACACTGTGCGAGAAAGTAACTTTTCCGCACTGATTTCCCACTTTCTCTCACAGTTTGTCAAAAAATAGTATTCGATACACGGGTGTAAAACTCTTTTCTCGCATCCTCGTGTTGATTCCGACCTTCGCCTACGGCTCAGGCCGGAAACCCAACACTCGGACGCAAAAAAAAGTTATTCCACCCTTGTATCGAAATGTACTATTTTCAGTTCAGTCTCACAAGAAGTCTTTCCTAAAACGAATACGAAAGTGCTTATATATTTGCACATAATTGTTGTATGGTTAAGATTTATATCATCCTTGGATTAATGGAGTCAGTTTTAAATGTCCAAGTTCGATGGACACGACTGGTTCAAAAAATGAGAATTTTATCATCGAGTGATGATTCCAGTCACTCTCGAGTATTTTGGTACAGTTCCCTGGTAGAAATGTGACCAATTTTTTTGGCCAACCCCCTGGTGGAAATGTACACCATCAAAAATATTCACTCAAACATTTTATCGCCAGTTCTTACGGGCAAAAAATGTTGAAGTGAAATTGGCCAAGAACCGGGCACTTATTACTGAGTGTGTGAATGTGACACAATTCACCTAACCTCACTTGTACCACGGCAGTTTCTGGCCATAAAAACTCGTAACTGTTGAAAATCGGAGAAGCAGAAAATTTTTGAGGCATTTTTCTGCGCATTTTATAGCGAGTAATTTTTCGTATATTCATAACCTTCAATAACTTGCAACGATTTTTTGTGCGATTTAAGTATTCCATCCCCATAGTAAAAAGCTTATGGCAGGAATGACCAAGGATCTATCTTTGAATTTTTGAATTGCATTTGTTTATTCCAAGACCAAAGTTTCAAATTCAAATAACTTTGAACTTCTAAAATAGCAAATGACATCATTATTTGATAAGCCCCTTACAACTGACAGTATCAACTGACTCTTGTAATCTATACTTTTGATGCACTCTCCATAAGAACAGCCGTGCGTAGTGACAATGCAATTAGGTTAGACTTGGCCAGTTTTTGGTCAAAAAATGCTCACAACTTCTACCAGGGTTTATACAACCCTTACAGTATAAGTAATAACTCTCCCTCATGAGCAATCAGGAACGCTACTCTTTCACAAAATTATCAAAAATAGTGAATCGATGAAACCAAAAAAATGTCTATGCAAGTCAAATAAACGTGTCATGCCAACATTCAAAGCAATTTTTCCCAGTCAAATTTTGTGACATGATACATTTATTCCAATCTGTAAAATTGTGGAGTGAAGTACTTCACACTTGTATCAAAAATACATTAGAATTTCGTTGAAACCGGGGAGAAATGAATATGCAGGCGTTGGAGGCGCGCACACGCGTGCAAGCGCGCGTGCCTCTACCTTGAGAACGGGGATGAGCTAATCAATTTTTCATTATCTCTATTTCATTATCTCGATACATTGAATTGCTTGCGTGTCATCAGACTTATACAACAGTCTCTTTCCGCCAATCGAACGAGCAACAATCAGTGCAAAATCTTGTAAATGTCAGAGTGAATAAATCAGTCGAGTTTGAAGTCACTTGTGCCTCGTCTATTTGGATACCGATCTTGACCCTGTGGAAGGCAAGTGCCACCAGCCACCGTTTAAAACAGAATAGGCATCTTGCATTTTTTTTGACCCCCCAAAAAAAAGGTTTGGCAAATTTGAGCAAATCGAGATGAGTAAGGTGCAATTGGAAAGAAATTCCCAAAAATTGTTTACAACTTGCGCAAATTATTTGAAAGTCAGACGATTGTGTCACACGGTGCAAGTCATCCTACTGTCAAACAATATGCGCAAGAGAAAGAAAATTTTTGAGATCTTTTCTTCAATTGCACAATACTTGTCTCGATTTGCTCGAATTTGCCAAACCTTTTTCTGGAGGGATCAAAGAAATTGCAAGACGCCATACAATAGCGGCAGTCGACGATTTTGTCGGAGTGACGTCACACAGTGCAAGTCATCAGACTTTCAAACAATTTGCGCGAGATGAAAACAATTTTTGGGGATTTTTTTTCCAATTGCACCCTACCTATCTCGATTTGCTCGAATTTGCCAAACCTTTTTTTTGGGGGGTCAAAAAAAATGCAAGATGCCTATTGACCAAACCTAAACGCCGTCTCACCAAACGTTTAGTAGAATTCAGTAGAATTGGGTGTGGTTGTTTCATCATGGAACGTAATAGTGCAGGTTACAGTGATGATTCGTCTAGAGAGTTAGTTGATAAGGGTAATGAGTTGATGCAGCAGAATAATAGTGAAGCCATTAAGAAGTATGATCAGGCCATTGAAAAAAGTCCTTATTATGCGGTGCCTCATTATAATAAACGTATTGCATTGTCTATGCAAAACGGTAGTCCAAGTGAATCTACAGAAGACCAAGGAAACGATATCGACATCAATTTATTAAGGCATGCGATCGAACATCTCGATTTAACAAACCAAAATAAACCTTATTTCGTTACTAGTGTCATAGCTGCTGTGCAAGAACTTCCGTTTAGTGATGATTCTTCGGGTGAAGACTCTGATGAAGAATTCAATGAATTATATGATGAATCAGTAAAAAATAATTTTTTTCCCTTCACTACTAGAAAAAAAACTGCGAAAAAAAGTGGAAGAAAAACTGCTCAATTGAAATCAGAGATGAAACCCATTGAACCTGAATTATTATCGGCATTTCAAGATACAGCAGTTAGTAAAGTAGTGGATCCATTGTTATCCAAAATATTAAAAAATGGATTTGAAAAGCATGAGCAAGATAAATTATCAACTATTGCTGTCAGTGTAGGACTCAATCGTATGTACTCTTTGAGTACAAGAAGAAATAATTCATTGGTTTTGGAATTGGAAAGCAAAGTTAATACTACAGGAATCAAGTGTGAAAAATTTGGTTATTATTGGCCATGTCCTTGGTATTATAATACCAAGGACATGACCAATACTCGCCATCCTTGGTATACCAAGAATGGCGAGGAAGCAAACACTGAAGATGTAAGAAAATTTTATCACCAATTAAAACGTAAAAATCCAGATTTAGCAAAAAAATTCATAGCACAAGAAGAAGATGAGAGATCAGGACGTGATATACCATATCAAGATATTCGTGAATATGCAAAGAATCATGACAAAACAACAGAATTAATCAAAAATTTCCGAGATAGTGATTCCAATGCTTTGATATATTTACACCTCCTTGATGCAGATGTATATGATTGTAATAAGGTTTATAGTGCTTATTTGCGTATTTTACGAAGTTGTTATAAACCACCTACTGTGATGTCTACTGGATACAAGTTTCCGAAAGATAAAGAAAACCCTGCACACCATTTATTAAGTGATATGGAAAGAATGCATCGTGTGATCACAACATTTTATATTCCTCTGGGCACATATTATCCAGAGCCCAATATGTGTATATTAGTCCCTCGAAAGTGTAAAACGGTAGATGAAAGTTTTATTGATGGTAAACGAAATCAACGTGGAACTCTTGAATCACCAATATTATTAACAGATATACAGACCAAGAGAGACAATGTAGATGCGATTTTTAGTGACGATAATCCCATTATTACAGAGATACCACTGAGAGCTAAGAACAATAGAACAACAGGAACCCCGATAAAATTTTCAGGTGCATTTATGAAAGGTCTTGTTGGTCCGGACGATGAAGATTTCAAAAAGTATGCCCAAGTGAGTCAGTCACACACTCATAATTTAACGTGGGCTAAACATTTATTCATCAATAAAAGCATCAAATATGAAGAAGATTGGAAGACTAAGGGAGCAGATATTCTCGGAAAGAAAGGGAACCCATTGATTGGCGTTGATAAACAATGTAACAAATTAATAAAAAATATTCGCAATGATAGTGACGTAAAAAAATCACAAGACGAGTTAGCTCATCGTATTGGTAAAGATAATGTCGATAAAATAGTAAATGCAGATGAACATATAAAGAAATTTGACGTAGACTTTAATAAGGACCATGCAAGAACACCGGAAGAGCGAGAACTGATTGATATTATAAATAAATGTGACATTTCTTACAGTAATCTATCTCGTAAACTGATATTAATGATGGTAGAGCATAATGTTGCAGATTTCATAAAAAGTACAGAAGATGAAAAGGAAGCATATCATGTATTTGAGAACATCGTTGAACTTTTCTCTGAATATGAAGGAGAATATAATAATTTAAGTGAACAGCATGGGATGGTTTTGAATGAAATAATTTCTTGGGATTTTGGAAAGATAGAGTTCTTAGGTTCAGATGACATAATTAAAATCATAGATAAATTTCATGATCAAGATATTTTCCATCAAATACAAAACCTCTACGACGAAGATAAAGAAATAGCCTGTAATTTCGTGAAGGGAATCCTTCATAGTGAAGAAGATCTAACGGATATCGATTTTGAAGACCTAGAAGATAAATACGTCGAAATTGCTCGAAACATAATGAAACTCCCGGATCACGAATATTATGAAATAGATATGAGTGGTGGAAACATTATAGATTTAATTGTGAGGGATATGGATGATGATTCTGAATATGGTTTGATAGATTCAGGTTGCTCTACACCTAGAGCTTCTTATTCAGATGAAGTTAGAATGTGGTTATATCCAGATATCTCAAATGTATCATCAGATGATGACAGTAGTTTTGGTTCAGATGAAGATGGTTCAAATGTAGGATCATCAGATGATGATAGTAGTACTGGTTCAGATGAAGATGGTTCAAGTGTAGGATCATTAGACGAAGGTATCTTCGGCTTTTATAGTGGTGAATGCATTGATTATGAATAATTCGTGGAAGTCGAGACGGGTTGTTGAAAAAAAATCAATAAAGCTATTATGAATACATAGAAACGTTTTATTTCAATTAGTTACCAACTGAACTGAATATCCTTCACCGGCGGAGTAATTCCATGCACAAATGCAAGTCTTCGATCGAGTTTTGCTGTCTCGAAAGAGAAAATCTCCATTTGGTGGTAGTAAATTTGTCTCAGAGATTTTTCTTTGAGAATTCCTTTTCACCGCCAATAAAGCTTTTTTATACATGGAATTGGTACGATTCTCTTAATTTTTCTGAGATCTATTGACTGTAGGTCAGTTTTCATCGATAAATTCTCACAAGATTACTACGATCTCTCATCTTTCTAGTCCTCTTGCTTTGTTTGTGCCACTGTATCTTTCGATCATTATCTCATGAATTGTGAATTTTTTCCGACTCTATGTAATTTTTTCATATCTTGGGAACTCATACTGCACCCTTCCACCTTACAAAATATGCGGCATTCAATTTAAGATCAATTCGAGGAGCTGATATTGATTGGTTGATAATGAATTTTCATATGGTACCATTTTATTTTAGTTTATCCATGCTCCTCTTTACACTAATCTCTAATACCATAAACATGACATCAAAACGAAATTCCATATCGATCAATCGATTAAGCGTCTCAAAAAGCGTCTTAATCGAGTCCTTGATTCATTTTTGTGGCCAAGGGGCAAGTACAAAACGTTCGTAAGACATGCTTTTTGGTAAAAAATGAAAAATTAGCGGGAAACAAACCATAACTCGAAAGGTACTCATCCAGAAATGCTCAAAATCCATTGACATCATTACCTAGACTCTTTAAATTACATCCTGAGAGTTTCAAATGGATTGGTTGAAACGTAAGTATGAGAAATTCCATGTTCCGTAGAAAGCAGTGTTATGGCAGCTCTTGACGTCCCTCGATATACTGGCTTGTTTCATCAGTGGAATAACATTCTATCAGAATTCCTCAACAACCAATTTGTCAAGAACCTCAAACCAACTCTACGGCGTATTCCTCGTGTTTCTCAAGGCAGAGGGGTAGCATAAGTCATTGGTTATGTAACATAATTGTACCCAACTTGCCCCTATTCAGCCATTTACTTGATAACTATCGGGTATGATTTTTCAACAAGCCAAAAAAAATATTTCCACGGGATATTTGGGGCGAACGAATGGGATATTTATACTTTGCACGGGAAAAAAAATAAATCTCGGGAAAAGAAAGTAATGCATGGGGGGAAAAATAACTAATGGGATTAGAATGTATATGAACGGGAAAATAATATAACGAACAGGAAATAAACTCATCTTGCCCCGGAAAATATGGTATTGTTAGATATATAGCAGTCGAACTAACGCATAGATGGCGCAAGCTATCGGGCGGCGTGCCGTGCGAGGACTCGAGCGCGAGTCCGACGGCAACGCGAGAGATAGATCCAATCGGGCAGTCGCAGCTGCGACACGTCTGCTCGTCCGGGCTCAGGTCGCTTTGCGACGTTACTCGTTCGGTTGCTCTTGCAACGGTTTGGCTCGTATGAGCGACTATATGTAACTCTGTGTACATTTGTTTTATTCTTTTCTTTTAATAAACTAAGTCTTTATATTATAATCAGAGTGTTCGAGTTTGTTGCCCACAAACTGACCAGCTCGGGTGTCCCAACATTTCAGAAGTGGCATACCGTAATTCAAGTGTTGTGCGCGCGGATTAATCTCGCGTGTGTGACTTTTGTGTGCTGAAGTGCACTGACGAGTTGAGTGTTTATGCTGGGTGGCTCTCGGCAGTATCATCGCTACCTGGTGCAGACAGACATGGCATCGAACGAGGAGCTCGCGAGGGAGCTCGCTGAAGCTCGTGAGAAGATCGCACTCCTGGAGCAACAGGCAGCCGATCAACAACAAATTTTGCGAGAAGAGACGATTCGTCGTCGTGCAGTGGAACGTGATCAAGCTGGTGCCCATGCTGAGGCGAAGCTTGACGTTGCGGTGGCGTTGTTATCTTTGGGTGATGCAACAAGAGCCCAAACACAACAGTTTTTGCATATGCAGCAGCAGACAACAAATGCATTACTCGCGGAGCGGCGTCCAGCATCTTTGCCGCCTAACATCCAAACAGCCATCAGAGATTTCAACGGAATCGAGGGCCAAGAAAAAGCTGACGCTTGGATACGTGAGTTGGAGGTGATGAAGGAGGTCAATTCTTGGACCGATGTGGTAGCTTTCAACGTGGCGAAAGCTCACCTTAAAAACGCAGCTCTCAAGTGGTATATGAACAAAGTTTCGACGATCAAAAGTTATGCTGATTTAGTGACCAGTTTTAAAGCGATGTTTTGCTCGTCAATGAGCAAAGGTGACAAGCTCCGCGTGATGTTGGCGAGAGTGCAAGAAAACAAGGAGTTATTACCAGGGGCGGTCCCAGAGACCAACTTTGGGGGGGGCGATTTTGACTTTTGGGGGGGGGGAGCGGTCAATGCAAAAATCGATGTCGCGCGCGCTCACGCGCGCGCGTTTTCCTATCTCTCCTGTACAAAATTTTTGGCTTTGGGGGGGGGGGGGGGCGATCGCCCCTACCGCCCCCCCTTGGGACCGCGCCTGGTTATTACCGGACTATGTTTTAGACAAGATTTGGCTGTGCAATGGACTCGAAATGAACACAAGTGAGATTCGCGATGAAATTGCTGCAGGCCTTTGGTCCAAAGATCTTGCGAACCACATAATGAGTAGAGAATTCGACTCAACGGACTCGATTCTCCCAGAAATGATGCGCTTTGAAAAATTTTATACGGTGCGACACCCGATCGGAAATTTTGTAGGGGCATCCCGACCACGGATCCGGCGCCCTATCCGGATCTGGCAGGGGTCGCCGTACAATATGGTGTGGGTGTGATAGGGCTGGGCACCCGTTCTTGATCCGCCGCCGTATCCGGTCCGATCCGGCTACCCGGACTTAGGACTACAAGATGCATCGCCCTATCAGCGCCCTACAATCGCCCTAAAGAGAAAATGACCGCCTCCTTTGAAATTTTCAATACAGTTGTATCAATGCTATCAATCGAAGTCACTAATTACATGCGAAAGGAATGACGAAACATGACTGAATTCAACTTTGGGATCGTTTAAGGAGATGTCGGAGTCTCGCGCGGAACGAGAAAACACTTTATGCAATCATTTTTACACCGATTGAGATGGGGTGGTCGCAACAGATTCGGAATTACTTCAGAAATCGGTCTCTGGTGCGAATGATAAGAACAATCGTCTCCATATGTCATAAGAATCGATCTAAGGTGCAAGGTCGCGATCTCTCAGAATCATACTCGCAATATCGCGCATTTCCTGGTTCACTCCAAGAGCGAGGGAGACTTTTATTTCCATAGGTTGTACCAGAGGCCGATTCTTGAAGGAATTCCGAATCATTTGCGACTACCATCGTCTTAATTGATGTAGAAACCCTTGCGTAAAGTGTTTTTTCGTTAATGCCGTGAGACTCCGACATCCCCTTAACAAGATACTTCAATGCAAAAGTCTTACAAGTTATGTATTTGCACATGAATAGAGGTTAGGAGTTATGTGTGTAAAATGAATATCCTTCTGAATATATTATTTGCTGAGCACGAGTTGTATGGGTTAACGGACTAAGTCATCAGCAGCACATAATCCAATCTTTTCTTTGTTTTGGAATGAAAAACAAAAAAATTTGACAAACTTTCCTATTTCCAACGCTATGAGAATCAATTGATGCTTAACACGTTCGCTGCGACGCTATTTTTTCGTAATTTTATTTCGTTCATGAACTGGACCACCCCAATTGGGTGGAAACGCCCATATGAGGCTAGATTTGTTTTTGGCTCATCGTCCACGACCTTGGGGAAGTAAACCACCACAATAGATTTTCTTGGGAGGATTTTCCTAGCAATTCTCAGTCAGCAGAGATTGAAAAGTGAAAAATCGCGGGTCCCACCGGTGGGACCCGTCGCAGCGAACGTGTTAACGATGACATACTCGATAACACGTTTTTAAATCAGAATGCTTGAGTAGTTTTTTTCAATCTTTCGTTGATATTGTGTCAAATAATGAAAGTTATCGAAAAAACCAAAAAAAATTGTTTCATTAGAAAAATACATAGGGCATTGCTAGGGCAACGGATCGGATAGCCCTAAGTCCGGGTAGCCGGATCGGGCCGGATAGGGAGCTGATCAAAAATGGGTGCCCAGACCCCCGAAATACGGACAGGGTCCCTGCAGGAGATAGGGCTACCCGGATAGGGTGCCGGATCCGAGCCCTGCTCAACTTTCCGATCGGGCAAGAGCGGGTTGCTGGAAATAAGAGGCAAACATCCACCAACAATTCGGCGAGCTTCACCGGTTCGCGTGGAAATTCCAACGACTCGCGTGGAAATTCGAGCAGCAACAGCATAGCAGCTTCGGGAAGCAGTTCGAGCAGTTTTCCAGCGAATAGCAGCAGCAGCAGTGGAGGCGTTTCATCAGTTCCAGCTACTCAACGTCCAGCATCGGGAAGTACTGTTACTGCGAATTCGAATGTTGCGAGTGTGTCTGGTTCGAAGAATGAATCTGCAGGTACGGTCGAGTGTTACAATTGCCGCGAAAAGGGGCATATTTCGCGTGATTGTACGAAAGAGCGAAAGACTGTAGTTTGTAGGAAATGTAACCGTTCTGGACATATTGCGTCGCGTTGTAATTCGGAGAGTGCTCCGGCAAAATCTACAAATTTGTATCCGATTGCGGTTGAAAATACGGATGTGACGGCGGAAAAATTTTTCCGTGATGTAAAATTGAATGGTGTGGTTGTGAATGTTTTCCTTGATCCGGGTGCGGGTGTATGCACGATGCGGGCTTCTACGGCATTGGAAGCGGGTCTGAAACTCGAAGGTGGGCCGAAAATTCTAGAGGGTTTTGGGAATGGGGTTGTGAAAGCTTTGGGTTCGGTGACCGCGGAAGTCGAGATGGACAATCTCAAACCCAAATTGCTCAAATTCATGGTTGTACCGGATACAGCGCAGAGTTGGAGTGCATTGCTTGGGCGTCCTTTTACGGAAGTTAAGGATATTTCGTATACTCGTCTCGGCGAGGAGTTGACGTTTGCAAATGTAGATCCGAGTTTGTTTGAAAATGGTTCGTCGCGCGTACAGATGCGAGCATCGGAGAAATGTACAATTGAGCCGGGAAAAATCAACTTTATAAAAGTACGTGCAGATGGTAAAGATTTTGTTTTTCCGGTTACATGCGACGGATCATCCTCGAAAATAGTGAAGAAAGATGAGGAAATCTGTAGAAATATTTTCGCGATCGAGAAGACGGAGATTGTCGAGGCTCGGTGGGACCCGATCACACATGACGAGGTGATATGCGATCCGCAGGTCACTCCGGAGCAAAAAGATGTACTGCTTATCATTATGAACGACTTTCGAGTGTGTTTTGCTAAGAGAGCGAGTGAAATTGGGTGTTGTGATCTCGAAGAGATGGACATTGAATTAGTCGACGGTGCAAAACCGATTCGTGCAAAAGCGTATCGACTCAGTCGGAAGGATCGCGAAGATTTGGATGAAATCGTAACCGAGTATAAGCATTTAGAATTTGCAGGTGAAACGGTTTCGGAATGGGCGAGTCCCGCTTTTCTGACGCGTAAATCAGACGGTTCGGGCAGAATGGTAGTTGATTTACGTAAACTAAATAAACTGACGAAGCGAATTAGTGAGCCGATTCCAAACTTTGATGAGATGCTATTGAGGCTCAAAGGAGCTAAATATTTTATTACAATCGATTTAGCGCAAGGATTTTTGCAAATGCCATTGACGGAACGCGCCAAAGCTCTCACAGCATTTATCACAGAAACGCAAACGGGACAGTTTAATCGCGCAATACCTGGTCTTGCTAATGCGCCGATGTATTTTCACCGATTAATTGACAAAGTTTTGGGAATAGCGAGGCGGCGCGGTATAATTATTATCAGTTTTGACGATGGATGCATTTTCGCAGATACATGGGAAAAGCTTCTCGAAAATCTTGTCTTTGTGCTTGAATTATTGAAAAAGGCAGGTTTGACGTTAAATTTGAAAAAGTGTCGATTTGGCATGAGAGTAGTAGAATTTTTGGGGCATATTTTTGGGGAGGGTTTTGTTGGACCGGGTGAAAAAAAGATCGTGGCTATTGAAAAATTTCCGCAGCCTAAAAATGTGCACGAGATTCGTCAGTTTTTAGGTCTAGCTAGTTTCTTTCGTAAATTTGTACCCAAATTTGCTGAAATCGCAGCTCCTTTGTCGGATCTGTTAAAAAGCAACAAAGCATTTGAATGGTTAGAAGAGCAAACGGTTGCTTTCGAAACCTTGAAAAAGAAACTTGTTGATCATCCGATTTTGGGGATTTTTAATCCAGAGGCTCTGCGAACGGAAGTGCACACTGATGCGTCGCAAAAGGGGTTGGGGGCCATGCTTCTACAGTCTAGTACGAAAGATGGGCCACTTCAGCTCGTTTATGCGGTGAGTCGACGAACGTTTGAGTCGGAACGAATGTATCATTCGACGCGATTAGAGTTATTGGCAATAGCATGGGCGTTGCAGCGTATGCGAACGTTTTTGATCGGCTTGAAATTTACTATCGTAACGGATTGTCAATGCCTTGTAAACTTGAACGCTTGGAAAACTGAAAATCCGCAAATTGCTCGCTGGATTAGTGGTATTTCTGAGTACGACTTTGAAATCAAACATCGCAGGGGAGAAAAGATGCAGCACGTTGATGCGCTTTCTCGTGCGCCGGTCGAAGAACCGCAAGAAATTGAGTTGACTAGTTCGATTTTTATGATCAAAACTCGCGAAGAGGAACTGTTAGTCTTTCAGCGATCTGATCCTGATGTTGCTCGGATAGTTGCTGTTTTACAAAAACCGATGAATGAAAAAACGAAGTTTGAGAATGGATTGAGTGCGGAGTATGTTTTGAGAGATGGACTATTGTACAAAGTGGTTGTGAAGGACGAGGTTAAGCGTGAACTATTTGTGGTTCCAAAGGCTATGAGAAAATCTTTAGTTATCCGATACCATGATTTGGGAAGCCATTTCGGTGTGGGAAAAACTCTAGAGCGAATGAGTGAGTACTATCATTTTCCGAGAATGAGGCGTTATATAAGAGTGCATATTCGTAACTGCTTTGAGTGTATTTTAGCTAAACGCAAGTCGGGGAAACAGGAAGGTGAACTGCACCCTATCCCTCCTGGTTTAAGACCATTTGCAGTAGTTCATATGGATCATTTGGGTCCTTTCATCAAAACACCGCATGGAAATGTGTATGTTTTAGGAATTATTGATACCTTGACAAAATACGTGCAGTTGCACGCGGTCAAAGATGTCACGTCTAGGATAACTGCCAATAAATCTCGATCGTTTGTTGAACAATTTGGAGCGCCGGAACGCTTGATTACTGATCGCGGACCTTGCTTTACATCTGAACATTTTCGAAAATTTTGTGAAGAGTTTGGAATAAAACACACTTTAAATTCGAGTCGACATCCGCAAGCAAATGGCTTAATCGAACGAATGAACCAAACAATTCTACCAGCCATGCGTTGCGCAGTGAGTAATGACCAGAATGATTGGGATGTTCATTTGAAAAAACTAGAACGAGATTTGAATTCCACCGTGAGCAAATCTACAGGAACGACTCCGTTCGAAGCATTGTACGGTTATCTCCCTAGATTTGAAGATGCTGCGTCGCGCGAGATTACTAGAAGTTGTGAAAGATATCGCTTTCCGTTAGAAGTACAAAATGAAATCCGTGAGAATATTGCGGCAGCTCAGGCTCGGTACAAAACTCGATATGACGCAAAAAGATTTAAGGGGGTGAATTATAGGGTTGGGGATATTGTATTTGTAAAACGGAATCCTGTCGCTACGGGTATGTCTACCAAGCTTCAGCCGTTGTTTGGAGGTCCTATGGTTATAATTGAGGTGTTGCCGAGTGAAACTTATAGATATAAGCGTGTGAATGAATGTGGTGATCGAGGATTTGAATCCACGGCACATGTAAGCCAACTAAAAATCTGGAATGGAAGTATGCAGAATGAAATTGATGATGATAATGTAAATGAGAGTTCGAGTGAGACAGAGAATGACGAGTGCGATGAATCAGTGCTACAAAGTGTTCAAAGTGAAAATAAAATTGTAAAAAAGCAAGAAGTTGTGCGCGAAAGTGAAAAACCAGCTGATAATGTGAAGCCGGACACGCAAAAGCGCGTCTCATCAAGAAGCAGGAGAGCCCCGAAATATCTTGATGATTTTGTAAGTGAATAAAAACTGAAAACTTGTTGTAAAGTGTACAGTGAGATCGTTGATACGTCAAGACATTGCTCTGTTTTCTACGTAATAAATTGACTAGATTAGGGACTAGATTAGGGACTAGATTAAGGACTAGATTAAGGACTAGAGTTTGTTGTTAGAGCTACATATATTTCCAGAATGTGTGATTTCTTTTTACTAAAATTAGAACGATTTGTCGGGTTTTGGAGGACCAAACCCATGCAAGGATGGCCGAGTGTTAGATATATAGCAGTCGAACTAACGCATAGATGGCGCAAGCTATCGGGCGGCGTGCCATGCGAGGACTCGAGCGCGAGTCCGACGGCAACGCGAGAGATAGATCCAATCGGGCAGTCGCAGCGGCGACACGTCTGCTCGTCCGGGCTCAGGTCGCTTTGCGACGTTACTCGTTCGGTTGCTCTTGCAACGGTTTGGCTCGTATGAGCGACTATATGTAACTCTGTGTACATTTGTTTTATTCTTTTCTTTTAATAAACTAAGTCTTTATATTATAATCAGAGTGTTCGAGTTTGTTGCCCACAAACTGACCAGCTCGGGTGTCCCAACAGTATACCCAGCACGACATGTATTTTTTCTCGATTTGGTGTGGAAATAAACATCGAGTTAGTCAAAAAATTATTAGATGAAGTGATATTCATTAACACTCATTGAAATCACATATTTTTCATGAAGGTGAGCAAACATTGAATCAGTTACAAAGTGATAAAATGAATAATCATTGTCCATACGTCGAGAAATTCAAACAGAATAGAAACATTCACTGTATTGTTAGAGCTTTTTTGGCTTTCGATGGTCGACCTCACTTCCGTTTTTGGCCAAGTGGTATACTTTTAGCCTCATCGGGAACATCCACCTCCTTACGTTTGATCAGCATGCTAACTGAGTGCTTACATTAACCTTTTTTCGTGAAAAATGGACAAGTACACGTTACATGGTCAGAGTAGACTTCGACCTTCCAAATTTTCGAGCGCCAGGCACTATAGCTATCAAAATTTTTCCACTTGCCTTCCTGGAGTTCAAAATTGCTGAGAATTTTCGGAGTAACTTCTTTCCCGAATTTCGAAGAAGAGCAAAAATATTGAGTGAAGTCTTTGACATTTCGTTGGAGAACAGGAATTTTCTGCGCCATCCATTGATGAGCTGTAGTCCACAGCTGCAAGGAAATTGTACGTGTTTCGTCAAAAAATGCACAATTAGCAGACGAAGGATTCCGAGGTTGTGACCACTCCTTCATCATATCAACATAAACGTATACTAGTCGCACATACTCAGCGATAAACATTCTGTCTTGGGTTCTGCTGCTGCTCATATTTGCTATCAAATCGTTATGTATTCGCCTCTATAGGTAGCTATAATCGGCAGCTAAGTAGATAATTATTTCGCAGTCGAATGAACTTTGTGTATCACAAAATCATAAGTGTCGTTGACATAATTTTATCTCCCGTTACAATGCCTTTTCTTTCCCATGCAGGAAAAAAATTATTTCCCGTGAACACGTATTTTTTCTCCCCGTTCCATTGGAATATTTTCCCGCGCTTCGATATTACGTTCAAACGCTTTTTATTCCCCGTGCAATATAATACTCCCCATAACTATGCGGTACTTCAATATTTTTCGACATACCTCAATTCATTTAAAAGCTTGTCTCAAGACCTTCAAGATGAGCTGAAGAAAGCCTGAGTTTGACCCATTAAGGCCCAGCTGCCTCAATTTTCCCAAGAAGTAATTTCAAGGAGTTCGCAAGAGGGTATACCTAACTTGCCTCCATCGTTTAAAATAAATAAATCAACGGCAAAGTGTCGAAAATAGTTTTTTCATTACTCTAACCTAAAAATGCCGCGTTTAAATAGGGTTTTAGGGTTCTCGTAATGAAAAAATATATCCGCACTTCGCTTGCAAGCCCATTTTGGGCACTGGAGGACATGTCTGTCTCGCTTCGCTCGACAGACAAACTGTCCTAGTGCCCAAAATGGGCTACCGCGCTCAGTACGGAAATATACTATTGACAGCGTGCAACCACATTTGGAGCTCTTCGTCGGCCCAAAGAAGTATTTTCGACGAAATTTTCGACCCGTTTAGACATCACCATAGAAAGTGTGTATTCTCAAAATATCAGCGCTGAGTTGCCAAGGAGATGTATCTCTCGGAATGTATATGACCTTGAAAAACCATCCCTATTGATATTTCGACATTTTTTCTTGTATTTAACAAGTGGCACGATCAGATCTTGGATTTCTTGGGTCCAGTGTATAGATGTCGATGAGTGGGAGAGTAGAGACCGATTAGGATATCAGCGCGGAGCAAAGGTCCGACGGGAGAGGGAAAAATGACTCTCAGTAGTAACAGACGAATTGGGTCTGACATCCGAACCTGGGGGAAGTGATTGGGATTACAAGAGTTGACACGATGCGATCGCGATAGGGGCAAGCTCATTTTGTAGCTCGACTAAAGTAGCAAATGTGAGTATTCTCAAGATATCAGCGCTGAGTTGCCAAGGAGATGTATCTCTCGGAATGTATGTGACCTTGAAAAACCATCCCTATTGATCTTTCGACAATTTCCCTTGTATTTGACAAATGTACGTTCGGATCTCGGATTTCTTGGGACCAGTTCGCAGACATCAATGAGGAGGAGCGTAGGGACTCATCATGATATCAGCGCGGGACAATGATCCTACGAGAGAGGGGAAGTATGCCGTTCAGTAGTAACAGACGGGTTGGGTCAGACACGCGGACCTAAGGATAGTTGTTGGGATTTCGAGAGTTTGCACGATGCGATTGCAACGTGGTGACAAGGGTGGATACAGGGGAGAGGGTGTGGCGTTCGCCCCCTCCCCCGAACCACTTTTTGAAGGCAAACCGCCCCTCCCCCCCCCCCCCCCCCCAAACGCATCCGAACCGAATCGTTTCCAGTACTGAATTTGTTTACAATAACGCATTGGTAAAAAAAAAACGTGCACTCAGGTTGAGAATTATGCAGTTTCGCTCGACAGATTGGATTACAGAGTCCTTTTCAAGAGGATTTAGATTGATGAGCAGTCACTTTTGCCCAAACACTTGGATCAGCCCAAGGGGCTCAGCAATACCATGACTAAGCAATACCAGGTATAGCAGTACTCATCGTGAGTTGAGCGGACTACTTTGAGACCAGATCATAGTTTTTGCTAACAGATACTGCAGAATCATGGTGTTGTTGAGCCTTTCAAGTCGCCGATATTACATTTCCCCTTGTATTTCACGAATGCACCATCGGATCTCGGGTTTCTTGGAACCAGTTTGTAAATATTGACGAAACGGAGCGTGTCGGCTTATCAGGATGTCAGCGCGGGGTAGAGACCCGATGAGAGAGGGGAAATATGATATTCAGTAGTAACAGATGGATTTGGTCAGACAAACCAACCAAAGGATAGTATGTAGTTGGGATTCCAAGAGTTTGCACGATGCGATTGCGACCGGGGCGGGCTCATTTTGTATCTCAACCACAGTAGCAAGATTGTTTTCCCTTAATATATCAGCGCTGAGTTGGCGAGTATGATTCTCTCGGAATTTCTTTACCCGGAATAAACACCGTCAGGGACGTTCAACTTTTTTCATTCTTTTGATGGTGACCTCATCGTATCACCTGGCTCAAAACTGATAGTTAAGATCATAGCCATAGTATTGCGGAACAGGTCTAGGGCTACGTTCGACCATAACATGGTTGATGATTTGAAGACTCTTCTCATGCTTTTTGGGGAAAATTTAAAGTTTGGGGAAAGTTTGGGGATAACCTTTTCGGACCGGTGTACATATATGTGGACACATGTTTGGGTCGGATCTGTGGGCTAAGTTTTGAAGATTTTCCCAAATCTCTTGTGCGATACTTTTCTTCGGTCTGAATTGATGAATACCGCATCGTTTTCACGCCAAGAACCTGATTGTTAAATCCTATTTGAATGGTTCAGTTCCATAGAGGACTAATTGTAAGTCCACTCTTGAATCGTGCGAAAAATCAGCCTTAAAATTTCCCGCGTATTGGTGGACTTGAATTTATCGTTTGGAGACAATTTTTTTCATCTTTTCTATCATGTTCTTCGACTTGGAGAATGACTCTCAAATGGCCTCTACTCATGGTTAAATTGTGAGAACCCCCAGAATGAATGAGTCTCAAAAGTGGACTTAGTCCACTATGACTCTGAACAACTCATTTGATGTCGATTTCTTTTCAACTCATTCTGAGTCGAGTGGTGGTCTATAAGGTCTTGAAATGTTTCAAACAGCTTAGAACAAGACTTCGGAACGATTAAAATTGATACACTCACATGGTGGTGGGATGTGTAGAATTGAAATATTTTGTAAGTGTACCAAAATTGCCCAGTCGGGGTCCAACTTTGTTACACATACAAAACTGCTAACAGCTCCAGCTAGATACATCAAATCATCATTCTACAGCCCGTCAATCGATAGCTGAGACTGTAGTAGGCTTTTGATTGAAGACTGATTAAGGTGGGTCTCGTCAATGTACCTTGAAATGCCGAGCCAAACAAAATAAAAAGCACCGAAATCGTACTAAAATTACCCAATTTGACGATATTAAGAAATTATGCATCATATCAAAATTCCTCTTTGTTCAGGATTGAAATTATGTATGCGAAGCGAGTAACGCTCGCTCAAATTTACTCTAATATATATTGTCGTGTGATCGATCTCACGAAGACAATAATATCCGTACGTGTGGCTTTCCTCTTCTCTCAATAGAGCTCACGCAGCTCGAAACCAGTTTTGCCTCAATATTGGCCCACGGCGGACCTACACTCTGGTGCCCTGCGCGGCATAAAGTTCAGCCTCGACCAAGGCCCGCGGCGGATCTTTGTTTTTCCCGTACATGCGATGATCGCTCATTATATATACATATATCCGTGATTCCGTCGAAAGTGGGATTTTCCGTGTTCCATGTTCCCCCAAGTTTTTAAGGGTCGGGGTGTGCACTGTAGCAATTTTCTGGGGTGTATAATATTGGTGCGCAACTATGTTAATAGTTTTAGAGACAATCCCAATGTTCCTGTATTTTGTAGTACCTGATAAAAGGTCAAAATGTCCATTCCGTCCCCTGTAGTAAACTGAACTTGGACTTTTGAATTCATCGCGACGCATATGCAGAATCAAAAATCCCTATATGTAGCTATGCACTTCAATTTGTAATACTTCAAATAACATAAACTACCACTTGGCGAATCCAAATTGAGCCCTCAGCTCGCGCACGGCCATCCGACATTTTGAAGACGGGTTTGCACCAAAACTGCTTGCACAGCACTAATTAGGTCGGCAAAGTCCCCAATTGTCCAGTAAACCTTTCTAACCAATGAGGTTGATTTCTAGAAACCCAAATACACCTAATCGATGCGTGACATAAACCGAAAACTCGAATCCGCACCCAGGCGCACCACATAAACGTTTTTTCAGAATGGCGTACAATATTTTCTGTCCTTTCCGTCCCCATCTTGTGCTCCACCCCAACGCGCTATATCCCTTTGTGGAACACATTTTCTTGAAGTATTTGTTTGCATTAGAGCTTATCTATGCGGAAAAAAGTCTACGATTGGTTGTCGAGCCGTGGGAATATAATTAAGGCGAAATGTCCATTCCGTCCCTGTCCAATCCGTCCCCCTCCGCGACCCCTTAAACTCGACATATCTTTCTTCGGCTTCAATTTTGAACTACGTAGCTCTAGATACTTCCTTTTTGTGCCAAAACAAGTGGGAACCAACTGCAACGACCCACTAAAACTCGTCTGGGGCTAAAATAATTTTTTGGCCCAAATCACGCTCGGTGACGATTTTGGCCCCAAAAAAAATCCCACTTTCGGCGGAATCACTCATATATCGACTGTCGGTCGATCATATTGACCAAAGTACCTTTTTTGTGTGCCCGCGGATTGTGAGAAAAGTGCATCCTCGCACGACTGATTTAGTGCACTGAACGCGAGTGACAAACTGTGTATTTAGATCGTAAGCTTTAGTGAATAAATGTGATTTTCTGTGAAGTTACACGAAATCTACAAATCACTGGCTTGGATCACCAACCCCGCTCCAAACTCCTCATCCCTGTGTTTCAACCCCAAGGGAAGCACCTCAGCTCCCGAACACTCTTCCACCGTATGTCGTTGGGACTTACCGCAGTGAACGTGAAATGTCGCAGAATCATTCTTATCTCATGGTCAGTGAAAATTTCTTCTTATTATACGCCAAATATCGATATGATTTAGGCAAAAATAAAATATTGATGATTAAAAATTTATGCTCTTTCTTCTTCATAGTTCAAGAAGAATTGAGTGATAATGTTACTAAGTAAAGCCACAAATATTGTTTATGATGTAAAAGGTCCTCTGGACCGTGAATTATGCAAATAAATAAATAAAATGACTATATCCGAGAATAGTAGGCGGCCACGAATTAATCTAGGGCGTAGCACATGGTCATGGGTACGCTCATTTGGAGTCTCGATTCTTTATCTAAGTTTGTGAATGAAATTTGTGCTGCAGTCGGATCGTCATCAAATCTCTTATAAACCAGTTTTCCACTGACGAAGAAACTCGTAACTCGCGATTGCTAGCTTTGAGTTACAATCACATGATTTTGATCATCTTAATCTTCACCTTGATCACACCTCTGAGGTTTATTCCAGTACTTAAAACTCGTGTATTTCCTACAAGAGTGCTCTCTTGTGACCAACAAAGGCTATTTCCATTCAGGAAAATTCCTACAGAAACTCGTAAAAAATGCGTAGAGATCAGTAGATAATATCGAGTACTTCATCATTCATGGAATCTTACTTTCTTCATATTCGAACTATGATATGTAATGAGTCGGTAACCCATATACCTACGCTTTGACAGTGGTTTGTTCCAATAAAGACGAGGGCGAACGAGGGCATGCAGGGGTAAGGTATATAAATGATTATGATATCGATAAAATATAAAAATAAAGTTGTTGAAAAAATTTGGGAGATCATCATGAAGAAAAAGTTCAAGGAATCTCTTGAGATTTGATTTTTATTGCATGGATATTTTGTTCCAGATCAACGGTTTCCGTATCAATAGAATTGTTGTAACTGTACATTATTGCATACTAGTGGCTATTTTTATCTTAACTAAGAAACTACTAAAACGAATTAAATCACACGAGAATTTATCTACTCTTAATGATATTCTCTAAATCTTCATTACTCAAATAATCGAGAATAGTATCTACATATTGAGCTGGTAATAATGGACAGAAAATGAGATTGAGAGATTTCCTTGACTCAACTAGTAGAGGTTGCCTAATTTCACCATTGTCAAATTGACATCGTACTAGATATCCAATTATCCATAAATTGGGAATCTTTCAATAAATTTATCTTGTGTTATCATATTTTGCAACAAAACGTTTTCACAATGCAATGTCAGACTATTCAGACTTTTTCTCAAAATACTGTATAAAGACGTGTAACGATCAATGTATACATTTTTCATGACCTCGAGTTCATTTTTACATGACTCTGCAAACTTAGCTTCATCGAAATCTTTCTTTTTGAGATTGTCTAATATACTTCTGTAAGCTTTTTTATCACTCTCGTTGATGCGATGACCAATCACTCGCAATTTGATTGCACGTTTTAACAGAATACATGCAATACCTTTCCAGAGTTCATCTCCTCGTATATCTGGAATAACCATTCGGCATGTTAATGCTGCTCTATCTGTGATATTAATGTTAGATCCTCCCTCTAATAATAGGCTTACTTTAGCATACAATAGCGGAGCAAGTGGGAGAGCGGGATTTTCACTAGTACAATTTTTCTTGATGCATCGAAGAAGTTTAACTAAAGGCTTCTCGCGAAATACATTCCGTGCATTTACATTAGCACCATGGTTCACAAGTAAGTATGAGATTTCAGGATCCAAATCAACTTGTGCACAGTGTAATGGCGTTTGGAGTTCAAAATCTTTGACATGAACATCAGCGCCGTTTTTCAGAAGCAACTCAACAATTTGAGATGTATCTTTTGTCATATTCAGTAGAATAACAGAGTGGAGTGGTGTTTGTCCAAGATCATTTAATGAACAAAGATAGCTGTTTTTCAATTCCGGGTTATTAGCAACATTATCTAAAGTTGATTTTATCAGATTAAAAAGGCCCGAAGTACAGGCAAGGTGGAAATAAGACACTGTAAGAAGCTCATCACCAGCCACGAGGGCAAAGATCTTCTCAACATTACTTGCCAATTTTTTATCCGGCATTCCAAGTACAAATAAACCCTCTATAAAAGTGTTTCCAACACCATTCATGATTGAAGGATTGGCTCCCTTTTTGAGTAATAATTCGGCAATATCAAATCGACGAAAACATGTGGAAGCAACGTGCAGAGGTGTATATTTAAACCACGGAGGAAACTCGATAGTTTGATGAATTTCATCACGATCTGTTTCTAGAAATTGCTTTATTGATAGCTCTGATAATTGATAGCTCTGCTTCTTTACTCGTCAATGTGCAAAGCCCATGTAAAACTGAAACTCCTTGGCTGTCTAACTGAATGGGTTTATCAGATGTGAATGACAGAATTTTCGTCGCAATTCCAATTTTTTTCTTCAAACGACTGAAATAATTTTCGTTATCACCCATGGAATAAATCACGAAATCAAGAGGATTCAAATTCAGTTGATTTATTAATGAAACATTTGCTCCATTCTTTAAAAGAACTTCAACAACATGTGGCTTATTAAATTTCACCGCGAAATGTAAAGGAGTGAAGCCAGCATAAAAAGCTGATCCATGTCCAACTTGGCTGTTTAAAGTAGTTTCTTTTCGAGGGAAGTTTTGAATTGCTTTTGAGCATCCAATAGCTTATAAAATATGGAATACTGATAAACCATCATTATCTGGTGGGTTTGATGTATACTGAGAAGAATGCTTTGAAATTCTAAAACTGATACTACAGCCACTACCATGCGATTCATTCCTGAAAGCAAGATGCAGAGGTGTTCTACCTTCAGGATCTTGGATAACAACGCTAGCTCCATATTCCAAAAGAGCCCTAACACTCATTTCGCTTTCATAATTAACTGCTAAATGAAGAGCAGTCCAGCCATTCCAAATAGGTCTGTTCAAGTCTGATGGAATGTTGATTTCTCCATCAAACAACATTTTACCAACTTTTCCATACCTGTTCTGTATACAGGCATCGTGTAAGGCTGATAGCTTTGTGTAACTTCGATTTGTCATCTCATAATCAATATTACCGAGAAACAGATCATAAATCTGTTCATTCTGTGTGAAATAAGCATAATGAAGTAGCTCAGAAAAGAAGCAACTTTCCAACTGAACTATGTGTTTTAAGAGTAATCGAACTACATTATGGCACTCATAGTGCATAGCGAAATGAATTGGTTTCCAACCTTGCTATGGTAACAACGGATAAGCTTCAAGATTTATATCTACCCCTGATTTCAAGAAATGTTCAACAATTGAAATGTCATCCCTTGTACAAGCTATATGGAAATGCGAAAGTCCCTCTACATTGGTGGGATTCTTAAATTCATTCTTATGGAACTTGAATATAAAGTCTATTATTTCCTCATTCCGATTGTTATAAGCTAGGTGCAGAGGTGAACGACGTCTTTTATCTAATTCTTTAATACTGGCACCACAATTGAGTAAAATGTGAACTGTCTCTACACACTGATAATGAACAGCAAAGTGGAGAGCAGTGTAACCGGTCCAATCAAGTGAAAAGCCATGCACGCTTTCATCAATTCCGTCTCCTTGATTCATCAACAACAATTTCTTCACAACTTTAGTCTTATTTCGCATGCAAGCAATGTGTAAATGACTCAATTCATCAAAATCTACTGCATTTTTCAGTGAGTCTTGGATAAGTAAGAGATCAATGATTAGTATATTTTGCATCTTTGCTGCCATCATAAGTGGAATCTCACCATTCCAAACTCTAGCATTGACATTTGCACCCTTGTGCAACAAAATATTGACTATTTCTATATCTCTAGACATCACAGCTAAATGTAGTGGTGTAGATAATGGATAATAAGCATCTTCTTTGCCATTATAATGATCATAAAGCTCTACATCTGGATCAAACTCTCTCCGCCACCCCATGTAGAGTCCATTAACTTCCACACCTTTATCAATAAGTTGTTGGACTAATACCTTGTCCTTACAACGAACTGCTGTTATCAATTTGTTGTGGGCCATCGCATCGTGAGCAGGAACTTTTTGACGAAATGTGCACCGTGCTCTTGCCATTTTTTGATGTACTAAATAGATGATTAAATCTTAATCCTGGACTACATATCGACGCCTCTTATGAAGATAAACACATCCGTAGGGCTATGCCGACTAAGCTGGACTAAACCAAACTACGCTTAGCTGGACTTAGCTCAACTGCGCTAAGCTTTAACAAACTTGACACGTACCCACACATACCAGCGCATGAGAAAGATATGCCATCACATATTGAGAATGTCATATGCGGCACATATGACTAACCTCACCTCATCTTTTCATTCAATTGCTGCATATATAGCAGAAAGGAGAAGAGCAGCAGACAGCAGCAGAACAGAAAAAAAATTGTGCAATTGTTGAAAATCAACCTCACCAGTTTTCAATGCACTACCTACATTCCGTTTGATGCTGTTGATTTGGTTTTGAATGTTAATGTTTCATGTGTTTCAGATTCAAGAACTAACCTCGAATGAGATCACACTTGCGCCTCTAAATTATCACAAGTTTATCAACTACTAAATAAACTTGTTGATATTACTAGTGCTGTAGATGAGAAGATGAGTTTTCACATCTTTTTGCCAGCGGAGTAAATTATTCTGTTGTTCATTCTATGGAAATACTCTGAGTGGATGGTTAGTTTTCTAAATGCCTTACCATGACCAGATGGGTATAACTCTTTGGCTCCTCATGTCTCTTGATTGATCATTGAACTAGAATTCTTTTATCAGTTTCATTTTGGTATGCGTTAGTTTAATACTTGATTCGCAGCTGACATAAGGTTTCAAGGGGTGGTTGGCGAAATGGAATATCTCAACTCAAATCACTTTCTATAGTATCACATAAGTTTCAATTACATTTCATGACTACAATTATTCTTAGATTATAGAATTATCCAATTCAATTCAATTTTCAATTCACAAGTATGTTTCAAGACTGGGCTGATGTGACATCAAATGTGTGACAGAATAGGAACCGGTTGAAATATCTTGATACAATCAGTGGGTAGTTCAGCCTCTGGAATGAGATTTGGCATTAACTTGTAACTCTATTTAAGAATTGCCGGTATGTTTCACACTAGATTGAAAATGATTCGATATCAAGCGTGGGTCTTGAATGCCATTCCGCACTTGGGATAATTGCTACAGCTTTTACTATACAAATTGTTGGACAAGACCAGATGCACTCTTCTTTTCCAGTGAGACAGGGTAATCTTGACAATTTTCAGAAATTAAGGAGTTAGTCTGAATAAGTCTATACAACTTCATACAATGAGCGAACTGGAATACACTGACCAAATAAATATTCAAGCCTGCCGTGTCCCCACGTTGTGCTATTCTGAGAGATCCAAGGATATATATTCATTTGGTCAGTGTATTTCAGTTTGCTCATTGTATGAAGTTGTTATACTCATTCAGACTGAACTCCTCAATTTCTGAAAATAGTCAAGATTACCCTATCTCACTGGAAAAGAAGAGTGCATCTGTTTTTGTTCAACAAATTTTACAGTAAAAGCTGTAGCAATCATCCCAAGTGCGGAATGGCAATCAAGACCCACGCTTGATATCAAATTATTTTCAATCTAGTGTGAAACATACCGGTAATTCTTAAATAGAGTTACAAGTTAATGCCAAATCTCATTCCAGAGGATGTACTACTCGCTGATTGCATAAAGATATCTCAACTGGTTCCCATTCTGTAACACATTTGATGTCACAGCACAATCTTGAAACACACTTGTGATTTGGAAATTGAATTGAATTGGATAACTCTATAATCCAAGAATAGTTGTAGCCATCAAATGTAATTGAAACTTATGTGATACTGTAAAGAGTAATTTGAATTGAGATGTTCCATTCCGCCAACCATCCCTTGAAACCTCATGTCAGCTGCGAATCAAGTATTAACCCAACGCATACACCAGAATAAAACTGAAAAGAGAATTCTAGTTCAGTAATTAATCAAGAGACATCAAGAGACAAAGGATCATCCATCTGGTCATGGTGTGGCATTGAGAAAACTAAACATGCACTCAGAGTATTTCCCTGCGTAGAATGAACAACAAAGTAATTCACACTTTGCTGGCAAACAGATGAGAAAACTCATCTTTCAATCTCTTGCACTGGGTAATTTCAACAAGTTTATTCACTAATTGATAAATTTGTAATAATCTAGGAGTGCAAGTGTGATCTCACTCTGGATTCTGAATCTGAAACACATGAAACATCAACATTGCACAACCAAATGCGCTGCAAAATTGCAAGAGTGTCAAATGGCATGTAGTATACTGAAAACCAGTGAAGTTGATATTTTGAAGATTGCTCTGTAAGTATTTCACTTTCAATACTGCCATTTGACACTCTTCTTACTTTCAATCTTCTTTCTGCTATATGCAGCAAATGGATGAAACGATGAGGTGAGGTTAGTCATATGTGCCGCTCATGACATTCTCAATATACGCGGTGGCATATCTGTCTCGTGCGCTGGTATGTGTGTGTACGTGTTAAGTTTGTTAAAGCTTAGCGCAGTTAAGCTAAGTTAAGCTTAGCGTACTTTAGCTTAGTCGGCATAGCCCTACCGCTAACGCCCACGAAGACTAACACGGTGGCCGAAGATTAGCATTTGCTTTGTTACGGCCACGAAGATTAACACTTACTGTTCACGCCACGAAGATCAACACTTACGCCTCAGCACCACGAAGATCATCTCTTACTGCTTAAGACCACGAAGAGTAACACTTACTCCTCAAACTGCACCAAGATTAACACATTCGCGCATTTTTTTCTTGAAGGGACGAAGACTATAAGTATTCCGTCTTAAGGTCACGAAAAGTAACACATTCTTCTCAGCGGCACGAAAATTAACACATTCGTAGACTTCATTCTTGAAGGGACGGAGATCATAAGTGCTTCGTCTTGAACGAAATACTTACAGTCTTCGTCCCTCCATGAATGAAGTCTACGGATGCGTTAATTTTCGTGCCGCTGAAGAGAATGTGTTTTTTTTTTCGTGGCCCTAAGACGAAATACTTGGTCTCCGTCCCTTTGAACGAGAACGTGTGCAAGTGTGTTATAGTCTTCATATCGTTCAGGATTAAGTGCTAGTTTCATCGGCCGTTAAGCAGTAAGTGTTGGTCTTCGTGCCCCTAAGGAGTAAGTGTTAGTCTTCGTGGACTCAACGAGAATGCGTTAATCTTCGTGACCGTAAGGAGTAAGTGTTAGTTTTCGTGGACCTAAGGAGAATCCGTTCATCTTCGTGTTCACAACGAATAAACGTTAATCTTCGTCAGTCACAAGAAAAGAGGTGTTAATCTTCGTAAGAGGCGTCGATATACTGTCCTGAAGTCTAGTTTCAGTGCAGAAAAACTTGCATCACAAGCAGCGCTAACATTTTTGATACTGGCTATCTTCAATATTTCTATAGAAGCTGCAAAATGATGGATGATACTGAATGATGCAGACAAAAGCTAACCGTTGATTTTCTGAAAAAATTTACCAGAGTATCAAATAAAATGGAATAAGTACTCACCGTCGAATGAATAATTCACCGGCACTCACACTCACATTAGGCGGGAGGTTATGCAGTATATACTTTTCTTTCCCAAATTCGAATGAGAGTAGTAGTCAATCATTGATTCATGACTAGGGAGGGTCCTATTCATGACCATTCTATCTTGTTCAGGCAGAGTCCATAGAATTTTACATAAACAATATTATAATAAACTAAGCAAAGGAATAGAGCGGAAGGATATCACAATCACACATAATCCACACCACGGTCATAATTGGTCATAATCCACATCCACACCATCCGTTGGCCTCCGCTCATTTCAAGCAGACGACACTTGCACACATTTCGCGGGCGATGGACGGGGAGTTTGAAATTATATGAGTTGAGAAAATTGTCCCCCTTTCTTAGAACAACTTTGTATAGAATGATTCGCACGTCATCACTTGTAACAAAAATTTTCATGATCCTGTAGAATATACGCACCCGCAGAACTTGATAGTCATTTTTCGTATGTCCATTACGTTAGAATATGGGGAAAAGACGTTGATCAGAACGAAAATATTGTACCTTTTTTTCCTCGGACAGTAAAAATGACGCCAAAAAAGATTGGTCGACCAATCTTAACATCCTTCAGCTCACTTTTGCTTTCTCTAAAGAGAAAGCTTTGTTTTCATCCCAACGAAAATTTGATCAAATTTTTCATTGAAACCAACATATTATTCAACAAAATTCCTTTTATCTAAAAAAGCCAAAGACCATTCTCTTCCTCTCGCCAAAATCTATCAAATGTAGGTAACACTTTTCCTCCTAATGCCCTTCCAAACCCGTCAGAGACTCATCTGTGCACCCCTTTTTCCGTGTATGTATGTGTGTGTGTGTGTGTGTGTTGTTTTCTATCGGACACGCTTTCTCTTTTTCTGTTCAGCATATCAATTTTTGGCTTCCTACAAGTTGTGAAGAATCCAATTTCTGAGAGCCCAGTGATTTGGCAGCTTTCGGCTCCCAGTCAAATTTGATCCATGGGCTTTTTCAAGCAAAAGTGCTCGAATTTCGACTTTTAATACATAAATATCTTTTTCTCACACGGTCTCACCACGAATTAAGTCACCTAAACTATGGTTTTTTCTGCAAGATCTATCGATTGGTTAATACCGAAATTTTATAAAATCTTCACAGATCTCAAATTTTCGAAAAAATCAAAATTTTCACCAAAAATTTCATTTTAACCCTTTTCAAACCCACTGCATCGTAATTCCGTCTCAACCAAACGATGGATATTGTTAAAAAAACCTCAGACTAGAAGGCCCAAATCTCTCTAAAAAGCTTCCTCTAAAGAATAACTGAAAAAATAATGGGAAATTTTTCTTAATATTCATTTTTTCCTCGTACCTTCTTTTATGACTCATTTATCTCAATTCCAATGACCTAAACAATGGTTTTTTCTGCATTATCTATCGATTGGTTAATACCGAAATTTTATAAAATCTTCACAGATTTCAAATTTTCGAAAAAATCAAAATTTCCACCAAAAATTTCATTTTGACCCTTTTTAAACCCACTAAATCGAAATTCCGTCTCAACCAAACGATGGATATTGTTTAAAAAACCTCAGACTAGAAGGCCCAAATCTCTCTAAAAAGCTTTCTCTAAAGAATAACTGAAAAAATAATGGGAAATTTTTCTTAATATTCATTTTTTCCTCGTACCTTCTTTTATGACTCATTTATCTCGATTTCAATGACCTAAACTATGGTTTTTTCTGCATTATCTATCGATTGGTTAATACCGAAATTTATTTGAGTCTTCACAAATCTCAAATTTCCGAAAAAATCAAAATTTTCACAAAAAATTTCATTTTAACCCTTCTCAAACCCACTGCATCGTAATTCCGTCTCAACCAAACGATGGATATTGTTAAAAAAACCTCAGTGTAGATGGCCTGAATCTCTATAAGAAGCTTCCTCAAAAGAATAACTCAAAAAGTAGTAGAAAATTAGAATTAATATTCATTTTTCTCTCGTATCATCCTTTACGACTAATTTATCTCAATTCTAATGACCTAAAGACTTACTTATGCGCCATTCTGAATCGATTGGCTGATACGAAATTTTCATAAAATCCGTAAAACATTGTTTATATGAAAATTTTTTCGGGGGAAGGGAATTTCCACAAAGGACTCCAGTTTAATCATCTTTAAACCGACTATATCAAAATTTTCTCTTAATAAAACAATAGATATTGTTGGAAAAACCTCCTTCCAGATGACCCGAATCTCTCTGGAATGCTTCCTCGAAAGAAAAACTCAAAATATAGGATACTTTCTTTTTCGTTAAAATTATCATCATATAACGCCGTGAGAAAGCATTCTGCTAATCACTTTTAGCAGCGTATTTTTATTGCTTTCTCTAAAGAGAAAGCTTTGTTTTCACCCCAACGAAAATTTGATCAAATTTTCCACTAAAACCACTATTTTCTTCAACAAAATCCCGTTTATCTGAAAAAGCCTTGGACTATTCTCTTCCTCTCGCCAAAATCTATCAATTGTAGGTAACACTTTTCCTCCTAATGGCCTTACAAATCCGTCAGAGACTCATCTTTTCACCCCTTTGTCCGTGTGTGTGTGTGTTGTTTTCTACCGGACACGCTTTCTCTTTTACTGTTCACTATATCAATTTTTGGCTTTCTACAAGTTGTACAGAATCCAATTTCTGAGAGCCCAGTGATTTGGCAGCTTTCGGCTCCCAGTCAAATTCGATCCATGGGCTTTTTCGACCAAAAGTGCTCAAATTTCGACTTTTAATACATAAATATCTTTTTCTCACACACTCTCACAACAAATTGAGTCACCTAAACTATGATTTTTTTCTGCGAGATCTATCGGTTGGTTAATACCGAAATTTCATTTAATCTTTACAGATCTCAAATTTTCAAAAAAATCAAAATTGTCACCAAAAATTTCTTTTTGAGCCTTTTTAAACCCACTGAATCCAAATTCTGTCTCAACCAAATAATAGATATCATCGAAAAAACCTCAGACTAGATGGCTCAAATCCTTCTAAAAAGCTTCCTCCAAAAAATAATTCAGAAAATAATCGAAAATTTTTATTAATATTCAATTCTTCCTCCTATCTTCCTTCATGACTCGTTTTTCTCAAATCATTTTTTCTGCACGATCTATCGATTGGTTAACACCGAAATTTTATTCAATCGTTACAGATCTCAAATTTCCGAAAGAATCAAAATTTTCACCAAAAATTTCTTTTTGAGCCTTTTTAAACCCACTGCATCCGAATTCTGTCTCAACCAAATAATAGATATCATCGAAAAAACCTCAGACTAGATGGCTCAAATCCTTCTAAAAAGCTTCCTCCAAAAAATAGTTCAGAAAATAATCGAAAATTTTTATTAATATTCAATTCTTCCTCCTATCTTCCTTCATGACTCGTTTTTCTCAATTTTAATGACCTAAACTATCATTTTTTCTGCACGATCTATCGATTGGTTAAGACCGAAATTTTATTCAATCGTTACAGATCTCAAATTTTCCCAAAAATCACAATTTCCTCCGAAAATTTCATTTTTGCAACTGTGTGCGCGAAGTTGTAAAAAAATGAGACTTCTCTTCATTATTTACAGTGCGAGAAGTAATGCGTGAATGACTTCTCGCACAGTTTTACATTTACGCACTGGGAAAGTGTGCGTAAATGTAACTTCTCGCTCTAATGCATTTTCATTCACGCACAGTTCCAAAGTATGATGTCACGTCATCCCTCTGAATTTGGCCTTTCTTGAAAACTTCGTTCTCAAGATGATCTTGCTCGGACAGTGGTGCATTTAATTACAACTTCGCGCACAGTTGCAAAAAATAGTATACGCAACACGTGCGAGAAGCTTCCGCACACGTTGCCAACTCGCGCGAGAAGTAACATTCACGCACACTTCGAAACTTCTCGCACACCCAGAAGTACATATTTACGCACGCTCGCGAAGCGAGCGTGCGTAAATGTGTTCTTCTGGCCGTGCGAGAAGTTCCAAAGTGTGCGTGAATATTAACTTCTCACACTCGTTTGGCAACTTGTGCGGAAATTGACCTTCTCGCACTTGTTGCGTAATATACTATTTTACCCTTTGTAAACCCACCACATCGAAATTCCGTCTCAACCAATCGATGGATATTGTTAAAAAAACCTCAGTCTAAATATAGTAGAACATTTGAATTAATATTCATTTTTCCCTCGTATCATCCTTTACGACTCACTTATCTCAATTTTAATGACCTGAAGACTTACTTATGCGCCATTCTGAATCGATTGGCTGATACGAAATTTTCATAATATCCGTGAATTATTATTCAAATGAAGATCCTTTCGAGAGAAGGAAATTGTCACAAAGGACTCTAGTTTAATCATGTTTGAATCGACTGTATCAAATTTTTCCCTCTACCAAACAATAGATATTGTTGGAAAAACCTTCTTTTAAATGACCCAAATCTCTCTGAAATGCTTTCTCAAAAGAAAAGCTCAAAATATAAAGTACTTCCTTTTTTGTTAAAATTATTATCATATAACGCCGTGAGAAAGCATTCTGCTAATGACTTTTAGCAGCGTATTTTTCGTTGGAATAAAATGAAAATTTTCGAGTGAAATATTCACGTCGCGGAAATCCACTACGAACCCCCACTAAATCAACCTCTATCGCCTTCACATGATTTGTTTTATTAGGTTATGATGTCCTCTACATTTTGCGGTATTGCCAATTGAGTTGAGGTGCGACAGTTACTTAGAACCGGACACATTACGTACCGCACATGAAGATAATTTCGGTCTCAGTATGGTCGATCTAGACGAGCCATGGGTTCCCACCGTGATGTGCACAGCCTGCTCTATCGGGTTGAGAGCCCCTTACCCTAAATGTCTGAACTTCACAACGCCTGCAATATGGAGAGAACCCAAGGAGCATGTTACCGACTGTTACTTTTGTGTTACAAATACAAAAGGGTTTCTGCCAAAATAAAAGACTTGATAAAATATCCGGGAGAATCATCGGTTACGAAGCCCGTACCAGGGTTGCCACCCCATCTCTCTGCCCCCGCAATGCAAGATGCTGTAATGCAAGGCTACGAAGAATCCTCTGAGAGTCCATCATTCGGTTCGAATTTCTTATCCTCAGCCTTTGAGGGTAGTCCAGATCGAAAAGAAACACCTCCGCAGCCCAGACTCTTGAATGAAGAACGCCTGAACGACCTCATACGTGATATGGATATCCCCAAGAAAAAAACTGAGTTACTCGCTTCACGTTTGAAAGAATACAATACGCTTGAACGAGGCGTGCATATCACTTATTATCGTGACCGACAGTCAGTATTCTCACAGTATTTTTTGGAAGACGGCGCCAATCTATTTTGTCATAACATCGACGGTTTGTTCTCAGAACTACGTTATGTACATGAGCCGAATGTCCACTCCCTTCTGTTGCACCCTACTCCCGCCAGGTCTTCTCATACGTTATCAATCCATCGTATCCGAGGTCGACCCGGTGATCTTGGAAGTTTGACATGACTTTCCATGACTTCGCGAGCCATTCTACCCTCTCCCATCCTGGCTACGTGTCCCGCCCATCTGGCTCGTTGGATTTTGATCATTTGTACTACTCGCGGGGCTCGTTTTAGTCTGTCGAGTTCATTGTTGTGTAGTCTCCTTCCAGCGACCGGTTCTCGTGTCTAATTTTATTCCGAAAATGCTTCTCAGGATTTTATTCTCAAAGGACGCGAGTTCGCACATTTTTCCCTTCGTTAGTGCTCATGTTTCGCACCCGTATAAAACCACCGACCGGACTATGCTTTTGTACAAGGTGAGCTCTGACTCGCGTGTCAGTAGCTCATTTCGCAGTAGTTTTCGGATAGAGTCGTAGCTCTTGGAACCCGCGTTGATTCTATTGGCGATTCCTTCGTTGATCTCGTTATTCTTATTGATTATCGCACCGAGGTATTTGAAGTTTGGTACGGATTCAAACGAGAAGTTTCCGGACCGTAGAAATTCAGTGTCGTGTATGTCTGGGTTCCGGTCTGATGCCATGTATTTGGTTTTGTCTTCGCTAATTTCCAATCCGACCTCTTCCGCTCCCTCGATGATGATCTCAGCGTTATGTGTCACGGCTTCTTTACTATCCCCGATAACGTCCAGGTCGTCTGCGTATCCTAAGGCCTGGATGAGCTGGCGAACCCTGATCATTGGGAGACCTTTCGTGCTTTGTACTAGTTGTCTGATAACATATTCTAGGATGAAGTTGAACAACGGAGGTGAAATCGCGTCTCCCTATTTCAGACCGTTCTCAATGATAAATGGCTCCGATAGGCTCTGCCTGATCCTCACTCTCCCTTTCGCCCCCTCCAGTGTAGCTTCTATCATTCTCACTAGCTTACTCGGTATACCTAAAATTTGAGAATGAAGTACATTTTGGATCTGTCGACAGAGTCGTACGCCTTCTTAAAATCGACGAATAAGTGGTGCACTGGTTCTCCCCCCTTTCACTTATTCTCTTGGATTTGTCGTATTGGGAAGATTTGGTCTGTTGTCGATCTGTTTTGTCGAAAGCCTATTTGGTAGTCCCCTACTATTGAGTTGACGTACTGAGTAAGCCTTGTTATGAGAATATTCGACAGAATTTTATAGCACGTGATGAGAAGTGAGATGCCGCGGTAGTTGTTACAGTTTCTTTTATCGCCTTTTTTGAAGAGTGGGATCATGATCTGATTTTTCCACTCTTCTGGGATTTTTTCTTCCTCCCAGATCCGTTGAATGAGTATGTGTACTTGGGTTGCAAGCCGGATGCCCCCGTGCTTAAAGAGTTCTGCAGGTATTGAGTCGATTAAGCTTTAATATTTTCTTTGATCTCTTTATCGTCAATTCTGTAGGTATATTCTTTATTACACCTTGAATCTCCATCAGATGCTTTGGTATGAAAATCTCCATACCATTTTAGCTCCAATGGTCTAATGTTAGGATATCATTGGCAATATTTTTGTTATTTCTGACTATACATACCTTGTTTTTGGCTTTAGGTAGACATTCTTCAAAAGCTCGGCTGTCTTTGTATTTGTTGATTAGAAATCTGTTCATCATCATTCCGTCAACGGTTTTTCCTGAATTGCCACTACTTTGCACAAATATTTTATACGGTGCTGTATCATACTCATCAAATCAATCTTTTTTGCTTACGTCCGTCCTGACCAGCAAAAGCTCAGCTGACGCCTCGCTTTTGAAGGGTCGGGCGGACGAGTACATCACATCACAAATATGCAGCACGAGCAGTAAGTAAACGCTGCGAGATCGTCTGCTTGAACACCCCACCGTCGAGCGTCCTGTCAAAATTGTAAACAACTGCAGAAGTGAGGTTAGACGCGTATTTTTGTACCGATTCGAAGAATTTCGACGTACTTTCGGGCCGAGAGGAGAAAAAATAGTATACAGCACTCGGGCGTCAGAGAAGTGAGATGCCCATGACAGTGTAATATCAATGCCTCGGCTTCGCCTCGGCATCATCATCACACAGTCACGGGAATCCAACTTCCCTGCCTAGTACAGTATTATACTATTTCAGATTGGTACTTTAATGTCTCGAGTGCCACTGTTGTGAATAAGCTGAAGAAGAATTTTTATCAAGTTATATGATAAGGATTCCATCATCCCATCATTTATACGAAGAAAGAAATTATGAAAACCAAGGTCGACATCAACAACTAGTTTGATTCACTATGAGACGTTCCAATTCAAGTTCATTACCGCTGGCGAAGCGTCGACGTCGTTTCTGAGGCTGCGGACAGACATATGCTCATTGTGTATAGTCAGTCAGCAACAGATAATTCTAATCGTAACAATTGCTCGAACACTTGTCTTTGAATGGTGCGGGTATCTCAGACGTGATAGCCATTCCCCTGTCTTTCTTACATAAGGATTAAAAGTAAGTCATACAATTTCTGTATAATTTGCCATCATAATTCGATTGTTTTCAATGTTACCGATTGTCAAGAATTTATAATCAACTTTGTGATAGCACAGGAACAAAATATGAGAGAAACGATTGAGATGATAGAAGCACCATCGATATGGTGGTATTTCACTGACCTCGTCATTGAGCCAGGTCCACACTGGAATGAATTTCAGATAATTTGCCTTGCGTAATATTGATGTGCATCAAAGAAATTGAGCAGCAGGAGTTAAGAAATATAGTTTATTCACCCGATTCAAACCTACCTAGACATTTAATATACATCTCTTGAGTGTAGAGAAAGGCTACTAGAAATGACCTTTTCACTTTCCAGTCGATTTTTGAGTCTACCAAAAAATCTTGTAAGTTACATAGGGACAAAACTGATCATGGATTCATTCTCCACGTCGAAAAATACATTGAAATACATGTCTACGTCTTTGAAACAGTCCGACTCCAAATTCGCATTTTTCAGGCTCGTTGAAGGAGCCACGGGTTCAGGGATTTGATTGGATTTTTTTCATTTTTTGTACAGTTACACTTCGAGTTCTATTGCGTTGAATCACCTATCTCAAATGGTCTTCACATACATGAATTCCAGTGTCAAAGATCAAATCATAATTTTCAAGAATCTTTTTCAGTCCCTCAAACCCCCACATTCCTCACACGCTGATATTGAATACTGTGCAAAATTGCTTCCGGGGCCATACTCGGCAAGGCTCGATTCACCATGCTCACCCACCTAGTCTTTTTTTGAAGTACAACAGTGCCCAGAGTTTCTAGGTCCAATTTTATTGTAGACTCTCTCCAAACGATTTGGACGGCATAAGAAATGAAACTTTGCTCTCATATTTTGATCGAAACTTTTCAGTGTCTCAATAAATTCGAAGAAATCCGAGTGATGGATCATGCTTTTGAATGATGAACAGAAAATCTATGAACTGATCTGTGTCAAGACTTTTTTTGATTCTTTTGGGACCATCTCGGGAGCCGAATTAGCAAAATGTTACGATCCTGATTGCATCTTTCGTTGACGCATTTTTTAATATATTTTCACTGAACATGTTTGTTATTTTGCTGTGTAATAATTGTTGGAATTTTTGTTGGAATTTTTATATTTTGTGGAATTCTCCGTTTCATCATCCTATAAAAAATATCGTGGAACGATTCTTCAAGCTTTTGAAGGATTCTTTGGATGAAAGTTGGCTTCGCTTCTTTTACTGACATCTTTTATCGTTCAAAAAATATCTAGAAGTAACCCAATTCTGAATAGTGATCGCAAAATTTAGTCCACAGCTAAATAAGAGCCGGATAGAGTATGGTAAATGCAAGCACGAAAAATGTTTGGGTGTACGCCAAAAATGTTGTATGTACGAATCTCTGATTTCTAGTCAATTTAGCTGTGAACACTGTTAAAAATGCTCAGAATGTCCTTTACCAGTTACTTACTCAAGCTCATAGAGCTAATCAAAGAAACTTTGACTTGCCCGTCGAACTCCTCTAAAAGTCAAGATCGGTGAGACAGATCAAATTTCATTTGAAAAATACGTAGGTGCAAAATTCTATATAAATCACCAGTACGAGTCAAGGTCAAGTAAGAAATTTTCCTACCCCAAAAAATTATAAATATGTCTGTACACTCATGCTCTGAAACGGAAATAGGATCCAAAATTATGAATGAACGTGAAGGAATCTTTTCCTAAAGATCAATAATAAGCTCAATATTTACTCTGTTATTTCTGAGCCCAAGTTCAGAGGAGTTTGAGGTATCCAACGGTCGATGAATGAGAAAAATATGACATTTATAGGAGGAAATGAAAAGTTCCAGAAAGTAGATCATTTGTACAAAGATCGAGGACGATTCCATGTCGGAGTTCTGACTGAATATCAAGAAAAAAGTAGTTATTCACGCAAGGTCGTTTACTTTTTTGTTGGATTTATATCCAGATCACGGCAACTTTTAAATTTAGAATTCTGTATCAGGATTTTTACCCAATAAAACTCAACAAAATCTCATCCAATCCAGAATCTCTTTCTGTTTCTTCACAAAGATAATCTGAGAATGATCCTATTCGATTTAAGCTCTTAAATTGTGATTGTGAATGTTCCTATACAATTCTTCATGAGCTCGGATGAAGCAAGTAACCGCAAGCGGCAATCATCTCCTGGACGTTCTTTCAGTAAAATCGTATTCTAATCAGATATTCGACTGCATCCGATATGACTTGAAAAATCTCATTTCTGCATTGTCAGAGCTCAAAGATCTCATGTTAGGAATTTCAAAGAAAAACTGTGTCCCTCTCAATCATAGATCTATGAAACATAGGAATAATTAATGTATCCTCGATAATATAATATACTGATCCTCAATGAAAAATTTGCAATCGCTCTGTTTCAGATTCAGGGATACTCCTCCCATCAAATTCATCATGAAACAATACAACACGATGATACCAATCTTTTCAGTACTCTATTTCACTTCCTTCTTACTTGTGAAGACTGACGAAACGAAGAATAAGTCAATTGAATTAAGAGGACGCTTGTTTATTCGACCATTCCCATTACAAGACGATGGATCATTCCTATATTTGGTTTGTGACGCTGATAAGGAACAAACACTAGACTGTGCAGTGCACTTGTTAAAACTTACAGGGCTTGAAGTAATGCCTCCCATTACTCACTCATTAGAAGACGATAGAATTGGTCACGATCTGATTTCCTTCCGATTGAGTGAAAACTTTTTGTATATACTATTGGTGGAGAAAGACTCTCAGGATAATAAATATGTATCTGGGATAGCTCTTAATCTCATCAATAAGGAAGTCTCCAAGTTGGCGTTACCCTCTGACTTGCGATTGGAAGATCAGTACATCGGCTCAATCTTCCAATCAAATAAAATAGAATTGATAGTAGGAAATCATTCAGTGTGTGGTGACTTACCTCGATGCAAGATTACATTCAACAGTCAAGGACAACGGGAAGGAGAACCTATTTTGTTCCCCCTTGAATATAAAAAAATTACAAGTATTCCAAAATCTAGAGGATCGATGGACAAGGGGATATTCATCATAGATGTTGATGGAAACTCTGATGAAATGTTGACGTCGAGTCGAGTCGCTTACATAGACGAAAAAGGTGATCCAACAATTGTACAGAAATCCGAAGGGCGTCAGACTTCACCGATGTATTCTAATACACGAGACTTGTATGGAGTCTGTAGGCTGGTGGAACGAAAAACGAAGTTTGATTGTGTACAGTACGATTGGAAATCTAACTCGACAGTCATGTCAAAATTCAGCGTGGAAAGTTTTTGCAAGAGAAATGAAAATTGTCATATTCTATCATTTGGAAATTTGAATATGTCAACATTCTTATTCGCCACTGTTGAATGCGGAAAGGAACAGGGATTTTTATGTAAAAATACTCAGTTGTTGACGGTCAACTCAGACGGAGAATTGCGGAAAGCCACGCATATCTCCGACAATTTGGAATGCTCGAATGATCCTGAGTCCGTTCAATCAGATATTGCTGAGATTGGAGATGAAGTGTGCGTGTATTTTGTGTGCGGCAGTGATATTGGCTCAAAAAATCGGGTACATGAACAGATCAAGTGCTTTCTAAAATCAACGCTCTGATTTGATTGAGAATGGAAATATGATTGTTTCCGTCGAAATGTAGCATTTAATTTAGTCATGATATTATTCTCTATTCAAATTTTGAAATAAACGATCAAACATACAGAATATCTCCTTCCTATACTGTCATAGTATTAAAAATACCGATATGACAACTTTATGTAATAATTATTCTGCGTTGTGAACGACAACCTCTTATTTATCATGGAGTAGTCAAGTAGCTGAACGCACGAGAAAATAATGATCATCACATCTTGAGCTGTGTGAGGCTTCAATTAAAAATATTGCACAGCTACAAGACTCTTGAACTCGAAGAATAGTGGATACTTCAATCACCTATACTATTCAATCTCGAATATTGAGAAGGGGAGGGACAACCGGAATCTCGAAGTCTGGCTTGAAAAGTTGTGTGAGGCAGAACACCTGGACTCACATATATTTTCTCGATCCAAAACAGTGGCGTAGTCAGTTCTTGAGAAAAAAGATTTTTAACATGTTCCGAGACCTGTTCATGTTTATTCGCGCCCCCCCCCCCTCTCCCATCACCTCAACCAGATCGCCAAAAACCCTTACGCCATGTTGTTCAAAATCATAAAAGATACTCCCAAATTAATTCAGATCAATTCGTCAAGTGATGAGGAACTACTATTAAATGCCCCAAAAATCGCCGTATATCGATTTCTTCAGAAAGTTGCGAGAATCTTTATTTGTAGGAATCAAAAAAAATACACCGAAATAGTTAAGAAAAAAATGACGAGAAAAGAACTGAAGAATGATATAATCATGAATATATCTCATTTTTATAAAAATTTTATTTGGCTTTTGCAAATCTCGTGAACCAGTTACATACATGCACTCTTTCTTTTTCGACAAAAGAAAAGAAAGAAAGAGTATCCTTGTGATCATCAAAAAAATCGATATTCCGAGTTCGCGGAAGGATCTTCACGAGAAATGTTTACCAAATTTGATCCGAAAAATGGCACCAAGGTGAGTATTGCGATGTGACATCAAGGTCAAACATCGCAGAAAATGATATAGAGGCCCGGTTGAGATGTAAGACACAAATGATATGTTAAGATCCAAAATCGATGTAGTGTCACAATAGTGTCAGCTCGTCCGCGATCATCGAAGTTGATCAATGTTGGGCCCGGTTGGTACTTGGATGGGTTACCCATCTCGGTCAAATTAACCTCGACCTGCTGACTTTTCTGATCAATTAGTTGACACTTACACCTCAGCAACGTGAGCGGGAATTACGAAATGTTACAATTTCAAAGGTGATGCTTACAAAAAGTGTCATGAGCACCGAAAGTCATGATAAATCTGCCGGAATCTATCTCCAGAAGAGGTATTCTCCTTTCAGGAATTTTCCCTCGCTCCACGGGCGTGATTCCCGCGGGCAAATGTAGAGAGAAATTAGGTTAGGGTGAGTGGCTGGATCTCAAAATTTTCAAAACACGCCACGATAATACACGAAACATTGAACCCACGGGCCCCGCCCCGGTTGTATAGTTCGTTGACTGAATGAAAAAAAATCACCGAGGAAATCGCCCTCAGTGAGACCGGTGCCAGCGCTTTTCGATTAAAACATCTCTCTTCGTCGGAATCAGTGAAAATCACTTCCGATCCACTGATTTACATTGAAAGTGACTGAAAATCAGTGAATACGCACTGCGAATCAGTGAGTGGGAGCGATTAAGTATCACTGATTCCGACGAAGAGAGCAATCTTAACGTGCCTCAGTGCACACCATTCTTTGTCTCAAGACCATCAAAATATGCTTTCTAGAATTGCAAAGGTCTGATCTAGAGTATTCTTTGGTGTGCAAATACGGGGATCATTTGCCGAACACGAAAGCCACATGCCCACACGTAGTTTACTTGGAAAGGAAAGCAGTACGACTTTGCAGTCAGGTCTAGGTCGGAAATAGTGTTTTGGACCGGCGAATAACTCCAAATGTGGTTGCACGCTGAAGCGAAATGCACTCTATCGCCGATTTACAATATTTAAAAGGATGAGGGCATTTTGGGTGCACCCTTTCACGAAGCCGCGAAAAATCACTTTTCGGGAAAACTGCGATAGGTCGGTTAAATTTGAACTGACATTAGTTCATTTTGAAGATCTTGTAAAAAGCTTTGATATGAGCTAGGGCGCGCTCAAAAATATTGGAGTAGTCTAAAATTGTTGGCAAAACGGCTTAATTAAGGAGGGCATGTTGGGCACACTATCCCAAGTCCTACATAACTTGACGAATGGATTTAGGGTTACGAGGTAAAAAGTAGAACGGGTCAAAAACATTCTTTCTTTTTTTAAAACTGATCATATCTTTGTTTCTGTTCCAAGTAAAAAGTACATAAGTATAGGTGGTTATCAGCCCCTCAACAATTTCTTATGCCAGACTTCAAAATTAGGGTTGTACTTGTCCTAAAATGATAAGGACCGCTGCTATTTATGACACTCTAATAAAAAAATAAGATTAAACTGGTGGTTTTTAGCACGATCAGTGGATTTATGTCATTTTGGTAGTACCAGGTTTGACGAATTGGTATCTTCCAGGTTCCACGATGATCAAATGAATGAATCAAAATATGAGATTCGATCACGAAAGTCGAGCAAATTCGGCGGATTGGAGGGACAGATATTCTGCATAAGTACTAATCCTAGAGTGAATATATAAATCCGATCCTCTCAATCTACACTTTCCAACTTCGAAAATTTCCTTTTTTTTGACGCGACATACTGTGAGTCGATAACCAGTTGCAAACTGATGAATAAAAATGGCAAAATTACAACAGTGGTTCAGTTGGTAAAATTGGCAGCTGGGTTATATACATATATGTGTGGGAGTAGAACGTTTCATTGCAAAGTGAATAATGACTGACGATACAGGTATAGTACATTACGCGTCGAGTGCTGGAAACATTTTTTCCTTCGGGAAACCAAGCTGGACGTCAGCGATGGCACCGTCCAGCTTGGTTTTCCCGAAGGAAAAATGTTTCCGCACGAGACGCGTATGCAGTTTTATACGTCTGTACGCAGAAACACGCTGTTTTTACATATGGACGTATAAAATTTATGATAGGATGAGGAGAATTTGAAAATTTTGGAGATAATTTGAAATTTGGAATTTATTATTAACATGATTATTAGACATTAATGAAGTTTATTTTACAAGATGAACAGGAGGTACTATCGAGCAGAATTATTGTTATCCGAGCCAATATCAAGTATTTACGATCGGTTGGGTGTAAGGCACTGCTTTTGTTCGACACTCAGGCAGGGAGTTTTTTGCTATAATAAAGATTCGTGATAATTTTAACCTTAGGCAGAGCTCGGACCGAAAAAAATCATCCGAACAGCAAAATGAAACATTCCATATCCTCTTATCAAGGAATAATATTACAGCTCAAGGCACGAAATCGGTTTCCGCTTGTCATGGATTAGAAGCTTGCGCCTAACTGTAACCATGGTATAAGCTTCTTTTATATTCCACAAGAAATTTTCAGTTCTCGTTTCTCGCGGCCGATCATGGCTTTTTTGCAATCCTGTTTTGACGCGCGAGTAATTCTAACTACCATTGGAAGACTGGATTCATTCATAAACAAATATTTCAGCAAAGAATTAAGACTATCAGAGGAAAAAGCATTTGGGGTGGTAACAAAATCGTGAAAAAGCCTGAATTGAAGAGCGCCAGACTTCGCGATTGAGCTCCATCAGAATTCAGAGAGGTGATTCACTAATCATCTCATCTGATTAGAAGAGCTGTTAATTGAACCAACAACACTCCACTTGGAATGGACTCAATTCCACTCCACTTTTGAACTCCGTATAGATGCGGTCAATTTTACTCGCAAACAAATCGGCTGCATGATAACAGAAGGTCTTGTGGTGTGAGAGCATCGGCAAATGGCGTATCGTCTCGCCCGTGAAATTGAACAGCGTAAGCAGTTAAAATATTATTCACAGCTCTTAATGATATTTCCAAGATCACTAGTGCTGAGATGATCAAGAATTGAATTTATACATTGATCAGGTAACGATGGACCAAGTAAAGTTCTAAAAGATTTCATGCATTTATTCAAGACGGGTTTAATCGTCCGACCTTTTCTGATTTGGAGTTTTATCAGACAGCCACACAAAGGATATTTCTGAGTGAATTCTGCAGCCCGAATAATGTTACATAAAGTTACATTCTTGCAATACACTGCTATACTACTTAAACTCTTATAAATAATACTGAACAAGGTAGAGTACCGGTCTATGTATTCACATTGCATGGCAGCAAGTTCATATTCACATTTTTCTGCAAGTTCGTGTATAGTACGATCCGATAATTCTACAGATCTAGACAACCTAGAGTAAGCCTGTCTATTATCTTCACTGATGAAAAAGCGAATTAATTGGAGCTTCACCACATGTTCCATTAAAATACTGGTTACCTGAATCTCAAGATCATCTTCAAACCGTCGAATGATCATCAAACAAGTTGATCCTCTTCTGTCAGCAATATTTATGTCAAATCCTTCATTCAACAACAAATTTATTTGATCACAAACATGAGCAGTTTCTACTGAAGAGTGACTTATGTTGTCTTGATTTTGAATACGATAAAGTAATTTATGTAAAGGTGTTTCGCCAAATATATTCTGTGCATTTACGTCAGCACCATATTGAATGAGTAATTTTGTGATACTTGGTTCTATTGCTAACTGTGCGTAGTGTAACGGCGATTGTAATTGGAAGTCTTTTGCATCAACATTTGCGTCATGTTCTAACAACAGAGCTGCCATTTTTTTCCGCGAAAAATTACTCAAAAGGAGAAGCGAATGAAGTGGCGTTTGACCAAGATCATTAGTAAAATTGAGCCACTCTACTTTTAATTCTAGATCACCAGCAATGGTACCTAGAACACATTTTACTAAAAACGTGAGGCCTAAGCCGCAAGCAAGGTGAAAAGCAGATGAGTCAAATGCTTGATATTTTGCTGCAAGAATGAAGAGCTGCTGAACTTCATCGTACGATTTCTCGTCCGGCACTCCAAATAAGAATGTACCTTCTATTATAGTATTCCCAACACCATTTATATCCGAGAAATTCGCCCCATTTTCGAGCAACAGATCTGTGAGATCAAATCGACGGAAGCAGATTGTAGCTACATGCAAAGCGCTGTACTTGTGCCAAAAGGGGAACTCGATCGTCTCATTTATTTCATCACGATGCTTAACGAGATACTGTTCAAGTTGCGAAATTTTGTCGCTGTTTTCAAAAGTACTAAGTCCATGCAGAAGAGAAAGGCCACGCCTGTTTAATTGAAAGTGATTGTTGGAAGCGTGCAAGAGAATTTTCATTAAAATTGTGAAATTTTTTTTCATGTCATCGAAGTCATAATTATCGCTCATACTGATACGGTCGGCGACGAACTCGAAACAATTCAGATTCGATCTATCAGGATGTATAATATTTGCTCCATGCTCAAGAAGAATATCCACAACTTGTGGTTTGACAGAGTTGATTGCAAAATGTAAAGGAGTAAAACCAGCATAAAGAGCTGATTCAGTTCCAACTTGACTGTTCACATCAACTCCACTTTGTAGTAAGTTTTGGACAGCCTTCATGCAACCCAGAGCACACAAAATGTGAAATATTGATAGCCCTTTGTTGTCTGCCACATTCTGTGTAACAGCAGCAAAATGATTTGCGATTTCCCCACATCGATCCCATGAACTTTCAAAAGCAATATGCAAAGGTGTCCTACCCTTAGCATCTTGTGCTAAAATATTCGCTCCATTAGCAACAAGAAAGTTGATTACAGACGTGCTTCCTTGGTTGGCTGCCAAATGAAGAGGGGTCAAACCATAACAAATGGGTTTTTCCAAGTCACATTTGAAGCTAGCCACATCACCATTCAGCAATTCTTTTATCTTCCCAGTTTCATTTTTGATACAGGCATTGTAAAACATTGACTGCTTTTGATACTCCATATCTCTGATATCAGAATCAATAGCTCTACTTGAAAATAAATTGTAATAAGATTCATTTTCCATTATGTAAGCACACTCCAATAGTTCAGAGAAACATTGAGCTTCCAACCGAATTTCACACCTTAGGAGTAATTTTATCACATCAATGCATTCATACAGCATAGCAAAATGTATTGCCCTCCATCCTTCCCACTGCGAGTTTCTAACTTCATCATCGACATTCACTCCCATTTTTAAAAAGTGTTCAACAACAGAGGTATTGTTTCTTGTACAAGCAATATGAAAATGTGAAAGCCCCTCCTCAGTGGTGGGATTTTGGAAAACATATTTGTGAGCTTCTAAAAGTAAATCTATAATCTTTTCATTCCGGTGAAGATGAGCTAGATGCAGAGGAGAGCGATAATTTCCATCATCCAATGTGATCTTGGCACCACATTTTAATAAAAGTTCAACCGTTTCCTCTCCCTCAAAATGAACAGCAAAGTGTAAAGGAGTGTAACCAACCCAATCTACATGGGACTCTTCTATTGCCTCATTGATTTTACGTTGTCGATCCAATAAAAGCAGTTTCCTAACAACGTTAGTGTTATTCCTCATGCAAGCAATGTGTAAATGTGTGAACCCATTATAGTCCCATAAATTATGGACTGAATCATGCCCCAGTAGGAGGTCAATTATTATTGTATTTTGCGTTTTCGCTGCCAAAGTGAGTGGCGTCTCACCACTCCAAATCCTGGCATTCATATCAGCCCCCTTGTCCAACAAAATTTTCACAATATCTGCATTTCTGGACATGACTGCCAAGTGCAATGGTGTAAATATTGGATGATTTGCTGGTATGTATCCACAGTAAGGATCCATATCAGGATCAACTTCTTTGTATCCACCCTCGTAAACCCCGTTCACATTCACACCATCATCAACAAGTTGTTGAACTAGAACCTTGTCATTGCAGCGTATTGCCATCCTCAATCTGTTATAGGCTTTCATATCACAATTTAGGAATTTCTTCCGGAATGTACATCGTGGTTTTTCCATCATCAGCTCTAATGTTTCACGAGGTTGTTTTGCAGTGGCAGTGAATCTTAAAAGTCGACAATACTATAAAGCACCAAACTAATCTCGACTACAGCTTGTAGAGGTTTCAATGCAAACGTCTGGGTCGAAATTGGGATTTCTGTATAAGCAAACCGTTTATTATTTAGATAATTGTGATAAGAGCAAAGAGATTTTGGTACACTCACTATATATGTTAATGAATGCTGGCAATCCTGACGCATGCACGAGATGAGGTTATAAGCTTATATTCCCACCTTCAGGTTCAGGTCCAGAACGTGGTGTTTCGACTCGCACTGTAGAAATTTTTCCTGTATAACTATAGGGTAGTGAAGACCATCTCCAGGGCAGTCCAGGGTAAGCGAAATCGCTTTCACACTCAGAAAGGTGACTAGTAGCAACGAAGGTAAAAAGAAAAGATATGAGATAAATGGTGATAAATCGCGAGCCCGGCGCGGGACCCTAGCCTGATCTGATGCCGATGTAGCAGACGACGCGTCGGAGAATTGATCGAGGAGGGGGGCAGTGGAACAGCGATAGCGCGAAATTTTGAAAAGAGTGATATATGCTACATGATCATACTCACCGCAATTAAACTATTACATGTTTCTCGAGATGGCAGATTTGACTTCCCTTATTAAATATCAATCTTATCAAGGCGTATAGACTCGAAAGCCATTCCTCTATGTTATTAGAATATAATCGAGAAAATTCGGTTTTATTTTATTTTTTTATATTATTTTGGAAAATCGAACGGGCACGAGGGCCCTATAAACATCAATATAATGAAGATTCTTTTACAATATTTAAATTATTAACTTAATACTAATAAATCAAAGGAATTTGATTTACATTTGATTTGCCATCAAACAAATGCTCAAATAAATTGGGTACCGAGAAGTATCGAGAGCCAGCGAGATTAAGACATATAGACATATAGCGGTTTAGTATTTTTGATTGAAACTTTAGCGTAAGAGATTCAGAATTTATATAAATAATATGTGGGTTGACTGGACAGTACTTCTTTGTCATTAAACGTTCAACTTCAGTTACAATAATAAGGATTGTCCAATGAACACGCGTATCGTCTCCCGAAAAAAGTTTTGATTCTATTTGAACTCTAATTCGTGGAATGCTACATTTTAAAATTCCCCTTTTCCAAATAATCTCTCGAGGGATGATACTGATTGGGGAGGCCAACGCAAATAGCCCGCCGATACCATTAGGCGGAAAAGTTGCATTAATTATACCTACCCTGAGTCGTTTCTAGACCGGATTAGCGCATAAATTATATGATCAAGAAATTTGAGTAGGAGCAAACTTATTCTGATTGATCAGAGTTTGAAGTCAACGAAATTCAAGTTTAGATGCTAGAGAACGGAGATCGAAAGTATGCTTACGATATGTCAAAATGAGACACGACTTAGATGGGTTAAGGCGATGCGGTCACCGTGCACGCTGAACTTTGTTCACAGAACTCTCAAAATCTTTTCCATTATGGGCTAAACGACGAGTTATCCAGGCTTTATTATCATCTAACTTGGCCTGGATAACTCTTCGTTTGGCCCAAATCGGACTAGATTTCGAGAGTTTTGTGAACGAAAATGTGCCAATTTGTAGGTTAGAAAGTACCCGCGGGCAAGTTATTCTCGTTTATTAGTGATAGTCTTGTGATTTGTGACAAATAATGAGTTGTCCACCACAACTCAGGTGATGATACGTAATGGACAAATCGTCTCCGACTTCGTTTCGTGGAAATTTTTTGATTTACATCCAAATAAGATATAATTTCCGGGTTGCACGCTGAAAGTTATTCGCACTTTTATCGAATTTGCTTGCGATTTGGGTGAAACGACGAGAAGACCCGCGTTTATTTATCATCTAACTTGAGTTCGTCTCCTCGTCATTTGGCTCAAATTGCAAGAGAACTGGAAAAAGTGTGAATAACTTGATCGCAGGCACCTCCTAACCTATAATATAGGCACTTTGTAAATTGTAATTCGCACTTTTATCAGATTCTCTTGCGATTTGGGCGAAACGATGAGAAGACGAACTCGAGTTAGATGATGATAAACGCGGGTCTTCTCGTCGTTTCACCCAAATTGCAAGCAAATTTGATAAAAATCACCTCTGAACTAGAAAGTTTGCGCCAAAATTGAATCCAGATGAGTTTAATATATTCAGTCAAGTTTTCAGATCAGTGAATTCACAAATCCGATGGTAAATCATTATATTAGCTCGAATAATATTGGTATTATTACTATGGAGTCAAGATGTTTAGTACTGAGAACTGATACTGCCGAATTAGATTAGCATCTATACATCTCAAGATGAGAGTATCTCTCGCAGGATATCAAGTCCGGAGAAAAGGGAGAGGCAAAGAAAACCAAATTCTTCGGAAGTGCAGGGTATTCACAGTCGTTCCGTGTACGCCCATGTGCCTTATACTCGATACCCGCGGATCCTGTCTCCATAATTTTCGCGATCGGGGCACTCGAGAGATACCGTAAACTGGAGTGACTTTGGAACATTTTTTGACTTTCAGTTTCGATTTCTCTTAAATGCAAGGTTATTTATAAACTTTGCAGTAGGTGAAAATGTCAGTCTTGACTTCAGCTACAACGTGGTGTAGCCATTTTTCTTCAAACTCGAATCATTTTGCAGATCATCGCAAAAACACAGTGTAGTCACCCCGTCACCCCGGTTGGCGGGGTGACTTTGTAACAAGTTAATTCTTATGCTGACAGTGGCTGCGACGCACAGCGGAGACACCTTGCATAACTTAGTGCCACGCAAATTCTCGATTGACATGATTCGAACGAGATCCTCTCAAATTTTCCTTGTCTAACAAGATGCCGTCCTGTAAATTTCGATTCGTGCACTTCTGAGGGGTTTAAATTGCGTCCGGAAGAAATGGAAACACAGCCAAAGGAATTATTTTCGTTCTATGCAAGCGACGTATAGATGCTCCATTGACCCAAAACACTGTGAGTAATAGGTTTTCTCGAAGGAAATTTTCGTGCCGACAACTTGAAATGAAACGAGTTTTGAAAGCATTGTAACCCTCTAAAGCACTCGTCCGGCAGGACTTTTGCAATGTAGGGAAAATCGACATATTTTTCATTCCGTTTCAGATGAGAGAACAAACCTGTTGAACTATTTACATATACACCATCTTATTATGAAACTAGAGGTTTCGAGCTTTCAAATGACCTGCCACAAAACCCTGCTAGAGCTTGCAGGACGATTTTGTAACGCTGGCAATCCTTTTCGGGAAAATCTTACGAAGCCACCCCGGTGTTCAAAGTCTCCGTTTTACGGTAGTTTAGTGTTTTAACGCATATCAAATTTTGCCACACGAAAAATACTGAAGTCTGGACCGGCGGGGATCATGTTATAAGGCACACGGATTCCACAATACCAACTGCCACAATGAAACAATCACTTTACCTGCAGTTTTTTGTGGGCGTCACAAAGCCTATTCAAAGTGTCAACTCTAAATACAGCGTCAAATGTATATGTGAAAACTCGTAAGAGCGGACAATTATTGAACTGTCGTGAGGACCCTATTTCTATTTGTAATATATTATTGTCTACTTGGGAACCGCTACTGAACTGAACTGAACTGAACACTACGGATATAACTGTGGTAGGACGGCTGATCAGTTTCACAAAGTTGTTATGAACTCTCCAGGTAGAAGTGTTCCTCTATATGTATAAGATGAGAGAATGATTAATTGTCCCACTGTTCTTAACTCAGTATTCCTGAGATTCAACTTCAATTCCTGCTTAGAAAAATGTTCCTACCATGTAGAGTTTTTCGAAGACGTTGGTATTGTTTCTCTCTGTTCATGAAAAACATCTTGACTCTTCAGTAAGCATGCACCGTTCGCCTGTCCCAATGAGTGTAGTCAGAAGGGCTTATTGGAATAATTTCATTTACCTCATTTTTCCAAATAGGTTATGATACGGCGGCCGCAGCAAAAATCAATACATTTTACGCGCGCAAAATCATGCTCGTCACGCGTGCGATTTGCGCGGAATTTTACTTCAATAGGGCCCATCCAGGTGCGATCGGCAGCGGGAAATTTTCGCAGACGCAAAGGATACTCTTCCTTCACTCACGCGCAAGTCACCGCAGCTCGATATCACGGCTATTGGTTGCGTGTGAGAAAACCCGCGACTAGGAACAAGACATCTCCTGTTCCCGTACACGAATCCAAAGGGCACTTTTTGCGTGCACAAAAATCAGTGACATGTACGAGTGAACTCTCAGTTGCGTGCGCCAAACATCTAGGAAAAGATGGAACTTATCTCCGGTTCGTGCACGTGACATTGAGATGGCCAGCTCCACTTTTGCGGTTGCACTTGTTATCATCCAACCTAGTGAGAATAAATCATGCACATATCTTCTTAACAGATTCCCATAAATTTTGGCGGGTCTCACCAGTGTGACCCGTCGCACACAGAGAAGGATGATACTTTTGTGTGTGATTAGTCAAATCGGTGGAGCCCGCTAAAATTTTTCGGAACTGAAGGGGACTGATTCAGATGATCAATCAATCAAATTCAGCCGAAGAGTGGAATAATGGTGTCTTCATTGGCACGACTCAACAAGAATCCAAAATCCATTCAAATCGCATGGGTAGGGAGGATTGTTGTAGTAGAGTGTATTCTTGGGGGGGGGGGGGTCTCGAAACATGAGGCAGTTGTACTAGATGGACAAAGCAATCTATGAACGCTCTTTTTCCACCCTCCTCGCATATTCTTGATGTATGTTCTATTTGTACCAGAATCGGAGCTGCTATCTCAGGATTTCCGCACCCATCAGGGGTAGTTTCACACAAGATACCGAAACATGCTCCACGGCATTCAGAAGGACCTCGAAAAACCTATCGATATCGATCTTGTGGAGTCAATGTTGAGTTTATGGACGCCTTTGATGAGGAAGAAGTCGAAAAACAGAAAAAACTCAATCTCTCTAAAACTCATTTTTTCGAAAATCGGAACATTCATATTCCGCGTAAAAATTCCGCGCAAATCGCACGCGTGGCGAGCATGATTTAACGCGCGTAAAATGTATTGATTCTTGCTGCGCCCGCCGTATCATAACCTATTTGGAAAAATGAGGTAAATGAAATTATTCCAATAAACCCTTCTGACTATACTAATTGGGACAGGCGAACGGTGTATGCTTACTCAAGAGTCAAGATATTTTTCATGAACAGAGAGAAACAATATCAACGTCTCCAAAAAAGCTCTACATGGTAGGAAAATGTTTCTAAGCAAGAATTGAAGTTGAATCTCAGGGATACTGAGGTAAGAATAGTGGGACAATTTATCATTCTCTCATGTTATACATGTAGAGGAAGACCTCTACCTGGAGAATTCATAACATCTTTGTGAAACTGATCAGCCGTCTTACCACAGTTATATCCGTAGGCTTCAATTTCGATGGCTTGGAAAAATTTTCTTCTTTACGTCCAGTTGTTTGGAGACGTTGGTATTGTTTTCTTATGAATTCTTAAAGAATATCTCGACTCTTGAGTTAACATGCACGTATCGTGACGCCTGCTCCAATAAATGCAGTCCACAGAGTTTAGTTAAACTATTTAATTATTTCATTTACCTCATTTTCTCAGCTTTGTTATGATACGGCGGTCGCAGCAAAAATCAATACATTTTACGCGTGGAAAATCATGATCGCATGCGTGCGATTTGCGCGAAATTCTACTTCAACAGGGCCCCTGCGCCCGGTTTCTTGCGTACGCGGATGATGGCTGTAGCAATCGCAGAATCGTCCCTGTTCCGCGTAGACGAGTTTCGCATACGCAGATAAGAGATAGCTTGCAACCATTTGGCTCGTTTTACATAGGATGCGCTCAGCGCGTGAGCGTACGCGCATATATGCTTTGAGCGCAAGTATATATACTTGCGCTCAAAGCATTTGATGCAGAGATTTCCATAAAGCAGCCTTACCAACCGTTTTCAATTCGGAATTACCACAAGTGAAGAGTTGGTTGATGATTGGTGGGCCCCGACTGACATTATCGAGTTCACAAATCAAGTTTCTCGATATTTTCCCGTGAATGAATAGATAGAAACATTAGCGTTCGCTGCGCGAGCCTTTTTGGAAAAAAATATAGGTTGAGCAACGTTTCCGCGATTCCGTATCTGGATTGGTGACTGCTCATCTTGCTCTTGCCTAGTTTCTGATCCCAAACAAAGTTACAGTCTTCGCAAACAAAGACGGGTGGTCACCAATGCGGATACTGAGTTGCAAAAACGTTGCTAACTTGGATTTTCTTCCGAAAAGGCTCGCGCGGCCACCATTGCTGGTTTCTCCCATTTGTTTATGGAAAACGATAAAGGAAATTGTTTTTCTGACCCAAAGATGACACCCGGAGACCGCTATCAATCAATGTCATGGGTCCCGTATTTCACCGTTAATGAAAGAGCGGGTAATTCACAATGTGGCCAACGTTTATCTTTTTCTCTGATTGATTGTGGAAAAACATGAAGAAACGTGACTTTTTGGCTCGATAATGTCACTCGGAGGCCACCAATCATCAATCAACTCTCTTCCCTTGGGGAAATTCAGAGTAGAAAACGACTGATAAGGCTGCTTAATCAAATTCCCTGCATTAAATACTTTGCGCGCAAGCGTATGGTTCGTACGCTTACGCACTGAGCGCATTCTATGTAGAACGGGCCTTTCTAGATTTCGCGCACGCGACACGGCAGTGGCACCCGCGGGAGAAACGGCTAACAATCTCTCTTTGCGTACGCGAGAATTCGCAGACGCGTAGCTGACGAAAGCCTTCGCATACGCGAACCATACAATTGTTGCGCACGCGGAATGGGTGTTTTTCGCGTGCGCGAAACTTCGCGTACGCGAAAATTTGCAGGCGGGTGGCTGGTGGAAACCTACGCGTACGCGAACCGGAAAATTTTCGCGTACGCGAAAGATAAGTACTCTTCGCGTACGCGAAAGATAAGTTCTCTTCGCGTACGCGAAGGTTTTCACCAGCCACCCGCCTGCAAATTTTCGCGTACGCGACGCATCCTCCAAGGTCTTGAGAAATTGGCCCGTTTGTCGGTGCCTGATACGGACGTTTCGCGTACGCGATTCCGGCCGTATAGACAAACCGTAATGATATAATCCTTGGAGGGGGAAGTACAGATACATATAGTGGTATTTTCTATGCAATATTTCAACTATATGCGTATTTCCGATAACAGTTTTTCCGTTTCTCGTCCTCCGTGTATCAGATTTCAGAATGATATTACCGCAGAATAGTGTTCAGTTAGTCGTGGCTCGAGCTTGAAACTTGACACTCATCTCGCTAAAATATATCAAAGTTTTGTTCTTCAGAGCTTCAAGAATTATTCCCTCGGTAATTCCTCTTTTTCAGCTTTTTTTTACCAGAGATCGGTTGCCCAGAGTCTGAATTTGATGGGAGTTATACATCAATCTCAAGCTGGGAACTCCTGTACGAGTCAGCTACTGTGCATTGTAAAGCGACGGCAACTGACTAATTGTGTAGTTTGAATGATGAAACCAGCGCTTTAAAATTGTCGATAACAACTTCGATGTTGCATGAGTGTAATTAATGATTTAATGAGCCGGTTCATGTATGTACTCTGGCCAATCTGCAGATTCTCCCAATGCCGGCTCCGATGTCCACAGATTGTAAAATCTGTTCATGTGTGACAAAAGAAAAATTGTACTCATGATTGTATCATCAATTCAGTTTCGGTATATTATTTTTCAGTATAGTTTTTCTGCGAGTAAGACTCTTGGGATTCATTTATTTGGTTTTTTTGACGATGCAGCTCAGGCTGATAAATGATGGGACTCAATTACGAATCAAGGTCAACTTGCAGTTCATTGAATAACGCTTGTTCTGACTCACAATCGGAAAAGTCAAGAATTCAAATGAGTAATAAACAATCTTTGTCTCTCTCTCTTCTTCATTATTATTAATAATGATGCTTTCATCATCCATGAAAAGTAAAATACATTAAGAAAATGAGGATCATAGGTTGCTAGGGTCCAAAGCACATGCTGTCTTAGATTTTCTCAGCAGAAAAATAGATATTTTTCTGTTAGACGACTGTAATATTGATTGGAACAATAGTCAAACTCGTACTTACATTTTAAGGCGATTTACACCCAGCTCTCGACCACGAAAATTAACAATACTTGAAATCCTTCGGCTTTGAACATTCAAAATAGATGCTCAAAATATTCAACTTGCAATCAACATGCGTCTACTGGAGCCGAAAATTAACATACGTCCAGGTACCCGTAACCCTTGTGGTTGATCGAGCTAATTTCGAGAGATTCAACTCACTTGAAATAAAAGCAATTCCATTTTAATATAAGATTTATTCTATTCCATATTCTCCCTCTCCTGCCAGTGAAATAGTATAATTTTCTACGATGACAAAGTATCTTAACGTGATGGACATCATATTGGCGATAATACTAATTCTAAGCGAAGAATAAGTTGCACAAGAAGAATCATGGTAACTTTGCTATTCACACTACTTTTGCACACAAGACAAAGCTGCAATTTCGTCTAGGAAATTGATTTGGGTTTGTTCAAATGTTGGCAAAAAAAATTCGGTGATCGGAACTCTGTGAACATAAAAATCCCAAATGAGGAGAAAAAGCTTTAATCGAATCGTGAAGATGTCTATAGATATCAGTTTAGATCGTGAGAGCAGAGAGTTGTTCAGCTAAAGAATAATGGGGATCTCGGAATCTGATGAAGTGGCACATTCCAGCTTTAGATCAAGTAGATTATGTCTCAGAATATTATTTTATCAGCAGTCATGAATGATAATACGACTGAGGTGATAATATAGACAGATGAATAAGCAATTGAGACAGATAGGTCTGGGATATCAGAAATATTATCACAGATCAAGGCACACTTTTTTCAATGACTCCGTTTAGACAATATGCTTCACCCTCTGGGTTCGAGTGCCACCCAGAAACCACCTTCCGGTCTTATCGAGAATGTTTTTTTACTGTAAGTGAATGGTTTGCACGTTAATGGCGTTCTTTTCAAATTAAACTTGGACAGCAGGAAGAACAGCATAATTTTTATCTCCAATATTGCAAATCTGTTTCCAATACAACTTCTTGGCCCAATTCCAAAGCCCATATTTGTAGCATCATTGATTGTAACCTTCTTCTCATAATACCTATCCGGATCAAAAGTCTCAGGATTTTCATAATACTTTGGATCTTTATGAATTGGTCCTGCTGGGATCCAAATATTTGTACCAGGAGGAATGATAAAAGGTTTAGCACCAGGCAAAGCTGGAGGTAATTCAAAGGCTTTCATACACATCCTATCCAAGAAGAAAGCCTGAGTATGAAATCTCACGGATTCATTAAAAACAGCATCTAGGTACAACATCTTGTTGATCGACTCATACGTTGGTTTTCCATTAGTTTCTTTCCAAGCCTGGTCTATTTCATCTTGAAGTTTTTTCTGAATATCTGGATTGATGGCTAATTCGTGAGTAAGCATGCACATTTGAGTCGAAGTCGTATCAAAACCCCCAAAGAAAAATATAAATGCCTGAGCTGTCATTTCGGTAATGTCAAGTTTCAAATGTTTGCTGTCTTTGCCTCTTGCATCCATCATTAATTGAATCATATCTGGTCTGTGTATGCCTTTTTCATCTCTCATGGCGACAGTGTCTTTCACAACTTTTGTGAAGAAACTAGCAACTTTGTCATCCACGAATTTTATATTTAAAATCTTCAAAAGAAATGGAGCTGCTCTGGATAGGAAAAATTTTAGAGTCACAATACCATCAAGATCCGTAGCTTTCTTTCCAAGGACATAGAAATCGTTATCAGGATTTTCCAGAGAATTGACACTGATTCCAAATGCACAAGTGGCTATGACGTCGTTGGTATACTTGGTAAATAAGTCTTTAGAGTTAACCATTTTGAGTTCGGATGCCGATTTCTTAGCGAAATAGTTCACAAAATTTTCACCACAAGCCACCATCAATTCGAACATTCCCTTCATTTTGCTCGATGTAAACGCTGGGCTCAAAAGACTTCTGGCTTCTTTCCATCTATCGCCATTCATGTTGAACAAATTACCACCAAAAAGTGGATCCACTGTTTCGTCAAAGAAACCTTTGTGGTCTGGGAAATCGTCAAAATTTTTTATGGTAATGTTTTTTATCAACTCCAAATCTCGTAACATAATCACTGGCGATCCAAAATCAAAAGCTCCAATGTATTTGGCTTCCGATTCTCTGTTGTATATGTCTGTTATAACTTCAGAAATGTGTTTTCGACGAAATACTGATGGTCCCATATTACCAACAAGTGGATATCCTGGTTGGTAAGGAACTCCATGATCCTTGAAATAATTGAGTTGTTTTTTGAAGTAGCTATATAACCAATAGCATATTGTTATAATTAATACTGTGGTCAATAAATCCATGATGTTTCATGTGAGGTAGATTTGATTATCTCTGATAATGTCCCAAGAGCAACTTTCGATGTAACACTGAAAACACACTATTCCTGAATACGATGCAAGAAGTACGCAGAATTACTTATAGTATTCTAGATGGAAAACTTTTCGTTATCAGAGCCTCTTATCTGACTTGAATTAAATTCAAGAGCGTGTACATCAGAAATAATGAGGAAAAGTTCCACGAGTGGACACTTGTTCTAATCTTGATCTTGATCAGACTTGTCACTCTTGAAAATCTTCAAAGTGTTGGGACGAGAGTAAAATGGCGAGGAAAATATGTACACAAATTTTCTTGAAAATCGCGGAACAAAGACTTCCACTCTGCAAAAATCGGATATTCAGGTGCGGAGCATGACGAACTTGAATCAACTGACTCTGCAGCATTGCCGACAATATTAATGATACGAGATTGGCGGTTGCAGCTATTGCGGAAGATATGATCTCACTCATTGAAGTGTACTTTGACCTTGCAATCTGCAATATCTTGTCACTACGGCGCCACACGACCGGTTTGTAGAGCATCATTGCGTATTCCAATACTGCTGCACCGAGATTAGATTGAAGTATTCTAATAGGCCTGTTATGGTAATTTTTCCACGTATTTGGTAGGTATTGCATAGATTATAAAAACTCATGTCTTCGATGACTGGCCAGTATCGCTTGAGTGGAATGATCTACAAAATGATTATATATGTTACGTACCAAACCCGAAGTTGTACATTTCGCGAACTTTACAGCCGATTCTGTACCCATTCCCGAATGGTACACCACCATTTGTACCGAGCCCGATATTCCGGGTTTGGTACAGCGGAGTCTTGTACTATTCGCGAACTGCGTACACAGCCGCCTTGTACCGAGCTCGATTCCGAATTGCGCTATGTACGGCTCGGATCGTATTTACAAATGATGATTAGCATTAAAACAAATGTATCAATTGTCACTGCTATACACAATTAGGAAACTCGTCATTACTATACAAAATTACATGGTGTATCATGAACAGTAATCTTTCAAGCTAATGACATCGTCACGGGAATAACTTAGTAAAATATGAAAATGGATATGAAAAATTACAGGAACGATAACAATGTAAAAAATCTCTACTTATCCGTCGCAATCTAGGCCCGAATTTATAGTCGTAATCCGGAGTCCGGATAAGCTAATCCGAGGCGCCACCGTCGATGCGGCGAGTTTGCGAATCTATTAGAACTGGCGATTAAGGCCTCGATTAAGGCGCCTCGGATTAGCTTATCCGGACTCCGGATTACGACTATAAAGTCGAGTCTAACAAAGGGAGTCCGGAGTCTCCGGGTCCTGAAATCTCACCAAAATTTTTTCACAGTTTCGTACCACCTAGAATATGAAGAACCCAAAGCAACTCTGTCAAATAGGCCTTCTGTTCTGAGCTACAGCCAGAAACGTCAACATTGCTAATATATCTATATATATCCCTTTTTAAGATGGGCTTATATGGGCAATGTTAATGTCATGGGCTGTAACTTTGAACAGAAGGCCCATTTGACAGAGTTACTCTGTATTCTTTATATTCTAGGTAATACAAAACTGTGAAAAAATTTTGGACAATATTGGTGATCCAAAGGTCTGGTCCTCCCCTTGTAAGTGAATTATGGCCACGGGAATTCTAGTGCGCAGTGTACTTGATTGTACAACCCAAATGTAGGAACAATAAATGTTTTTGTAGGAAGAAAGTCTTCTTGCATAATTCTCGTTGCCACAATTCACTAGACTGCACAAATAAGTAGAGATTTTTTTACATTGTTATCGTTTCTGTAATTTTTCATATCATTTTCATATTTTTCTGTTATTCCCGTGACGATGTCATTAGCTTGGAAGATTACTGTTCATGATACACGCATGTAATTTCGTATAGTAATGACGAGTTTCCTAATTGTGTATAGCAGTGACAATTGATACATTTGTTTTGAATGCTAATCATCATTTGTAAATACGATCCGAGCCGTATATAGCGCAATTCGGAATTGAGCTTGGTACAAGGCGGCTGTGTACAGTTCGCGAGTACAAGACTCCGCTGTACCAAACCCGGAATATCGGGCTCGGTACAAATGGTGGTGTACCATTCGCGAATGGTACAGAATCTGCTGTACCGTTCGCGAAGTGTACAACTTCGGGTTTGGTACGTAACATATATACGTGCATGAATCTGTATGTGATCTCAAATTTGTCTCAAAACTCCCTACTTTCTCGTGAAGTCCCGTAATTTTCCATCAGAATGAGGATCAATGATGTGAGTTATGCCATAGAAACGTAGTGCCAGGAAAATGAAATATCTTACAATCAAAGATCGCCCACCTTTCATGAGTCCTTCGCTTCGAGGTAGTTGGGAACTTTTTTCATTAGAATAGACAAAAAGGCATATTAACCTTTTCAGCACGAATTTCTCCAAGATAAGGCGTACAGAATACCTTAAATTTATGGTAAATTCCATATGATTGTAGAGGAAAATCTGGAAAAATTCTGAAAGATATTGAAGTACACGAGAATCAACTTTCCGCGAGAATTGTATCAAAATCTCACCCCAGCGTTAGCTCGGAGAAGGAAAAATGGGAATTCGAGCGCCAGAAATGTGTGTATTTTTGACAATTCATAAACCAGGTAACATTTGCAATTGGGGGAAAATTCTTAAGCAACCGTGATAATTAAGCGCTATAAGGGGCCTACTCTTGCTGCATATTTAGCGAGACTGTTAACCCTCGGTTGGCACACGTGGGTCTATTCGACCCAAAGCCTTTTTTGTGAGATCGCCACTACGCTCGTAATTCGAAGTTTCCTGGGCTCAGGGTGACATTTGTTGGTAGTCAAGATGTGCCACTTACCGACCGTGCATATAGCAACAGGTCTGGCGCGCGCGTCTTCCCACCACAGCCAAGCGAAATTGCCGCTGGGTCTAAAGTACCCAGGTGTGCCAGCTATGCGCGCTATTTTTGATTGCATTTTATAATTGCAATAATAAATTATTGCAAAAAATTGCGAAAATGACCTTTCCTCTGAAAATATTCTAGAGGACGCAATTTTCAATGGATTGAGCTGAAAATTTAACTGATTTATCTCAAGATCAAGCAGATATGAGAAAAAAAAGTCCAGAGGTCGATCTTTCAATGGAGGTCCTCAATCCGGCATATTGGGTGAGAATAAAAATTCTCAATTCCTCGGTCGAAATATGTCAGAATAAATACCTTTTTTTCAAGATTCACTCTTCGATATTCTTTCCTTGAATTGGCCTCATCTCGAGATGACTCAGTTGAATTTTCAGCTCATTTGGATGAAAATTGCGCCGTCTACAATTTTTTTACTGAAAAGGGTGATTTTTTGCATTTTTCTGGACATTTGTATTTTTTGGAATTTTTTATTTGACCTTGGACGATATCTGAATATATTGACCCATCAGAAACATATCAAAGAAGCTACAAAAAATTTTCAAGTCAAAAGATTCATTATACTAGCTACAGCATCAATTTTTCGGCGTGGGTCGAATCGACCCAGGCTGGCGGGCTATGTCATTTGGCGGAGGTGTGCCAGCTGAGGGTTAAGTCTCCATATCGTGGAAGTTAGCCGGGGTGAAGCAGCCGAGGTAAATTATTTCCCCGTGAAGAATCTTTCCGGGGCATTGTCCACCGGGAGAACCGATTTGTCAGCCTGCGGACACATCCAATAGACCCTTCTGCGGTATTTTCAGTCATCTCTGAGCATGCGCAAGATGGGAATTGCATGTTTTAAGGGTCATTGCAGGATTTTTTCGAAAATTCGAGGACATAAAGTAGGAATAGTACCTTGACAGGATTGTGTAAACACCCAGAATTGATCAGATGATGTTCAAACATCAAATAACTACCCTTCCGCAGTATTTCTAGACACTTGGGTGTATGCACGAGTGAGAATTTACCCACTCTTCGTCCCAAACGAAGGGTTTTCCGATGGTTCCATCTTATTGTACGAATGTGAGACTATCGTGAGGTCCTGTCTGCCCGATAAAGCAATCAGAAAGTATATTTACAACGTATAACTATAATTTCCAAAAGTTGCCCCCCAACCTCTGAGCATGAGGGATCCTGTGTTGAGCTTTCCCGTCCGTAATGAAATGGCCGAGGTAAATTATTTTCCCGCGCAGAATATATCTGGGGCCTTGTCCACCGGGGAAACCGATTTGTCAGCCTGCGTGCCCATCCAATAGACCGTTCTGCGGTATTTTCAGGGATTTCCGAGCATGCACGGGATGGGAATCGCATGTTTTGTGGGTCATTCCACGATTTTTTCCACAATCCGAGGACATCAAGTGGGAATAGCACCTCGACAGGATTGTGTCCACACCTAGAATTGATGAGATGATGTTCAAACATCAAATAACTACCCTTTCGCAGTATTTCTAGACACTTGCGTGTATGCGCGAGTGAGAATTTACCCACTTTTCGTCCCAAACGAAGGGTTTTCCGATGGTTCCATCCCATTGTACGAATCCGAGACTATCGTGAGGTCCTGTCTACCCAAGAAAACAATCAGAAAGTATACTGACAACGTATAGATATGATTTTCAATAATTCCTTCCCACCTCTCAGCATGAGTATGATATGAGTCTCATGTAGACCCGAGCTCACCAAGAGTGATCAATATGTCCTTACCGTGTCATGTCCTCAATTTTAGTTGCACATTTCAATCATGTAGCTTACTGAGATATTCATTCACTCTTGATTCGTCACCGATCGAACATCAAAATTGGGTTTTGAAACGGTGATATTATGTACAAATCGAGTATCGAGTCTCACCTTGAATTGTCGAAACACAGCCGACATTCTGTCCTGGAATTCCGCGAACTCCTCAAATGCTTCTCGATAAGTTGACTTTCGGGCTTGCGAACTGCTCTGAATGGCTCTACAAAGGCGGTAATCGATCTCACGATTACCTCATGATAGTTTTCACATTCGTACAAGATGATGGAACCATCGGAAAACCCTTCGTTTGGGACGACAAGTGGGTAAATTCTCTCTCGCGCATACACCCAAGTGACTGGAAATACTGCATAAGGATATCTATTTGATGTTTGAACATCATTTGATCAATTCTAGGTGTGGACACAATTCTGTCGAGGTGCTATTCCCACTTAATCTTCTCGGTCGATGGAGAAAATCGTGGAATGATCCACAAAACATGCGATTCCCATCTTGTGCATGCTCGGAGGTGACTGGAAATACCGCAGAAGGGTCTACTAGATGTGCCCGGAGGCTGACTAATCTGTTTTCCCAGTGGACGAGGCCCCAGATAGATTCTACGTGGGGAAATAATTTACCCCGGCTAACTTCTCACGGACGAAAAAGCTCAACACAGGCTCCCGCATGCTCAGAGGTGGGGGGAAACTATCCGAAACCATAGTTATACGTCATGAATATACTTTCTGATTGTTTTCCCGGGTGGACAGGACCTCACGATAGTCTCACATTCGTACAATGTGATGGAACCATCGGAAAACCCTTCGTTCGGGACGGAAAGAGGGCGAATCTTCACTCGCGCGTACACCCAAGTGTCTAGAAATACTGCGAAAGGGTATTTATTTGATGTTTAAACGTCATTTGATCAATTCTAGGTGTTCACACAATCCTGTCAAGGTGCTATTTCCACTTTATGTCCTCGAATTTTCGAAAAAATCGTGCAATGACCCACAAAACTCGCGATTCCCATCTTGCGCATGCTCGGAGATGACTGGAAATACCGCAGAGGGATCTACTAGATGTGCCCGCAGGTTGACAAATCAGATTCCTCGATGGACAAGACACGGTGTCCTTGAACCAACTTTCAATGAGTCGGAAGACCACCTCGCCAAATATTTTTTTAAATGGTTGTTCAGGCCTCAAATAACATCTTCCAACTGTTTTTAAAATCGCCTACGTTAGAATTTTCAAATAAATCAACTTTTATGATTTTTTTCTGGAAAAGTCGCCAAAAATGACTTTGACGCGCTTTGGTGATGTTGAACGCTTAGTTATATGCTTCAAATTTCACAAAAATTTCGTTAGAAAGTGCAGATGGTTCATGACACTCTATCCCAAAAGATTCGCAATGTAATGCGTAGAGGAAGGGATAGGCTTCGTGAGCTGTGACTGATGCTTGGGTAGAGAGTCAGATGGCGAATATAGAAAGGTCCACCTATCTATATTGGGAAATTTGTCGTCTGCTCACGGCTCTGTCTTCTTCTTACTCACATTGGTCCTAATAATATGTACACAATGCCTTGGACTCTCGGTAAGGTCCTCATACGCAACAAGAGCTCTCAATCCGGTTCTGGAGAGCTTGCAGGTATGTCATAACTGCTCCACATCTCGCATTTGAGTGGAGGAAGTAGCTCTATCGTAGTTCTAAGATGCCACGTGTTTGCTTCCATGCAGAGAATCGACTCAAATTTTGGGTATTGTGCATGAAAAAGGAGATGGGAGTGCAGAAGCTGAAAAGAGACATGGAAGACTGCTCCAAGAATGTTCAGCGATTGACGGTCAGATTGATAGATTGCCCTATCTGACTCACCTATGTCTGACATATAGATGAAGGTACTTTATCATCCTGCACGTCAATCGCTGAACATTTTTGGAGCGGTCCTCCATGTCTCTTTTCAGCTTCTGCACTCCCATCTCCTTCTTCGTGCACAATACCCAAAATTTGAGTCGATTCTCTTCGTGAAAGCAAAGACGTGGCATCTTAGAACTACGATAGAGCTACTTCCTCCACTCAAATGCGATTTGTGGATCAGGCATGACATACCTGCAAGCTCTCCAGAGCCGGAGTGAGAGCTTTTGTTGCGCGGCGAGGACCTTGCCGAGAGCCCAAGGCATTGTGTACATATTATCCTTCCCCCTCAATTCACTTTTTTCAAAAGTATAACTTGGCGAGTATGAGTTTGTTCCTCAAAATTTATTGATTTTCATCAGGTTTTCACAGTAAAAATGATGATTGATTCAATTCAGCTGTATTACATAGTTTCAACTCTTGAAAGGAATGAAATCAAAGGAACTATGTCGAGTATTTCTGTAAGTTTGAGAGACCAATTGGTTAACCATTTTCCGGGCAAAATACTTATGGCATTGTTTCAACTCGTGAAAGGAATGAAATGAATAAGAAACCATGTCGAGAGTTTTTCGAACAAGTTTGATTGTATAAGGTGATAGATTTCGGCAATTTTGCACGGTCTTTCTTATTCGTTGATTATTAAAACCAGAACTTGAATGAGGAAAATTGAAGAAGTTAAGTATAGTTGATTAAAGAATCACGCTAATTATTCTCGAAACTGTAGATTTTTCTTTGAAAATGTGGAGCGAATAATCACTCGTTGCTCTCTCATGTATTATATGAACTATCATATAAGAGCGACGAGTGATTATTCGCTCCACATTTTCAAAGAAAAATCTACAGTTTCGAGAATAATTAGCGTGATTCTTTAATCAACTATACTTGACTTCTTCAATTTTCCTCATTCAAGTTCTGGTTTTAATAATCAACGAATAAGAAAGACCGTGCAAAATTGCCGAAATCTATCACCTTATACAATCAAACTTGTTCGAAAAACTCTCGACATGGTTTCTTATTCATTTCATTCCTTTCACGAGTTGAAACAATGCCATAAGTATTTTGCCCGGAAAATGGTTAACCAATTGGTCTCTCAAACTTACAGAAATACTCGACATAGTTCCTTTGATTTCATTCCTTTCAAGAGTTGAAACTATGTAATACAGCTGAATTGAATCAATCATCATTTTTACTGTGAAAACCTGATGAAAATCAATAAATTTTGAGGAACAAACTCATACTCGCCAAGTTATACTTTTGAAAAAAGTGAATTGAGGGGGAAGGATCTAATTTCTTTCTTATGAAAATCAAAACGAAGAAATCAACTTCCTCATCTGATCACAGCTTTTGAGAATCTGTTAATCACATATCCCTCTAGAATATGAATAATTATTTCACTCAGATCATCTTTTTGATCAAGTTGACTTGGAGCGGCTCTTGATTTACTTGAGAAATTCTTCAATATTATTCCACCCAAGTATTGATTCTATATTTTCAAACGAGACATTTCTCTTTATCTCATTCTAGATCTTACCTCATTTATAAGAAATTAGAAAATTTCCTTATTGCAATCATAACATCAATGCTTGAACAATATTAGACATTCCTCATTCTGAGAAAAAGTTGGGATGTTATGATTGTGGTTAGGAATCTCCTGATTCCTCATTGTTCAGGATATGTTCTAGAACCAGAAGATTAACATATCCCTGGTTACAAACATGATATCAATATTTGGAGTGAAATAGTATTGAGGAATAATACAAGAGGAGCAAAAGCCGCTCCAAGTCAACTTTAGTGACAAGAAAATTTGAGTGACATAGGTTTTGCTACCCTGTATAAATATTTGATTCCCTGATAGTCAAAAGTTGTGAGCAGAATTTCAAGCTTCAACTCCTATAAAGTCCAGAAACCCATATTCCCATCTTATGGAGCGCTTGAATATCTTCTTTACATCACATCTCAACTCATGAATTACAACACATGATTTCAAACTTTCTTGGAGCAGCAATAACTCTGCTAGATATTTTTAGTAGTACTACATGGACCCATGAGTTGCATGTATGATTGTGACGATGAAAGAGTTATTGATCTGGATCTGAAAGATTGTGGAAGTGTGTGGTAGTTCTATCAAATGCGCTTGACCACTTGCCAATATTTCTTGTCACATACCAGCTCTCAAACTTCTTACTTGATGACACCAATGAATAAAACTCAAAATCAGCCCAGAAGCAGTCAAAATAATAAAATGTATTGTCTGGTCCTCACAGCGATATCGACTCTGGATTGTAATATCAATAGACCAAGAGTAAAGTAATGCCCGCTCAATCCCTATTCATTTAGATTATTCAGTGTATGCATGTAATCAATCACTGAAACTTCCCATCCAACTTTTGACTGAATGTTTGGAGAAAAAAACATTGAAAGCAATATCACAAGTATTAACGCAGATGAAGTGACTCATTGGACTACAAAGCCATATCCTCATGTACTTTGCAAATGCTCTCTGAGTTTTCTGAAGAGATTTAGTACTGCATCACATACAAAACTTCAAAGTTGCATCTATAAACTAATCTGATGGGGCAAAGAATCCCAGCATACATCTTGCACAGGTTTTCTCAATATACCGCGTTTAAGAATACCTTACTCTCAATAGCTCCTTTTGCCATGGAAAAATACACATTTTGCATCTATTTTGTCCAAACAAGATAATGCATGCACTAATTGAGATTGCGGCACCGCGATGCATGGCGATGTAAACAAAGCAGGCGGATCTTCTCTCTCTCTCCTCTCTCTCTCTCACTCTCACTCGCTCGTCGACAACTCTCGAATCGAAGCTGTTCGTTCGAGGTCTAAACAAATCGAAGCTGCATTCGAGGTCTAAACAAATCGAATGGATAATTTTTTTGAGGTGGTGAAAATTGGCGAAGCGAAATAAAAGTCCCAGCGGTCAGAATCGGAAAATTGATGACACTAATAGTGAGTCCGTATTAAAACAGCGCTGAATAGAGAGGCAGGAGATGTTTGTGCACCCGGGTGGTTGAAATAAGTAAGGTGGGAAAAATGTGTGAGGTTAGAAAACCCCCAATTCAAAGTATATAAGGCACAGCGCCTCGCTCGATTTTTGTCTGCTCATACTCGCCAGCGAGGCGCTATCGCGCCTCTTGATTAGGACCAATGTGAGTGAGAAGAAGACAGAGCAGTGAGCAGACGACAAATTTCCCAATATAGATAGGTGGTATATACCTTTCTATATTCGCCATCTGATTCTCTACCCAAGCATTAGTCACATCTCACGAAGCCTATCCCTTCCTCTACGCATTACATTGCGAATCTTTTGGGATGGAGTGTCATGAACCATCTGCACTTTCTAACAAAATTTTTGTGAAATTTGAAGCATATAACTAAGCGTTCATCATCAACCAAAGCGCGTCAGAGTCGTTTTTCGACAATTTTTTCAAAAAAAATCATAAAAGTTGATTTATTTGAAAATTCTAACGTAGGCGATTTTAAAAACAGTTGGAAGATGTTATTTGAGCCCTGAACAACCATTTAAGAAAATATTTGGCGAGGTGGTCTTCCGACTCATTTAAAGTTGGTTCAAGGACACCGTGAAGGCCCCAGATAGATTCTGCTTGGTAAAATAATTTACCCCGGCTAACTTCTCACGGGAGAGAAAGTCCAACACAGGCTCTCGCATGCTCAGAGGTGGGGGGAAACTATCCGAAATCATAGTTGTACGTTATGAATGAACTTTCTGATTGATTTCTCGGGTGGATAGGACCTTACGAAAGTCTCACATTCGTACAATGTGATGGAACCATCGAAAAACCCTTCGTTTGGGACGAAAAGTGGGCAAATCCTCACTCGCGCATACACCCAAGGGTCTAGAAATACTGCGAAAGGGTATTTATTTGATGTTTAAACGTCATTTGATCAATTCTAGGTGTGGACACAATCCTGTCGAGGTGCTATTCCCACTTAATCTTCTCGGTCGATGGAGAAAATCGTGGAATGATCCACAAAACATGCGATTCCCATCTTGTGCATGCTCGGAGATGACTGGAAATACCGCAGAGGGGTCTACTAGATGTGCCCGGAGGCTGACTATTCTGTTTCCCCAGTGGACGAGGCCCCAGATAGATTCTACGTGGGGAAATAATTTATCCCGGCTAACTTCTCACGGACGAAAAAGCTCAACACAGGCTTCCGCATGCTCAGAGGTGGGGGAAACTATCCGAGATCATAGTTATACGTCATGAATATACTTTCTGATTGTTTTCTCGGGTGGACAGGACCTCACGATAGTCTCACATTCGTACAATGTGATGGAACCATCGAAAAACCCTTCGTTTGGGACGAAAAGTGGGCAAATCCTCACTCGCGCGTACACCCAAGGGTCTAGAAATACTGCGAAAGGGTATTTATTTGATGTTCAGACGTCATTTGATCAATTCTAGGTGTTCACACAATCCTGTCAAGGTGCTATTTCCACTTTATGTCCTCGAATTTTCGAAAAAATCGTGCAATGACCCACAAAACTCGCGATTCCCATCTTGCGCATGCTCGGAGATAACTGAAAATACCGCATAGGGGTTTATTGGATGTGCCCGCAGGCTGAAAAATCGGTTTCCCCGGTGGACAAGGCCCCAGATAGATTCAGTGCGGGAAAATAGTTCACCCCGGCTACTTTACCCCAGCTCACTTCCACGATATTAAGTCTTCGCATCCTTCAATGGATTTTTGAGAGACTGTCGATCGGTTTAGAACAGCGTCAGCAATTTTAAAAACCTACTAGAACCGGCGTTACCTTCATTATCATCTCATGAACGTAAACATCTAAGAATACCAACGCTCGACACATCGTCGAAAAACTATTGGGAATCCATATTGACTAATTCCATATAAGATCAGGCAATGAAAAAGGTTTAGATCACGGAATTTTTCGGCGAGTTTCCATGCATAAAATGGAGGGATACGTGTTCTTTTGTTCTACCCGGTATCGCTCCCCTTCAGAAATGTGCCAATTTCTTCGATGAAGGCCCCAAATCGAAGATTGACAGTATAAAATCAGAAAAAACTCAATTTTTCCAAAGCCAATCAACGTAGCCACTTGGACCTCGATCAGTCACATCAGTTTCACAATACTGCATGAGAAAAAATATCTAATGAGTGGAATGATCAGGAATAGAAACGAGTATTCACTCTTCATTCATAATGAGCAGAACAGAAAATGAACTAAATGTGATAGATATACATATGTGCTCTGGCGGCAAATTCGGTTCTTATGAATTTTCCCAAAAATCCTATTTGAGCTAACGAAAATCTGCCAAGTCGGGAGAAGGAGACTCTAAAGATTTCTTTAAGTTATTGGGGAAAGCAAAAAATGGGCTGAACCAAATTTGTTTTGGAAAATTTGAAACAACGAGACAGGAGTCAATCGATTTTCTAAATCAGACATTTCATTTTTAGAGCTATGAAAATTTCTGACCATTAGTGTGGTTCCCTGATACTTCACTCTATGATATCTGGAACATCGAGGAAAAGAAATGATCGAAGTAGCTAAAATCTCTCAATTCCTTACTAAAATCGGGAATTCTCAGGGAATCAAAGATCACAAATTGGCTGGCCAACCTGTCTTTAAAATTATTTCTGCAAAAGAGCTTGCACTTAAAAATCTCTTAAACTGGCATCAAGTACATGATAGAAGCCGCCGCAGCATCGTGGATAAGGTCCTTGTCTTCAACGCAGAACTCGACGCAGAAGGCTGGGGTTCGAATCTCGGCCCGCACCAATGTCAATTTTCATGAGTGCTTTCCGCTGGCTTCGGTGGTTCGCAACCCACCTCAAAACTGTAGGTTCTGCAGAATAACCTCGAAAGGAGGCTGAAATGGGTTTAAAAAAATACCTGATAAATGTGGTTTTTTCCAACAAGAAACAAAAAAATTGCTGGAACCGCTCGAGAAAAGAATCAAATCTACGGTTTACACTTTTATTCCTATGTCAATTCATCCTCCCGGCTACATATACGTTTCTCGCGCTTGCATTTCTGGCCGACCTCATCATTTTCGGTTCAAGGTTATCACAAGGACTCCAGGGTCAGCAAGTTGGATTTTGATCATGTAGAGCTGAGGTAGTCCATTATCCTTCATCACTATGAAATGTAGCTCGAATGGATCCAAACTTCTCAAAAATCGGACTCCGACGTTCCTTGACATTTCTCTACGTGATTTGTGGCAATTTGGAGTTTATTCCAAGTACTTTCGAATGAAATTAGACGAAAAAAAATTCGTGTGCGTTTGAGGAACGCGTAAGGAACGGAATTCCGGGATTAACTTGGGTAAAATATGCATAAATACAATTTTAAGAGATGAGAGAAAGAATCGATGAATAATTAAATTTCTTTGTATACTTTCGATAGATCAGCATGATCCACAGTTTTGATAGATCTACGAATGCCAATAAGTTGTTTGAAACTCGTGATAACCATACACAAGAAGATACGTAGCTCTGTGTGGATTGATTGAGATAATTTGCATCATTCCCTCAAGTACTAAAAAAGATTAACCAAATGGAATGATGCGTTTTCGGCCTCAAATGAATTTCGTGGGAAGCTATGGCGGGAGACAAGAAAGAAGTTGGAAAATGTGAGTCTCAATCATCAATACTCGATCGATTTATAAAATGCATCAAAAACTATAGAGAAAAAAGAAGAACTTCATGGAATCACTGTAACAAACACGCCATGATCTAATGAATCTGAGCACTCACTAGATGAGGTGAACGTATAGGATATTGCTCTCTGCAATATTTTATTCATTTAGACTATAACTTTTGCCCGGAAAGTACACAGATATCTCTTCAGAGGTTGAGGCTTTCGATAATGAATCTATATTTTGAATAAATGTAAATTGTGATAAGTCCCTACAGTCCCTTATTACTTGATTTACTGGAGTGAAAACTCTAAAGACTAGATCAGAACCTATACTTGAATCCAACAATCAGGGCCAATAGTACCTAAGGATTACAACTAGAATTGAAAGCACCACTATCCATTGGAGAATCCTAACTTTTGTGTCAAGTTGTTGACTGAAAGAATTTATGCCCTCATTCGATGGTGCCCTACATCATATCAAACATCTCTTTTTCGAGAAGTTTTTCCTCTGACTTAAGAGTAGTACAGCATCTAGGTCATTAAAGGTTTGTCAATATGAAGGTTGCCCAGCAATATGGGTGAGGTAAAAGTGATGATATGCACAAATCCTATTTTGATTATCAGTTTCAGATGACTGGAGGTTGGTAGTAGTTTTTCATAGTTTGATGCAACTAAGTACTCAGTCGATGAGGCTGAAAGTAGTTTTACTTTAATCAGCGGCATCACTTTTTGCCTTGAGAGTACACTCTTCTCTGTTCTACGCAGATCGTGGGTTTTGACGATAAGCAATCATGATTCATAAACTATACTTGAGATGCTTCTCACCAGCCTTCTCTAACTCAGACAGAGCTTGTCGACGCTCTAAGAAGCCTACCCGGCTGAAGTTGGTCGCGCGCCTATCGCCTGCCTGGGGGTCAATTTTAGATTTCGGTCTAGACCAGTCGCGCGGGTCTAGTGACCATAATTTGTCGAGGTAGCGCGCGACCTGCGCGTTGATTCGCGATTTCGTCGTTCCTTGCTCCGCGAACCTTGGATTAGGTTAGCTCGTATATAGCTGCGTTTTGCGGTTTTGTGGTCTGCTGTATACGTGATTGTTGTCAAATAAACATAAATAAATGTTTATTTGACAATCATGACCATGCTGTTGTCCGGCGTGAGGTTGAAAAGTGTTGATGAAATATCTCCATCAGTGAGAGTTCCATCTCTTTTTGATCAAACATAATTGACTGTCGTGATGCTGTAAAAATGAAACATTTTTTGGCGAGCTTTACTGTCTCATACAGCATCACAACAGTCAATCATATTTGATCAAAAAGAGATGAAACTCTCACTGATGGAGATATTTCATCAACACTTTCACTTTTTCACTTTTCAGACTTTACTCACGCCGTATAACAGCATGGTCATGATTGTCAAATAAACATTCATTTATGTTTATTTGACAACAATCACGTATACAGCAGACCACAAAATCGCAGAACGCAGCTATACACGAGCTAACCTAACCCAAGGTTCGCGGAGCGGGGAACGATGAAATCGCGAATCAACGCACAGGTCGCGCGCTACCTCGACAAATTCTGGTCACTAGACCCGCGCTACTGGTCTAGACCGAAATCTAAAGTCGACCTCCTGACGCGCTTCAGCCGGGCGGCTGCCGCGCGGTAACCAGCGCTAGCGCGATTGGGTCACCGAGCGGCGACCGCGCGGTAGTCACGCAGCAGTACTAGAATTTCGGGGAAAGGAAACCAGCCCATAATTCTAGTATACTGAGGTCAATACTGGGTGAAGGGTCGGAGGGGAAAGATTACGGCGCCGAAGGGATGCTTTCAAGAACTTTCTGGGCCTGTGAAAGCTCTAGACATCGTTCGCTCCGCTCCGTGTGCTCCGTGTACATACCGCACCGCGATTTTGCGCAGAAAATCTCCCGTGAGCCTCAGGGATGATGAGCGTGGTGTATTATGATAACCACAAACCATTAGCAACCCCGAAATTGGGGAGGGAAATGAGAGAATAAGGGTGCACATCTAGCGTCTGTCGCACGATAGCCGCGCGGCAGTGGCCCGGTAGTCGCGCGGCAGACGCTCGACAGCCGAGCGATGTAATGGCAAATCAAATGGCTCTTCCTTGACTTTATTTTCGGCAACAAACCAAAAAGAGGCAGTGACTGGACAAAAATTTATGGCAAATCGACAAAAAAAATATTATATTTGATATTTTTGGGAATCGGTGGGATTTGAACCAGCGATCTTCTAATCTGTAGATCAAGATTAAACGCACATGGTCAGGGAGACTTCTTACGCGTGGTGATGTAAATGGCCTACATGAATTGTGGGTCACTGTAATTGGGATATAGTGTTATTCCCCTCGGTCAGCTATTTTACTTGATATACTACTGGTATGATACATTCTTACAGAAAGTGGCCAATTAAGGGTGCTCCCCAAGCTGGATTATAGCGATCAATGTGCCATCTTGCGGTCACATTGGTTTATTGTAAATATCAAATCAGTCAGACAACGTAGAACGATGCGCGACATTTCGCCACTTGCGGAGAATTTCTCTACGGATTTTGAAGAAAGTTACATAAAAATCGGTCCAAAATTGAGAGAGCTATTTTGCGGGAAAAATTTGCAACAATTTTGAAAATACATGAAAAATGTTCCCGCAAAATAGCTCTGTCAATTTTGCACCGATTTTCATGTAACTTTTTTTAAAATCCCTAGAATAATTCTCCGCGCGTGGCGAAATGTCGCTCGCCGTTCTACGTTGCTTGGTTAATTCAATATTTGCAATAAACCAATTTGACCGCAAGATGGCGCCACGATCGTTTTTCAAATGCTCAGGAGCAACCTTTAAAAAAACCATTACATCTCCAATACAACGATCCACACTTCAAGTACGCCTTTTACACCACCACGCGTAACACGTCTCACTCGCCATAAGCGTTAAATTTTGATCTACAGATCAGAAGATCGCTGGTTCAAATCCCACCGATTCCCAAAAATATCAAATGAAATAATTTTTTTTTGTCGATTTGCCATGAATTTTTAACCACCCACTGCCTCTTTTTGGTTTTTTACCGAAAATAAAGTCAAGGAAGAGCCGTTTGATTTGCCATTACATCGCTGGGCTGTCGAGCGGCTGCCGCGCGGCTATCGGGCGACAGACGCGAGATGTGCACCCTCATTCTCTCATCTCCCTCCCCAATTTTGGGGTTGCTAATGGTTTGTGGTTATTATCATACATCACGCTCATCATCCCTGGGGCTCACGGGAGATTTTCTGCGCAATATCACGGTGCGGTATGTACATCGGCGGTAGTTGATTCTTTCCGAGCTTGCGACCGCATGGACCGATCACAAAAGTAAGTTGTGAGTGAGGTTTTCGGTGCGCGCGCGCAGCAGAACTAGTTTTGGGACTAGAATTTCGACAACAAGTCGCAAAGACGCGCCCGGGCGGTCGATGTTGTCTAGGTCGAGTCCTTGAAAAGGGCATCCGCGGCGGAGTATGTCCCGTCCTCCGAGTCCACCAGGTGTAGACAGGACAAGGTCGACATTGTGTTCAATTTTGCAGCCCGGATTTGTAAACGAAGCGTGTGCGTCACAGCAGAACAGATGCCTAAAATCAACCATCGGTTTCTCCATTGTGTTTGTTTCTGTCAGATGAGTATTCTACCAAGTAAAAATAAGGATATCAATTGAATATACAGAAGAGCTCGATTCTTGGTGAAGAGAAGACTCTTTATTTTCAGGTTTCTGGGTTATCTGAATCCTGTATGGATATGATGAAACCGCACAGGTCTTGGTATCAACAAACTCACTCAGTGATCAAGAATAATGTATTTAGCAGGTTGAAGCATGATGGTTTCAATACTTTATGTCTATACACTCTCATTCAGCCCCAAAACCCAGTGCAGCATTCGAACTCCCAAATACAGCAATAGTAGAAAACGACAAGCTCGTGTGGACAAATTGGATATTCAGACAGGTATTTTTCATTCCATAGTTCTCAAGGTTTAGATGTAACTGTGCACATTGCACTGTCCAATCATGAATTATCATTATTGGAATATCCTGAGTCTCTTGAAATTATATCATCCTACATTGGTTCAAGATGGAACGTTCTTTAAATTTTCAACCGTAAAATTCCAGGTCAGGTCAGTTACATGATTGGAATCAGAAGATCCTTCATACTTTTGTATTGCACCAGTGTTGACTGATTTTGTGCACGAGCGTTGGTTCCTTTTTACTAAGGTTATTGACATACTCACTCTGTAAATTTTATCCATCAATACAAACCTACCGATCTGAGGCATATACTAGAAGAGTAGAATTGCTGTGGTAAGTGACGAGTTAGCTTGTGACAATGCGAGTAGAGTCAGGGAAATTTAGTAAGACATGTTTTATTAGCAGATTGGATCTACGCAGAAGAAAGGTATTCTTGATGGAGACTACTTTTTAGTCATGGTACAGTTGTATGAAAATGCGCTCAAGTACGTGAAAAAAATATTGATCCTAGCCGGAGCTATGATTTTCCAGGAATAGGCCAAAAAGGCCTAAAATAGACCTTTTGTGGGCCCTAGGGCCCGTGGAGAGCTTCGGAAAAATCCCCAAAAAATGTTCTTGTACTTTTTAAACATAGTCTTGATGGGAAAAATTTTTGGGGATTTTTCCCAGACCCCCCTGGTGACGCCTCTGGCCGAAGTGCTCCGAAATGACTCATATATACATATATAGTCGATCGGACCACATGCCGCCCCAACATGCGGCTAGCCTTTCCATCAAAACTGTATACCTCTATCTATCGGGTGACGATTTTTCTTCACAAAATGGCCGCCAAAGCATGTCGGTCACGTGATTATACTGCGATTTTACTCCTCACCTAACGGCGTGAAAGGAACTCCGTTCCAACAAACTAGATTTTGATGATGTAGCACTCAGATAGTACATTGTTCCTAGGCATGTTCTCGTTTTTGGAAGAGGAATCGATGTTTCTCGAGGCTGTGTAGCTTCAGCGCATCTCCGGATAATTCCTGTTCCTCCATTTCCTATTCCATGGGGTATGTTTGATCTTGAAAATTACCTCAGAAGAGAGAAGGGATATGCAGATGCGCTGGAGCTACAACCTGGAGAAATGTTGATTTCCTTCCAAAAAAGAAGATCCATGCCTGATAACAATGGAACACAAGGGGGAAATAGCTAATATTCCATACTGTAGATACTTGGCTTATAACTGTACGTACTTGCTCGTACCTGTCAATACTCGCAATAGTAATTCCTGCTACCTACACAGTACGGAATGGGTATGTGATGGATTTTGGAGAGGCGCTCCAAATGCACGCAACAGTAGTTGCCAGTATGTGACGGGTACTGAACAAGTACTTGACGGATTCTGGAGCCCTCGCTCAGCGAGCCGCATGGCAGTAAATTCGTGTATGTGCCAAGTACGGATCAAGTACGTGACGGACTCTAAGAGCGGGTCACGGGGTACCATGAGGCAGTAGTTGCCAGCACGTAATAGGAACGGGACAAGTATGTGACGGACTCCGTGAGCGCAGCTGGTCTGATTCAACCTACCTTGAATGACGGTGCCTCCTGCTACGTAATTGTCACGTAGTGACGATTACATAATTTGAAAAATGGCACTTTAGGTCAAAGTAATGAGAAACTACACTTCAGGATGGGAGCATTGAGGATGTCATAGATGGCCAAAGGAGTTAGTTTTTTGAACTCTATGGGTAGGCAATTCTCCTCCGTGATGTGAGCTAAATAAGTTTTTGCATTGACAAGTAATTGGATGGCCAAATCGTGATCGATAATTTCCTCATGGAAATGGCATCAAATTTGAATGAATGAATGAATAAATGAAAGCTAAAGCAGAAAGAAAAGGTGGGTATGCAATGCTGTCCCGCGGATTTGATATCATAACTCTTCAATCATACTCCACAAAGTCTATTTTGGTTGATCCTTGGGGAAGGTCACAAAGTTCGCGAATCCACGTACCGTTATTATACATGCATCTGAAAGGAATTGACCCACAAAGAGAGTCTCAAATTAAAATCGTCTGTATCTGATTTCATGCACATGAGTGTTTTGGCAAAACTTATGAGATAATAACCGAATGAATCATTGAGGGTACCCATACATACATTCTTGCTGTCTTGAATTATGAACCTCTGAATGATCTGAGAGAGAGAGAGAGAGAGAGAGAGAGAGAGAGAGAGAGAGAGAGAGAGAGAGAGAGAGAGAGAGAGAGAGAGAGAGAGAGAGACAGAGAGAGAGAGAGAGAGAGAGAGAGAGAGATTCAAGAAGAGGACGACCCCAGCATGTCAGTCATGCGGGGACGAATGGGATGACGCCGAACATGCCCTGTTCAAGTGCAGCGACACCCGGAGAGAGCGCGCCGAGCTGGATGAATGGCTGGGTGCTCAACCAACACCTGAGAATCTCGTTCCGTACTTGCTCCGCAACCAGGAGACATGGGATAGACTCACCGGATACATCAAGCTGGTGATGACCCGCAAAGAGGAGGAAGAGAGGGAAGTAAGGCGCCTCGAAGCAGGCGAATTACAGTGACTGCCGATTGAAACAGAAGAGGCCCAAATGATTCCAGGAGGAATCTGATGCACTGAAGAGGGAAGAAAGAAGAAAGAAGAGAGAAGAAAGAAGAAAGAGAGGGAACAATGAAGAATAAAGATAGAAGATGCCGACAAGTGGCCGAAGAGAGAAGATGGAGAAGAGGAACGCTCGCAATCGAGCGCGAGACATGCCGCTCATCCTGAAGTAATGCTCACGCGGTTCCGGGATGAGATGGTAGATGCAGGTGGATCTCCTTCTTGATTGCCCGATGCCCTAGGTATCGGACATCAAGGGGAGAGGGATATTACACGGCCGGGCCCACCTCTCGGTGGGCCCCACCCAAACCCGTGTCCCGCCTGGTATGGCCTGCGTGGGCTATGCGTAGTCCGCGTAAACTGAACCAGTCCGGTGTCTGGGGACGGATTCGAGGGATCCTGAGGCAGATTTTGCCCTCTAACCACCTTAAAAAAAAAAAAAAAAAAAAAAAGAGAGAGAGAGAGAGAGGAAGAGAGAGAGAGAGGAAGAGAGATTGATTGATTGATTGATGTATTTATTCACCCGGGGATAATGGGTCCCATGGGGCATAAAATTCAATACATTTCATGGTTATAATAATAATAAGGGATAAAATCTTAGAACTAGTAAATTAATGACAAATGATCAGAGTAAATTACAAAACCTTCAAATGATTAAACCATGTATGTACACACACACACACACACACACATACACACACACACACACACACACACATACAGACATATATATATATATATATATATATCTCCACGCAACGATAACAGAAGTATACAATTAGTATGTTGGTGCCATCCGCTGACTTCACAAAATATTTTCAACTGTTGACATCGGTCAAACTCGACTCCAAGCTTGTAAGGTGTTGCAAAATGGCTCTTTTGAAGACGATCAGCGAGGTGGTGGCTCTCGGTAAGGTAGTGACGGTGCGAGGCAATTTATTCCAGTAAGAGGAAGCAGAAACATAAAATGAGTTTCGTAGCGAAGAGGTGTGACAACTTGGAATGAGAAGATCGCCAGTCTGGAGTCTTGCCGATCTATGAACACTCGTGTTACAAATCTCAATAATGTTCTTCGCTAAATATAAAGGCTTATTGGTCTTCAGAATTTGAAACATAGAGCTGGCTAAGAAGTATTCTCTACGCGCCTTTACCGAGAGCCATCCTAATCGTAGACGATAGGGAGTTACATGCTCGCGCCAAGGAATGTTACCAAATACAAAACGGGTGCATGCATTTTGAGCACGCTGGAGTCTGGTATTTTGCTCGTCAGTGAGGTCGTGGTAAACGAGGCAGGCATAATCGAAGTAAGGGAGAATGAGAGTTTGGATAAGAGATTTACGTAAGGAAAAGGAGAGTGCATGGTGGTGAGGACGAAGTTGACGCAGAGTTCCAAAAACTTTTTGACAGATATGAGAAACGTGTTTCTTCCAGGACAGGTCGGCTGTCATCCAGATACCGAGATTCTTTACCTCAGACACGAACTCTATAGGCGTACCGTCGATAGTGATTGGAGAGAGAGCACTCATATTCAGGAGTCGCAGGTTTTCGGCACTGCCCAGGATTATGACCTTCGTTTTCTTGAGGTTCAAACTCAAACCGTTGGCGATAGCCCACGAGTGGATGGCATGTGCGTCTTCCTCAATTAATCTGAGTGTCTCATCAATCTCGTAGCGAGATTGAGAGAGAGAGAGAGAGAGAGAGAGAGAGAGAGAGAGAGAGAAGGAGAGAGAGAGGGGGGAATAGGAATAGTAATGTTGTGTTAGTTTACCGAGCGCTTTCCAGGATTCCGTATAGCAATATAAATAGTTTTGCCGCGGTCTGCTCAATACATTTGCGTTGACGTGCAGTGTATATGTATATGTATCATATATATGAAATTTGCGTACAACATATTGGATGCATATGAGTAGTTCTGTGGAAACTTTGAAGTAATGTGCGCCTGTTTGTACGAACCCTTGAAACACTTGGGGGAAAATTCGTACAGGCTCTCTAAAAGTATTCGAGTGATTTTCATCACTTGAATCGCAAGTAACTAACCAATTGACTCACTTTCGAGTGAGAATTGAGAGAAATGACTCGCCGTTCGAGTCATTTTTGGTCACCCGATCGATTGAGTCATTAAAATAAAATCACTCGATGATCGAGTGGAATCAACCGACATAACCTAGGAGTAATTCCACGAGGAAACGATATATGGTCGACAGTTGGGTCTCAGATTTCTTTCTAAGTGAACTTTTTCGATTTTATAGGCTGGAAAATAAACTTCCTTCACAATAAAAAAAATTACGAAATTTTTTTCGGACCCTGGTTCACAAATCAAAATTATGTTTTCAACTTTTTTTAGCAAAATTTCCGTAACTCTTTCAAACACAAATCATTACAGCTCGAAAATTACGGCAGATAGAGGGACGCGGTTCGGCGCATCTAAAAGGTGAGCAAAAAACCTATCAAAAACCACTTTGGAATTCTGGTTCCCATAGAACCTTGATTTTATATGGATGATTCCGTGAAAATCATCTTTTATTTTTTTTCTCAAAAAGCTATTTTTTGGAAGATTTGAAAGTACATATTTTCATGTAAAAAGTTGTGTCCTCCACGAATAAAATATTTTCACTCAGCATTTTGGTATTTCAAGCTGTTTTCTGGGCATTTTTTCGATTCCAATGACAGAAAACCTCAATTTTCTGCGCATGCGCGAAATTTAAAATTCCAGAACTAATTTATTTGAGAAGCTGAGGGAATTCCCTTCAAAATGACTTCTTGGTGAGCTTGAATCCGTTGATTTAAACCAAAGTTACAGTGACTTTTGACAGCCACTACAAAAAGCAGCTTGGTGCAAGGCCCCATGTTCGCTCCAGTCATTGCCTGGAAGCCTTCATGTTTTCGCTCGAATCGTTCTTCATCATTCGGGCACTGTAACTCTGCTTCTAGTTGATGAAATTGAACTTAACAAGAGGTCATTTCAAAGGAAATTTTCTCAGCTTCTCAAAAAACTGGTTTTGAAACTCTAAAATCTCGCGCATGCGCAGAAAATTGAGGTTTTCTGTCATTGGAATCGAAAAAATTGCCCAGAAAATAGCTTAAAACCCAAAAATGCAGAGTGAAAATAATTTATTCGTGGAGAACACAAATTTTTACATGAGAGAATGTACTTTTAAATCCTCTGAAGAAAAAGCTTCTTGAGAAAAAAATGGAAGATGATTTTCACGGAATCATCCATATATAATCGAGGTTCTATGGGAACCAGAACTCCAAAGTGGTTTTTGATAGGTTATTTGCTCACCTTTCAGATGCGCCAAACCGCGTCCCTCTATCTGCGGTAATTTTTGAGCTATAACGATTTGAGTGTGAAAAAGTTACGGAAATTTTGCAAAAAAAAGTTGAAAACATGATTTCGATTTGTGTACCAGGGTCCGAAAAAAAATTTTGTAATTTCTTTTATGGTGAAGGAAGTTCATTTTTCAAACTATAAAATCGAAGAAGTTCACTTAGAAAGAAATCTGAGATCCAACTGTCGACCATATATCGTTTTCTCGTGGAATTACTCCTAAGTCAACATCATTATCTTGACACTCTTACTATCACGTTCTTGATACGAATTAAGATGTGCAATTTGATGCGAACAGGACTTGTGCCTCAATTCTACCCCGCGTTTCATCCCAAACATTGAGGTTCAATTCGTAGATAGCAATTATTCATATCGAATCATTCATTGTAATCATGAGATTTGGATTTCATACGGGTTTCTATAGCCATATTACACGAAAAACAGTGAATCAGGCTATTTCACGTAGAGCAGTGGAAAATAGTCATACTCAGACCACTTTTGTCGAAAAATTTACGATTAGTTGTCATAACGGCCCTGGTCACTGTTTTCTCAGTCTCTCTCGTCAATATACCCGATGGCTCAGTTGGTTGGATGGTTGGCGTAATAAATAACGAACAGAGAAGATAAAGCAAGGGAACCAGGTTCAAACCCCAGCGACAACCAATTATGAATTCATACTAAACTTTGTTGAAAGTGTTTTTTTCATTTTTTATGCAGTTCCATTGTTTTCATTTCGTATTTTAGTCTCAATATCGTTCCACAATATATAAATATTTAGTTTTTTCATACTGAAAATTGTAAGCAACTCGAGGATCGAGTGAAAAAACAACTCGATCCAAGTGAAATTTCACTCGAATACTTCCACAAAGGGTCACTTCCGACGTATTATTGGCGCAATCATTAGTTTGGCGATCCAGAGTCGCCAAGAAAAATTATTATCGAAAAAGGGGTCAAAATTCCATTCCCGTGCGCTTTGTTTTTTTCATTTTTTTGACCTTCGTGAGTGTAGAGCATCGCGGTGAGGCTCGTGTGAGATTCGAGCAGGCTAATTCATTAATTAGTCAGTTAATTAATAAATTAGTTAATTCTCTGCGTGATAATTACGTAGCAGGAGACACCGTCATTCAAGGTAGATTGAATCAGTCACGGAGTCCGTCACATACTTGTCCCGTTCCTATTACGTGCTGGCAACTACTGCCTCATGGTACCCCGTGACCCGCTCTCAGAGTCCGTCACGTACTCAATCCGTACTTGGCACATACACGAATTTACTGCCATGCGGCTCGCTGAGCAAGGGCTCCAGAATCCGTCACGTACTTGTTCAGTACCCGTCACATACTGGCAACTACTGTTGCGTGCATTTGGAGCAACTCTCCAAAATCCATCACATACCCATTCCGTACTGTGTAGGTAGCAGGAATTACTATTGCGAGTATTGACAGGTACGAGCAAGTACGTACAGTTATAAGCTAAGTATCCACAGTATGGAATATTAGCTATTTCCCCCTTGATGGAACATCTCAGCGCTATTCCGTCGAAATCCAGTTTGTCTCATTCCATTTGGGAGTAATTGATCTAAGCTCCAAAATGCCAGATTGTACATTGAGAAATATCAAGATACGCCGGAGTTCGAATTTCGAGAAGTTTGGATTTGTTCGAGTCCCGCGTGGAAATAATGCCTGAGAAAATCGTGGAAAAATTATGGGAAATGAATGGGCGATACTTTGGAATAGGAAAAAAATGGGTAAAATCGATGTAGCCTGAAGGATAGAGTCGGATGGAATAGAATAGGGAAATCTTCAATTTGGTTTTTCTCGAATATGGCTTCGTTGATTGTCTTGATTCTTGTTGAGGAGAGTGACAATTATCATGAACATGAAGTAAGTTCAAAAAGTTGTGAAGTGCAAGCACCTTTAGGTTGAAGTTGCAGTTCAAATAAACCGCGAGTATAGTGCACAAAAATGAGAACTTCAGAATGAGCAGTGATACGCCCCTGTGACAATGAGTCTCATGTGACTGATACAATCCATTCTAGTGAAATATAATTTCTTCAAATGCATGTACTTAAGTACTGGATAGATTCATATCATTGTTATCAGTAAATATTCATCTAAAAATACGAACACTTATTTATTCATAAGACGTGAGTCATGCGGCTCGGCGAGTTTAAGTCATCTAAACGACATATTTCTGATCGCAGATAAACCTGCCAAAAAATTCAGTCGATGTTTGTCTTATTCCACTAAACCTGGATCAAATGAGTCTGCTAAGTTTAAGTATCGGAAATGAAAGATCCTACTACACCGAACTGGAAACTTAATCTTTCTTCATGAAAAGACAGCTATTAATGTGAAATTAAAATTCATTCATTTTGAACTTCCTGATGATCAGAATAACCAAAGCTCTTCAGAAAAATAATTTTTCCACCATGAATGGATCTGACTCTTGAATCCAGTGATGATCTTTATCCGTAATCAAACAATTGACAGAACCGTAATGCGGCCGTGTGTTATTTTGAAGAATATACATCATCAAAATGAGACTTTTATTCTTGCAATTCACGCGATCAATAAGAGGATTAAATGAATATTTATTCTAATCCAGTGTAATGAACGTGAATGGTGGTGTTCCCTTCGATCCGATACGTACCAACTGGGTTGTATGGAATAAATCATCCAATCCGATGCAAATTCATTCAGCTCGATTTATTTGATCTATAAAAACTGAACTATCGAAATGAATGACTCAATCTCTTCAATTCTGAGGAAGTAAGTTCTGTTTGAATAAATATTTATTCCAATAAGTACAATATTCTTGATTTTGGCAACCTAGATATTAAGTATATTCTCATTGTAAGCATGAATAAATGTTCATTCAAAGATATGAAACCGAATCAAGAAGATAAGTTTTTGAACCAATACATTCTTTTCGAATAAATAAAGTGCCGGTTCCCTCAATTTCAGAGCATGATGCGATCTTTGTGACCTTGAACTTTCCATTTATCCGTGAGGCAACACGGCCTATCACATGTCGATCTTTTCGAAACTTTGATCGAAAGAAGCTGCTGGAAGATTTTGCGAAGGTTGACTCGGCCTGGATAACACAGCTGCCTAACCTAGATGAAAAAGTCGTAAGTCTTACTTCGGCCATACATGAGATCTACAACAAGCATGACCCGTATCACACTTTCATTCCTAAGAGGGGAAACGCGTCGCCGGGGGTGAATGAGGGATCGTGATAAGCTTTGGACTAAATGGAGGAAATCGGGCCGGGGACAAGATAAGGTAGATTACAAAATTCTCAGAAATCGAGTTAAAACCATGGACAGGAATGCGAAATCCTCCTATTACACGTCGAAATTTGCCTCTTGCAAATCCACCTCAAAGCTTTCGAGAATGGTTGATGATCTGGACTTGAAAGCGAAGTGTACGGAAGATCTACGGGTACCATTCACCGCGGATGAGATGAATAGGCACTTTGTCGGTAACGTGGGGTTGAGCGATCTTCGAGACCATCGCCCTACCGCCAGAATTTCACCAGATAGTCGGTTCCACTTCAAACACGTTGACCCAAATGATGTTATAGACGCAGTATTTTCGATGCGCTCTGAAGCGAAAGGTGCGGATGATATTCCTCTCAGTTTCATCAAGGACTGCCTCCTGTATATATTGCCGGTTTTACTCAACATTTTCGATTGTTCCCTACAGACTGGGATTTTTTAAGCAAGTTGGAAAGAAGCTCTAGTTACACCTAGCCCGAAGTGTAGATCTCCCTCAGAACTTGGGCACCTACGTCCAGTTAGCGTTTTATGCTCACTGGCGAAGATTTTTGAGGACGTAGCATTGCGACAGATTATGGACTTCATGAACTCACATGAGATTATCAACCCTATACAATCTGGTTTCCGCAAGAACCATAGCACGCACACTGCGCTGATCAAGATAGTGGATGACATTCGAGAGGGGATAGTTCAAGATAAAGTTACGCTCATGGTGGGGCTGGACTTTACCTGCGCATTTGACATGGTAGATATATCACTCTTCGTCGCGAAGTTGAGAGCTTACGGGTTCTCTGATTCTGCGTGTGATTGGGTAAAATCTTTTTTGACGGATAGGACGCAAGTTGTACGGTTATCGAATGGATCGCGGTCGAGTCCCCTTATTCGACATGCAGGGGTCCCACAAGGGTCAAAGGTAGGCCCACCTTTCTATTCAATTTTTGCTAACGATTCAGCATTGGTGTGTCGTCATTGTGTGTCTCATTTCTACGCAGATGACACCACCATCAATTTTCATGGGAGCATCAATGAGGTTGACCGTATAGTTGAGGTTGTTAAGGTATATCTACTGGAACAATCGGGATGAAAAGTACTTATAAGCGAGCCGTGTTGTTTTGATAGCAACGTGACCTCACCGTCTTTTATGTACAATCGCGTATACACAACAAAGCAGCTCGTGCACGTACACGCTCACACACATACGCTCTCCGCGAGGCAGAAAATTAATATTGCGCGCGGACAAAAATCACAAACATTCGAGCCCTCGTGTAAACAAAATAAATGGGCACGGGTCCCTAGTTTTGGCAAGGATGAAGATAACACTTGAATGAATGACATATCAATTTTTCAGCGAGTTCTCTAAAGAAGTGTCAGAGCATTTGTGAGAACAGCCCAAAAAAGTTGCCTTCTGCTGCGCCGTTCCTATCCTTCCCGTGTTACGAGCTCGAACTTTCAACATCGAATACTCGAAAACAAAATGGACAGGCTCCTTGAAATTTCAGCAAAAGGTGTGTTATGGATAGTTGAACCACCAATTTCGATTGTTCCAGTAGATATACCTTAACAACCTCAACTATACGGTCAACCTCATTGATGCTCCCATGAAAATTGATGGTGGTGTCATCTGCGTAGAAATGAGACACACAATGACGACACACCAATGCTGAATCGTTAGCAAAAATTGAATAGAAAGGTGGGCCTACCTTTGACCCTTGTGGGACCCCTGCATGTCGAATAAGGGGACTCGACCGCGATCCATTCGATAACCGTACAACTTGCGTCCTATCCGTCAAAAAAGATTTTACCCAATCACACGCAGAATCAGAGAACCCGTAAGCTCTCAACTTCGCGACGAAGAGTGATATATCTACCATGTCAAATGCGCAGGTAAAGTCCAGCCCCACCATGAGCGTAACTTTATCTTGAACTATCCCCTCTCGAATGTCATCCACTATCTTGATCAGCGCAGTGTGCGTGCTATGGTTCTTGCGGATGTTATGTACCAGCCGTTAGAAATAGATAGGAGCGCCACCAGTGGCGAACTAGCGTGGCGCTAAATTTTGAATTTCGGCTGATAGAATTGAATATGAATTGAGTGGCTGGATTCTTGGCAGAAAAAGACGTGAAAACGTCTGGGGTGTGGAAGTGAAAGAGCCAAAACTGTACTTTCTGTATGTAGATATAGATATATTCTTGTTCAAGATACAATTTAGATACGGTCAAAGTTAACAAGATGTGAACAGAGTCTCGATCAGAGATCGAATGCCCCCTCATGGTCTTGCGGTCCCTTATATATCGTTGAGAGTGGTGGGGTTGCAGCCTTTTTACCAGATCTCTTGCTATATTCTGAACGCCAATAAGTGATCCAAATTTCGAGGCGCCGATAAGTGGTCAGATGTTACGTCAATATCTGTTGTGCTGGTCTGCTGTTATAGGCGCCGATAATGGGATTAGGCGCCGATAAGTGGTCACTCGTCTCTCAGTAGGGCAGATGTATATCCAGAGTCGAGTGAGTCGAGTCCCAGAGTCGACCCGTCAATCAGAGGCGAAAATGTTGTCTCGTTTTCGTGGCCTGGCTGTCAATCAACAGCAGAATGCAAAGGAATTGTCCCATTGTTGGATGTCTGTCGAGAGTCTAGTTGAAGTCGACCTGTCAATCAAAGTCCAGAGTGGGTCGGCTTTCCCCAGATATCGAGCTGTTGAAATTTCAGGCGCCCATAAGTGGTAAAGCATAGGCGCCGATAAGTGGCTGCTACTGCAGATATATATATATATATATAGACATATATATATATATCTCACATCTACATGCACCAAAATTGTGAGAATTTAAAAGTAGGTCAGCTTAGTGTACTGTGGCTTGTCCTGGCTTCCCTATGCGTTAGGCGCCGATAAGTGAATCTGGGCGCCTATAAGTAATCCAGCGTCGCAATCCGTTCAATTAAGCCGCGTAAGGCCAAAATAGATCGCAACGATAGCCCGCTGGTAAGATCTGTAGGTGCTGAAAACAAAGGGAAAGATTGACTCCGTTGGATGATCAGATAGCGTGAGAGCGAAAGAATACCGACTTAGGTGGATCCCATCATACATGTGTGTCTATGTATATATTTGGACCCTCATATACGCATGCTTCGATGCCACGCATATACCACATACACTCGCTCATACATATGCGACGCGGCCCCCACGCACACCGCCACTCATACCTAGTATATACCTATACATTTTCATATTGTGGAATAACTATAGTAGCGACCCTTCCCAGTTCGACTGCCGTCCGTTTCGTGCGCACAATCTCACTCTAGTTTGCACATCATAACACCTCCGCCCTTATGCGAAAATGTGTCTACCAAGACACATTTTATTTGCTCCAAGATGTGTGATTCTTGGTGGAATTTGTCAGGTAATTGGAGTACCTACCCTTTATAGCAGCTATAAATGATTGATTATTAATGATTGTTGTAGAGCCTCTTAACCTCAAAAATTTCTTCCAGATTATTCATGAATGGAAGTTTTTCCGAGATGCCTAGTCCGTCCCCTCTGTGGACAGCATGTTTCGTTTACCATCAGTTACCACAAAAACCAGATAGGCTCCACTTCCTATTTCTACCGATTGGATAATTTATGCTGCAGACACCATGTGCAAAGATCAGAGCCGATAATTCTAAGTCCAAAGTCTAATCGGTAACCAGTGTGAGGTTTAGACAAGTCAGCAATTCCAAGAACCAGAGCTGAATCTATTGGATGTCGAAACTTAACTTACATACTTGGTCCGAACACTTATGGATGAAAAGTTCTGAATTTAGGAGTTCAAAGTTCCTGGATGGACACACATATATACGCATATACATACACACATATATACATACATACATACATATGTACATACGTATATTTTCTGAAAAGTTCTGATGCTTTTGGCAGGAGCTGCTGTAGGGTTAGATCCAAAAGAAAGGTTTTTCTGTCTCCCCCTTTTTTTTTTTTTTTTTTTTTATTTCACGCGTTGATACATGGAATATATAGAGAGTTGGCTACAAGGGTCTACATTCGGTTATATGCCCTTTCTCTCAGTCAAGTAGATATATATATATATATATATATATGTGATCGTCGAAATGCGAGGTGTTCAAGTCGAATCTCTTCTAAGATTAGTGGTTCTTCTGATTCCAATCTCCTAAGAAGATTGAATTTATTGAGGAAAAAAGAAAATATATTTTTTTTTGTTTCCGTGATTCTAACTCAAATTGATAATGAAACTAACTAATGGTTATTAGATTGGCAGGTTCAAAGTATAGATTTCTCTTCACCAAATTGTATCTAAAGGATTTGACTTGGGTGTTACGTCGATACAACTAACAATCGCCGATTCCTGTTTCCGAGTGATAGATAAGGTATAACCGTGATAGGAACTAACAATTGCTCATTCTGATCCTAAATGATTTGACAAAAGTATGACTGAAGGATTGCAAAAGGACTCGGTTCTGATTCAAATGGTTCAAAAGGAAGACTGCCTTCAAAAAAAAAAAAATATATGAATCGTGGAAGATTGGGAGAATTTTTCGAGATTCGTCTGACCTTGATACTTCGCAAAATAGTGATGCCTCTTCGTAGATGTTGTTGCACTGGCGGTCAATGGTGGCTTGTTCCGACAGCTGCGAATTGCGGCATTCTGGCAGGTGGACGATTGCAGAGACAGTCGCTTCGTACTGGAATAACCTCCATGATGACGTTGCTGTTTATATCATCCCAGTGGCGTGCACAAGTAAGAACTGCATCAATACAGTCGTCGAAATTCATTGGCGAAACAGGATTTCGGCCACAATCTGGGCAGATGATAATGAATCCCTTCCTGGCAAATTCATCCAGGATACCCACTTGGTGTATTTCGTGGCCTATCCAACCCAGCCAATTGTTGTATTTTTTTGGATAGGTCAAATTGCATGCGCCACAGCGCCAGCCTAACTTATCTGGTTGTAGCCAAATGAAACCTTTTCTTCTCATAATAATCCTTCCGTCGTTGGCCTTCAAGAGACCTATTTTGAGTGTTCCTGTCAAAATGGCTTCCAACAATCTTCTTTGGGCTTCCGTTTGGGGCGCAACCCAGGGGTTGGTTGGAATTTTCCCCACCGGTACTCCCAAAGCGGGTCCGAAACATCGTCTTTCTCGGATTACGGTCGAAGTGAATAATGATCGTACCTGTTGATCACCGCTGGGTTCGTTAGATACATCGTCATACCGGCGCTTCAACCCGGTAGCACTTATTGGTCCCGTATAAGTGCTCGTTGCTGTTGTTGCGGGTCCCATTCTCGCAGTAGTTTTCACGATAGAGTCAGTTTGATGAGCAGTCAAATCCAGTGGTTCATGTTGGTCGATTATCATCGCTGCTTCCGGTACTTGCATATGGGTGGAGGACAGGTAGGTGCGAATTGGTACACCCATTGGCATTGGTGGTATTTGGGGTGTACCAATCGGCGCTGGTATATATTCTCTGGCTAAATTTGCTGCTTCTTGATCTTGTTGGGATTTCTCCCGTAATAATAATAAGAGCTTATTTGCAAGTCCTTGTTGAGCGAGTTCCTTAGCAGCATTTTGCTCATTTTGCCAATCTCCGATGTCAAATTTTCTTGGTGCTGATCGAACTTCTTCTTGTAGGACGCTTGATGTTCCTGCTGTTTCCCGATCTTTCCGGATTTTTTCTTTTAGCAGAAAGAGGAGCTTACCCGCAAAGCCCCGCTGTGCAAGCTCTTCAGCGGCCTTGATTTCCTCCTGCCAGGTTTCGGCATCAAAGTTCCCTGGTCCTGGTCGGGTCTCTCTTTCGGAAGGCACAGCCAAGTTTTTTCCATCGACAGTCACACTTGATGTTTCTTCTTGTATTGGATTTGTTGTAGAAGGCCCTTCACCGTATTTCATGTTGATGTTAATGTCGTTTACAGATGATGCTTCCTCTGTGGCTGGTGCTTGTCCTTTTAAGGTCCGAAATTCGGCTGTCCAGATGCGTGCTTGTTCGGCCGATTTTTTAGCAGCCTCAGTATCTGCGGCTATGAATATTTCATGAGTCACTGTAGCCGGCATTAGCTGTCCTGCTACAGATGCTTGAGCATGGGGTTGGTTTGTGATATGGCCTGCTATTTCTTTGTCCCCAGATAACGTGTTGCTAGTCACCGTAGCTGATGGTGGTCGTCTACGGTTGATTGGAGCTTCATCTGTCCAGGCATGTGCCTGGTTCATAGCTCGACTTGCGGCTTCCTCAATTTCATTTGTTGCTCGATCGCATGGATCCAAATATGGGCTGTCACCGACCGTGACCACGTCGATCTCTGGTTCCGCTGATCCCAAATCTTGGTTTTTTATGATTCTGCGGCGAGGCATTCTATGAACAACAAAAAAAAGAATCCGATACTTAGTTTTATATCGACAGAGCTCAGCTAATTGACGGATCGGTAGAATACGTATTAAAATCTCTTCGCAAATAATCTTCCAAAATAATCATCTGTTAAGGTAGTTGTACACCAAAATTGTTCACCAACGGCGAGATTCTGCAAGGAGATAGTCCTAATATCAAGAGTGCGTGTGAAAGGTCCAGAATGGCTGGCCATTCTGCTTTAGAATATTGATCGTCAAAGGCTCCAAAAGAGCACAAAATAGGTCCAGCGCAAAACTCGATAAAATGATGTAGACATGCTCGATTCTGCTTGATTCGATTTAGGGAGGCTTGGATGATTGCTTTTGTCTATTGTTCGATGGTAAAATGCAGTTATTCCAGAATATCTGGATGTGACAGAAGCGTGAATTGGTGCACAAGTACCTTAATTTATGCTCGACAAAATTTCTAAAAGAAGGCTCAGCCGCGTTGTTCCATTAATTTAGTATCAATCAGTTATGTTTGACGTTTTTGAACAGTGAACTCGGATCAGGTTTCCTCGAAAACAAATCTGTATAAAATTGCTTGTTACAAGGCCGACCGTGTTTATGAGTCATGTAAGACGCTATCTATTGTTGTGATCGAAGTGTCGGCGCGCGCGGCGCCTTCTATCAGCATCTTACTCGTGTTGATGGATTTGGTTTCGCATGCATCACGCCCGTCGATTCTTGGTCTAATTCACAATATTTGAGCAATGGACGACCGTCCAGCATATTTTTTACATAATTATCCATCGTTAGTGATGCGAGGTTGGGTTCATTATGTGGTTCAAAATTATTGACTATATCGGGATGATCGCGTTTTTGAGTAGTCGTGCTTCGCGTCTGTTTCCTCTATATAGCTGATAGTATTTTGACACTTGTCGGGTCTGATTAAGGCGGTGAGTATGGGCCTGCATAAAACGCAGATCACACTCGGAAAACGCCGCGGGGGTGCCTAAATTACTGGAAAATGACTACAAATGGAAACATGACAACGGCCTCCACGCCAAGGCGGTGAGGGCAACACGCAAAAGCTCGAAAGAGTGTACGTCGGAAACAAATACAATACAATACAATAGTATTTGTGATGCGTCAAAATCGCAACTCGTGAATGGCAAGCACAATTTGTTATGTGAGGGTAATCATGGCATTCCTAAATCACCCTCTACTTACTTGGTTGGAGCTTGTATTTGGCCTGAGCCTCGACTCGTGCCTTGCGTGGTTCTTTGTCTGCGCTGCATCTATCCTGTGTCAGCCGAATTGACACTTCTTCAAGATCTTATACACTCGCAACACGCAGATTAGAACCGCACTAATTGCACACTTTGTTTGATATGCACAGGTAACACTTATCGTCACAGATTCTGCACGAACAGCCGTTTCAGTCGACACGTTTGTGCGCGCAGTGACAGACTATACTGTTGCGAAGGTTATGGTATACCGAGGCCGCGCTGATGCCGAAATGATCTCTGCAACGCAGTCATCGATATACTGACGATGTTTTTGAGACATATAAGCTCGTCATCGTCTTCACACCCCCCCTAATTAGTGCTGCCCTTACGTCAATCTGTTGAACCTAGAATTTCGTATATCCCTTCCTCTCCAGATTTGCTGACGATTTGAGTAGCTGGGGAGATGCATCTGCCATTCCCCTCTTCAAGTTATATTTGGATCTATTGTTTTGGTGATTTGACATTGTATCCGTTGATTCGTCCAATGTATTTCGACAGCTTCCTTCAACATGTGGTTGCTCCAGCCATCTACGGTCCGGAAGGGACCGGGGTCACCGGCTGCCTGGATTTCCCTTCCTCTTACTTGTATTTCCGTCCTTGGAATCCTCCTTGACATCCGCTCAAAAACATTTTATCTTTTCTCTAGTCAATCATCCGTTGACCGGATCTTTGCGGCTTGAGCGTTATTATCGATGTATTCCAAAAATAAATCCGACATTTTATAATGTGATAAGCTATTTATTGAATGACTTGAAGAATAGAATAATTGTAATCTTGTAATGTCAATCATCAAGATATTTGCAAAAAATAAATTGTTCTTTGGATTGAGTGGCAATAAAATTGAGTGATCGATGAATCTGAAGTAATTAATTATCAAAAAAAATTTTGATATAATTGAATTGAATTGGCGCCTAAGAATTTAGTCAATAGAACTCATTGACATCTCCGCACGAGGTTTGATATTCTCACTTGAAGACTATCTATTGCTAAACCTGCAGAATGAATCCATTTTGCAAGGACAGGTTCACCCAAAGATGGTGAATTAATAATTCATCTAATCTGGTTCCTTGATTCTTATAAATTTACGTGGAAGTAATTCGCAAATGTTTATTAGATTTGATAGTTCCCTGATCGTTGAGTGAGTAAGAATTCAATAGATTTGTATTCAATGGTCAATATAATTCCGGAATTCGAGAGAAATAATTGAAAATATTTCATCAGGGTCGTAATTTCAATACGTCATTATTGAATTTCTGCAAGAATCCTTTAATGTACCTTGGAGTCAGTCTAATTTTACGGATAGGTACCCCATGCATTGAAATCTCTTCTCCCGACTCGTCGAGCCGAGTCGTTCCTCTAACAATTTGGATTGAAATAAAACGATAGATTAACAAGCTTGTGATTCGCCGTTAAGCTTGGTTGAATCTTAACGAACGTGTAGATGGTGAATATCATTGATACGGCGATTGATGGTGTTGATGTTGCACAAATCGTAGAGTTGAGGACAAGCTCCAGCAATTGGTTGAACAGTTTCAAAATAAGGAAGCGCTTATTGGAAATAACGGCCGGAATGGTTCTTGATTCTGCGCGGAGATCGAATTGGCGGCTCAGTGGTGCTCAACTCCTCATGTCATTATGAGGGTTTCCCTGAACCTTTAATCATCGTAATGTTTTGCAAGAAAATAAGAAGGTTCCAATAAACGTGCCCTAGTAAATTAGACTATGGAAAACAAGAAGATAAACTCTAATTTCCAATATGAATTATTGGATCGATAATCGAAGAATTATTGAAATTTATGGAAACCTGATGAGTACTTCTCGGTGTACATGTCTACCCAAGACGTATCGATGTTTAAATTCAAAGTGATCATAGACTGTTAGGAGTGAATTGAATTTTCAAGAAACTATGCAAGTTATGTGTTCATGTAGCTAAGTAAGCTGTGGTGTAAATGAGCTGTTTACAGATAGCCAAATACTTCAACTTTAGATGGGTCAGGAAACGGTCACACTTGCACATCAACCTTACAACTCTCAGGTAGAAGATAGAGATACTGAGGTTTAGCAATTTCACTATTTATTTTCAAATTATTCCTCAGAATAATCGTCAAGAAGAGTAATATACATGGAGAAAAACGTTACTTTGTTCCCAGCCATGATTACTTCATGATCATAACATATATTTGAGTGTTTAAAAGTGACTTTTTGAGGAACTAAGGAAAACTAATGAGGTTCTCATACAATAATCAAATTAGTTTGAACCTAGAATTTGATTAAAAGATGATTAGAACGTATTGGGGACACAATACTAGATCATCAATCGCGCATTTACAGTCTTAGCATTTGGTGGTAAATGGAGCTAAAAATGTTATTGTGGGATCACCGATGCCACGAATTTATCAACCAGCCTACCTAGAACCCTGCAAGGGGACACTTGATGCAGCAAGCTAGAGACTGAACCATGTCAACTTTCAAGACAAACGCTGAATGAGTAGTACTAATGTCATTTGTGAGAATAAGACAGTTTTTCTTTTCAGAATTGCATGATCACTCAAAAAAGAAAAGAGCCCAAGATCAATCACTAATACTGAATTCTGTATGGTTCGATGTGATGTGCTCCAAGTAGAAATGATGTGTCTTTGGTCAAATATTTGGTCAGGACAAGGACCAAAAGAAGTATTATCTCTTCCCACTGGACTTGATAGTTGTAGATTGCATAATTCTTAGCTGAAACGATTACGGCGACGAAAAATCGAATTGAGCTTTTCTCGATATTTTAATTATTTATGAGGGCAGTAGAAGAGAGGAGAGAGGGTTAAAGATGAGACGAGTCGATTTCTTTGAAAATTTGTACCAGAAATCTCATTTTGTGAGGTAAAAGGGTGGTGGAAAAGGGTAAAATTTAAAATTTTGGGAAAAGTTGCGTCAATTTTGTAAAATTACGTTTTACTTTCCTCCCCCGCATAACCCTATATTGAAGCCCTAGTGGTTATTCTGCTTTCTGTGGTAACAGAGATATCCAAAGGTTCCCACACTGAAAAAGGTACTGAAATTCAGGACGTTTTCCAATACGATCCGAATCGAATCCTCGGCGAAATCCGCATGAATCGGGGTCCAAGGAGAAATCCACCGAAACTCAACAAATCCCCTTGGATCTCGTCCGAGACCAATGTCGACGATAAGTATCGTGAGATCGTCCCGAACACTCCATAACCTCTTCATATTCCAAGGAAGTTGTTCCGAATATCTTACTACACGAGTCTGCTAGGTATGCCTTTCCACGCCGAAATCAAGTCGTTACATCCTCCTAATTATGGAGGGTCTTACGCTAAATTGATCTAGTATTCGAAATTACCTCAACAAGGGCCAATTTCAACACTTCTCAAACGCTCACAACTCCTGTCAACAACATCTAAGTGGACCCTTCTATAGCACAATCGGAAGCTGAAACAAAAGCCTCCAATGGAATCTAGGTACAATACCATTATATCGTGAGACGTACGAGCTGCAAGGGAATCACAAGCAAAGATTCCAAAAGTGTTCAAACAACCCCGATTGACGGCAGTCAATCACTGCTTCATGTAGCGTCAAAAGATCTATCCGAGGCCATGAAAAGTGAACGGATGAACGGTTAGACCAATTGAATTATTGAGAATTTGGGAATATTTCTAAAAAATTTATGGGTTCTCAACGCAGGTTGTTGTTAACAAGTCTTGCTCAAAACGAGTCTGTCTTGCCGGAAACGTGGTCAGAGATGCGAAGACCGTGTACGACGACGCAAAATATTCCGGAACCGGAGCGTCGCAAGTATCCAAGATCAAATCTGATAAGAGTCACAAGCTCCATGTGTGAGGCCAAAATATCATGGGAAGCGAAGCGCTGCGGGAATGGTGCAATAAATTTGCGGCGAGCCCGCCGAAACACCCGAGTGTCGTATCGTCGCACAAAGTTTGAATCATACAAGTTCAATTTAGCCCTCGCCAAATTAAATTTTCCCCCTGATTTTGGCCAACAAGATCTCCGCAGAGTGAGGTAGCGGAGATGATTGAGTTTCATAGGGATATTTTATTATGCAAGATCTACAAGAGTGAAAATTAAAATCAATTAATGCACACATGGTATTCCCCTAGAGTACAGCTATGGATGAGGACAGAAAGGCAAGCACTCCAGCTTATTCGAAGAGGAAAATGTGGGGAACCCTGTGGGCAAATCCACGACTTGAAGGTTAGAAATAAAATCAACTACAATCGCTTTACGAAAAGCTCCATCTTATTCACCCTACGTAAGCAAGTCGAGCTATATGTGGGTAATACCTATTGTGATCGGATACTCTCAACTTGTTAAGCCAATTGCAAAATCCACACCGACAAAAGCTGACATCTTAATTGGTTGCGTCACAGCGCATTTTCCCGATAATATTTTTGAAAGAGTTCCATAAATTAAATTATTTAAGGCAAGTGACAGGACTACTGGTAAGAACCTCAAAGCAAGAAGGGATTCAGGATAGAAGGAAGAATTAAAGTGATAAAGTGATAGTAAGTGAAATGAAGTCGGTGGCTACTCGGGAAGGCTGTCCCGCTTATTTATCAAGGAAAACCACGAGTGCGAGAATGGAATTAGTTACTTAAATTAATACCGAGGAGTAGCCGCCGGGCGTTAATCATGAAGTGTCCACGTGGTGTATTTATTGAAATCCGCCACTATAGAAGAATCCCATCCGATGAGTATGTCGACAATAATGGAATCGGTACAAATTTATTACAAATTTATCACATGAGAAGGACTCAGACCCGTGGCGAGCTGGGTCCCCGGGTTGTCGAGATTCGTGCGACCCTTCGCCTGAATTTCATCACGGTGTAACTGTTCTGAGCGTAACGACTGATGAGGACTTGGCATAAACGCATGAAAATAAATGAAACGTGTGATTTAGGGGTTAAGGTTGACACGAAGTAACGGTGTTTACTCGGTATTACTGAAATTTTGGAATTCGCAATTTGATTTCACAAACTCTTTTAGAATTAATTTGAGCTTACAGGCTAATCGGTTATTAGCGCGACATGGAAATAATTTCGAGTGTTTGAGGACCTAACATACCTTGACCGGAACGTTGCGAACAGGTCGGAGAAGATGAAGTAAATTCCTATTCGTCAATGAAACCGGGACTCTAGTCCCGAGGCCCAAATTGTCCGGGGAAGAGACGGATTTTTACTTTTACTCGTGACCGATACGCCGACTTCTGGGAACAGGACAAATCCCTTGCTTCCACGTTTGATTGACAGATCGATTTTGGAAGGGAAAAAGAAATGAGTATCAGTTTAGACGCAATCAGGACATTGGAGATTTTAACTAACGATTTGTCGAATTGCTTAACAATATTTTGAGCACCCACATATCAACCACCATCCAATTCCCCTACAACCCCCCCGGAAGTTAATTTCCGGATGGCAGGTTCAGCAGAAGAGGAAGAGAGTATCCTGAGCCTGCCTTCTTCATTCTAGACTGAGGAAGTTAATTCCAAAAGGACGCTCGCATCTACATTTCGCAGTCTTTATCCAAGCGTCACGAATCCTGTTTAGCAGAACGCAGAGTTGCAATACTTATGGAAGCTGACTCTACTGGGTAACTCGTCCTAGAGCTCGATAATTCAACCTATAACTGCACACCACGCCATGGCGTATAAATTAGACCAGCACAGTAGTGTCCCGTAAATCGCGACTTCAGATTCACTTAACATCTAACCAAGTGGTCAGGACTAAGAGTAGTAGACGATATTTCAAGATTTCCAAATAGAACGAAGGGTTGGTAATGAGAGAAATGAGGAGGGCAGAGCTCCCTCCTTCGCTCCTTGCCGTATGTGGACCTTCCAGGAATTGTCTCACTTTAGCTCGATATCGTGCTCCCACTTGGAAGCCCGAACTCGGCCAGAGAATGACTCATTGCCCACCCTACTGAATCCTCACTTCTCTCAGGTTTTACCCTTTATTGAAATTCAACACAAATCGATTACATGGTCCAATAAATACATTGATACATTTCGTGGTTACATATATCGGTTACATAGTGAAATGTTCAATTTTACTCATTATTCTACGAATATGATGCAGAACAAGAGCGTTAATCATTGTCAATTCTGGTGAACGCGTGCTTGAGCTTATCGATGTGAACAACTTTAGTCTTTCCTGGCTTCAACTCCAAAACTACATTTCGAGGGCTCACGAATTTCAAAATTTTATATGTTCCGCTGTATTGTTCATCCAGCTTATTTGCTCGCGGCTCTTTTAACAAATACACTTCTTCCCCCTCAGAAAATTTCTGAACGTTAATTTTCCTGTCAAATAGCAGCTTGGAGCGATTCTTGGCCTGAATGAGGTGGTCTCGACATCTAGACTGCGTGTAGTTGAGTTTAGTTATAAGTTCGTTTACGTAATCCGAGTATGTTTTTTCCACAATTCTTGTTTCAAAGCTAGAAGGCAAGTGAGCCCTTTTTCCATAAATTAATTCATGTGGGGTATATCCATGACCACTGTGGTCAGAGACGTTATAGGAGAAACACGCGCATCTTATCCAAGTGTCCCATTGAGTTTTATTTTTTACAAAAATCGCTAAATATTCCGTAAATACGTGATGACTTCTCTCTAAACTTCCTAGAGTTGATGGTCTAAATGCGCAGCTACGAATGCGCTGAATTCCAAAAATTGAGGCAAGTCGAGCCATCAATCGACTCTGAAAATTACTTCCTTGATCAGTTTTGATGATTTGCGGACAACCAAAGCGGCAAATGAATTCTTGAGCAAATGCAACTGCGACGGTTTCGGCCGTTGCATCTGGAATGGGTATAGCTTCTGAGAATTTAGTCAAATTACATTGCAAAGTCAATAAATATTTGTTACCGGATTCTGTTACTGGCAGTGGACCAACGAGATCCATTTCTAGAACTTCAAAAGCTTCAGTGGGAGTTGAAGTAATTTGCATGGGCATTCGGGTTTTGACACGTCTCAATTTGTATCTCTGACAAATTTCACAAGATTTTATGTACTCGATCAAGTCTCTTCTCATGTTAGGCCAAATAAATCGTTCTCTGAGTCTTCTATATGTTTTGTAAATACCTTGATGACCTCCGAAGGTTGAATCGTGTGCTTCTTGCAGAGCCCGTTTTCTGTCTTCCCGTGGCAGTTCCAAAATTTCACCCGAACAGATTGTTAATCGGAAATTCTCTATCTCGCTGAATGATTTTAAGGTGGTCTCTATAGGGGGCCAAAATAATTTATCCAAACCATCACCATTTTTTGCCAAGCTCATCGACGTTATTCCCTCTTTCTTAAGGTGGTCCCTCAATTTCTCAAGACAGTTACAGAGACATGCAACGGAAATATAGTCTTTGTGATGCTTTTTGACGAATAAGGAAAATATCATCCTGTCTTCGATTTTAGTTTGAACGATCATTCCGATCTCTGGATTTTGAGCCTGTAAAATTTCGATATCTATCAATCCCAAATCGACCAACTGCTGACCCACGGGTGTACTGATTTGGCAATCTAAGGGCATGAAATGAACGAGATTATCTCTTCGTGTCAAAAGAGGCTCAGTGCTATACTCAATTGTCTTTATATGATACACTGTCATAGATCGGACCATCGGACTTTCCTCATCATTCATTTCTTCAATTATTACTCCATTCTCACAATCATCATTGTCAATGGAAATTTCTCTGAGAAGGTACTCACACCATCCCATATTCAAGTCGATGAACTCCATCCGGTTCTCAACGGGCGATACATCGACTGAACGAATTGCCATAACCATAGAAGAATCATCGACTCGTTGCCTTTTCTCACGCCCCTGGATGCTCTTTTCGTTATCATCGTTTGCGTCACACAGACTTATCTTTCGTTTGTTCGTATCATTAGCGTCACACAGACTCATCTTTCGTTTCTTCCCTTCAGTTTCAGTAGTGTCACACAGACTCGTTTTTCGTTTCTTTCTTCCAGTTTCAATACTGTCACACAGACTCATTTTTCGTTTCTTTACATCTTTTTCTTTGCGCTGAGGATAGGGAATGGGGGGAATGTCATGTCCGTCTGCGTGCGTTAGTGGTGTTAATTTGTCATTTTCTGTCAAGGATGGAATGACGGGATTACGAGATAAACAATCAGCGCCTCTATTCTTACTTCCTTCAATATGCTGAATTTCGAAGTCAAATTCGTTCAGCCTTATTTTCCAGCGGGCTAATCGTGAGATAGGATCTTTCAAGGAGTGTAACCACACGAGGGGGCGATGGTCCGTTATGAGTGTGAAGCGTCGTCCATACAAGTATGGACGCCAGTGTTGTATAGCTTCTACGGCGCTTAAAAGTTCACGTTCCGTAACGGAATAATTTACTTGTGGGCCTGTTAATACTTTTGAGAAGTAGGCAATCGGTAAATCACGGTCTTTTGGGCCCTGGGATAGCACAGCTCCCATGCAAAATTCGGAACAGTCAACAGTGACTCTGAAGCCCTCGGGATCCGAGAAATCGGGATAAATGAGCAAGGGTTCGGAGCAAAGCTTTTCTTTCAACGTGATAAAAGATGTCTCTTGAGCTGGCCCCCATTCAAATGAAGCTTCCTTCTTTAAGAGTTGATTTAGTGGCTTTGCGATTTTTGCGAAATCCGGTATGAATCGTCTGTAATATCCGGCGAGACCAAGAAACTGTTTTATGTTTTTGCATGTAGTAGGCCGTGGAAATTTGGATACCGCCTCGGTTTTCTTCGGATCGGGTTTAACGCCTGCTTCTGTGATGATGTGTCCAAGGTAACAGACTTCTTTCCGGAAGAAAAAACATTTGTCGGGTTGTAAAGTGAGTTTAGCAGCTTGTAACCTTCCAAGAATCTTCTTTAAGGACTCAAAATGAGCAGCTAGGGAAGGACTATGGACACATAGGTCATCGACGAAACAAAAAGCTATATTTCCCTGGATTCCGTAAAGGACTCTATCCATCAATGATTGCCAAGTTGAAGGACTACCACAGAGACCCATAGCCATTCTGGAATATTCTAAATGAAAATATGAATAAGAAAAGGCCGTCTTGTGAGAATCCCTAGGGTCTAGGGGAACCTGCAAGAATCCCTGGGCCAAATCTAGGGTGGAAAAGTACTTGGAGCGCCCTAGTTGATCAAGAATTTCAGTGATATTAGGTAAAGGATAAGCGGATTTGATGGTTTTCTCATTCAATGCTCGAAAGTCAATTACAAGTCTGTAACGTTTATTCCCTTTTGAGTCGTCTTTCTTCGGTACTATCCAGAGGGGCGAGTTATATGGTGATTCGGAATGTTTCACGATCCCGTCTTCCAAAAGTTTCTCTATCTGTTTTTGAACTTCCTTTTGTAAATGGTATGGGTGGCGGTATTGTTTTACTTTGACTGGAATGTCATCGGTTGTCGGTATTCTATGCATAATCATATCGGTTGCACTCAGTTTATCGGTAGGTAGATGAAATTGAAATGGAAAAGACGTAACAAGCCTCTTGACGCACTCAAGTTCCTCAGAATTTAATCCCTCCAGATGCAGCATACTCATGATTTTATCGATTCGATCTTGGAGAATCCTATCCCTATCCTCACGAGGTATTTTACGTATCGATTGAACCGGTCGTATAGCTGGTGAAAATTCAAGTAGCGTGATTGGTGGTAGTGTTATCTTGACATCCTCAGAAGTAGTATTGATAATAAAGAGATATGCCCAACCGTCTCGATTTGTAACCAAGCATTCTCCTCCAAAGATCCCGGGAGCCGCGTCGAATTTCTCAACGTACCCTGCTTGCAGGTGGGTGGTGGCTACGCGAAGCTTACACAATTGTTTAGTTCGTGCCGGCAGATTGAGTGTCTCGTGAGAAATAAATGGAATAGGGACACTATTACAACTTTCTAGAATCATGAAGTTGTGGCGGAAGGATAACAAGGCTTCGTGAGTTTTGAGGAATTGAACTCCCAAAATTCCATCATATGGAATAGGAAAATCATCAGTAATCACATTCATCAGACAGGTTGAAGTTCCCACTCTAAGAGTACACTCCCCAAGAGTGGAAAGAAGTTCATGGCTTATACCGGATAATCCAAAGGTGGTACTGACATCTACAACAGTATTCGGATTCAAGAGGCCAAGTTTAATTAAGTTCAATTCTGATCCGGTGTCTACGAGGAAAACAACATCTCGATTCAAGTCAGGACTATGGAGGCGGATAGTTGGGCAACGTTCTCGTTCTACTGAGTGGTTGGTAAGGGCACGACGTTGGACTGTGTCTGTCCGCCGAGCTGCGATGCGGTCATCGTGCCCGTCTGACGATCGCGTTGGAAGTTTAAATTCGCGGTTGGAGGAGCACTCTCGGCACGCTTGCGTTTCAGGCAATCTTCGAATCGATGACCGGCAGTCCTACAATAATTACAATACCCAGCTCTTTCCACGGCTCGATTCAGGCTAAAGCAGTTAACAGCAGAATGACCGGATTTCTGACAGTAAGTACAGAAGCGACGATTGCCATAAGAATTTTCGTTCCGTTTCATTCGACATTCGCGAGCAATATGACCAAATCGCGAGCAATTGTAACATTTCAACTTGGGTGGATCACCCTGACGAGCCGAAGCGGAAGCACCAGGATGATCCCTATCTTCGGTACCCTCAATAGCGTGGCAATAAACCTTGCGTATTTTCGATGGTGGTTCGAAATTAGAATGTAAATTCCGACGTTGATTCAATCGCTTTTCAAAATCAGTAGCAATACCAATAGCCTGTTCGAGAGATCCCGGATTCTGATTCATCATCATTTGTGCTAAATCCCCGGATACCCCAAGAATAAAACTTTCCACAGCAGTCCTGGACATACCCTCTATCACACCCTTAGCTACGATAGGATCAAAATTCCCATTGATCAATTCGATTCCTCGTTGTAAAATATTAGTCACACGCAGTCCATAGTCAGACACCTTCTCGTCTTCTTTTTGCGTGACTCGGGCCAGATCAACTTGAATTTGAGGTAAATTCTGAGCAGAGGAAAAAGCTCTCTTTAAATGTTTAACAAACTCATCAAAATTTCCAAAAATTCGCCCCTGTATGTGAGCCTTAGCGGACCCAGTTACTTTTGATTTTATCAACTCGAGGAAGAAGTCCTTATCAGATGGATCAACGAATCTTTCAGCGCTCTTACACTCCCGAATAAACTGATCTATGGAGATATCGCGGCCATTAAATTCGGGTAATATTTTCACAACGTCAGTAGCCTTACGCACGGTGCATCGGGAACCTCTCTCGCTGACAGCAGCCAACGAGTGGTTGTCATGATTATTTGGTAAAAAGGAAATATTTCCCGCGGGGTTCACTATAAAATGAGGAAATTCGTGAATATGTTGGTCACGCACTGGTTCATTACTCGCATTTGAACTATGTGAAGGGGCAGATGGGTCGGGGACACTAGCTTCCCTTTCATTCGTCGGGTGATTCGGTTCCACATGTATGATGGGGATATCCACACTAGTGAGATTTGCAGTTACATCGGACATTTCGAACTTGTTTTATATCTCCGGATTCGATTTTATCAATTTTATCAGCGTGCGTTATGATCAATTTCTCCAATTCGAGCACCCGCTCTCTCAAACTTTGATCTTCGAGTTTCACAAATTCAAAAAGGTCCTGAAGAATATTTAAAAGGAAGCTGTATTTCTTTCCCAAATTTCGAACACACTGGGCAAGATTGGCCTGTGTTTCCTGATCGTCACTGTTGATCTGATATTGCTCAGCAAATAGTTCGTTAAAATCCTGTTGTCGTCTCGAAAATCTACGGATGCACTCTCCGTGCCTGAAGGTTTTCCTTTCTAACTCGCGAATTCGTTCAAAAATTTCTTTTAATGCATGTGGCATTACGAGAAAAGAATCAAATCCGGAGATATTGTCTTTGATTTTACTTTCGTTCTTATAATTAGGGTACTTAGCTAAGATTAGTCGGTGTGGTCCGTCGTAGCTGATGATTCCGGAGCCTCGGATGAGTCAGATGAGTCGAGTCCTCGTTGTCTCTTCTCCTCAACAGCAGTTGGTTGCGTCGATGTAACGGCGCTGGAGTCCTCCTCCTCTGACGGCGGAGTTTCAGGTCCCTTGGCGAGTGGTTTCTCAGCACCTCCTGAAGGCGAAGTCGTTGAGTCGCAAGCAGCAGGCAGATTGACGCAGCCTGGTGAACGTCGAAGAGTCAGATGTTCCGGGAGATTGCACGGTACTTCCAAAAGCAATTTCTCCTCGGGTGTTGGATTTTCTGGAGCCTCTGACTTAGTTGGTCCTTCCTCCGAAATTGGCTGATATTTTAATGCGCCGAGCAGGGAGAGCCTCCTTGCTTCAAGACAGCCGATAGTGAAGTGGTCGTTGGGGTTTCGGGCCCGGGCAGCTGCGATGAGTTCTTCTTGAATTCGAATTTTCTCCAAAATAGCAGCTTTCACATCCACCAAGGGCTTAGAGTCCTCCTCGATGGCCTTTTCCAACTGGTTACGAAGATGTTGGTCCTTCTCGGTATGTGTCGGCTTCGGAGTTTTGTCAGTCATCGAGGACAAACGAAATTCCACTTTCCAAAATCACCCCTCTGCGAATCCCACTCCTGACACCAAAACTGTTATGTACCAGCCGTTAGAAATAGATAGGAGCGCCACCAGTGGCGAACTAGCGTGGCGCTAAATTTTGAATTTCGGCTGATAGAATTGAATATGAATTGAGTGGCTGAATTCTTGGCAGAAAAAGACGTGAAAACGTCTGGGGTGTGGAAGTGAAAGAGCCAAAACTGTACTTTCTGTATGTAGATATAGATATATTCTTGTTCAAGATACAATTTAGATACGGTCAAAGTTAACAAGATGTGAACAGAGTCTCGATCAGAGATCGAATGCCCCCTCATGGTCTTGCGGTCCCTTATATATCGTTGAGAGTGGTGGGGTTGCAGCCTTTTTACCAGATCTCTTGCTATATTCTGAACGCCAATAAGTGATCCAAATTTCGAGGCGCCGATAAGTGGTCAGATGTTACGTCAATATCTGTTGTGCTGGTCTGCTGTTATAGGCGCCGATAATGGGATTAGGCGCCGATAAGTGGTCACTCGTCTCTCAGTAGGGCAGATGTATATCCAGAGTCGAGTGAGTCGAGTCCCAGAGTCGACCCGTCAATCAGAGGCGAAAATGTTGTCTCGTTTTCGTGGCCTGGCTGTCAATCAACAGCAGAATGCAAAGGAATTGTCCCATTGTTGGATGTCTGTCGAGAGTCTAGTTGAAGTCGACCTGTCAATCAAAGTCCAGAGTGGGTCGGCTTTCCCCAGATATCGAGCTGTTGAAATTTCAGGCGCCCATAAGTGGTAAAGCATAGGCGCCGATAAGTGGCTGCTACTGCAGATATATATATATATATATAGACATATATATATATATCTCACATCTACATGCACCAAAATTGTGAGAATTTAAAAGTAGGTCAGCTTAGTGTACTGTGGCTTGTCCTGGCTTCCCTATGCGTTAGGCGCCGATAAGTGAATCTGGGCGCCTATAAGTAATCCAGTGTCGCAATCCGTTCAATTAAGCCGCGTAAGGCCAAAATAGATCGCAACGATAGCCCGCTGGTAAGATCTGTAGGTGCTGAAAACAAAGGGAAAGATTGACTCCGTTGGATGATCAGATAGCGTGAGAGCGAAAGAATACCGACTTAGGTGGATCCCATCATACATGTGTGTCTATGTATATATTTGGACCCTCATATACGCATGCTTCGATGCCACGCATATACCACATACACTCGCTCATACATATGCGCCCGGCCCCCACGCACACCGCCACTCATACCTAGTATATACCTATACATTTTCATATTGTGGAATAACTATAGTAGCGACCCTTCCCAGTTCGACTGCCGTCCGTTTCGTGCGCACAATCTCACTCTAGTTTGCACATCATAACACGGAAACCAGATTGTATAGGGTTGATAATCTCATGTGAGTTCATGAAGTCCATAATCTGTCGCAATGCTACGTCCTCAAAAATCTTCACCAGTGAGCATAAAACGCTAACTGGACGTAGGTGCCCAAGTTCTGAGGGACTTTTTATAGGAGCTATAGCCGATACAAGTTGAGCTATTTACGAAAAAGTCGAAAATTCAGGACTCGATTCCAAAAATATATCTTAATTTTTTTTCACAAAACTCGTGCGAAAATGTTCTTTCAGATATCTACTTTCAGTAGAAAAAATTTGGCGGAGGTTATTTTTTTTTTGGATTGTTTTTGCCGAGCATTACAAAATGCCGCATTTCGTGGTTTCAGCAAAAACGGCATCATCGACCACGGTCACATATGCTCCCATCTGGACCTATGTGCACCAATCTGTGTGGAAGTACTCTCCAAAGTACCCCCAAGTACGTGTAAAAAGTTGCGGGGACGAGCCTTCAGCCAGGAGCGAGCTGTAGGTTCTATTTACCGTGTCAAAAATAGGCATTATTTTGGCTAACCGAGCATAAGCGACCGAGAGCATGATTTTACTTATTCTGACTTACAAATGAGATAATGGGCTAGAATGAGGATCCAAACATACTTTTCCGACTCACAATGACCATCTGAACACAATTCCGAGGTCAGTTTTGCTCTAAATAGTCGTCCCTCTGCCCCTCAAGAACTTAGATTCTGTCGACGGGTTCTGACACCGTTGGGGCACTAGACGACATTCTAGAGCTAAACTGACCTCAGAGTTGTGTTCAGATGGTCATCTGGAGTCGGAAAAATATGTTTGGATCCTCATTCTAGCCCATTATCTCATTTGTAAGCCAGAACAAGTAAAATCATGCTCTCGGTCGCTTACTTACGCTCGAATAGCCAAAATAATGCCTATATTTGACACGGTAAATAGAACCTACAGCTCGCTCCTGGCTGAAGGCTCGTCCCCGCAACTTTTTACACATACTTGGGGGTACTTTGGGGAGTACTTCCGCACAGATTGGTGCACATAAATCCAGATGGGAGCATATGTGACCGTGGTCGATGATGCCGTTTTTGCTGAAACCACGAAATGCGGCATTTTGTAATGCTCGGCAAAAAAAATCAAAAAAAAATAACCTCCGCCAAATTTTTTCTACTGAAAGTAGATATCTGAAAGAACATTTTTGCACAAGTTTCGTGAAAAAAAATTAAGATATATTTTTGGAATCGAGTCCTGAATTTTCGACTTTTTCGTAAATAGCTCAACTTGTATCGGCTATAGCTCCTATAAAAAGTGCGATAATCGACTTCTGCAGGTGGTCAAATTGTAGGTTTTTTCAAGACCTTTGAAATGACTACCTGCAGAAGTCGATTATAACATGTCTAGTAGGAGCTAGATCGCTTTGAAGCAGGCCCAAAAATAGCTAAAATTTGCTCTCAATAATTAGCTTGCAGAAGTCGTCAGGTTCACTAAGTGGCCTTGGACAATTTTTTTTTCAAAAGTACTAGTCTTGACGAGAAAAATGCGCCCAAGTACGTTGAAAAATATTGAATTGCGTTGGAACTATGATTTTTCTAGGATAGGCTAAAAAAGGGCCTAAAATGGCCCTTTCATGGGCCCTGGGGCCCACAGGGGGGGCCGAAAAAATCTGAAAAAAAATTTTTCGTACTATTTCAACATAGTACTAATGGAAAAAAGATTTTGCGGAATTTTCCCAGACCCCCCTGGTGACGGTTTTGTCCAGCTTGCTCCAGAATGACTCATATATATGCACGTAGACTCGACTACACTGGACCAAGAGTCTATAGTTGAATAAATCTATTCTATTCTATTCTATTCTATTCTATATATGAGTTATTCTGGAACAAGCTGGGCAAAACCGTCACGAGGGTGGTCTAGAAAGGAACAATATAAGATTTCCCCAGTCATTACTATCTTATAATAGTACAAAAAACTTTTTCCAACATTTTAGACCCTCCCTGTGCGCCCTAGGAACCATAAAAGGCTTGACAAAAGGGCCACTTCAGTCCTTTCTTGAAGCTTATTTTGAAGAACCATAGCTCCAACGGAATACAAAATTTCCCAACGGCTTTGAGCGTATTTTCCTCGCTGATGCAAGTACTTGTCAGAAAAGGTTTGTCCGAGACCGATAACTAAGATACCGACTTCTGGAATCCTTGTATTGACAGTAAATTTCTGGGATTTTCGCGTCATCTTGTGAACGACCTAGGTCCAACTAGAGAGGATACGATTGAGATTTTCCCGCTTATGATAGTCAATTGTTGCAATCCTGTAGGAGCTACAGTCGATAAAAGTTGAGCTATTTTCGAAAAAGTCGAAAACTCAGGACTTCACTCCAGAAATATATCTCAGTTTTTCTTTACCAGACTCAAACAAGAATGTTTTTTGAGATATCTACTCTCAGCGAAAATAATCTAGTGGAGGTTATTTTTTTCTAATCCTTTTGCCGAGCATTACAGGATGCCGGATTTCGCCATTTTGGCAAAAATTGGCCATTTGTCACGGGCGCATATGTTTTCATCTGAACTGATGTGCACCAATCTGTGTGGGGAAACTTCTCAAAGTACATACCTCCAAATATGTGCAAAAACTTCAGGTGATGGGATTAAAGCCAGGAGCGAGCTGTGGGTTCAATTTAACAAGTCAGAATTGAGCATTATTTTAATTTGTCATTTGGGCGTACGTGACCGTAGGCATAACTGTATTCGTTCTAGTTTAAGATTGAGATAAGGAGCTGGAATGAGGATCCAAATACATATACCTATCCGACTCGAATTGGACATCTAAGCCCCTTCCTGAGGTCATTTCAGCTTTAGGACGTCGTCTAATGCTTCAGTGGGATCCACACCCTTTGACAGATTCCAAGTTCTTCCGAGGTAGAAGGAAAATTCTTGAGGGCAAGACTGACCACGAAATCTTATTTACATAGATGGTGATTTTGAGTCGGAAAAATATATTTGAATCCTTATCCTAGCTCATATTCTCATTTGTGAGCTAGAACAAATGAAACCATACCCAGGGTCGTGTGCGCTTTAATAGTCAAAATAATCCTTAATTTTGACTTGGTAAATTGAACCTACAGGGGCCCTATTGAAGTAGAAATTCGCGCAAATCGCACGCGTGCGAGGATGATTTTGCGAGCGTGAAATGTATTGATTTTTGCTGCGACCGCCGTATCATAACCTAGTTGGAAAAATGAGGTAAACAGAATAATAAAATAGTTTGAATAAACTCTTTCGACTGCACTTATTAGGGCAGGCTAACACCATACGTGCATGCTTACTCTAGAGTCAAGATACTCTTAATGATCACAGGAAAACAATACCAAACGTCTCCAAAAAACTGGACATAAAAAAAAAAAATCTTCAAAGCCAGCGAAATTGAAGCCTACGGATATAACTGCAGTAATTTGTCTGCATCTCCATCCACCCAAAGTTGTTTGGTTAATTAATGATTTACAATAATCCAGTTTGACCGCAGGATTGGGCCACCGTTGTTTTCTTGAAGCTGGGGAGCACTCTTAATGAACGATCCACGTAAGATGCGTGATTGAGTATAAGTATCTATATCGTGCTAGTTTATCTCATCGGCATGCCGGGCTTGTAAACAAACACGGGTGGATCTCTCACACATCTACGGGCTTTTCACGGAATTACAATACATATAAGACGAGGTATAAAATTTTGCATATCAATAATGAGCATCAGCTGTCCAAAATTTAAAAATAGAGTCACGTCCCTTTATTGTCATTTTTCATTCTTTGGGGTATTTTCATATAAATAGTTCGGAGGAAACTTCAAAGAACGTCAGCTACCTTGCACAAACTTTCACAGCCCTGTAAGGGTACAAATGTGGGCTCTGGATCTGGGGAGAGAGCCGGAGCATAATGATTGTAGAGGGATACCTCGATAGAGGTGTGCGTATACTCATGCAATAATAATGGGCTTCTAGAATGATCAATTTGTTTTATTTCTCCATCAAATTTTACCCATCCTTGGGTACTTAGGCCCTTGGACGAAATGAAATATGATGAGAGAAATTTCATGACTTTAGAAGGTGAATGGAGTGGGTACTTAGGGCCACTCGCATATCATCCTTAGAAAGTCACCTGACTTGGATATCGCAGATATACACAGATGGGGGTGGTGGGTACTTAGGGCCACCGACCCACCAATCCTAGATATCTGCGTAGAGGTTGGATGAGACGTCTGTTTTTTGTGTGGACGGGTACTTAGGTCCGTTCCTCCACCCAAATCGCGTCTCTGAGCTGCATCGAGATTCTACAAATTTTGAATGCACATTGAAACTCCAGATATATGGAAATCAAATAGCATTTATTCAAAATCTCATATACATGAGCACAGCAATAGCCAAGAGACCAAGCTCGATATAGCTCTGATTTCCAACTGAGCATAAGCCGGCCTAAATGGCCTGATGAGCCTGTACTTATACCTGGTCTTTTGGCTGTACAATATATCTGTATAGTATGGTAGATGAACGAATAGATTATCGATCATTCGAAGAATTACTATTTCATTGGAAAAAATAATACAAATGGAGCAATCTTGCAAAATCTGCATACATAATTTGATTCTTCATCTCTAAAGGGAATTTATTCAACGCAAAAGTTAGATAGACTTCTTTTTTATTCATTGCCAGAAACAAAAAGATAAATTCTTAGAACTTTCTAGAAACACGTGGCTTTTCATCTATTTTGAAAATTGATAAAAATTAGCCAAAAAATTTAGTTCTTTTGATACTAGGCTATTTTTCCCATCGATACTTCCATGTGGAAATAGGCTATTCCTCTCACAAACTCATTTTACAATAAATATTCACAGTATTCACAACCTATCTAATTTTGAGCTTATTTTCTTCTAAATGGGGAATTTTCAGATAGATTACGTTTCTTAGAATATTGACGGAATCATGTATCAAAAAAGTGGAACAAAAAATTCATTCTCGTTTTTTTACAAGAACATTTTGTTTGCGAAATAAAATAAACGTTCAAAGTTAGTTTGTTCTGAAAAGTGACTATATACACCTTATAGCTCAGAAAATCAGCTTTATCATAACAAAAGAAAGATTACCATTTTATGAAGTTTTACATAAAAAAATTCCTCATTGAAATTCATGGAATATCCCAGAGTTTCTATGTATTAGTATATACATATTTACGTCTGTGTGTGTGTCTATTCACCACGCGTGACACTAAAAGGAAAGCAAACATCTGCCTTATCGGGTCTAATACGCGCGAAGATTTGAATATTGTATACAGCCTCATTAGTACGTGTATTTTAGAGATTAATGAATGAAAAATTAAAATTTTGGGGTTATGGCACTCACAACCCTTGAGAAAAAAGCATACTAGTCGTTATCGCTGTATTTTTTTGCGCTCGTCCTGGCTCCTTGATGGGTATTTTAACCCAGGATTACCCAAGAAAAAAAAATATGATTCAAGAATGAGTCAAAATGTCGGCTCTGTCTCTGTGGGTTTTCGCTTTTCCGATCTTTGTGAGAGTGAAGCGCCACAATCAACACAATCAAGCTTGTTCGGAATTCGGGCGGGCAGCCCTATCAAAAACAATGTTATTGAACATCAAAGCCTTGGTTCACAAGTACCGAAATCCCATACTGTATGTGCACGCTGAGCTCGTACATTTCGTGGTGCACATGCCTGAAATTTTACTCGCTAAGCTTTCCTCGATAAGAGTGAATTTGTCTCATTTCAGGCCTTTCCGCCAACATTTTTTCTCTTTTCGAAGGTCATCGTAAGGCGTAACTCTTCTATGCTCCAACGTGTCGAGAATAGCATATGCCGCGCTACGAAATACGCATAGTTTGCGCGTCAAGCCGTATAAAAAATTGATTTTCACACTTTGCTGAGTACTTTTTCTCGAAAATCTACTTTTACTAAATTTTTATGGCAGTTCCTTGCCTTACTAGTGCGACTCACTACAAAGATCTTAGCCTACATTTTGCCAGGTATCTGATGGCCGAATGGAAACTCCAAGATTGTAGCTTGAACCATTTATTGAGAACAATTTTAGTGGCAAATGTCGAGTTCCTCTCTCTAAAAATATATCGTTCCGTTCCCGATACCAGGGTGTCCATGTTATTCTTATGGCACCGATGAGTGCAGAAATTTATATACGTGTGCAAGTAAATTCATACTCTAGATGTTCCAAAAAGTCGAAATATGCATCTCATAGAACCTTTGCAAGCGAAATTTGGGGCTCGCACAACCCTAAAATATCGAAATTTAGTTCTTCGAAACTTTCTAATTTGATTGTGAAGGTGTTTTTTAACGGCATAGATAAAAAGATAAGAGACAACGATCGCAGTGTACGTGTAATACCGAAAAATGTCCCTCATCGGGTCTATCTAGAATCTGTACAACTCAATCACCTAACTCTAAAATGAACGGAAAGATCTATTATGTAGCAGACGAGTCACGAAAAATTCAACCAAATACTAGTGTTCTTAAGCAAACTCTTATGACTTCGTCATCAATCGCGCGTTCTACGGACGCACTTTATTTTTTTTTTTTCATCTTTACCCAGACCCCCCTCCTGACGATTTTATTCCGAGTGCTCCAGAAAGACTCATATTTATTGGATTTTAGACATTTTTCCTAGTGTATATAAGAATGATGAATTATCACTTTGGTTATTTTCGAAGTAAATATCTATAGTCGGAGTCATTGATTATTGTACGCAAGGGGTGATAATGTAGACGGATAGATTAGCAATCGAGAAGGCTGGGTTGGGATATCAAGAAATCTTCCGTAGATATTCGCGTAATTTCCCCAATAGTCTTGTTCTAAGTTCTAACGAATTTCCTTATAACCCTCTGGGCTCGAGCGCCACCCAGAAACCAGCCTCCGGTCTTATTGAGAATGTTTTTTTACTATAAGTCAATGGTTTGCTCGTTAATGGAGTTCTTCTCAAATTATACTTGGACAGCAAGAAAAACAGCATAATCTTGATTTCCAATATGGCAAATCTGTTGCCGATACAGCTTCTCGGTCCAATTCCAAAGCCCATATTTGTCGCGTCGTTGATTGTAACCTTCTTCCCATAATATCTATCCGGATCAAAAGTCTCAGGATCAGCGTAATACTTCGGATCTTTATGAATGGAACGTGGTGGGATCCAAATATTTGTACCAGGTGGGATTATGAAAGGTTTAGAACCAGGCAGAGCTGGAGGCAATTCAAAAGCTTTTACACACATCCTATCCAAGAACAAAGCCTGAGTATGAATTCTTGCAGATTCATTAAAAACAGCATCTAGATATAACATCTTGTTGATCGACTCATACGTTGGTTTTCCGTTAGTTTCTTTCCAGGCCTGATCTATTTCGTCTTGAAGTTTATTCTGGACATCCAGATTGATGGCGAGTTCGTGAGTAAGCAAGCACATCTGAGTTGAAGTCGTATCGAAGCCACCAAAGAAAAATACAAATGCATGAGTTGTCATTTCGGTAATGTCAAGTTTCAAATGTTTGTTTTCTTTGCCTCTTGCATCCATCATCAATTGAATCATATCTGGTCTGTGTATGCCTTTTTCATCTCTCATGGCGACAGTGTCTTTCACAACTTTTGTGAAGAAACTAGCAACCTTGTCATCCACGAATTTTATGTTCAAAAGCTTCAAAAGAAACGGAGCTACTCTGGATAGGAAAAATTTTAGAGTTACAATACCATTAAGATCCGTAGCTTTCTTTCCGAGGACATAGAAATCGTTATCAGGATTTTCCAGAGAATTGACGCTGATTCCAAACACACAACTGGCTATGACGTCGTTGGTGTACTTGGTAAATAAGTCTTTGGAGTTGACCATCTTGAGTTCGGATGCTGATTTCTTGGCAAAATACTTAATGAAATTTTCAGCACAAGTCACCATTAATTCAAACATTCCCTTCATTTTGCTCGATGTAAAAGCTGGGCTCAAAAGACTTCTGGCTTCTTTCCATCTGTCTCCGTGCATGTTGAATAAGTTACCACCAGAAAATGGATCCAAAGTCTCATCGAAAAAACCTTTGTGGTCGGGAAAGTCGTCAAAATTTCTTATGGTAATATTTTTTACCAACTCCAAATCTCGTAACATAATCACTGGTGATCCAAAATCAAAAGCTCCAATGTATTTGGCTTCCGGTTCTCTGTTGTATATACCATCAATAACTTCAGAAATATGTTTTCGGCGAAATACTGTGGCTCCCATGCTGCCAACAATTGGATATCCTGGTTGATAAGGAACTCCATGATCCTTGAAATAGTTTAGCTGTTTTTTGAAGTAGCTATATAACCAATAGCACACTGTCACAACTAACACTGTGATCAAGAGGTCCATTATGTTTCCCTGTGATGTAGATTTGATTGTCTTTGATGATGTTCCAAGAGCGGTATTCACTGTAATACTAAAAACCCTCTATTTCTGTACACGATAATACTAGTAGGCAGATAAACCCATCGCATTCGGGAGGAGAAACTATTTGATATCAGTCTCTTATCTGCTTTGAATCAGAATCGAGAACGTGTACCTCAGAAATAAATGAGGCAGTTTCACGTGCGAACACTTGTTCTCATGTTTATCTTGAGCAGACTCAACACACTTGAAATCTCCAAAATATCCGAACGAGAGTGAAGTGATAACGCAAACACAAAATTACTTTGAAAATAAGCGAAACAAAGATTTTGACGCTGCAAGAATCAAATATTCGGGCGATCAACTCGACGATCTAAAATCAAATGACACTGGAGATTGCCGACAAAATTAATATTACGAGATTGGTGGCCAAGCTATTGCGGAAGATATGACTCACCGCGGTCTACTCCGACCTTGCAATCTAAAATTTCTTGTGACTATATATGGCGCCATACGGCCGGTTCGAAAAGCATCATTGCATAATCTAATACAGGTAACCCCCTCTATTCGCGGTTAATGCGTGAAAAGAAAATGCCACGAATACTGAAACCGCGAATACCGGTACCTTGGACTTATGGGAGAAGTGGGGTTACGTATAAATATGTGGATCCGTGAGTAAGAGAAAAATTCACAAATCATCTTCAATAGATAATAAATTTATGTAAGAAGCCTAGCAAGTTGACTTAATATGTGAAAGATACGAAGTAACAGTATGATACGATTGTAAACTACTGTAATTCAATCCAAAATCTGTTGGAAAAATCCATGCACGAGCGTGCGGGTGAAGAGCTCCTCGGTAAAAACATCTCACGTGAGATCTCACGTGAGACACGTTGGATCTCACGTGATATTGGGCCATAATACAACGTGAGATCTCACGTGAGATCAGATTTTGGAACGCGTATTTCTGGGTATTTCAGTCGAATCCAAGGGTTTTGCACATACCTCCCCGATGCCTCGAGGCTAAATTTGCAACCCGATGCCTCACATTTAGCTATAATATAAAATTTAAACCAAAAAAATCATCCGACGGATGACGCCGTCTGTGCCGAGTGGCGACTCTTGCGCCGCCGTGGTGCGCAGGCGCGTCTCTCTCGTCTCACGTGAGATCTAACGTAGGATCTCACGTGAGATCTCACCTGAAATATTACGTGAGATCTCACCTGAAATATTACGTGAGACAATAGGAATTACTTAACCTGCAATCTGGCTTCTTTATACTGCGCGAGCCGCTGCAGTGTATTTCAGATTTCACTGCAGCTAAGTATGCTGTGTTAAGCATGCATGTGTTTCAGTCCTCAGGTTGTGATCTTCGTTTTACAATCATGCTGGATTTTCCAAAGAATAGCTTCAAATAGTAGTGTTCCCCAATTTTCAAACAGATCTGTGACTAGTGCTGCAATGAAGCCACATGGTGATGAATTTACCAACGATGAGAGAGAAATACTCTCTAGCGAGTTATCAAAATTCCTTGTTGCAGAAGTGAAACTTTTTTTGAGTGCTACTTCTGTTTTCTAATTAATATACCATGTAATAGAGTGATAGATGACATTTCCTGAGATGGCACCGTGTTTCTTCAATACATCATCCAGCTCAACTCAAATTTCCTCCTCAATATCAACCTGGTGTGCTTCAGCTTACAACCCATAACACAACTGAATGAAGATTCACCAGATGAATGACTGAATGGACTGGCTTCATTCCAAAAAGTGATTGTCACATCATGTGTTTATGGTTTCAACTGAGTGCTTATTAGTGCTCCGGGGCATAATTTTCTCCATCATCCCAAAGCCTCAACAATCTTTTCAACTACATTTTATGGTTTCAACTATTAAGGCGCTGTAGAATTGTGTCAGAGTTAAACTCAAGATTCATTAAATTTCATAAGCTCAAATGGTTTGATTAAAATGAGGTGATTCTGTATCATGCGTGGATGAGTTGAACCAAATTTCAAGTAAATAGCTGCACGTCATCCACGTATCACAGACTGGGAATGGATGAACATTTCTCGATACAAGTATTTGGCAACAGACTTTTGAATATGATTCGACAATGACTAGTTACTCAATACAATCATCTGTTGTGGTTGACATTAGATTATATTCAATTTGTAGTTAGTCATGGCAAATCTACTTGTTGTTTGCCGATATATCTACATCCTACAGTGCTTACTGTACCAAGGACTTGAGCAAAAATAGCATAAATTCTCCATTTCAGTCAGCCAAGGAAATCTTGTAACGGATTGAAGTGGTGTTGAGTACTTGGAACTTCTAATTAATCTAAATCTATTAAGCTGCCTTTTCTCATAAAGAAATATCATCTAGCCAGAAGAAATTAATAACATATTGTGATCCCTAGAAGAAAAGTGTCACACTGTATCAGTTACTTATAGAGAACCATAACTGCTATATATTGTCTAGTGCTATCATTTGGCCAATCGGGTGGTCTTGGAGATATTCTCTATTGACTTGTGTTTGATTTACTTTCGATTAATATTCAGGTGAAAAAAGTTCGCAATAATCTCATTGAAGCTAACTCCGTGTTTTATATCTTCAAAAGTTTCTCTCACTCTCCCAATGGGTGATAGATATGTCGTTCTATTGATGAGCTTTTAATCAACGTGGGCTTGGGATCATTTTCAAGGATGTGTTTATTTGGTCTTGAAATTCTCCAGTATTCACAGCCGCGGGCCGCGAGATGGTTTTCTGAGTGAGAAAAGGCTTATAGTATTGTGAGATTTTGATGCGAGACAGCTCTAGTGAAAGGACACTCGACACTTGAGTTTTCCTAGATATGACATCAACTCTTCAGTTCAAAATTGGAATTCAGTAAATTGCAAAACTGTATCTATCAGTATAATAAAAAGAATATTAGTTTATTAATTTCTCTGATGATTTTACAGCATAAACTTGATTATGAAGACATGAATTTCATCCAATCTTAATGGAACAAATGATAATGACATTTCGCCTTTTTTTGTCATCATCGTACAAGTTATAGAACTTTCATACATACATTCCTTATAATAATAAGCCTAGGTTTTTACACACAATAGAATAAAAGTTCATCAAATGATTATATATGGATATTGTCGCGGAAATTTACACGGAACGTCTTTACACCATCTACCACGTCATGGTAGTTTTTTTTTGAATAAAGCAAAAACATTTCCAGATCCCCGAAAAATTTGCCGTGATACCACAAAAACAACCGAAAGTAGAAGTAGCACATATTTGTCAAGAAAAGCGTAAGTAGACACTTTTACGACTTTCTTGTCAAGGACAAGGCGAAAAATGTCCTAGCCAAAACTTGACATACTGTGAACTGGGGTAACTTTGGGGCAGGGGGGGTCACTTTGGAACAACCCTTGGAAGAGTCGTTATCACGCGCAATCGGCGAGACAGATAGTCCTGAGGCTTTAATGTTTGTCCCTCCTACTTGGGGCACGTATGACATGAGCAATGTTTTGCATTGGTGCGAGGGCTTTCATCAGCTGTAGGTTCGTTATAAACAGACTTTTTGAAAATTACGTTCTTAATCCAACAAACAGTCTCTCGGAAAAATTATCAGGGGACGCTTCCAAGGTAACTAAGCTAAATTTTACTTGTCTGTGCGGATATCTGGACGAATCGATCGTCACATTGGTGTATTTCTACTCAGTTTCAATTCTGAAACGTAAAAACTGAAAAGTATGTCTATTTTCTGCAAATCGGGGTAATTTTGGGACACGACTTTGAGCGACCATAGCTCCGACCAAGGATGTCCGAATATACTTGAATAATAGTGAATCAGAAGCTGAAAGTATGTAAGCTTCCGATTGATTATACAGACACAATGCAATTCTAATGCCAGACCCCCAAGTTACGTGAGTGACAAGGGACGCAAAAGAGAAAGTGCGACTTTGGTCCCAAAGTTACCTCCGTTGACGGTAACCATGAATTATAAAATGTATGCTGTTCTAAAGTTACCCCAAACCGGTTTAACTTTGGGACACAACTTTGAAAGCTCATAGCTCCATCCAGCGATGTGCAAATGGACTTCATCAACCGCGCAATCGAAAGCTGAAACTGTAAGCTTTTGATTGACCACAGATACAATGCGTTTTTGATGGGAGATGTGCAAGTTACACGAGTTTCAATGGAAAAAATGCGATTTTTGTCCCAAAGTTACCCCAGTTGACGGTAGCACTAGGGGTTACATGCGAATTTCTTGCCAAGGACAGCCAGATATGCCGATCTCAGGGGAAGGCGCTCGCTGACTTTCCCACAATTTCTTTTACGTTCGTTATGTGAAATTGTAAAGAAATGAGTGGTTTGGATCGACCCCGAACAGTATTACTGTTCCCCAGAAAATTCAAAAAGATTTTTACATTTTCCGTGTTTGCGCAGCTAAGAAAGCGCGGAAGTTACGTTTGGTAAAACAGATGCCGTATTTTGTTTTTGGCCAATTTTAACGTACTTTAGCACATTCGATTAGTCTTTCAGCCATTAAAATCCGCCTCTTATTAGAGCCGCAGGACTTCGATCTGAGGGTATTTTATATAAAAGACGGAGATTTTTCGTAAAACAAGAAAGGCCATCGGAGTGTGCCCAACATGCCCCCATAAGGGCGTACAGTATGATATTTTTCACCACTCAGAATGTGTTTATTGCATCAAAAGAGGTCGTGAACGGAGTTTTGGATTGACGGAAAGCTCCGAATGTGATTTCACGGCGATAAAAACGGGTGAAAACGATTTTATGCATTTTATCGACGTGTCTCGGCGTCTTCTTTGAAATGCCATGCAGATAATTGGAAAAAACCGCAATCTATCATTTCTCTGAACTTAGAATTTTTACGACAAGAGGAGGAATGTCTCATTTAAAATCGTTCCCAACATCGCAATATGTTGATGTGCGAATTCAATCTTTTGTCCCGAAAATTTTAAGACCCGAGCTCAAGAAATGAGAAATTCATTATTTCTTGAGCTTGAAAGTGTGACGGGAAGAGAGATTATCCCGAAGCCTGAATCTACAAACAGGCTAACAGGATATCTTACTTGAAAAGTTTCAAGACCAAATACACACATCCTTGAAAATGATCCCAAGCCCACGTTGATTAAAAGCTCATCAATAGAACGACATATCTATCACCCATTGGGAGAGTGAGAGAAACTTTTGAAGATATAAAACACGGAGTTAGCTTCAATGAGATTATTGCGAACTTTTTTCACCTGAATATTAATCGAAAGTAAATCAAACACAAGTCAATAGAGAATATCTCCAAGACCACCCGATTGGCCAAATGATAGCACTAGACAATATATAGCAGTTATGGTTCTCTATAAGTAACTGATACAGTGTGACACTTTTCTTCTAGGGATCACAATATGTTATTAATTTCTTCTGGCTAGATGATATTTCTTTATGAGAAAAGGCAGCTTAATAGATTTAGATTAATTAGAAGTTCCAAGTACTCAACACCACTTCAATCCGTTACAAGATTTCCTTGGCTGACTGAAATGGAGAATTTATGCTATTTTTGCTCAAGTCCTTGGTACAGTAAGCACTGTAGGATGTAGATATATCGGCAAACAACAAGTAGATTTGCCATGACTAACTACAAATTGAATATAATCTAATGTCAACCACAACAGATGATTGTATTGAGTAACTAGTCATTGTCGAATCATATTCAAAAGTCTGTTGCCAAATACTTGTATCGAGAAATGTTCATCCATTCCCAGTCTGTGATACGTGGATGACGTGCAGCTATTTACTTGAAATTTGGTTCAACTCATCCACGCATGATACAGAATCACCTCATTTTAATCAAACCATTTGAGCTTATGAAATTTAATGAATCTTGAGTTTAACTCTGACACAATTCTACAGCGCCTTAATAGTTGAAACCATAAAATGTAGTTGAAAAGATTGTTGAGGCTTTGGGATGATGGAGAAAATTATGCCCCGGAGCACTAATAAGCACTCAGTTGAAACCATAAACACATGATGTGACAATCACTTTTTGGAATGAAGCCAGTCCATTCAGTCATTCATCTGGTGAATCTTCATTCAGTTGTGTTATGGGTTGTAAGCTGAAGCACACCAGGTTGATATTGAGGAGGAAATTTGAGTTGAGCTGGATGATGTATTGAAGAAACACGGTGCCATCTCAGGAAATGTCATCTATCACTCTATTACATGGTATATTAATTAGAAAACAGAAGTAGCACTCAAAAAAAGTTTCACTTCTGCAACAAGGAATTTTGATAACTCGCTAGAGAGTATTTCTCTCTCATCGTTGGTAAATTCATCACCATGTGGCTTCATTGCAGCACTAGTCACAGATCTGTTTGAAAATTGGGGAACACTACTATTTGAAGCTATTCTTTGGAAAATCCAGCATGATTGTAAAACGAAGATCACAACCTGAGGACTGAAACACATGCATGCTTAACACAGCATACTTAGCTGCAGTGAAATCTGAAATACACTGCAGCGGCTCGCGCAGTATAAAGAAGCCAGATTGCAGGTTAAGTAATTCCTATTGTCTCACGTAATATTTCAGGTGAGATCTCACGTAATATTTCAGGTGAGATCTCACGTGAGATCCTACGTTAGATCTCACGTGAGACGAGAGAGACGCGCCTGCGCACCACGGCGGCGCAAGAGTCGCCACTCGGCACAGACGGCGTCATCCGTCGGATGATTTTTTTGGTTTAAATTTTATATTATAGCTAAATGTGAGGCATCGGGTTGCAAATTTAGCCTCGAGGCATCGGGGAGGTATGTGCAAAACCCTTGGATTCGACTGAAATACCCAGAAATACGCGTTCCAAAATCTGATCTCACGTGAGATCTCACGTTGTATTATGGCCCAATATCACGTGAGATCCAACGTGTCTCACGTGAGATCTCACGTGAGATGTTTTTACCGAGTCTGTCACTTTTGACTAATATCGAGATTGACGAATACACAGTCTCTGGTGAGAGGCCATTGGAAGTTCCAAGAACTTCGGACATTTTTCCTTCAGTGGCAAGTACAAATTTGACATTTTCAATTTTTCCGAAAGGCTCACAATTCATTATCACGTTTACTAATTGACGAACATGCGTTCTTTCTACGCACGATGCCATGACTAGAATTCAGATAGCACACAAGTACACTAATAAAATTGTCGTATAACCAATTAATCAGTCTTGGAAAATATCAATAACAATAGTAACACCCTCGTAATGATGAACACTCAATTACAACGTTGGTTTGGGATGGCACACCGGATGGAGTCATCGAAAATTAACGTTTCATGAGCTAAGTTATGTCGAAGATCAAGATACAAACCGCGAATAAGCGAGTCAGGGCACCGCGAATACCGGGAAATGCTGCGAATAAGATAGAATCCGCAAACACCGGGACCGCGAATACCGGGGGTTGTCTGTGTTGCGATACTGAGATGTGATTAAGATTTTCCAATAAGTCTGTTATGTTGATTTCTCCAGGTATTCGATGGGTATTCCATAGAAAAAGTTGTTACTTCGATGAGTGGCCAATGTAGCATAAATGGAAGGATCCACAAAATATTGCAAAATGATCTAGCTCCCACCAACCATGTGATAATCGACTTTTACTAGTGGTCATATTAAAGGTCTTGAAGAAACCTACAATTTGACTACTGATAAAAGTTGATTATCGTAGTACTCATAGGTTTTACATTCGTTACAAATTGAGCAGTTTCGTGAAAACGCCAAACTTTGAACTCAATTTGACAGTAGTACATTACGCGTCGAGTGCTGGAAACATTTTTCTCTTTCGAAAGAAAGGAAACTTTCTCGAAGGGAAAATGTTTCCGCACGGGACGCGTATGCAGTTTTATAAGTTTGTACGCAGAAACACGCTGTTTCTACGTATGGACGTATAAAATCATTTTTTTCCTTCGGCTCCAGACTTTCAGACCTGGGCGAATATACTCTTCGGTACAAATCCTATTAATTAGAAAAATAGTCTTGGTGGGACATTTAATTCTCTATTTCATTCAGCCAATTCAAAACAACCATTTTTGACTTTTTGTTGAAAGCGGCTTCACACGGGTGGCTCGCATATGCTTCCATCTGGACGAACCTGTGCACTAACTTGTGTTGAACTACTCCCTCAAGTAACGCCAAATATGTATAAAAAGTTCTGGAGGCGAGTCTCGAGCCAGATGCAAGCTGGAGGTTTGGTTTTACGAGTCGAAAATGGTCATGAGGAGTGCTCTCTACCTTCTGAAAAGCGATGGTGGCGCCTTAAGCGGTCAAATTGGTACATTGCCAATAAAAATTTTCAAAAACAAAGAGGAATGAGACCAATAGTACCGCCACCTGCGGATTATTTTTTTGCAAATATTGAAAGAAATTTCATCGAGATCGGTGCAAAATTGAGCCTACAAAGTTGCGGGGAAAATTCAACAACGCTATAAAAAAGTTCCCGCAACTTTGTTGGCTCAATTTTGCATCGATCTCGATGAAATTTTTTTTAATATTTGCAGAACTATAATCCGCAGGTGGCGGTACTGTTGGTCTCGTTCCTCTTTGTTTTTAAAAATTGTTATTGGCAATGTACCAATTTGACCGGTAGAGGCACCACCATCGCTTTGGACGTAGGCGAGAGCGAGGGGGATTTTACTTATTCTAGCTCTCACATGAGATGAGTGACTCAAATAGGTATACAAACATGTCATGCCGACTCAAAATGACCATCTTAACACGATCTTGTGGTCAATTGAATAACATTTCTCAAGTACAATTAGTCGCGTAGCTCTCATACAGTTTTGCAAAAAATGTGCTCTATTCATTTCATTTGAAATTCGTAAAATGAATTCGAGCAAGCCACTTTCAGAAATTAGAAGCCTGCATAACGATTTTGGACATTTTTTTGACCTTGTTGAAGAGCATCCGGAATTCGGTGATGTCACTCTTTGCATAGAAGAAAAAAAAAGAACTGTGAGCAAATAAAAGAATCCTATCAGTTAGGATTAAAGGGATTGAAGTTATGTTTACTCACAGTAGTATGAAACAGAAGAATGAAGACGTTATAAACATGGTCGATTTTAATTATGATGTTATGAGAGAACTTATTCCCTTCATTTACTGCGAGATAATTGGTAATTTGCATGAGTTAGGTATACATTTAATCATTGCAGCTGATGAGTATGATTTACCTGATCTGAAAATTATTTATAGCGCTCTAACCTAAAAATCGCAACGTTGACTATGATTTTTGGATTCTCGTGCTATAAAAGATTGTATGAGACTGCGTGCAGAAGAGTAGTTTTGTTACGAAGGACTTATAACACTCGCTTCGCTCGTGTCATGAACAGTCTTTGGTACAAAACTACCCATCTACGTGCAGTATCATAGTATACTATTGTGGGGAAGTTTTGATAAAACTCATGTCGATAACGAATGTCTGTCAAATTATCACCGTTGCAATTATTAGCCATTTTGATGAATTGGGATTGAAAGCTGTTAAATTTTAGCAGAGTGATGTACTGGAAGTAATGGAAACTATCGAATTCCAATATTTGGAAGAATTGAACCCAACTATTGAGGTTTATATGGTCATCAGCACGGTGAGGAAGTGATAAGCAGAGTGTGAAATATAGTAATTTGTTCCAAAGCATCAATGGCAACTAATGAATGTGTATCAGAAAATTTTTCAGTATTTCAAGAAAAAACGCGTGGCTTTGCTGTGTTCCAGAATGATTCATCAAAAAATGCAAAAGACACATTTTCACCATCTACTTCTTGATAATAAAATTTGAATCTATCAGGGCTATTTTCGTTCAGATTTGCTTCGAGACTCTGTGGATATAACACTGGTATTCATAGTCGTTATAACCTGAGAGTATGTGAGAGTTAAGAATTGATCCGTGGGTTATATGCGGCCACATGAGCAAAACATTTCGCGAGAACGCCTGTACGATAGGGACAGGCTAATTTGGCGCCACTCTTATCTCCTTGTCGCATTCACGGCTTATCGGCGTTCGCGCCAATTGTTTTGCTGATGTATAGCCGCAGCATTAGGCGCTGAATTCAGCCTGTATCCGGTGATGTAAATTTTTCTTCTGAATAAAAAGAGATTCGGAATAATAAAGGTATACTTTCAGCAAGAAGTGGAGTTTTTGGAGCTCTGCATAAAAGAGAAGAGTGAAGATGTTATAAACAAAGTAAATTTTAGTTATAATGTTATAAAAGAACTTGGATCCAATTTAATTACTGCGAAAAAGTTGAGGATTTGAATGAGTCAGCTTTGGACTTGATAGTTGCAGCTGATTTTATCAGGGACCTGTATTGAAAAATATTTGTGGTAATGCCCTAATTCAAAATCTATCTTTCCATCACAAAGATTTGTCAAATTTTTACTGTGACCGAAATTCACCGTTTTGGTGAGCTGAGATTGAAAGCAAGTAGATTTCTGCAGAGTAATTTACAACTAATAATGGCAACTGCAGATTTTGAGAATTCAAAAGAATTTAATCCAACCTTTTTAGCAGAGATACTTGGTACTGCAGCAAAGAAATAGCAGTTTTGGGAAAGATAACTCCCATGCATAAGCGTGAATAACGTACACGATATTAAGAATGGATACTTTATTTTGTCAGCCAAACATGTAACGTCGCATTGATTATAGAAAAATCACATGAAACTTTGCTAAGTATAACTGTTATACATGAAATCACAATTGTATTTAAAAACTTGTTGCAACCCAGAGAGGTTGTTATCATAGTAAATGCTACTTGTTGCATGGATTTCGATTGGTTTAGCATAAAAGTCTATATGAAAGCGATGTGAATGTGATGATATGAGTGACGTTTAACAATTGTCTCGGAAGCCATATTCATGGTCCATGTTGTCAAAAATAAAGTAACTTTCGTTCATGCTGATTCGAGATAGATGTTTCAATAGTATTGAGGTTGTAACTGCTTGAATGAAAGATTCAACCAGCTGGTCGAATGGGAAATTCAACCAAATGGTTGAATAAACTGGTTGAATTTTCGGGCAGGTTTCTCGTCCCCGACAATTTGGTTGAAGTTTTTCGAAAACATTCTTTACAGTGTAGCTACATAAATATGTAACCGTCAACTATCAAGAAATACGCAAGACAAACTTTTACATTTTGAATCTTCAACCGTTTAATTGTGCATATCAAATGTAACTTCGAGATACAAAGAGTATCAAATTCAAGAACATTTATGTGCCTAATATCCTTCGAGGAATTGATTTTGTCATGCACAAGATGAAAGCTCACAAAACTGTCGACTTCATCTTGTCATATTTTTTAACACAAAAAAAGAACACATGACCACTTCTGATCGCTTTTGATAAAAGTATAACTACTGCCGGAGGTAAAAAATATCCAACACTTCACACCGAATATACATGGTGTTCCAGAAGTGAGTCACCCCCACCTCATTTTTTTCGGGAACAATTGGGAACCGCGAGAAAACCTGGAACACGTGTCGCCTTATTTCGACAGGGACATGCCATGGTGACTTTGGTTTTGACATTTCAGGTCATTTTCAATAAGATCATTTGGAGATCAACGCCATCTTCGCGAATAGAAACACTTTCTTTTGACCCCGGATTCTAGAAGAGAATGAAAAACTATGAAACGTGGATCTGGAACATTTTTTATCCGACTTGACCTTGACGAGGTAAATAGGAGTCAATACAGGTGAACTTAACCTCAGTGGCTCCAAAGGTGAGTGTTATATCAGAATCTGTTTGGGACGAATGTTATTCATGACCAAAACGAGAATGAGCTAGAACACGGAAAAACCGTTGTGCAGTAAAATATACCGGGAGAGCACAGATGGCGCGGCGGCACCTCGTTCGTGATCTCGCGCAAACATTCATGCCAGGAAACCCCGAAATTCGTGAAGAGATCTTCACAAGTTCACAACAAAGGCGCGGAGCTGGAACACGAACATGTTCTCGCCGGACGATTGTCGAGGCGCGAGATCACAAACGAGGCGCCATCTGTACTCACCCTCTATACTTCACTGCAGAACGATTCCTCCGTGGAGTGACTTTGGTTTTGACCTTGTAGGTCATTCTCGAGGTCATTTGGCCTCAACTGAATTTCTTCAAATGAGATCACGTACCCGTTTTTACCTCGGATTCTGAAAAAGCGTGGAAAATTGTGGAACTTCAGTTTGGAAAACTTCTCGATCCTACTTGATCTTGGTGAGATAAATGGAAATAAATCAGAATTCATCACTGTCGAGTGAAATCAGAAAATATTTGAGACATGAATTTTATAGCTTTTTACACTTCTTCAAAATCCGAGGTCACAAGTACGTGTTTCCACTCGAAATAATGACCTTGAAAATAACGTTCAAGGTTGAAATCTACATCATTAGCTCGTTCTCCATTTGTTCATGAACAACTTTCATTCCGGATATTTCTCAGTATAACGCTCACTTTTAGAGCTAGAAGGGTTACTGCCACCTCCATTTACCGCACCAATCTCAAGGTGGAACGAAAAATTATTTGGATCATTTTCCACGCTCTTTCAGACTCCGTGGTCAAAGGAAGTATCTCCACGAGAAGAAATCGATTTGTCCTCGAAATGGCCTTGAGAATGTTCTCCAAGGTCAGAACCAAGATCACCATTGGATGTTTCGCTCAAAATAAGGAAACACGTGTTCCGGGGTTTTTCACGATTCCGAACCATTTTCGAGAAAACATGGGGGTATACACTTTTGGAACACCCTGCACAATACTTTGAAAAACACTATGAACCACTTCAGAATCAGTATTATGATTTATCGCTCCTCAAAATTTCTGTCAAGTCATAAACACTTTCAGAATTTATGAGATTACGCAGACTTGGATCTTTCACGCATATTTCTGATGGATCATGAAAGGCTCTTAATACATCCATCAAAATGTATACAGAGCGAAGCATTATTGCTGATGGCATTGAAAATTCTTTCCAAGCTGTATTTACCAAATTTGCAGCTCTGGACACAATTTTAGAATCAGGAAAGTTCATTTTGTGATTATTGGCGTCCCAATCTAATACTATAGAATTCCTCTCTTCCCAGAGTTTTAAGCCCACTGGAGTTTTTAGTTCAAGAGTCATAGAATTCTGTAATGAAATGAACAAACGTGATTTTTTCCAAATAGACTTTAGGGAGTATACCCTCAAGATTGAAGCAAACTGACCGTCATATTGTGAAGTGAATCCGACCAGTCTTCGATGCAAGCTTGACAATTACAAGCACAACCATAAGTCTCACTGTGACGGGCTTGCCTCTCCAATTTCGTATGTACGTGCCATATCGATATCGATTTGATGTATGAGGTGAGCTAGAAAAAGAAGAAAAGAGCGAATAAGTTCAATTTCAGACCGTATACAGCCATAGGTCGTGCGCACGATTAGGACAAAATATACTGATCAGACCCATACATTCATTGATTGATGTATAACCTCATAAGTAGTCTCAAGCACAGCTACCGCTCGTGTATTAATACAATCATTATACATCATTCCAAAGAAATATACGTACCTTTTCACCTGCTTTGATGGGTCGTATGGCGCAGACTACATACTGATTCTCATGAGAAGGATATAACTCAACGTTCGGGATGCAACCTTCCAACGTATGCAATGCTGCAAGAGGGAAAGTGTGGTTGCATGGGGCACCAAACTTGCAATTCAATTCGTGATCCTCGTCTGATCTATTTGGATCAACGAGCCTCACCTATGCACAAAAAGTTACATTTTTTCATCAATAAAATGTTTAGTTGATAATTTGTTGACAACTTTCTCTCAAACGGGTGATATTATGCTTACAATAGGACATCCATTGCCGAGAACCATATTGAATCTCAGTAACAGAGCGCCAATTAGAACAGCCTTATCATCTTTGATCAACTTTGTCATATCTTTGAAGTCATAAGTCTTTCCAAGAATTTTTGTAAACTTAGCGAGACCAACTAAAACAGTGAAGGTTGAATCGATACAATGTTGCCACTCAGTTTTGTCTGCTTCTCGAATGGTTAGAGTTAAGATACTCTTATAGTTTGTAAAATCTGTGCTCGTTAAAAAACTCCTGTCCTCTTTACCTGCAACAAACAAAAATACAGTCAGCATGTGGTTATGAAAGTAGTCGATTTTATTCTCATCTTCTTCTAACTTTCAGTGTTTGACTCATACATGCATATTTGAATGTTTTATAGAATGGTATTTGAATTTTATAATTCAAGTTCAACACGGTGCGATATTGATCATTCCAAAACATTTCAGAGAAATGATCATATGCATGGATATGGTAAGTGAACTCAACCTGCCCTCGGTACCCGACATGCCTCAATATACCGATCTCAGGAATGGACACTCGTTGAAGTGGTTTGGGCCGGCCTCGAATAATTCCTGTGTTTCGTAGGGGTATAAGTGAGATCTGCATTTTCTGCCATTGAAAAGCTGAGAAATCGCTGAGGAAATCGCGTTTAGTAAAACCGATGCCAACATTTTTTTATTAGACCAATCGTAACGTACTTTGATGCATTCAATTCCTTTCCTCAAGACTTCTAGCGAACTTGGAGCAATTTAATGAGCAAAGTACAGAGAATGTTTGCCGGCCAAAATTGGAGAGTATCCAGAATGCCACCATACTCGGTTATCTTGAAAAAGTTTGCAAAACGTGTTCATCGCATCAGAATAAAACTGCAAATGGTGATTTGGATTGAAGAGAAACTCTAAATGTGGGTGGTTGCTCGAAGGTAAAAACGATTTTATGGACTTTGCGCCGGTACACATTGTTTTAAAGGATGAGGGGATTTTGGCTACACCCTTGGGCGAAGTCGCGGTAAATCACTCTTAGGGATAATTGTTATAGCTTGGCTCTAGTTGGTCAAAATCTCATTGACCTCGGCGCATTTTGGAGGTCTTGAAACAAGCTTGGAAATGGGATAGGGTAAACGTCCCAATTACTGCGAGTTTTTCGGGTACCTCGAAATTGCGCACCACAGATTTTGGGTTTATCGGTGGATATCGAGCCCGGGATTTTTCGAGGTTGTTTGTCTACGTCTTGAGAAGATGTCACTAAATTTTTAGACCGATCCGAGTTAATGATAAATACTTATTGATGAGATCCCGAGACCGGAATGGTGCTCCTATTACTGCGTTTGAATTCCTATTACTGCGCGGGTATTACTGCGTTTCGCCTATTACTGCGTCCCAGTTACTGCGGTGGAAAAAATACGGGTTTGAACGGGTATTCAGCCGTTTTCCTCGGGTACCCGCGTATATTCTACAAGCACATCACAAGACATAACTGATTGTATATTTAAAATACGTCTAGAATGTAAGAATTCGCGATATTCTTGCAAAGAGTGAGCAGCAAGGATCGCGCGCACTGAATTTGGATCGCACGCGGTTATTGGGGATGAACTATTGTCAAAACCGAGTTTAGAATGCTCCCCGTTTGATGATCCAGGAATCAATTTATTCCGTGAAATCGTGTCACGAGACGTTCAAAATGCACACGTATAGCTAGGTTATACACGCGAGCTCGCGGACTGTTTGTTTACATCACATCACTTTACACCAAACGCAAACCTCGCCACAGTCAAGAATAATAATTTCCCAGGGCTTCATACTCGAGTCATGCCGTTTTATGCATGATTTCGGTACATACTGTTCAATAAGAATCTCATATCAATCGAGACGGTTGTCAGGACAGCGACGTCGGCTGCTGTGCACATGTGATGCATCAGCACAGCAGCGCCCATATGCGTGTAGCAGACCAGACGACGACGTCGCTGTCCTGACAACCGTCTCGATTGATATGAGATTCTTATTGAACAGAATGTACCGAAATCATGCATAAAACGGCATGACTCGAGTATGAAGCCCTGGGAAATTATTATTCTTGACTGTGGCAAGGTTTGCGTTTGGTGTAAAGTGATGTGATGCAAACAAACAGTCCGCGAGCTCGCGTGTATAACCTAGCTATACGTGTGCATTTTGAACGTCTCGTGACACGATTTTACGGAATAAATCGATTCCTGGATCATCAAACGGGGACCAAAGAAGCATTCTAAACTCGGTTTTGACAATAGTTCATCCCCAATAACCGCGTGCGATCCAAATTCAGTGCATTTTCAACTCACGATAGCGTGCCCCGAGCGCGCGATCCTTGCTGCTCACTCTTTGCAAGAATATCGCGAATTCTTACATTCTAGACGTATTTTAAATATACAATCAGTTATGTCCTGTGATGTGCTTGTCGATAATATACGCGGGGACCGGGGAAAACGGTTGAATACCCGTTCAAACCCGTATTTTTTTCACCGCAGTAATTGGGACGCAGTAATAGGCGAAACGCAGTAATACCCGCGCAGTAATAGGAAATCAAACGCAGTAATAGGAGCACCATTTCTGACTCGGGATCTAATCAATAAGTATTTATCATTAACTCGGATCGGTCTAAAAGTTTAGTGACATCTTCTCAAGACGTAGACAAACAACCTCGAAAAATCCCGGGCTCGATATCCACCGATAAACCCAAAATCTGTGGTGCGCAATTTCGAGGTAGCCGAAAAACTCGCAGTAATTGGGACATTTCCTAAGGTATATCTGCAGTTCCGCGGAAACTCACTTCAACGAAACTTTGAAATGTCCGAGAGCAGGGCAAAAGTGAGCTTATGGGCTCGTAAGTTGAATTTTCTCGTGACTAACCTTACGTATATCAAGGATATAAACTACAAGTATTGGAATTTGATAAAAATTCTTACGTGTGGAAAGCCAAGAGCTCAATTCTAGCGATCCGGTCACGGAAACGACAGTCATGGAAATGAGATTTCATGTTTGATCAGTGAATAGGAATCGGGGATTTAACGGATCTCTCATTCCGCTTAGCATGGTCTTTTGCATACCAAATACTCACAGAAAGTCGAACGAGGAGTTAGATCATCGATGTTTTGACCGTGTTCCGAGATGTCCACGGGATTGACACTCTTACTTACTACGCTATTTTTTTTTCAGAGGAAGGCAACCCGACGGTTTTCGGAGGTGAATCGGACGATGTTCGTACCACAACCGTTTCATAGTTTGGAGAGTGAGGAGATCAAAATGAGCCCATGAGTGAAAGCTTCCAAGTCGATAGACGCTCTCGCGCAACACATCATTTCAAAACCGTAGTTCTGGAGCAAATTCGGGGACAAAATGTACACACAGCGTTGGGTGTGTAAACGACCCAGTTACGACTCTTGAACTATGAAAATAAGTTAAAAAGATGGTCGAATGGGATCTCTTTTTATGGGGGAATCGTTGAGAAGCCGTGTATCGTTGCAATGTGCACTTGAGTACCGAATTTAGGATCACGGTCATGACACGAAAATGACATTTTTACCCCTAATTCGCACTTTCTGACCCTTCAACCAGAAGTTCGGTTAATTCCAACTTCTGTTGAAAAGAAAAAAAAAAAACAAGAATTCATACAAGAAATGTGTTTGGCACAACCGGTTGAGAACGTGTGGATGCCGCAATAATCCGAGATACGTCGGGAGCAAGTTTCCGCGGAAACTGCTCATATCCATTGAAAAATGTTGAAGTGGGCCAGAACTATTGACAAAACGGCTTGAGCGGGGGGGGGCATGTTAGGTACACTTACCTTATTTACTCAGAATGAAGTGAGGCAACATCAACATCTGAAGAGCTTATATTCAAGTTTTAGATTCAAAAAGTGCCTTATCCTTGATAAAAATTGTCCAACTCGATGTAATTTAGAATCAACTATCAAAATTGGCTTACAATGCGAAAAGCTGTAAATCTGCATCACTGAATCTTGCAACTCACCTGAAGGTTCACATTGACGACATAATACATCCAAATCAACCAGCAATTGTTCGATGCTACCAGCTTCTTTCAATGCCTTGCAAAAAACGCTCACCAACATAGGAACTCTTGGGGTCCAATTTGGCTTAAAAGGTATTCTCATGCACAAAAGAGCGAAGCAATCTAATTCGTGGTATTCCTCCCATGCTTCATTCTTACATTTTTCGGAACAATAAACATGTAATGAGCAAGTATTACAAGGTACGGCTGTCCATAAATGATTGTAGCAATTATTACAGTAGTGATGGACTCTGAGATCGTCTAAAATATTAATGTATGGCTTTTCGGCTAAGATTATGTCCCCAGGATCAAAATCTCGAAGAGCTACCAAATGCCTGCCTTGAGTCTCAGAATATTCAACTCTAATTGATTTTTCAATGCCCGCTTTTTTTACTTCTTCTATAAGCTTCAATGCCTGTGTTTTGCGCTTCTCTTCCCTGGGTATGTCTAATTGGTTTTTATTGATTACAACTTGCGTTTTTCGAATCAATTTCTCAAGAATAGCCTTCCCTTCTTCCGAGCCCTCAAATTTCGCCACAATGAATCTTGCTTTCTCCAGATAACTCCTGTTATCCGACGAGCCTAGCGATGTTAAGCATTCTACTTTCCTACATAACAACTTGACTTTTAGAGATATAGATTCAACTATCTTCAGGACTTGATCAATTTCTGATATGCATTCTTTGTACTTCCGCATACGTTGTAAAAGAGCTGTCTTGTTGGCATAGGCTACTATCAGCTGTTTTGAGTCGATTGGGGCAAGAGAAATACTTTGATCATACAAAATCATAATCTTGTACAGTTGATCAAAGTCCAAATGTTTGTCTCGGTAAAGAGTATTTCCTTCAGACATTGCTCTCTCCGAGACCGTAACATCTTTGAGAAGTGGTAAGATATTTTTAAATTTCTCTATACATTGTTTTGCAAACTTGTTCATGTCTCGTTTCTTCATATTTCTGATAAAAGTAGTTTTGAGGTCTTCAATCTTCATTGGTTTTGGAATCATTGCAACGAATTAGCGCCTAGAAAAAAATAGAAAGAATTAATTTAAGAGTAGGTTGAATGAATGTTCAGGGTTGAGATCTCTTGATTCTCGTATCGTCTGTAGACAGCACCCACAAGATTACGATTTTTGCGGTAGAGTTGCAAAAATGGGTAACCGGCCGAGCGAAAACAGCTATTATATCTTCTAAAAACTACCCGGGCCTCTCCGTAATATATTCCGATGGTTGAAATTGTTTCACAAAATATCAAAAAACAAGTTTGATTCTGATCTGATTCGATGTGGTTCAATTGTAGTCTGGTCAGAATCAAATTCCTTTCTTGATATTTTCTCCAAACTTCGGCTATTGAGACAATATCATCGACTTCATTGTCGGTGAACCAGTTTCTATTCCACAAAAAAAAAAAAAAATATTGAATGAATTTGACTTCGAACACAGAAACAGATTACTTATCCCTTATATTAATCCGCAGTACAATCGAGAAGTCAGTCGCATCGAAATTTTGCGATATCTCGTAAGTAGTCTGTTATTTTGCAAATAATCAATGATGACAGAAATCGGAAAAGTAAACATCAACATAACCAGCAAAACTGAAAGATTATCGTTACAAGAGTAGTCGAGGGGTGCACCAGTCGAGGCCTTACGGTTGTATTCTCAAGTTAATAAAGTAGCAATGCAATTAAATACCACGTTTGACTCGCGAGCTTTGTGATTTTGCTTGCATACGAATGGTGAAATTATTATATTAACTATATCATGATGTGGATAGAATTAGATGGAGGTTGTGGAGACAAATTGTATAGATTCGAGTTGAAGAGAATTTCTTCTTCTTCTACTTCTTATGGTTGACGTTGAGAAGAAATCATTGATGAGGAGCGAGGTAGGCCGAGACATTATTTTTCTACAGTAGCTCAGTTTATTGTTCGTGTCAGAGCATCACAAACACACTCCGCGACCTCTTTCTCGCTCAGTCTCTTGAAATACTTGAGATATAATTGTTTTTCTATCATCGACGCTTCCAGACTCATAGCAAAATTATTTGCACTACTGACGACGAGTTGAAAATCAAGGATGCTATGTGGGCGTGTAGCTACATTATTAAGTTGCTGGACAAGTCCATTTTGAGGACATCTGATGAGGACCACTGAATTTAAGAAACTATTTACACTCCCATACTCGCACTTTTTGTGTTTTCATTACGTGTATCACCAGGATGAGATCTCAATTGTATTCAAGTTTTTGCAGCTTCATCAGAATGTTGCTTGCGTGATTGGTATGGTAACTTTGCCGAGATCAATTTCAAGTCAACAGCGCGCCGATTTAAAATGCAACCGACAAATTGGTGTTGCGAAGCGCTTTTTTATCGTCGAAAATTTCTGGAAGCGATGCGTATGTTGAGGAATAAGAGCCCAACCCAGGGAAATGCACATTCACAAAGATACTCTAAATATAATTGCATACGTGTAAAAGCTCATCCGCACCAACGACCGTTACAAGATATCGGGATTCAATCATTTTTCACAAAAACATGTTTTCGAGAATAAGACGGCCAGTAGTGAAAATCTGTTACATACAAATACACCCATGAAACTTTTCAAACATACTGTTTGACCAAGAGTCTTGGATGGTGATTTGGATCCTCCCGAACTCACCAAAGATCGACAAATATCAAGATCAATATTGAAGTCTACGGCGTATCATCCTCATTTATTCTAAAATTCAACTTTGAGCGACTATCAGCGCGCTTGCGCGCGTGTCGAGTTCTAGTACATTCAATTTTGTCGGACTCTTTGATATCAGCTCATGATTATCTTTCTACGCAAAAAGATGCGAGGACAAAATTAACCCGAGAATCAGGTGCAAGCTCACACACGTTTGTCAAGTTTGATCGAAAAACTGTCTTATAACCCTACTGGACCTATGTGATAAGGGGTATTTTCTACACGAAATAACTCCAAATAGAGGAGCATTGAGTTTCGCGGCCACAGCCACTCTTCTTGTTCAGTGTTGTGAGATCTATTGTTACAGTGCACTCAAGAAAAGTTTGACCGAGAGCTGAAAGGTCTCTTAGTGCTGCAACTGCTACATTTCTCTGATCTCTGGGCCCTCCTTTTCTAATCCGGTCGCTTGACTTGTCTTTCGCGGTTGAGTTGGGGAGAAAACTGAAATATGTCATTTGCGGCTCTTTCGTCACGTACGACGAGATACCACGGCAACCAAATCTCGATGAGCAATAATAAATTGGGAGTAGTTCGGTCCTTAAAGCATTAGACGGATGGATAATTTGGTTTCCATATACTTTTCAGCGCGTGTCCGCTTATTTTGTCCGATCAAAAATCAAGGATCTCAATATGTTTTTTACAGATAATGTGGATTTTTCTACAAGCCACTCCATATTAGTGAAGATGAGATGCTCGGAGATCCATTGCATGGTGCATAATTTGGCAGGACGGGTGATCAACAGTCTACCTGACTCATTGAATATGATTTCATGAAATATTTGGGCGTTATAGTCCGTGGTCTAGATATCTAAATGCTTGTCGAATGGGATACCTCGGGGAGATAATTGATAAAGGTAAGGTTGGACTAGTGAAACTTAAATCCGCTTGGGTTGCCACCCTCACCCGGGGCGTTATCGAGATAATTAGCCTCAAAATCGATAATTTTTCGATGCGACTTGTCAGAAAGATATATCAGGGTCTCGACGGATTCTCAAAGAGTAAGATATGTAGAATCGATAAACAATTGGGTTGCCAGGCCTACCCGGGTCGTTTCGAAGGTTGCCAGGGGCAAAGGTCTCATTGAATACGCTACTCTCGCTCATAACTCGACAACTACGCACTCGATTGAAATTTTGTTAGGAAACTTTTTTCTTAATCTTATTGATATCTACAAGTTGAGATAATTTTCTTATCTTTAGACTTAATTGATTCGACGTCATGAGGGTTTGGAAATCGAAACATCGCATTACGCTCTACTAGTTCAACCTGGTTGATTATAGAAGTTAAATTCAAACAAATGGACTTCTACAACAGGCCAAAAGAAAGCTAAGGCACTCAGCTTTCGATTACTGGTGGTTCAATTAACTCATAGATAATGATAACAATTTCTGTTCCTCCGTTTTTCAGAGGAAAAATCCCGCTTTCGGGGTTTTTCGTTTCTGTTGGGAAATGATGTCGAGGTGATCCCGAAACATACTCCAGAGGAATTCCTGACGTTCACGCAACTTGACCTTTTTCGCCCTTTCGGCTCACCGTGTAGCGTATTCAATGAGCCACCGGGTCCGGCTCGGCGCTGTGTCCGAGACCGATTCGTGACCTTTGCCCCGGGCAACCTTCGAAACGACCCGGGTAGGCCTGGCAACCCAATTGTGTATCGATTCTACATATCTTACTCTTTTCGAATCCGTCGAGACCCTGAGGTATCTTTTTGACAAGTCGCATCGAAAAATTATCGATTTTGGGGCTAATTATCTCGATAATGCCCCGGGCGAGGGTGGCAACCCAAGCGGATTTGAGTTTCACTAGTCCAACCGTACCTTTATCAATTATCTCCCCGAGGTATCCCATTCGACAAGCATTTAGATAGCTGGACCACGGACTATTACATATCCTTCAACTGAGCGCAGACAGTGAAAGCGTGATACTTTGCCTAATCAATACCATGAGTCGCGGGTGGATGTAATGAATAAGTTCATATGTCTGTGGGGTAATGACATTTTATTTAAAAAATTACTGATGGATTCATCTCCGTGACTTGAGATCATGGTATCATAGCCATACATAACATTATCATCAATGTATGGTAGTATAACAATGACACTCAAAATTATTGACGTACCGTCAACCGGGGTAACTTTGGGGCAAAAATTGCATTCTTTTCCTTAAACCTCGCGAAACTTGCACGTCTTATATCAGAAGTGCATTGCATCTGTGGTCAATCAAAAGCTTACAGTTTTAGCTTTCGATTGCGGTGATTATAAGGTCCATTTGGACATATCTGGTTGGATCGGATTAATAGCTGATGAAGGCCCTCGCGCCTACGCAAAACATTGTTTATGCTTGTCCCAAGTAGAAGGAACCGGTATTAAGGCCTCAGGATCATCTGCATAGCCAACTGTGCGTGATAACCACTCTTTCATGGGTTGTTCCAAGGTTAGCCCGGTTGACGGTATATCATTCATTCAAATTTATACTGATGAATTAATCATATTCTCAAGCAGTCAAACAGTTTGTCAAAAATGTATACCAGTTAATTCAACCTTAACTTACTACAACATGTATTACTTTGATGACACCGAGATTTGCACAGTCTATTATATTTCAAAAAGTTGGTGGGCCTTTTTCTGCTAGAACTTTCCTTCAAATGCATTATTCATGTCCAACTTCCTATCGAGATTATGTTCCATTGTGAAGGTCGTTAAGGTAAAAGCACCAGTACCGGGACACCGCGCCGCGAGGCAGGTATATCGGGACAGCGACATTGTCACTCAATAATAATGACTACAAATGTCGAATTCTTACTAGAGATAGTTAGTACCCACCGCAAGTACTTCATCTAAAATTATATAAGTCTTTTGACGAGTTGAATCCATGAGAAATGTGACGAGAGAATATTTACGCGATGGCACTAAACGGCGTCTGCTGCAGCATAAAATCGCAGACTCGCGAGCCTTCGATGCGGCTCACTCCAAAACTTGGGACTTGCAATAAAATGGCGCGAATACAATAAAACTGTCCGGGTTTTTTACCATTTGTTTGTAAACACCGTGAATTTGAGTTTTTACATAGATTTGGTGTGATTTCTCTATTTACCTTTGAGAATTTAGGTGTCCCGATATAGGTGCCATATAGGCCCGAGTATTCTATAGTTGTACAGTGCATTTTTCTATCAAATCGACCATTTTTCCGATAATTACGCCCGAGAAAGTGGTTATTATTGTTGCGGAGTACTCAAAGTTCATGAATAATTGGGTGGTATACCTTGGTTATCGTGTTTAATGAATTTCCTCCCTCACGTGAATTCTAACCTCAAAGTACACAGGCCTGCAAGCAGTTACATATAGGTATGCCGTGAGAGACTCGTACTGTAGTAATATTGGGCATATTCTCTCAGTAAATTGTATCAGAATGAGCACATATTCATCTAGAATCCTGATTCTAGCATCATTGATATCTCACACTTGAGATTTCTATTTAAAAATAGCCAAATATGTACACAAACAATACGATTTGATGCCGATACAATTCGAGTGTATCGACGTGAATTATTATTACGAGGACTCTTGAGAATCATTTCAGAGGCAAGCTCTGGTCTACTTGCCACTATACGTTCAAGAATTTTGCATAAAAAATTATTCCAACGCCAAAAATTCACTGTCCAGGTATAGGTTCCCGCTGTCCAGAATTAGATGCCCTTCGGAAACCCATGTCCCGATATAGGTGGAAATCACTTCTTTTCGTATTTTATTCCTCCTGGCGATAATTTTGGGACTTTTTAGACGAAACAAATTGGGATAGAAAGAATTTCGCCTACACTTAACGATAGAATCATTGTTTGGTATGAAAAACGATATTAAGATACCATAAAAACGGTAAAATAGCGACGTCCCCAAATGGCTGTCCCGATACTGGTGCTTTTACCTTACATAGGACTCGATTGCAAAAGCTGACTGATCCGACTAACAACAATGACAATCGATGATTGAATATGTTTTACTGACACAATCAATATAGTGGTGTAGAGCATTGGGCCTGCATCCGAATCAAAAGAGAGGAAAGGAGAGAAGCTCGTTCAATGCTTTGACTGACATTTCATGCTTTCACTGAGGCCTGCTCGTCATTTCTATGAGATAACTAATGAATGTGTGAAATATGGACTCAATTCACGTTTTGACTGAGCGCGGCAGCGATTTCATGAAACCACTAGATATTTCGCATAAAATATCTGGTTCAACGCTTTAACTGTAACATATACACCCATAGTTAAGAGGTCGGAGGATTATTCACGCGTCCTAGGCGTGGCAGATCTGGATTGGTGGTCACCCGTTCGGATAAGATTACCACCGATACATTGTTTAACCTGGATTTCCTATCGACGTGACAGTCGGAATACAATCACTTATTTGAAAAAATTCAATCGCCCGGTTGAAAAGAAAATTCAACCAACTTGATGAAAATTAACCAGTGTGGTTGAATATTCAACTAACTGGTTGAAATGTTGGTCAAAAATTCAACAAATTGTTTACAGTGTAGATCACAGAGCAGGGAACAATGATTCCGGTGTTTTTTTTATCCCCCCGGTTACCTTGTGAGTTGGTACGCATAGAATTGAAATGAAAATTAATGCAGTTCCCTTTTATTAATCCGCAGTACGATCGAAAAGTTGGCGGTATCGCAATTTTGCGATTATCTCGAATTTTGAAATATCAAGTTTGAACAAACGAGTTAGTGTGTGCAAAATTGTTGTTTGTTTACAATATTCCATTCAAATTCAATGGACAAAGAAAATATAACCAAGAATTCAATTTTCAACATCAATGAATTGTTGATTGGTGGTTAAACATAAATATAGAAAGACGAGAGTAATGGACCGGAATAAGTATTAAAAGTGAATGAGCTGAGCTGGTAAGTTAACTTAGATCATCACAATATTTTTCGATCGACCATGTTACTGATCGCTTTATTATTCTTTCAGTCTAGAAATGTCAAGAAATCCTGATGAATTTCCGGTTGTGTAATGGTCTATATTATATATACAATATACAATATTCATTTCTTGCATGTCAACTACACATCAGATGTGGACCTAACTGATACGATTCTTGAACGAAGGAGTGATGTGATTGACACTGATGTTGAGACTCTCACCCCAAATAGAATAAGATCATTAACGAAGGTGGTAGAAATTATGCAAGGAACCAAGGCCTCAGCAAGGTCAGTAAATTACTTTTTCTGTTCAGCCCTTATTACTGATTCCAAAATGAAGCGTGTTAACGTCATTTCCAGTCATTCCGATTTTTGAGTATCAGTTCTATTTCAAATCAAGAAGCGATATAGTTTGAGCATTAGTGGCATCTTAAATCTGATCATTTTTTTGCTCTGGGCGAGAGTATGCGGTAGAAAAAGATCTTCCACAAAAAAAGAATTGGAAGGAGTTTCTGTGATCAGCAGAAAAACCCTTCTCGTACCCTGCTTGTGATCATCGTTTCCTGCCCGTATGCGATCTCATCACAAGTGTATAATCATACTAACGAAAAACTTGGATGGCTAAGTTTTTGGGATCCGTTGGATTAATGGTTGATTTCATCTTAATTACAGTACAATCGATCGCTGTAAGGAATACATAGAGAATATTATACGCGTTTCGTCGAGTATTTGGCTGTTCAAAGTTCGAGAGGAGGAAAGTCGTTGGCAGTCGATGATAAGGTAAGAAAAGTGATAGTAGGGGTGACTTTAATATTTCAAAAAAATTCGACATCAACGTTTGCAGATTATTAGTCTGTGTTGTATCGAGATTTTTTTCCACTCTTTTCTTCGTCTCCCAGACATTGATTCAATTTGTTCGAGTTCACAGTCAATGTAACTGCTCTTCGTTATTGTTTTTGCCATTGAGTCAAAATTTCTTCTACTTGCATGTGACAACCAATGTTTACCCCACTATATCATGCGATTATCTCAGATAAGAATCTTTTCATCCAGACCTACCGGATTTGAACTACATCATCGTTTTTTTATTATTTACAGGATGATATTTGCAGAGGACATCTGCAAACCTTCGAGTTTGTGAACTTGTGACTTTTTTAATTTTGATATGACATCAAGTGCCCTATAAAAATTTTTGAGTCGTCAGTTCTGGCAAATTTCGAATCTGTGATCTTTTGACTTCTTGGATTTTGATTTGACGCCAAATACAACCCCATAAGAATTCTTGACTCATGAATTTTGACTATGAAAATTTTATACACTGCAATTTGACCTTCGACTGTTTGCCATTCAGGATCAGTAATAGATATCCACGTTTGGAATGTCTGCGACGAAAGAAACTGTGAAAAATGAAAAACCCAACAACATGCACGCAGAATAGTCCTTGATGAGCCCGTAGAACTCTCTTTGCCAAAGGAACCCGAGATCAGAAAAAGATAGTGAAAAAAGTTACTCCTCGAAAAACTCATCAATTGAATCAACAACTGATTCAATGTCTATTCCCGGAATTTCAATATGCTCTGAATGTTTACTCAACAGTGGTTGGTAATAATTCCACTGTTTCAGGAAGATTTGAAGTTATGCAAGCAAAGAAACATGCACGCGTCATTGTGTTGGATGAACCCATGCAATTAGGTTCATTCGATTATGCTGTTCGGAGCGCTCCGAACTAGCATAATCGAATGAATCTTATCTTTGACAAAGCCAGATCCAAGAAAAATCACAGCCAGTCACGAGAAAAAAATTCCTGGCATTGTTCACGAACTAGATCGACTATTCACAATTGATCAAGAGGCGCGGTAGCGCCTCGCTGGCGAGTATGAGCAGACGAAAAATCGAGCGAGGCGCTGTGCCTATCTATACTTTGAATTGGGGTTTTTTAACCTCACACTTTTTTTCTACTTGGATTATTAGCCTCTTCACGTTGCTCATGGAGCTCTGCAATGCCTCAGCAAAGCCTTTCTAAAGCGATTCAGAGTTCTGTACAATTATTTTCTCAATCCGAGCACTGGACGCGTTTTATTCAGCACCGCAAAATTCATGCCTTCGCTTTACATCTCAGTTCGATTTCACCAGCCCCGTGCTTCGACTCGAGAAATATCGAAACGTCTCTACTACACTTGTGTTGGGTATGTAAGATGGTCGAGGAAGAGGGAGAGATAGAAGCGCGTGCGCAAGATCTTCCTGTCCGCTTGACATGAGGCTGTCTGCTGCGTACCGGGCAACGCAGGCACCGACCAGCTGGTTTGTCATCGCGGATAAATGAATTTTCGAATTATCTGAAAATCTCGTTGCATCAGATGTGGATACTCGAAACTAGCCACGACTAGAGGTGACGTAAAGATCAAAGCGCCATGCGAGAAGGACAGGGAGGAGAGATTCGTCTGCTTTGTTGTGCCTTGTGTTCGTCGCGGCTCCGCAATATTGCTCTTGCCTGTAGCTGCATGGCTCTCCAAATTGAACTGAACAAAATATACACTGATAGTAGTGTATTTTATGGAAAAAATGGCGGAACCGTGTGTAAGAAATTGTGAAGTGCGGTGGGGACAAGTGCTTGGAAAATTTGTGGTTACCCTTGGATTTTTATAACCAAGGAGTGAGATCCCCCCCCCCTCATTCACTTTTTTTTCAAAAGTAAAACTAGGCGAGTATGAGGTTTAGAAAAGGACCATTCATCTCCAGTACATCAAAACTTCAAATTTTATACGACATGGTTTAAACTCTTGGAAGGAATGAAATCTAAAAAAACCATGTCGAGTATTTTTTGAGCCGATTTGTCACGACCAACATATCATCACTGGTAGAGACTAGATCCACTTTCCTCCAATCGAATCTTTTTTTCGATTCGTCCCAATGGTGGTGGTTTGACAATTTCTTACTAGCTAATTGTCGCTGAAATGACCCGAAGTTTAGGTGAGTAGAAGAGGTACAGGGGAATATCGAAATAGAGGAAATATAACTGAGTTTAATTTGGTGTTCATGATGATTCACTAAAATCTCATATCATACTCAGTTATATTTTCTCTATTTCGATATTCCCCTGTATTTCTTTTGCTCACCTAAACTTCGGGTCATTTCAGCGACAATTAGCTAGTAAGAAATTGTCAAACCACCACCATTAGGATGAAGTGAAAGAAAGATTTGATTGGAGGAAAGTGGCTCTAGTCTCTACCAATGATGATATGTTGATCGTGACAAATCGGCTCAAAAAATACTCGACATGGTTTTTTTAGATCTCATTCCTTCCAAGAGTTTAAACCATGTCGTATAAAATTTGAAGTTTTGATGTACTGGAGATGAATGGTTCTTTTCTAAACCTCATACTCGCCTAGTTTTACTTTTGAAAAAAAAGTGAATGAGGGGGGGGGGTCATCTATACACGTTCAACATTTGATTCAAGTAGTGAATCAATAGTAGTTGAAGGTAGTAAAAATTTTTACTGTCTTAAGACAGTAACATTAATAGCAAATTGGAACGCAAGCAAATTTCTACTGTAAACTCTAATCCAATATATCAGTGACATATATAAGCTAAATTTTTCATTCAAAAATCAATCTGTTAATATTAGTAAGCGACATGTTGATACAGTGACTTTATCAAATCTTCATTAAAGACATACACTGCTATCTTTCATTTCATTTTTTTTATTAAAAATTGAACATTGAACGATCAGCGCGCTTGCGCGCGTGCCGAGATCTAGTTGGAATTGAATTCACGGATCATTATGACTCCAATGGGTAGTTTATTTAGGATAATACTACGACATCTAGTTTACTGTCCTCGTCAGGTCTTGATACACAACATTACACATGTACATAAAGACTTAACTCAACGGGGAACTGCAACTTATAGCGAGTGAATAATTACGAACATGGCAGATATTGGTCATCAAGCAGAATATTTTGTATCAATGTTTTACAATTCCGACTCTTTCAAAATTCCATTAATATCAAAAATACTCTCATTTTCCATCAGGTTACCTGCGCATATTTCTGACGGATCATGAAAGGCTCTCAATATATCCATCAGTATGTACACAGAGCGAAACATTATTGCCGATGGCATTGAAAATTCTCTCCAAGCTGTATCAACCAAATTCGCAGCTCTGGACACAATTTTAATATCAGGAAAATTAAACTTGTGATCGTTGGCTTTCCAATCTGATATTATTGAGTTGCGTTCTTCCCAAAGTTTCAGACCTATTGGATTTTTGAATTCAAGGACCATAGAATCCTGTAATTAAAACAGTAAGTATGATGTTCTCAAGCACTTCCCTAGTAGAAATCAAATCAGTGTAAACTGACTTCCAGCCAGTCCCCGGTCAGTTAAAACTGACCGGGAACTGACCAGTCTTCTGACGCATTTCATGGCCGGGGACTGACCGGGTACCCCGAGTTGCTAGCAAAATATACTGCGTTCAAATTGTCGGCTGCTACTCCTCTGCGTGAATACACAACTCTTGCCTGACCACTTCTCGCAAATTTTCAGCGCATGCACAAAATTTTTACAACTAGCTTCAATAGATCTGATAACGGTATCATGTCAGGCAATAATTTTTTCAAAACTATGAATTGAGTGATTTTTGCCTAAGCATAAACATCTCTTTATGCAATTAGCGAATTCGATTCCGCTTTTCCAGAGTCTCCGTAGTTTCTTAAGACACAAAAATCAGTACTTCAACTCAAATATATACATGTCATGCGCGCTAGGATCTGTAGTAAATTTATTTTGGTCTCCTGAAACATACGTATACGTTTGAGGGATGGGTACACACATTTTCGGAATTTCTACATTATCAGTGATTCTAGAGTTCATATCACATATTTTATCAAAATACCCATAAATACATCTTATACTGGTGATAAAGTGGCCATTCTGATAGCTCAGATACTCAAAATATCAAACTTAACCTCAAAACAGCACTAACTACCAGAATTGAAGTTGGCGCATACTCTATCGATGAACACATCTGTGCTTGGGGGTATGTATTCAAAGGGTCAGAAGGCAACTTTATGTATTCAGATAATGGTGAGATTCTTCTTTGATGGTGATTTGTTGATTAATTCTCATTGATTTACTGTCAAATTATAAATGAATTGGTCATTTTATTGATGAATATCAATCCAGAATTCATAACAAAATGGATTCCATCATTATCTCAATACAAATATTTGCCTTTTGACCCTTCGAATACATACCTCCAAGAACAGATATGTTCATCGCAGAGTATGCGCCAACCTCAATTTTGGTAATTAGTGCTTTTTTGAGGTTAAGTTTGATATTTTAAGTATCTGCTGAGCTATCAGAATGGCCAATTTAGCACCAATATAAGATACATTTATGGCTACTTTCATCATATATGAAATATGAGCGCTGAAATCACTAATTGTGTAGAAATTTCGAAAATGTGTGTACCTTCCCCTCAAGTTGTTGTTGACATAGATAAGATTTCGTCCTGCGTCACCGATGTTCATGATTATGACTTTAAGTTGAAATTGTATTTTGTCTAAAGCTATTATTTTTTAGAAAAATTGAATATAAATATTTGGATATGGTAAAGATTCACCCACTATCCTTTCTATCACGAAGACAGAGCTATAAATTCCCTCAGAATCCCGCTTCAAAATTCCAAACGTCTCACATTTCTTTAGTAACTCGGGGTGCCCGATCAGTCCCCGGCCATGAAATGCTTCAGGACACTGATCAGTCCCCGGTCAGTTTTAACCAGGGTTTGACAAATAACGCTAGTTTCGTTATGGTGCGTTATTAACGAAACCATCGGAGATCTGTTATGATATTCGTTATTTCGTTAAATAATGGGTAGAATTCCGTTATGTTTTTCGTTACGTTACTGGAATAACGTTAAAGTCATAACGAATTGAATTTCGTTTCGTTATGAGTTTCGGTATTTTTAACGAAACGTATAACGAAATTCATGTGGATAACGTTATTCGAAACTAACGAAACTAATAACGAAATTGAGTAACGTAATTTCCAAGACATTTCGTTAAAGTTTTCCGTTACGTTAACATAACGAAATTCTTTTCCGAGTTTCGTTACGTTATTTTTCCATTATATTCACAGCCGCTAATGAATTCTGACAAGGGGAGTTCAAGGGGTTCGGTAGCTGAATCTGGCTGAAACTCTGAGGATCATCTCCTTTTGGCACCAAAAGATGATACCCAAAGCCGCAGAATCTAACGCTCAAGCGTTTCCGAGCTACAGGCCACAACCCATGCATTACAGTATATCTATATATGTGGGAAAATGGTCTATATAGATATACTGTAATGCATGGGTTGTAGTCTGTAGCTCGGAAACGCTTGAGCGTTAGACTCTGCGGTTTTGGGTATCATTTTTTGGTGCCAAGAGGAGATGATCCCCAGAGTTTCAGCCAGATCCAGCTCCCGAACCCCTTGGACTCTCCTTGTGAGTGAATGCAATATCACCCTCTCTGAAAATGACGGTATCTCGGATTCTATGCGTCGTAGGAGAATTTTGAAAAAAGTATTTCCGAATACTTCGTTGACTAGTTGTACCCACCAACCTAGTATATCTCTGGCGCATTAGGAATCAGTCATATCCGATCTTCTCTATTTAAGGCCCTCGTGGGGCAAAAGTTCGTCCTGATCACTTGGCGAAAGAAAAAAAAAACGAAAAAAAATACAATTTCTATTTCGTTACGTTACTCGCGGGAGTAACGTAACGAAATCAATTATAATGTGAATAACGTTACTCGAACACCGTAACGAAACTCCAATACTTGAATTTCGTTTCGTTATTAATAACGTTATTCACATATAACGTTATTCACGTAAGAGCCGAGTTTCGTTACTATAGAATAACGTTATTAATAACAAAACGAAATCCAAGGATTGGAGTTTCGTTACGTTATTGTATTACGTTAGTGACATTACGTTACGGTATTTGGTTACGTTATTCTAACGTAACGAAATTACCTCTTAATTTCGTTTTTTGTCATAATAACGTAACATAACGAAATCGATAACGCAATTTTGTTATGTTACTTGTCAAACCCTGGTTTTAACTGACCGGGAACTGATCAGTGTATTCAGTTAACTGGTCAGTTACTGACTGGACCCTGATTTCGATTTCTACTAGGGTTCTCGAGGTTTGATATCTAGATTAAGATCAACTCACCGTCATGTCATCAAATAAGTCTGTCCAATTTTCTTCGCAAGCTTGACAAGTACACGCACAACCATAAGTGTCGGTATAACGCGACTGCCTCTCCAATTCCGTATCCGAGTCCCAAATCGTTATAGATTTCATGCCTGAGATGAGCTAAAAAAAGAGGCGTCTAAATTACGATCAACCCGGGTATCATTTTGATTCCGGTATTAGGTCAACTACGGGATTTTTTCGATAAATTTTCTAAATCTCAAAGTGATATACTATATAGGAAATTATTCTGAATAATTGGGAGGAATGGCATTTTCGATCTAGTATAACAAGCACTACGAATCGCCAAATCGGTGCGGCAACTATAGTAAGCAATGACTTTCAATCAACCAAACTGACAGAATATTAACCGACATGTTTGTTCATTTATCAAACAGAAAAGGAATGGCGCACCCGGATAGTATGGCACTGTACAGTCGTCTTCTCTCCACCACTAATGGCCTATAGGGATTAGACATATTAGTCGGGTTGTCGTCATACAGTCGTTTTATAACCACCCGGTTATGAAAAATCATATGAACTTCAGTGCATACTCTACTATTCTTCTCTAAGGGTGTGTCCACAAATGATGCATATGCCCGCATATGCAGTGCACACTGCGCATATACACTGCACACGAGCACATGTGCAGTCCATCGAAGTTGAGCGGAGATTGGGGGGCTCAAATCAGAAAATTTCGGATTCGAACCGATTTTTGTCTTTGCTCCGTTTCCGGCTGATCTAAAATAGGAATCGACGAGTTCTGGTCCGTTTTGGCTAAAATTTGATGAGCTTCCCGTGTGCAGTGCATATGCGCAGTGTGTACTGCGGTACTGCATATGCATATTTGTGAACGCACCCTAAGATGGCCGCCTTGAGCAATAGATTTAGCATTGATTGCATGAGGCCGTGTTCATGATATTGAATTTGTAACACTCCGCGGTCATCAAATGTTCATCGAATCCATGAGTCCTGGAGTGCAACGACAGGCTCAAACGTGAGTGCTTAATAGAAGTTTAATAGCACCTCGTGTGCTTCATAAAGCGATTTTAAATGAATAGAGAGACAAAAAACATGAATGCAAAACTGAGTGAGCTTAGCCGTCCATAATCCAAATGCCCTATCTCTACTAACGCTAAACTCAGCTGTAGTTGTGAAAGGTTACGGTTCTAGGTATATACCACCGGTTTCAAGTTGAAGCTCCCCTACAATCTTTTTTCCAATTCTCTAAATTGAACTATTCGGCTCATTTTGATCGGTAAAGACTTCATTTGAGCTCATTTTGGAGTTTTCTCCGCGTATATAAAGATGTCTTTCTTCACTTTTTGAACTTGGATCAGATCTTCAAATTCTTAGCTTGCAAATATACCAGTTTTGATCATTCTCAACATGTTCACTGACGAGGAACACCCAGGGGTTGTGGAGCACGGATTTTGCTAAAACTCTGGGGATAGTCTCCTTTTACCACCAAAAGATGAAACCCAGATCCGCACTTGCAAATGCCCAATCGTTTTCGAGCTGCAGCTTATTAGCATTGCGAGTATATCTATATATATCTTTTTGGAAATGGGCCCATATGGGCAATACTAATGTCGTAGGCTGTAGCTTGAAAACTGTTGGGCATTTGCAAGTGAGGCTCTGGGTTTCATTTTTTGGTGGTAAAAGGAGACTATCTCCAGAGTTTCAGCCAAATCCGTGGTCCGCAGCCTCTGGGTGCTCCTTGTGAGATGTCGTTTTTTCATAATTTCATTTCGGTCGTGAACTGGACTCCCGTATTCCGGCAAATATGTCTGTATGAGAGTGAATTGTTTTCCACATCATTGCTCGTGGCTTTAGCGAAGTAATGCGACAACAGTTAATTGTCGTTGGCAGTATTTTTTGAAGCAGTACAAGTCGGCTGTGATTGAAAAATAGAAAATTGCGGGTCCCATCGGTGGGTCTAGCTCTAAGGTGATTCGGTTGCCGCTGGACTTTGTTCTCATTTTTTGCTTCGACATTCTTGCGATTTTGGCTAAACGAAGATATATCAAACACGAGTTGAGCAATAACAAACAGTGATTCAACAATTCACTTCAATCTTGGAAACAGCCATTTTCGAACGCTTCTTTACGCCACGACCAGTCCAAGCTATGATATTTTCTTTTTTCCAAGGAAATTTTCCGCAGAAACCAGCACATTTGTTCAAGAATGACGAAAAAAATCACTCTTTCATACACTGTGCGTGAATAGTATATTACGAAACTGCACATAGATGGGTGGTTTTGTACGGAGGACTGTTTATGACACGAGCGAAGCGAGTGCTATAAGTCCTCGGTAACAAAACTACCCAGTCTCATACGATATTTTATAGCACGAGAATCCAAAAATCATAGTCAACGTTGCGACTTTTAGGTTAGAATGCTATAAAGTGTACTTTGCGCACAATTTGGTGACTTTAACTCACAGTTTACCAAGCAGTATTTCTATACTCAATAGTAATAGTTCATTTCGATATAAAGGTGTAAGAGTATACTTCCGTACTGAACGCGGTAGTCCATTTGGGTGCTAGGACAATTTGTCTGTCGAGCAACGCGAGATAGACATGTCCTCCGATGCCCAAAATGGGCGTGCAAGCGAAGTACGGATATATTTTTTCATTACGAGAACCCTGAAATCACATTTGAATTGAACGCAGCATTTTTAGGTGAGAGTAATTAATAAACTTTTTTTCACGTCCAAGTGCTGGGTTCCCGGACGGAGGCGCAGGCGGGGGTTGGAATCATTACGAGGATGCAAAAAATAGATTCTACTTCCGTGTGTCGAACTATACTTTCCGATAAACTGTGAGTAAAAGCTGACAAACTGTGCGCAAAGTACACTTGCACGCACAGTGTCTCGAAATAGTATATTTTGCATCGAGTTACTATGAGGTTGTAGCTTTCTTTCGAGCGATTCGTTTTCCGCTCGAGCCGCAAGCGAGGGTCAAAATAATCGCTCGGAAGCGGGGTACTTCATAGTCCGGGCGCCCACGTATGCTCCCGTGGCCACTTTAAGCTCCACGCAGTAACTTGGGGTTTTCTTATGTATTTTGACCCGATGAATCGATTTATCCAGGTTACCAGCTCGAATTCCTGTGACGTCATTAGTTATTAACAATTTTTAGTGCAAAATTAGGGTTTTTCGTCAATATCTTGGAAAATATGCATTTCCCGGGCAAAACCCATCAGGAAAAAGTTGTAGATCACAAAATTTCCGATAGAAAAGGTTCTCACAACTTTCCCGGGGAACCCAGTCGTCAGCCTGTAAACGCGTGAAAAGCGTTCGGCGCGATTAACATGGGCTTATATGGGCGAGCATCGCTTCGCCTCTTAGATCGGATGTAGATTTGTTCTGGTGATTTTATTGAATAGTAACTAAGTGCGTTTCAAAGAGGATGAAGTTCACTCTATGCTGGTATCGGTAGGATTGAGATAAGTTTGGAGATTTCCGATTTCCCAGTGAAAAAGTGCAAAAATCAAGCCCCAGCCTTGGCGCACGGGAGCAAGTCCGTGCGGTATACGTACGTTCATGGAGTTTATAAACTAGCTTTTAAATGCTATCCAGCACCTATTATCGTACTTAATGAACTAGAATTCACCTGATAATGATTATCATGGAACAAATGATAACAATTTCCACAGAAAATTGACAATGTTTCAGCATCATCGTTACGCGCACATTATTGAACCGAAGACAAGCGTATATTTGAATCTTATATTGAAAAGTAAGATCATCTCAACCATAGGTGAACACTGTCAAGTTTTCCGAGGAAAATCAGCTCATGCTCAAGTTCTAGGGAATTTTGCAGGATAAAGTATTACTTTGGCACGGTCAATTATACTCAAAACTGGCGAGCTTTGAGTTCACGTGCGCATTGTCAATGCTGAGAGACTGTAAATTTTCCAAGGGATTTCCCGTGGAAATGGTCGTTAGCAGGGGAAACTTGTTCATGATAACAATAACAGGTGCCAAATAGCATTTAAAAGCTGGTTTCTAGACTCCATGTATCCAAAAGTATACCGCGGACTTGATCTCGTGCCCCCGATTCTTGCACTCTTTCGCTGGGAAATTGGAGATTTTCAAACTTATTGCAATCCATTCGATACCAGCATAGAGAGGACTTCATCCTCTTTGGAACGCACTTAGTGACTCTTCAATAAAATCACCAGATCCAAATCTACATCCGATCTAAGAGGCGAAGCGATGCTCGCCCATATAAGCCCATGTTAATCGCGCCGAACGCTTTTCATGCGTTTACAGGCTGAGGACTAAGTTTACCGGGAAAGTCGTTATGACCTTTCCTATGGGAAATTTTGTGTTCTACAACTTTGCCCTGATGAGTTTTGCCCGGAAAACGCATATTTTCCAAGATATTGACGAAAAACCCTAATTTTGCACTAAAAATTGTTAATAACTAATGACGTCACAGGATTTCGAGCTGGTAACCTCGATAAATCGATTCAGCGGGTCAAAATACATAAGAAAACCCCAAGTTACTGCGTGGAGCTTAAAGTGGCCACGGGAGTATACGTGGGCGCCCGGACTATCATGAGCGAGGCGCGAAAATTATTTCCGCATCTTTGTGATAAAGGACCCCGCTCCGAGAGGTAGGATTTTCGGTTTAGGTGAATTTTGTCAGGGGAAAAATATGTTGTAGAGCAACAAATTCTGAACAAAAAGTTCAATGGGCTCGAAGACGGAAAATGGCTAGTTTTTTTCAGGATAAATTGGATAAATATCGATAAATGGGAGGTTATGAGGTTATGGCACCCGCAGACCCTGCCGAGCATTCTTTTCATGTTTGTTACGTTAAAATATGAAGAAATGAACATTCTGGACCTATCCTCTATGACCCGCGCATTTCTCACAACAAAAAAGTGGTTTTCGGTACTTTTGACTTCTTTTTTGTTAGTCATTAAAAGCTATGCCAAACAAAATTGATGTGATCAACTCCAACGTACCTTAATTCATTTTTTTGGTCTTCGTCCCAACTTTAGAATGCTTTTTGCAGAATTGCGAAATTCGATTTTTAGCCAATTCTACGCTCATATTACGAGAAAAAGTGCAGTGTTCCTAATTTGCCTCCAAAGTCTTTTTCTAAACTCGTTCCTCACTCCATTCAAATAAATCAATCTCACTTTAAAAATTCAAAAAAGGGTAAAAAAAGCTACAAAATGAGCTAAAGTACGTCTTATTTGGAGGTCTGGGAGCCCAGATATCTCGATTATACGAAAAACCCGTATAATCTCATGAAAATAGGCCTCTTTTCCCTGTGGGGGCAAATTAGGAACACACTGTTGGAAACTCGCAAAAAATCTTCTTTCGCGAAAATCAAGATATCTCGGCTCCAATCTTATGAAATTGAACGTACTTTAGCTCATTTTGAAGGTCTTGGAACAAGCTTTAAAATGAGCCAAGGTACGTTGGAAAATATGGAGATGAGTTGAAATGACGAGCGAAACAAAAGTAGTGGGGGCAAATTAGGCACACTTACCTTATTTTGGAGTTGCTAAACACAAATTTAAGATAACTCAGCCTGCTCATTGTCTTGCGTGGACGGCTGCAGTAGTGGAGGCGCGAATTGACCGAGATCGAATCTCGAGAGCTAAGTGGGAGGGGGGGGGGTGTATCTCGAATATTTTGGAGTCGCTGAGAACGTTTTTCAGATTATGTAGCTTCCAAATCGTGGTGCGGGGCGAAACTGCGGATTGACCGAGATCGAAGTTTGCGAATTGAAGAAAGGTGTTCGTGGGGTATTTTGGAGTCGCTAAGGGCCTCGACAGGAAGTGCGTGATGCTCTCTCCTCCATTTATTCTCCTATCCCGTGTACAAGCATAGGCGCTGTAGTTGCAGTGGCCGCCACGGGCGCGCAATAGCACTACCACGGGGAAAGAAGGAAGCGCCTATGCTCATACACGGGGGAAAAGTGGAGAAAAAGCATTGCGCGCTTTCTGTCGAGGCCCTGAGCGTGAATTCGAGATCACTCTACTCCCGAATCGTGTTGAATGGGCGGCTGCAAGAGCGAGGACGCATGTTGAACTAGATCGAGCCGGAAAAATCGCGGAGGGTCTGTGATATTTCGAAATCGCTGGACGCAAATCTCACATCACCCAGCCTCAGAACCGCGTTGGGTGAGCAGCTGTGATGGTGTGTCCAATACACAATATGTTACAGAAGGTGTGTACATAGTGTAACCGGGGGGTAGCAAAAAAAAATAAAATGTAAACTTCATTCGTCCATTCCAAATTTTTTGTAAACCCTCGTGGTTTTTGTAACGCTCACGCAAAGTATGGCATTTGAGTGTAATCGCTAGACCTGTAATAATTAGTCATCTTCTGCTGTTTAGTTTCGCGTACGCGAGGCTGGACCTCGCGCGCGCGGGAATCTCTATCAGCGCATTGATTCGCGTATGCGAATACAGGCCCGTTCTACATAGGATGCGCTCACCGCGTGAGCGTACGTGCCTACGCTTGTGCTCTAAGCATTCAATGCAAAGAATTTCATGGAGCAGCTTTAGCAGTCGTTTTTTACTCAGAATTTTCCCAAGAGAAAATTCGGTTGATGATTGGTGGGCACCGAGTGACATTATCGAGCCATGAATAAATAGAAAAAATCAGCAGTGGTAGCTCCGCGAGCCGTTACGGGAGAAAATTCAGATTGAACAACGATTTTGCGATTTAGTATCCGGATTGTTGATCACCGTCTTACCTTGCGAGGACTGTATCTCTATTAGGCATCAGAAACTTGGCAAGAGTAAGATGAGCAGTCACCAATCCGGATACCGAATCGCAAAAACGTTGCTTGATGTTTTTCTCTGATTAATTGCCGAAAAACACGAGGACAATTGATTTTTTGGCTCGATAATGTTACCCGGGGCTCACCGATCATTGAACAACTTTTCACTTGTGAAAATTTTGAGTAAAAAACGACTGCTAAAGCTGCTCTATGAAATTCCTTGCATTGAATGCTTTGAGCGCAAGCGTATGTGAGCACGCTAACGCGCTAAGCGCATCCTATGTAGAACGAGCCACAGGGATCTCTCGCGTACGCGAGGGATCCCTGTATTCGCGTACGCAAATCAATGCGCTGATAGAGATTCCCGCGCGCGCGAGGCCCAGCCTCGCGTACGCGAAACTACACAGCAGAAGATGACTAATCATTCTACGTCTAGCGTTACACTCAAATGCCATACTTTGCGTGAGCGTTACAAAAACCACGAGGATTTACAAAAAATTTAGAATGGACGAATAAAGTTTACAATTTTTTGCTACCCCCCGGTTACATTATGTACACACCTTCTGTAACAGATTAGCTCCCTAATAATGATTACTTCCTGAGATAGAATCTGATCATGAGTTGTAGCACGAATTATGGCATCAAAAGCCACACCACAAGCGTACGCCGAGTGTCTTTATTGACCGGGGCATCGAACAATATCATACTTTTCGAAATTACGATTCGCTAGCGCTGTAATCACAATTCTCGATGATGGAATAGACCACAAATCTTTTCGGGCGTGAATCTGAGAGAGGGTGGCGACTACAAGGAGATTCGAGTGCTGCATCTCTGTCATGGACAATTTTACACGCAGAATCTCATCTCATCTTGCGAGAAGCTTGACTACCATACGACGACCATGACCATGGCGTGATTTGATAGCAGCCGGATTGGGTGATGACTTAGCGAGCGTGATCTTAAAATCTCAGCTCTATGATCAAAAATCTTGAGAAGCAGTCAATTTTCATAGATTGACGGGCGTAAATTTAGATCTCAATAGTAGCAAGGAGGAGATTTGAGTGTCCTCTCGGCGAACCTGAACATATCCACGGATCGGGTCTGATCTCGAGTTGTGGAGAACCTTACGTTATCCGGTTTGCATGACACGAGCCTCGCCCGACTGTGTTTATTGGATGGAACATCGAGCAATATCCTAGTGATTGAAACTCAGATCCTCTAGCTGTGTGACCACAATTCTCAACGACGGGATGGACATCGAATCGTTTCAGGCAAGAGTCTAGTAGAGTTGTTGGTGGATGCACGGAGATTCGAGCGTTGAATCTCTATTTTGACTGTTTTCACAAGCTAAATCTGATTTCATGTACCGAGAAGTATGGTGACCATACAACCGCCCAGAACAAACTCGTGATCCAATAGCCTAGGGATCGAGAGATAACCTACGACGTGCGACTCTCAAATCTTAACTCTGTGATCAGAAATCTCGAGAAGCCGTATATTTTCATAGTTTCACGACCGTGAATCTACTACTCGATAGTGACGGGTAGGAGATTTGAGTGTTCCCTTACTGAACCTGGCCATCCCCACGTGTTAAATCTGATCCCTAGTAGGTGGATGACTTAAGTGATTCGATCACCATACCACGAACCCAAGCCAAGTGTGTTCAGTGGTCGAAAGTTCGAGTAATATTTTAGGCCTGGGAACTAAGATCCATCAGCTATGTGATCACAATCCTCGATAACGGAATGGACTACAAATCTTTTAGGGCGCGAATCTGGGGAAGCGTGATGATTAAAGACCGGATTTTTATGCAGTAAAAAGTCGGAAATATGCAATGTAATATGCAACCACAATTCCCAAAATATGCAGTCTAAATGATGAAAATATGCAACTATGGTTTTTTCACAAATACATCCGAAAGGGCCGTAATACACTAATTTATTTCGTTGAAACTCGTTATCATGTACAATTCCATGTTTTCTTCGAGTAAGTTATGTCTCCTATCACTTACCAGGAGAGTGTTTCAGATCCGGGTCACGGATTTGGCTGAAACTCTGGGAATAGTCTTCTTTTAGTACCAAAAGACGATACCCGAAATTATAAACCCTAACGCTCAAGCGTTTTCAAGCTACAGCCAATAACCTATGCATTACAGTATACCTATATATACTATCTTTTAACATAGGCCCATATGGGCAATGCTAAAGTTTTTTGCAGCAGCTCGGAAATGCTTGAGCGTTAGGGTCTATAATTTTGGATATCTTCTTTTGGTACTAAAAGAAGACTATTTCCAGAGTTTCAGCCAAATCCGTGACCCGGATCTGAAACACTCTCCTGGTTAGTATATGTTGGTACAGAGAAAATGATCTTTCAACTTCGACTGATGTTAGTGGGGCGTATTTATAATTTTGTATCATAGCAGGTTCCATGGCATTGATCTCCTCATCCTCGACTCTCTCTCCGCTCTGCATCTTATCAATTTTTTTGAGAAATTCCAGCTCTTGATTTTTCTTCATTAAATCTCCAATTTTTTGCGTAATTCATCGCCCTTCTCTTGGGGAATTCTATTGATCTTTCTACAACCGAGATTGAACTTTCTACAACATTGATCTTTCTACAATTCATCGCCCTTCTCTTGGGGAATTCTATTGATCTTTCTACAACCGAGTTCAGGATTGCGAGTTGATTATGCAGCGTTTGTTTCGTCTCAATCAAATCATTCATACTTTTAGGTAAAAACGACAGATGTGAGAGTAAAAATGTCAGTTGGCTTTGGACAGTCTGGTTTTGTACGAGGAGTTTAGCTAGTCAAACTGATTCTGCATCTTATATCAGATCAATCACGACGTTCTTAAAATCTTGAAAATTTTCAGCATAAAATAAAGCAGCTGATAACCAAGTGCCCCATCTTGTAATTACTGGTTGTGGGGGTAATGGTTTTGTCTGGCATCTTTTGTCTGTATACTTCGATTTGAGATGGCGCTTTCAAGAAAATCTTCTTGCCACAACTGATAAGCTGATTAACTTCGGGACATAATTCTCGTATTTTTTCAGCTAATCTATTCAAACCATGGACCACACACGTAATGTGACGTAAATTTCTATAAAAAAGTGTCAAACCTTTGGCAGCCTTAATCATGTAAGGTACAGCATCTGAGATAAAAAGTAAAATTTTATCTTCAAAGGACAGATTTCCGTAAATCTTTCGCAAATTTTGATTTATAAATCGGCTCAATGTTTCGTGGTTAGTGCTTTCCAATTTTCGGCATGCGATCAAAAACGTCCTCGAAGGTGATTCAGAATCCAGCGTACCAATCAATAAATTAGCAATACTCCACCCTCTAGAATCTGTGGTCTCGTCAACACACATATACACAAAATTTTCACCAACAATACTTCGGATTTTTTCGATGGATCGTTCGTAAATAATAGGGAGATAATTTTTCGCAACGAACTTTCCAATGGTACTTGTTTTTGTGTATACTTCTGTAAAAACTGTACTAACGGATCACAGCTCAATTTGTTCAATGGGATGTTTGAAGCCACTAGTGTATAGCAAAGATCCATGTGAAACGGGTTCTTTGAATCTGTTGCAAGGAACTTCTGTTGGTCCTTCTTTTGCTTCTTTCTCAGAGCTAACGCTTTGAGATGTATGCCTGAGAAAAAGGAGTTCCCTTTTAATTTTTTCACCAAAACTATCTAAGATAACTCCTTCAAAACGCAAAGAACCTGCTTCAGTATAAAGATCAATCTGCGATTTTCTTTCTGGTCCAGTCATCACTGATGACTGCAAGGAGATTCAAGCGTTGAATACCTATTCGGGCCATTTTCACAAGCAGAATCTGATCTCATGTATCAAGAAGCATGGTGACCATGAAACGGCCCAAAATGAACACGAGATCCAATAGGCTACATGGTGAGTCATTTTGGCGAAAAAGGTCGAGTTTCGTGCACGTGGAATTTTGCCTGTGGGGTTTGTTTTGGGGTCATTAGTAGAACATTTTCCAACAAGCATAAAAAAAATCGGTAGTGGGTTTTTGAAATAAAGTCGATTTTTGAGCCATTTTCTCAAAACAGTGAACCACCTTCATGGCTCATTACCGTCTCTCGCTTTAAAATCGACTGTTCAAAATGATCGAAGTGTCCATATCCGACGTTAAAAGGCCCAATGTTTTGAAATCCGAGGTCCAAATTAGGCCCAGATACGATCTGAGTGATTTGGAACGACTATAGTGCAGGTAACCCTTCTCTCATATATGAAATTCACGGTAAATCCAAGAATATCCTTTGTCAACGGTGGACATGAATAAATTGAATACATACCGACGGAGTGTTCATATTCATAGCACTGTGTTGCAATAATATTCCTTATGCCCAAGACCATCTCATCATTTGATTGGAATCCTGAAACTAAGTGACGAGTTATTCTGGAAGGTTTGATAACAAACAAGCATTCGATTTTGTTCAAATTTTTGTTTTAATACGAATTAAATTCCCTATGAAGATAATACTGTCAAATCGCAGACCACTCTCGCTTCATCAAATTTTAACAACAAAAATCTTGCTCGTGCAAAGTTGTGACAAGTATCACAGAAGGAGTCGGGGAGCACAAGTATCATATCAGAGAAGGAGTCGGGGATATTCTCGAGTTTTTTCACCAGAGAGCTAAGAAACCAGAATCGCACGTCCTGGGATATCTCCGAATCCCTAGGCTATTGGATCACGTGTTGATTATGGGCCGTTGCATGGTCATCATGCTTCTTGGTACATGAGATCAGATTCTGTTTGTGATAATGCCCAGAATAGAGATCTAATGCTCAATAACTGGAAATATGCAGTTACATACGAAAATATGCAATAGCATATAAACCCGGTCTCTACAAATCAAGTTCTGGTCATGGTCGTCGTATGGTAGTCAAGCTCCTCGCGAAATGAGATGAGATTCTGCGTGTAAAATTGGCCATGATAGAGATTCAGCACCCGAATCTCCTTGCTGTCACCAACCTCTCTCAGATTCACGCCCGAAAAGATTTGTGGTCTATTCCATCATCGAGAATTGTGATAACAGCGCTGGCGAATCGGAATCCCGATCGGTATGACATTGCTCGATTCCTCGGTCAATGAAGACATATGGCGCATGCTCGTGGTATGGTTCTTGATGACATCAGTCGGCCTACAACTCCTGATGATATTATATCTCCAAAAATAATCATTATCAGGATACTATTTCGGAAACACCATCACAGCCGTCCACCCAATACGGTTCTGAGTCTGGGTGATGTGAGATTTGTGCCCAGTGATTTCAAAATATCAAAGACCCTCCTCGACTTTTCCAGCTCGATATTGTTCAACATGCGTCCTTGTTCTTGCAGCCACTCATTCAACACGATTCGGGAGCTGTGTGATCTCAAATTCGTGCTTAACGATACCAAAACACTCAAAAACCAACTTTGCTTAACTCGCGAACTGCGATCTCGATCAATCCGCGCTCCCACCCCGCAACACGATTTGGAGACTGGTCGATCTCAAATTCGTGCTCAGCGATTCGAAAATATCCCAAAAACACCCGTACTTAACTCTCAAACTTCGACCTCGATCCCTATGCGCCTTCAACCTCGAAGCTGCCCACGCAAATTGATTAGGAGGCAGGGTGATGTCATTACCGAATTCGGCGACCTCGAAATACCTCAAAAACACCCTCCACTCGACTTTTCGGGCTTGATCTTGATGTATGGTCGCTTGCTCTCGACGCCGCAACCTCCTATGCGACATGATCCCAAGATACGGCAATTCGATCTCCATATCCTCGGAATATTTGGCGGACACCAGTCTCACCCAATTCAAGTTGGATTTTCATTACTTTTGTATAACTCTATCGCAGCCATCCATTATCGGGCACTTTCTATAAACTCTTCAAAGCGAGAGACTCGCGTGATGCGATGGTGCTGGTCAAAAAGCCGCTCCCACACTATATCTGAACTCTCAAGATCATGTATTCGTTGCATCAGTCACAGCCTTATAGCCCAGCTCCAACTTTAGCTGCTACACTAATTGACATAAAAAGTGATCCTTAAGAATATGAGCCGTTATGATTTCTCTGTCAATCGCGTATTATCACTTCTTTGCATGCGTGCATTTGCTTTTTTCATCGAAGGTTTGAGATAAAATGTTTCTATTACAAAAAAGATGACACTTGTGCTACATCAAAATCAAATGGTACATCTCCAATTATCCGAATTCGAACGCCGCAGACAAGTTTTTGTTGTTGTTTTAGATAACCCCATAACCTCCCATTCATCGGTATTTATTCAATTAATCCTGAAAAAAACTAGCCATTTTCCGTCTTCGAGCCCATTGAACTTTTTGTTCAGAATTTTTCGCTCTACAACATATTTTTTCCCGGACGAAATTCACCTAAACCCAAAATCCTATCTCTCGGAGCGGGGTCCTCTGACCCTCGCCTACGGCTCGGGCCGGAATTGTAACACTTCGATGTGAGAACCATTTTTTTATCATTCTAACCCTTCTAATTCGAACGAGAATCTGAAGATGCCGCCTTCCAATACGGTTCAAGGATTCTCATGATGAAAAACCATAATTACCCTGTGGTTGCAGGCTCATTTCGGGCGCAGAAGAGTTAGCTTCACTCAGGAATGATGCTGTGTTGAGGATGAGTCGAAGATTTTTCATTTTTTTCGTGAAGATGTAGATAATATATACCGTGAAAGAAGATCTCATCACAAAAAAACGCATTTCTCCGTCACTTTTGAACAACTGTGCCAATGCCAATGTTTCGAAAAAACCCCCCTCAGAGAGAATGCCACACTTTCCAATGGAAATGGTATGGGGAGATTGTCAAGAACGGACTTCGAGGCTCTAGGCTTGTACTTCCAGATCTCACAATTTTCATTCCAAAACACTACTGCGCCTCAGGTAAACAGGCGCTTGCAGAATAAAAAATAATCAAGATTGACATCTTATCAAGCTAGAAATTGGGAAGGTCAATCAAAATGAAGCACGTCATCTCAAAGTACTTGAAAAGATCTTCAAAACGAAGTCAGTAAAAGTTCTATACGATCATAGAGACGAGTATTTCAACCTGAAAAATCGTAAAAAAACTTGTGGGTGGGCTCAAATTTTTGACCGGTAGGGTATCTTTTGTTGATTTTATTTTTCCCCTGTATCTCACGGAGTTATCAAATTACGTCGCAGATACATACCTGTTCACCGGCTTCGATGGGTCGTAAGGCGCAAATTACGAACTGGTTGCCATGGGTACGGTAACTATCAACATTCGGGATGCAACCCTCCGATGTATGCAATGTTGCAAGCGGAAAAGAATGATTGAGCGTGCCTCTGAAGTCGGATTCGTCGTGATTTATATCCGATCTATTTGGATCGACGAGTCTTACCTGTGCACAAATGATCATTTCTGTAATTAATGAAGTTCTCGACCAGTTGATGATTTCTTTTGAGCGGATGCTATTATACTTACAAGAGGACATCCTGTGCTAATAGTTATATTCAGTTTCAATAAAAGAGCGCCAACCAGTATAGCTTTATCATCATCAATTAATTTCGTCATGTCTTTGAAATCATATGTCTTTCCAAGAATCTTTGTAAACTTGGCGAGACCAACCAAGACAGCAATTGTTGTATCTAGACACCTTTTCCATTCACTCTTGACCACGTCTCGAATGACAAGAGTGAAAATACTCTTATAATTTGTGAAATTGGTACTCGTGAAAATGCTCCTGTCATCATTTGAATCTGCAATAAGAAAAAGATCAGCAAACATATTGTTGAGAAGGTTGATTTTCTTCTATTTTTTGACGTTCATTATTCAGATATGCGCTTATGAAGATATCCCTTGATACGCTATTATTCAATAACACAAACTAATCAGTAGAAAGATCGTACAGTAGAACCTGTAAAGTTGGACACTCTCTATGTTGGACACCTCATTAACACGTTCACTGCGACGGCGAAAATCGCGTTCGGGTCCTGTGTGCGATGGGCCCCACCGGTGGGGCCCATTTAATGGGGTTTTGATCACCACCGCACACAGAGTTGGACGCGTGAAAGTGTTAAGTTGTACGCCTTCCATCGAAACCGAAAAAAATTACATTGGTTCAAATGGGAATTTTTCTTTGTATGTTGGACACTTTATATGTTGGACACCTCGCTAAGTTTTACCGATCACTATGAATCCAGAAATAGTATTTGAATGTATGAAAACCTTCAAAGTTGGACATTTCAAATTACATGACACATACTTGGACGTTCACCAGCTCACGTTATCAGGATAAGTCTGTATTGCCTACTGACCATCTCAAAATGTGAAGTACCCACATACATGGTGTTGAAAATGTGAACAACCACGCTTTTAGTTGGTTGTCTCAAAAATGACAATTTGGGGATGCTTCCCGAAAGCAGGCTTCCAGAATTTGTAGAATGACATCTTTTAAGAAAACTCTATGAGAATGGTGAAACAGGACGACATGGTTGATGACTGACTTGTTCAATTTTCTTTACAGATGTTCGAATATGATATCTGGAATTCTCAAGTATCACTCAGCTATCTATCGATTCCTCAATGAATTAGTGTACATATTACGGATATTTTGATTCATTTATTGAATACTTACGTGAAATGACGAACGGTTAAGTGACGACATGATGAGGAATCGCATTGTTCAATTTTGTCAGACAGATATTCGAAGAATATGACTTCGAGGCGGTGCGGTTACCGTGCACGCTGATTTTTGTTCACAGAAATTTCAAAATCTTTTCCAATTTGGGCTAAACGGCGAGTTATCCAGGCTTTGTAATCATCTTTTGGCCTCGATAACTCTTCGTTTAGCCCTAATTGGAAAAAATTTTGAGATTTTTGTGAACAAATATGTGCCAATTTGTAGGTTAGAAAGTACCCGCGGGCAAGTTATTCTCGTTCATCACCGTTGAATTCATTCATTGAGTGACTTGACATTACGATGAGTCGGTTTTCTGGCATGTCTGTTTATGTTGGACACCTCGCTATATTGGACACTTTTCTTCGGAACCAAACTGTCCAACTTAGACAGGTTCTACTGTACTAATATTTACTCAGAGTACAGTAAAGGAGGATCACATTTCGAAAAATTCATCATCGAATTTCAATTTGAAAGATCTCTAATCCACGATGGAAAAAACATCCATCTGAATGCAATCTAGCATTTACTTCCAAAATTGAGTTGCGATATAAAATTTTGATGAATGATTTTTGTGGAATGTTAGTTCGATACGCCCCGGGTACCTGAAGCTAGCGAACACTAACTCACAAATCGGGCCCAAACCAATTCCACTTTTTATTACTATTTTATTACTAATTTATTACCAAAGAAAAAAATTTATTACCGGTCATGGGCCCGGAATACGAGAGTTTTCGCTAGCGGAAGCTTACGCTAGCGAACACGTGGCCGGGAAAAGATCGTACGGGAATGTGCAATAGCTCATTTTTTATTACTTTTTTATTACTCTCAGGATATGTCCTCAAGATATGCGTGTGATGTCATTCAGCTGAAATAGGATGGTTTTCGCTAGCGTTAGCTTACGCTAGCGAACACCATATACAGGCGTAGCTTCGAGGACACTCAGAACTACACAGGATTTTATTACTTTTTTATTACTCTCGAAAGGTATAGTCGAGATAGTCCCGAGACCAAGAGGAAACCGATATTTGGGCCTGAGGCTGGACGAGAGCTGGAGCGGGGCGAGATGAGAAATATATGATAGACTGAGCTACCTCTGTACAATAAGGTGCGAATGAAAAAATTCCATCGCATACGAGAAGCTGTCTGACGATAAGCAGGGTACACTGAGTCTTCAGAGATAATAGGGAATCGATAACGAATCAGCAAACTCGATCATAGGGCCCAAAACAGGGGAGACCCTGCTTAAAGTTATTATAGTCGCAGTCGAGACGTCACGGGGGGATGCAGAGAGTCCCAATGGACCCGAAACTCTACAGAACCCTAGATCAAGTAGTCACGTACTAACTCTGATGCCCAGAGAATTTATTACCAGTCAGCACCCTCGGCTATGAGGCCCGAAACAGGGAAAAATCGAGCTTTGAGCAGTTATCTGCCCAGTTATCACGCCACTGTGGGTTGTAGGATGTTCCAATGGACCCGAAACTCTACAGAACCTTAGATCAAGTGGTTATGTACCTATGATGATGCCCAGAGAATTTATTACCAGTCAGCACCCTCGGCTATGGGGCCCAAAAGAGGGCAAAATCGAGCTTTGGGCAGTTATCCGCGCAGTTATGTGGCCACTGTGGGTTGTAGGATGTTCCAATGGACCCGAAACTCTACAGAACCCCATGGATCAAGTAGTCACGTACTATCTCTGAAGCTCAGAGAGTTTATTAGCAGTCAGCACCCTCGGCTATGGGGCCCAAAACGGGGCGGAATTGAGCTTTGAGCAGTTATCTGCGCAGTTATGACGCCACTGTGGGTTGTAGGATGTTCCAATGGACCCGAAACTCTACAGAACCTTAGATCAGTGGCAAAGGTAGAGAGGGAAAAAGGAAGCCTGAAAGTCGCCATTGCTGTAATTAGATTAGTGAATCCCACTCACGAGAACGAAGAATGAGTGAAATATTATTCGTATCGCTTATGAATGCTTGCGAAATAGATAACCTCAGATAGTGTCACGCTGAATGAAATCTATTGTTCAACAGATTCTTTATTATAGGAATGAAAATAAATAGCATTCGATGTCAAGGAACGTAACTTCTAAACGAATAGCAAAAGGGACAGATTCCCTTGCTACCATAAACGAGAAAATTATTTTTCTACGCCGTGGTACGCGCCAGGGAAATTTAAGCTCGAGTGGAGTTGATTCTTTAGGATCTTCGAACTTCATCGTCCAGCGGTCCACTGTTCATGGATTTCTTGGGCCTCCCAGATGATCGACCTTGAGCCTCTCAGATGATTGACAGATATCTTGACTATCTCATGGATATTTGAGCCCATTCCTTCCCATTACAACTCTCGGCGTCATCTAAGCGGGTGGCCCGTCTGAGCTGCGCGACTCACAACTCTCTCGGAAATTCCACTGATTCTCGGGCCCGATGACCAAAGGTTCAGACCAGTGTTTAATTATATAGGCATTCCTGATAATGGACCAGTACCCGAACTAAGATTTTATGGAGTTATGAATCCGTGACAGTGGCATACAGCTCTAGGGGTCGTTCCAACTGCGTGATTCGGTACATGTGCATGAGTTTGCTCATTCTGGGGCCCCATCACCGTGGGTACTGACTAGTAATAGATCTGATAAACATGATTGACAGTTAACGAATATCTAGAGTGAGGTACCATGAAGGTGTGAGCCAGTCTGAGACGACTCCAGCCGAGGTACGCTCGAGACTCTGTGAGCCATAAATAAATGCTAGTTCGAACTGATGACTCGGAACCATAGCCGAGGACCCGGGTGCTGGCCGGTAAGAGATTCTTTGGGCATTGCAGATGATATGTGACTAATTCATCTGAGGTTCTGTAGAGTTTCGGGTCCATTGGAACATCCTACAACCCACAGTGGCGTCATAACTGGGCAGATAACTGCTCAGAGCTCGATTTCGCTCTGTTTTGGGCCCCATAGCCGAGGATGCTGACTGGTTATGAATTCTCTGGGCATCGTCATAGGTACATAACCACTTGATCTAAGGTTCTGTAGAGTTTCGGGTCCATCCGAACATCCTACAACCCACAGTGGCGTCATAACTGCGCAGATATTTGCTAAAAGCTCGATTTCGCCCTGTTTTGGGCCCCATAGCCGAGGGTGCTGACTGGTAATGAATTCTCTGGGCATCATTAATGGTACATAACCACTTGATCTAAGGTTCTGTCGAGTTTCGGGTCCATTGGATCATCCTGCAACCCATACTGGCGTCATAACTGGGCGGATAACTGGTCAAAGCTCGTTTTCGCCCTGTTTTGGGCCCCATAGCCGAGGGTGCTGACTGGTAATAGATTCTCTGGGCATCATTAATGCCCAGAGAATCTCCAAATAACCACTTAATCTAAGGTTCTGTCGAGTTTCGGGTCCGTTGGAAAATCCTACATCCGACAGTGGCGTCATAACTGAGCAGATAACTGCTCAAAGCTCGATTTTGCCCTCTTTTGGGCCCCATAGCCGAGGGTGCTGACTGGTAATAAATTCTCTGGGCATCATCAATAGTACATAACCACTTGATCTAAGGTTCGGTAGAGATTCGGGTCCATTGGAACATGCTACAACCCACAGTGGCGTCATAACTGCGCGGATAACTGCCCAAAGCTCGATTTTGCCCTCTTTTGGGCCCCGTAGCCGAGGGTGCTGACCGGTAATAAATTCTCTGGGCATCATCAATGGTACATAACCACTCGATCTAAGGTTCGGTAGAGATTCGGGTCCATTGGAACATGCTACAACCCACAGTGGCGTCATAACTTAGCAGATAACTGCTCAAAGCTCGATTTTTCCCTGTTTCGGGCCTCATAGCCGAGGGTGCTGACTGGTAATAAATTCTCTGGGCATCAGAGATAGTACGCGACTACTTGATCTAAGGTTCTCTAGAGTTTCGGGTCCGTTGGAACATCCTACAACCCACAGTGGCGTCATAACTGCGCAGATAACTGCTCGAAGCTCGTTTTCGCCCTGTTCTGGGTCCCATAGCCGGGGTTGCTGACTGGTAATAAATTCTCTGTGCATCATCAATGGTACATAACCACTCAATCTAAGGTTCTGTTGAGTTCCGGGTCCATTGGAATATCCTACAACCCACAGTGGCGTCATAACGGCGCAGATATTTGCTCAAAGCTCGATTCTTCCCTGTTTCGGGCCTCATAGCCGAGGGTGCTGACTGGTAATAAATTCTCTGGGCATCAGAGATAGTACGTGACTACTTGATCTAGGGTTCTGTAGAGTTTCGGGTCCATTGGGACTCTCTGCATCCCCCCGTGACTCCTCGACTGCGACTATAATAACTTTAAGCAGGGTCTCCCCTGTTTTGGGCCCTATGATCGAGTTTGCTGATTCGTTATCGATTCCCTATTATCTCTGAAGACTCAGTGTACCCTGCTTATCGTCAAACAGGTTCCCGTATGCGATGGAATTTTTTCATTCGCACCTTATTGTACAGAGGTAGCTCAGTCTATCATATATTTCTCATCTCGCCCCGCTCCAGCTCTCGTCCAGCCTCAGGCCCAAATATCGGTTTCCTCTTCGTCTCGGGACTATCTCGACTACACCTTTCGAGAGTAATAAAAAAGTAATAAAATCCTGTGTAGTTCTGAGTGTCCTCGAAGCTACGCCTGTATATGGTGTTAGCGTAAGCTTACGCTAGCGAAAACGACCATATTTCAGCTGAATCATATCACACGCATATTCTGAGAACGTATTCGGAGAGTAATAAAAAAGTAATAAAAAATGAGCTATTGCACATTCCCGTACGATCTTTCCCCGGCCACGTATTCGCTAGCGTAAGCTTCCGCTAGCGAAAACTCTCGTATTCCGGGCCCATGACTGGTAATAAATTTTTTTCTTTGGTGATGAATTAGTAATAAAATAGTCATAAAAAGTGGAATTGGTTTGGGCCCGATTTGTGAGTTAGTGTTCGCTAGCTTCAGGTACCCATACGCCCCAACTTGTACAACACTCACCTTCACATTGAGTTGTTGCATCCGAGTCGAGCAGTAATTGTTCGATGCTACCAGCTTCTTTCAGTACCTTACAAAAGAGGCTCACCAATGTAGGAAATCTTGGAGTCCAGATTGGCCTAAAAGTTATGCTCATGCATAAAAGAGCGTAACAATCGACTTCGTGGTGTTCTTTCCACGCCTCACTTTTGCATTCTTCGGAACAATAAATTCGCATTGAGCAGGTTTTACAAGGTACGGCTGTCCATAAATGAGTAAAGCAATGATTACAGTACTGATGAACTCTAGGGTCGGCTAAATCATTCATGAAAGGTTTTTCTACTGAGATTATATCTCCAGGTTTAAAATCACGAGCAGCTACCAAGTGCCTGCCATATGTCTTAGAATATTTCACTTCAATTGATTTTTCAAGATCTGTTTCTTTAACCTCTTTTATAAGTTTCAACACCTGCGTCTTACGTTTCCCCTCTTTTGGTATGTCCAACTTGTTTTTATCAATTACAAGTTGTGTTTTTTCTATAAGTTTGTTAAGTATGACTTTATCTTCTTCCGGACCATCAAATTTAGACATGATAAATCTCGCTTTCTTCAAATGACTCCAGTTATCTAATGAGCCTAGAGCTGTCAGGCATTCTACTTTTCGACATAACAATTTGACTTTCAGAGACATTGATTCGACCCTCTTCAGAGCTTGATCAATTTCTGATATGCTTTCTTTGTATCTTCGCATCCGTTGTAAGACGGCTGACTTATTTGCATAGGCTATTGCTAGCTGTTTTGAATCGTGTGGGGCGAAAGCAATACTTTTGTTATAGAGAATCATGATTTTGTATAGTTGATCGACACTCAAATTTTTGTGTCGATAGAGAGTCGCCCCTTCGGACATTGCCATCTCGGAGATCGCAGCGTCTTTAAAAAGTGGCAATAGATCCTTAAACTGATTACTACATTTTTTGGCATACTTCTCCATGTCCAATTTCTTGATATTCTTGTAGAAAATATTCTTGAAATCATCAATTTTCATTGATTTTGAGACCATCGTGATGGATCAGCACCTTCAAAACATAAAAATGTTGTTCTCTCAGAAGTAGGATGGGTGATAAGAGAAGGTGCAACCACTAACTTCTTGGTTTGGCCAAGAAAATCGCACGGGTCTGAGAGTTTATATCTACGCCTTTCTTAATGCAGTAGCAGTTTTCCACTTTTTGTCTCGCGGTTCCCCCGAAGGAACGCTCTCACGGCATTTTGTCAAGGTTACGAAAGGTTGTTCCTCTAAATTAGTATATCATGTAGTTAAGCGCGAAAAGTGTGTTTTTATCCACGTGTTTCACAATGATGTAACATAGAATCAAGTGGCTCATTTCAAATTTTTTTGTTTCATTTCTGTTTACTTTTTGTTATGATTTTTGGGATACGAACAGATACATTTTTCTATCAGATTGAGAAAATGTTTATTTTCTCCGTTTCTTGTGGCTTTCTCATATCGGAATGTGCATAAGTATTTCGATACCGATCGAAATTATCACGCAAGAGTTTGACCAGAAATATGATTTCATGCAATGGAAAACTATCAATTTTCTAGCTACTAGAAGCTTCACGCAATTACGGATACACATTTTAAGTGGAATATTTTCTCTAGTGATAAGTCGAAAACAATGATATGAAAATTGGGAGAATTTCGATTTGATAATGATTATTTTGGTGAATATGAAGGGAAACGCAGATTCGTTCGAAAACTGATATATTTTGGTCATTTTTAACTCTTTTTTTCTCAGCCACTTTACGGGCATTGTTGCCAAAAACAACTTGAACTAACAATAAGGCTGTGATACAATAGTATCTCAGATCGTTCAAATGTCAGCGTATGAACTTTGTGGCGCCACCTTGGCTATTATCATGGCACTTTTTATTCAATGAATAAATACAGATAGAGGAGGGAAACAATGTCGGACATTATGAATGTATGAACAAATAAGTCAATTCAATTGGCACAATAGCGTGTTCAGAGTGTGACCTGGAAATATATTCGAGAATAAAATAATCAGTAGAATACTAGAAACTTTTTCTTGACAGTACTTAGAAAGTTCAATTGGCTTTCAAGAGATGTAATTGATTTGGCAATGTCTCTCGAGCTGTTATACTTTTGTTTCAGACAGCCATCCTGGAACCACGTAGATTTCGTTCGTTCATCACATAAATCGTTTGAATTTCTCAATTCATAGCTCAGGTCTCGACTTTGAATTTTGGTCTACGATAATTATTAACATTCAAGTCGCCTCTCTAAATCGAGAAAAATTCGGGTCACTCACAGTGTGAAACGATTTGATAGTATATATCTCAAAATGTTGGGATATAGAAGACTAATAATTATGAGTGGAATAGTCAAAATGATACTAACTTTTGAAAGCCACAGTACACAATAGGTCATGGTTCACCTGCTTAATTAAGCAATTGTTACGAATAATCTTATCATTGTGACCAAATTTGAGATGCAAGGTTAAGTGTTGGGAGAACGAGTATTTCGTATAAGTATTTCAACGTTCCTATATTTTTGAAACCCTGAGTAATTTTGAAGATATATCCTAGCGATCCAACGCGTTTACGGACATACATTGAACTCGACATGCTTATTGAATTTGAGCTTCGAGTCGAAAATTACTACCAAGTCCTTGATAGAAAATACGCTGCTAAAAGTAATCAGCAGAATGCTTTCTCACGGCGTTAGGTATATGATGATAATCATAACAAATGAGAAAGTACCGTCAAATTGTGTAATTTTGGTACACCCTCAAAAGGCTTGCCCTGCGTTCCAGGAGCAACAAATAGGATTCCATAGTATCAGAATTGATAACAGACTTTGATTGAAGTGCCGTAAAATTAACTGAGTAGCTCCAGGAGCGTTGAGCAAGACTTTGGAAGGTGTACCAAAGTTACTCAATTTGACAATATCCTATATTTTGAGTTATTTTTTTGAGGAAGCATTTCACAGAGATTTAGCTGAAAGCAGGGTATTCCAACAATATCTATCGTTTTGTTGAGAGAAAATTTCGATAGCGTCGGTTTAAAGATGATTAAACTAGATTACTTGATGAAAATGTTCTTTTCGCGAAAAAAAATTCATTTGGACCTCTAATTTCAAAAAAGGTACCAACCAATCGATTCAGAATGGCGTATAAGTAAGTCCTTAGATCATTGAAATTGAGACAAATGAGTTACGAGGAAAAAATGAATATTAAAAAAAAATTTCGATTATTTTTTGAGATATTCTTAAAAGGAAGCTTTTTAGAGTGATTTGGGCCTTCAGTCTGAGGTTTTTTGGATGATATCCATTGTTTGGTTGAGACGAAATTTGGATGCAGTGGGTTTGAAAAGAGTTTAAATGAAATTTTTTTGGTGAAAATTTTGATTTTTCCGAGAATTCGAAATCTGTACAGATTGAATAAAATTTCGGTATTCACCGATCGATAGATCATGCAGAAAAAAATCATAGTTTAGGTCATTAAAATTGAGATAAATGAGTCATAAAGTAAGGTACGAGGGAAAATTAACATTAAGAAAAATTTCCCATTATTTTTTGAGTTATTCTTTAGAGGAAGCTTTTTAGAGAGATTTGGGCTACTTAGTCTGAGGTTTTTTGGATGATATCTAATGTTTGGTTGAGACAGAATTTCGATGCAGTGGGTTTGAAGAGGGTTAAAATGAAATTTTCGGTGAAAATTTTGATTTTTCCGAAAACTTGAGATCTGTAAAGATTGAATAAAATTTCGGTGTTAAGCAATCGATAGATCATGCAGAAGAAATCATAGTTCAGGTGACTCGCAATTCGTGGTGAGACCGTGTTAGAGATATTTATGTATTTAAAGTCGAAATTTGAGCAATTTTGCTCGAAAAAGCCCATGGATCAAATTTGAATGGGAGCCGAAAGCTGCCAAATCACTGGGTTGTCAGAAATTGGATTTTGTACAACTTGTAGAGAGCCAAAAATTTATATAGTGGACAGTAAAAGAGAAAGCGTGTCCGATAGAAAACAACACACATACACACACGGACAAAGGGGTGCAAAGATGAGTCTCTGACAGATTTGGAAGACCATTAGGAGGAAAAGTGTTACCTGCAATTGATAGATTTTGGCGAGAGGAAGATAATGGTCTAAGGCTTTTTCAGATAAAAGGAATTTTGTTGAAGAATATGTTCGTTTTAATTAAAAATTTGATTAAATTTTCGTTGGGTTGAAAACAAAGCTTTCTCTTTAGAGAAAGCAAAACTTGATCTCCTGATCATCGTCACCTATGTTAAAAGCGAAAGCAACTTTCTCTTTTGGATCATTTCACAAATACAATGGGGCAAAAAGTCTTTCCATCATTCTAACCTTGAAATGCCGCTTTCAAATGAGGTTTTAGGGTTCTCACCCGGACTGAATGAACGCGCCCGGGGCAATCATACACTATTTCAACCAATGCTTTTATCGGTAAACATTAAGTATCATTCCAAGTGTCTGTATGTTACAATAAAAAAGTACTCCATCTACAATAACTACGCGTACTCGCGCGTACTTACTCAAAAAACCGGGACGATAGGTAATCATTCTTGAGTACAATGAAGGTTAGGATTTGCTTCGGTAATAAGTATGTAAATCTAACTGAAGATTGTTATCTAAGACGATTAGCTCTGTGTATTATCGTCCAATTTTCGATTTTCTTCGCCAAATGGGAGATTCCGCTTGTAAGAGGTAGCTTCGTTTGCTGTATATATCGTATCATTGCATCGGTCACTTAGTCAAGATATAATTATTCAACTATAATAACGCACTCATAACAATACCATCATATGGCACGAGCGAATAATACTTTTTTATCGTGAATCAAAATTACTCACAATCAACAGACGAAGATGAACCAACAGCGATTATATAAGTGGACAGAACCTTATTAGTTGACTTCAAACGTACACACTCCCCACAACATCCACGGTCCCTATAGCAACGACCAACAACCCAAAATATGAATCGTCTGCTATTCTACACTCCGAGACTCGAAAAATATTAGAAAGTGGACGAACATGCAATGTTTTGCGATCGGGATGTTTTAGAATTTGAAAGCGTGTCGTTATCTCCTACTCGTATGTAAACGAGTCGAAATTCCTTCAACACGGTTGACAATTCATCAATAATATATTCTCGATCCCCTTTCAAGAATTGTTTTTCTAAATATGTGATTGTGTGTCAAGTGACCAAAAAATCACATATGACCATTAGAAATTCATAACAGGAACTCATTATAACACACGTGCTCCATTTTCTTCGTGATTTTCTCATATTGCAGATCACTGAATGACATTATGTTATCGACTCAGAAGGGACGACAGAGGGGAGAGGGTGTCACAGATAAGGCAGGACGTTTTTTTTCAAAATTCAATTGTAATGGGCTCATTCTCAACCACTCTAAAAAGTGTTGGCCAAGGACAACATTGAATTAAAGAGGAAAAACAATTGAGAATTGTTATAATTCACATCATAAGAAAATTGTTCAAATTCATGCATAAGACGACTGGTTAAAGAATCGTGAGCTTGATCTCGGAACATTTTTCAATGAACAAGAACAAGATGATCAACGCGTAGCAACTTTCGATTGAAATTCAAGCATCTTTAGAGGCAAAAAACACAAGACATCGAACTGTAATACTACGAACCCTTTTCAGAATTTGTGGCATCATTTGTCGACTCTTTCAAAATTTTTTGAATGTCATAAACACTTTCATATTTCATCAGACTACGCAGACTCGGATTTTTTACGCATATTTCAGACGGATCATGAAAAGCATCCAACACATCCTCCAATATGTATACAGAGCGAAGCATTATTGCTGATGGCATAGAAAACTCTTTCCAAGCTGTATCAACCAAATTTGCAGCTCTAGATACAATTTTAATATCAGGAAAATTAAACTTGTGTTTATTAGCTTCCCAATCTGATATTATTGAGTTACGTTCTTCCCAGAGTTTCAGACCTATCGGATTTCTGAAATCAAGAATCATAGAATCCTGTAATGAGAGGAGAAATTATGATACTCTATAGAAATTTTTGATGATCGAAATCTAGGTTGAGAGAAACTTACCTTCATGTTGTCAAGTGATTCTGCCCAGTCTTCAGTGCAAGCTTGACAATTACAAGGACAACCATAAGTTTCAATGTGTCGCTCCTGCCTCTCAGCTTTCGTCCGTTTATTCCATATCGATATAGATGTGAGGTATGAAATAAGCTAAAAGAAAGAAACATCCAAATTACAATCAAACCAGGTATCATTTGATTATCTGTATTGGGTCAACTGCGAAACTTCTTCATACTAATTCTATCTACTACATTTTTGGGCATAATTAGTTATATCATGCACCGCTGTTGAAGTCTCTACAAAAGCTAATTTGATTTTCCGTGGATGGACGGCTTTGAAGTGAAAGGATCAACCCAGTAGACGTCTCGATTCTACGTTTGTAGGAAAAGTGCGGCAAATAGCTCGATGTCTTGACAAAATCATCAGTATGGTGAGCTTTTTTATCCTGCTTTTGAAATTTTAGTTGTGAAAGGAAAAGAGATGAGTGGAATGGACATTTACTATTCTCATCATTTTTGCTCTAGAATGCTTCAAATTGGATCTAAAGGCCGAGAAAAGTGGGAAAATTGTCTTTCCTTGAAACGCAAAATACTCGAAATTTTCGAATAGGAAGCATACTTCCTCAGCATGAAAAGATAGCATCTATGCTGTACTTTTGAATGATAGGAAAAAACAGCTGGTTTCATTGCTTCTACGCCAAAGAATATACAATTCCATCCCTCAATGAAATTTTTTACCGTCTGAATCGACAGGAACATTCAGTAATCTGGATTCCTGTGTACATAAAGCCGTCGTCACACTGATGGGATCCACTTTGGCACCAAATCGTGCTCTAAAGAGAAAGCAAAAGCATAAAACCCCGAGTTCAAAGGATTTTTTTTGATCCAGTAAATTTTTTTATCTATCTTTCCATTCAATCCGCTATTCTCTTCAACCGAATTTTTCGTATCACAACAATGCTCTTACGATTTTGTTCCTCTCGACAAAATCCATCGATTTTAAGTAACACTTTTCCCCTAAAAACCTCCAAAACCTTCGAAGGACTCATCATTCTGGCCTTTTGTCTGTGTGTACAGTCCCTACCATAAATAATGGAACACGTAGGGTCTCACTCAAACAGTGATATTTCCAATTCGATTGGTCGTACGGAAATTTTGAAAAAAGGGTTTTGAAGAGCACAAAAAAATCTATCAATTCATGGGTTTTTGATGATTTTTTACGTGCTTTTTAAGTGCCCGTACATGTGGTTGAAAATCAGAAAAAATTCTCCTTCAATCAATCACCTATAATTTTGACGGGAGTAATCCAATCACAGAAATACTTGCAGGATCTTGTAGATCGTTTAAAAATCTAAAAACTTGGTCCTCTGTAAAATTTTCGTACAACCCTTCTCGTCTGACATACGAGCTCCGAAAGAAAACTTTGTATTAACATAGGGTGCTTATGGAGATACCGAGCCTGCCACCTGATTAATTTTCTCTCGCTCTATTCTAGGGCAAAATTGGATTTAAAAAATATCATGGCACATGATTTCGACGTAAAAAGATCTCATCTTTTAGAATATTTCATCAGATTTTGTCTCAAATGTGACCTACAAGAGCAAAACACGAAATTTATCAATTTTCACATCAAATTTCGAGAAATCGTTGCTACCTCAAATTTTAGACAAAATCTGATGAAATATTCTGAAAGATGAGATCATTTTACGTCAAAATCATGTGCCATACTATTTTTAAATCCAATTTCGTCCCATAACAGAGCAAGACGAAATGAAACAGGTGCCAGACTCGGTATCTCCATAAGCACCCTATGTTGATACAAAGTTTTCTTTCGGAGCTCGTAAGTCAGACGGGAAGGGTCGCACGTAAATTTTACAGAGAACAAAATTTTCAGATTTTTGAACGATCAACAAGATCCCGTGAGTATTTTTGTGCTCTTCAGAACCCTTCTTCCAGAATTCCCGTACGACCAATCAAATTGGAAATATCACTGTTTGAGTGAGACCCTACGTGTTCCATTATTTATGGTAGGGACTGTATGCGTATGTTGTTTTTTTTCGACACGTTTTTTCTACCCCCCACCTGATCGATTTTTGCCTTTCGATGAGTTGTAGAGAATCACTCTGTAGAGATAAGACCAGTGATTTCGCGGCTCTCCTTTGCCAATCGAATTTGATCTAGAAGTTTTTTGAGGCGAAACCACTAAAATTGTGAACTTTCATGGTAAAATATCTTGTTGGTTCCTAAGTTGTCTTGAGGCAATTCGGGTTCAAGCCCTCTATACAGGCTATGGTTTTTGCTATTTGAAGGAAAATATTCATATAAACCCATAATATTATATTTTAGATTTTGCCATGCAGTCAATAAAAAATTACTATGGATAAAATGTCGAGTGTTGACCAGTGACATTACGTCACATTAAAGTGATGTTGAGTTTTGAGAAATTGTGCGAATTTTTTGATTATTGAAATTGAAACGGTTGTAGAACCTAATTTTTTGTATTCAGCCCTGAAGAGACCGATATGTAATTCGGCGAAACGTTGGCTCAGAAAGCCTAAATGAAAGATGGTCGAGAATAGCCATAGATATTCAAATTATTTTCCAAAATTCTTCGATCCGCCTGGACAAACAACCCATTTTGAACATAATTACATTGGATCAACATTATGCTATTGTAACGAGCGTAGGTAATGCACTAAGATACGAAGAAGCTGAACGCGTCTATTCCATGTCGTTGCCATCAAATATTCCAACATTTGACTTCACAATAGTGAGTGAAACTGACGTTTCTCAAGCTTTTTCTGACAGCAAATCTAGGGGTGAGGGCACGGACGAGATTTCTTCTTTTATGGCCAAGTTAGCTTTTCCTGTCATATAACCACACCTAACACGCGTATAGTGTGAGTCTCTCTCGTCAGGCTACTTTCCTACCCCTTTGGGAACGAGCTTCAATTATTACTCTTCCGAAGACATCTGCAGAGGGTGTCTTGGGGTCTCTGGCAGAGGGTGCGGATAGTTGCGCAATAGGACGAGTATCATGATACAGGTATTGCGTAACTATCCGAATTCTCAAAAGGATTGGAGAGAATACAGTAAAACTTTGATAAGTCGAAGCTCCATAATCCATGAAAAAAACTTCGAGGCTTTGGAATGAATTCGAATTGAAGTAGTTTAATTCGAAGAATATTTTTTCATCCACGAATCGGTATCTATTTAATGCGTATTGTAGTTACAATCAACTTTCAAATCCATGAGGTAATTTTGGTCGTAATGACTCTTTATATTTCCTATATAAGAAGAAGTGAAATAAAACGTGGAAGAATTTAGGTCTCATTTCTTAAATCAAATTTCTCTTAGAAATCTGACAAAATAGGTTCCGTACATGAGATCTCAACAGGAAATCCCGTTTTCTTTTAGACAATCTTTGATGTAATCGAAGGTGACCGATCTCCAAGACCGATCGGTCATGCGGAATGCATGCATAGTAATGTGAAAAAGGTGCCCTTTACTCTTCGATTTCATTAGTGATTTTCTTAAAAACCTCTTGTTCAAAGAGTCCACACAGGAATATCAAATTCCTTAGCTATTTTAGTCTTTGTTTTGATGTTCTCCTCCACCGCTTGAATCACTTTTATTTTGTCGACCACTGCACAATGTTTTCAATTTCCGTGTAATGCTCTCCATCGCGATCCATGAACCACTGAAAACTTCGAGTCAGCAAGTTCCATATCAGCCTATGTACAAGTTTCGAGTTAGCCAGGGTAAATCCAAAATCCCAAGCATATACTTCGAGCTAACGAGACTTTCGAGTTACCGGAATTCGACTTATCAAAGTTTTACTGTAGTTCACAAGGAGCTTCAGATCATTTGTCGAACTCGAGCTTACTTGACGATCGTCAGTCTGGTTTTCGGCCTCATCATTCGACCCAGTCAGCCCTTCTCTGGGTTCTCGAAGACACCCGAACTGCCATTGATGAACGAATGCTCACGGTACTGATTTTTTTTTTTGACTTCTCCAAGACATTTGATACCTTACCACGTGCTAAACTGTTGATGAAGCTATGTAAAATCGGCTGCAGTGACCGAGTTATTTGGTGGTTTGCAAGCTATCTCCATATCGTGGAAGTTAGCCGGGGTAAATTATTTTCCCAGATAGAATCTATCTGGTGCCTTGTCCATCAGAAAAAGCGATTTGTCAGCTTCGGGACACATCCAATGAACCCCTTTGCGGTATTTTCGGCCATCCCAGAGCATGCACAAGATGGGAATCGCATGTTTTGTGGGTTATTCTAAGATTTTTCCCACAATTCGAGGACATTGAGTGGAAATAGCAAAATAGGGTTGTTATTCGATGTTCAAACATCATCCGATCAATTCCAGGTAAGGACGCAATCCTGTCGAGGTGCTATTTACACTCAATGTCCTCGAATTGTGGGAAAAATCGTGGAATGAACCACAAAACATGCGATTCCCATCTTGTGCACCCTCGGGGATGAATGAAAATACCGCAGAGGGGTCCATTGGATGTGACCGTAAGCTGACAAATCGCTCTTCCGGTGGACAAGGCACCAGATAGATTCTACGTGGGAAAATACTTTACCCCGACTGACTTCCACGATATGCTATCTCCGCGGTCGTCATCAAGCATGTAGCAGGGTCTCAGGAAGGTCATTGATGATTATCAAGAAAAGGAAGGGTGCGAGCACACTTCCTTGGGAACTCCAGTTATAAGTGGAAGCCACGATTGAATGAAATTTTGATATTGGCCAATCGATAGATTATGCAAAAAAATTACAATTCAAGTGACCCAAATTACCGTGAGACTCTCTTAAAGGAAGATATTAATTCATGTATTTAGACACGAAGTTTCAAGAATTTTATTTTGAGAAGCCTTTGGAAAGTCTATGATTCAAATTTGACTAGGAGGTGGGAACTGCCAAATCACTGGTCTCTCAAATTTATGATTGTCTACAAATTGTAGAAAGCCAAAGGCTTATCAGGTGAATAGTAGGAGAGAACGTGTTCAACAGAAAACAGACACGGACACAAAAACCCACACGCATACAGACACCACACTAGGATTTTATGGTCAAATATGGGACAATCTCGAGCACATGGATAATATGGAAACATGGGACAGATCACTAGAAAGCCTGAAGCACACACTCTCGCTCTCATACAGATAACACGCACAGATACTGGAATACATACACACACGCACCAATGGCAGGGAAGATGAGTCTTGAATAGATTTGAGAGGTTATAAGGAGGAAAAGTATTACCTAGGTTCGATACATTTTGGCGATAGATGAAAATGGTATGAGAATTCTTTAGATAAACGGAATTTTGTTGAAGTAAATATTGAATTTAATGTACTATTTTGTTGAAATTTTGCTGGGGTGAAAACATACCGCAAAAACCACCGAAGTTGACACTTTTTCAAGCTCGAAATTGGAAATATTCTCATCTGGATCCGTGCGGATGTAATCAAGATCCCAAAGTATGTGAAAAGATATTTGAAATAGGTTCAAATAGATTCCTCTACAATGATAGAGCCGAGTCAATCTACTTACAAAATTGGGAAAAAAATTGTGGTAGAGGACTTCTGATTTGGTTATTGGTTCTCTAGATACATACCGGTTCACCTGCTTTGATGGGCCGTAAGGCACAGATTATATACTGATTCCCTTGGGAAGGGAAAGAGTAAACATTAGGGACACAACCTTCCAATGTATGCAGTGTTGCAAGAGGGAAAGAATGATTATATGGGCCTTTAAAGCCGGATTCGCCGTCATCGGTGTCCAATCTATTAGGATCGACGAGTCTTACCTGTTCACAAATGATCATTTTTGTAATCAATGAATTTCTCAACGACCAGTTGACGATTTATTTCAAATGGATGTTATTATACCTACAAGAGGACTTATACTGATCATCATATCCAATTTCAGTAAAAGAGCACCGGCTAGCATAGCTTTATCATCATTTATCAACTTCGTCATGTCCTTAAAATCATAGGTTTTTCCGAGAACCTTTGTGAACTTGGCAAGACCAATTAAAATAGCAATTGTTCTTTCGATAAAAATTTTCCAATCCTTCCTAACCTTGTTTCGTAAGGGCAAAGTGAAAATAGTCTTATGGTTTGTGAAATCAGTACTCGTGAGAATGCTCCAGTCATCATTCGGATCTGCAACAAGAAAAAAACCAGCCAGCAACTTGTTATAAGAATTGAGTTACTCCTAAATTTAATAGATATTTAATATGATACTCGGAATTGCAACTACAGAAAACATCCCATGTGAGCCCATGGCACGCTATGATTCGTACAAACAAATCAGTAGAAAGAACGTATCGATATTTACTCAGTAAACAGTGAAGTAGGATCTTTGACAGACTCATGATCAGATTCAAGGTCTGTAACAGCTTTTAACCATGATGAATAGAGGCCGAGGATTCGTGTTATAACACCTCTTTCATTGTACTACACGCTCCGCGTCACTGCACGATTAATTGCAAAATACAAGTATTCATCAAAAAACTGTAAATTTAGAGCATTTTTTCCACCAAAACATCAATATTCAATTCCGCGTGTCAAAGTTACTCAACAATCACACTGTTGGAAGCCAACTCACACTCTTAATTCCATACATTCTGTTTCTACACAAACAAGAATGATTCCATATAGAAATAGGGCATAGGATTCGCGATAAATTTGAATTCCTCGATTCAGTTTCGGAAAGAATAAACGAAATCTCAAGTAGAAAAGGTGTAGTTCTGCGTGAACAAGCTGTAGATATTGGAGAAAAGGATAAAAGCGAGGATAAAAGTTGCGATGTCTGGGAAAAATCAACAATGTACAAAGTGGCTAGAACTGGCAGTCAGCAGGTTGAAAATGTAGGAATCGACAAGATGGAACCCTCTACGTGACCGGTGTGCACCTCTAACTTAGGTTGGGGTGGAGCAAACTCTTCTCTCATGTACAAGCATATCTTCACCAACAGAAGGCCCAAAATTATCCGAGGCAAATGCGGAAGTGTACACGACTACGAGTTTTAATTTAAAAAAAATGACCTACAATTCATCAATTTGTGTAATTCTGAAACATTTATAATTGCACGTTTTGTAAGTTTGTACTGCACGAAAACCCCGGTCTCTAATTTATAAAGAATATTAATCTTGATGCAAAATGCTGACACGACATCGTCGAATCTTTGCGCCACTCACCTTCACATTGACTTGGTGGCTCCGAGTCAAGCAACAGTTGTTCGATGCTACCAGCTTCTTTCAATGCCTTGCAGAACACGCTCACCAAAATGGGATATCTTGGAGTCCAATTTGAACCAAAAGTTACGCGCATGCATAAAAGAGCGTAACAATCTATTTCATGATGTTCTTTCCATGACTCACTTTTGCATTTTTCGGAACAGTAAAGACGTATTGCGCAGGTTTTACAAGGTACGGCTGTCCACAAATGAGCAAAGCAGTAATTACAATACTGATGGACTCTAGAGTCGTCTAAAATATTGATGTAAGGCTTCTCGGCTAAGATTATGTCCCCAGGATCAAAATCTCGGGCAGCTATTAAATGCCTGCCTTGAGTCTCAGAATATTCAACTCTAATTGATTTTTCAATGCCCGCTTGTTTTATTTCTTCTATGAGCTTCGATGCCTGTGTTTTGCGCTTCTCTTCCTTCGGTATGTCTATTTGGTTTTTATCGATCACTAGTTGCGTTTTCTGAATTAGTTTGTTAAGTATGACTTTATCTTCTTCCGGGCCCTCAAATTTCGTCATAATGAATCTTGCTCTCTCCAGACAACTCCTGTTATCCGACGAGCCTAGCGATGTCAAGCATTCTACTTTCCTACATAACAACTTGACTTTTAGAGATATTGATTCAACTATCTTCAGGACTTGATCAATTTCTGATATGCATTCGTTGTACTTCCGCATACGTTGTAAAAGAGCTGTTTTATTGGCATAGGCTACTACCAGCTGCTCTGAATCGTGTGGCGCGAGTGCGATACTTTCATTATAAAGAATCATGATTTGGTACAGCTGAGCGAAATTCAAATTTTTGAAGCGATAGAGGGTATTTCCTTCGGACATTGCCTTCTCGGAAATCATGACATCTTTAAAAATTGGCAAGGTTTTTTGAAACTGTTTTCTCCATTTTTTCGCATATTTGTCCATGTCCAATTTTTTTATATTCTTGATGAAAATAGTCTTGAGGTCATCAATTTTCATTGATTTTGAGACCATTGTGATGAATCAGCATCTACAAAATATGAAAATATTGGTCAGGAGTACGTTATAGAGGAGCAACTCTAATTTGCAACTCTGACTTATAAAAATCTTGAGGGTTTGAGAATCTGTACGTACAGACTTCTCCTTTTTAATGCAGAAACAGTCGAATCGGTCTAGGAAAAGAGTCTCATTCTTCATCTCACGACCTCCTCGATCGATCGTTTTCACGACATTTCGCCAGGGTCACGAAAGGCATTCCCAGAATATTATACCATATAGTCGAGTGCGGAAACAGCGTTTTTTTCCAACGAATAGAGTGCTCTCCTCCACCATGCATGATGCACCAGATCACACGTGGTTCACAATAAAAGAGAAAATGGCGTGACTGAAGCACTTGAATTTTCTGTTTCAGAACGATTTTATCGACTTCTTGATACAGGTAATTTCTACAACGCAAATGAGAACGTTTTTGTGTCGTTTTGAGAAGAATTGATATTTTCTAAATTTTGCGTCGGCTTACAGTGGAGATTGATTATTTTGATCCGAAAAAACGAAACTGCTCCTCATAATTCGACGAGTTGGTCGGAAAATTTTTTGGTGGTATCTCTCGTACAAAACGACGTGCATTTTATGTGGCCTTGACAATCTATTGAGGGACTCGCGAGATGCGAAAATAAAAAAAAAGTCGAGACATTCTCCTTCAAAAACGGTTTAAAGCTGTTCTGTATCGAAAAAATATACGTGAAATTATATTGCTCGCGATTTTCCAGGCAAGACTTCAAAAATTGCAGCTCTCTCTTCATTGTGATGCGTGAAACTAATGGTCTAGAAGAGGCTAATTTGTATAATTGTGAGGCTTAGTGTGAGTTTATTTGCGTCGTATACTGCCATCATGTAGTCAGGATTAAAGCCATCCATCTGAGAGAGCCATATTAGTTTTCTCGTCTCGCAAGACGTAATAGAAATATGAATGACTACTTGTATATTGAGGGTTTGAGAAATGATCGAACGGGTGTATATAATAGACTTATCAAAGAAGATTGCTGTTTTCGGTTTTCCCTGCTACAACGATTAAATAACACGGGTCAACAAAATTTTAATGTCATTATTCGAAAAAATTAATTTTTGAATAGTTTTTGGAGCAGATCAATTGAAAGATGGGTATTTCACGTTTCCTGATTTATGTAAATTAACTCGTCAAAAACTGAGTGTTTCAAAAAACTAGGTATTTTCCAAGAATTCTAACTCTTTGTGGAGGCAAAAACTGTCGTTCATGTGTTATTGTCTGATTTTCACCAGGAGAATATACACCGTTGCCGTATCAGTATACCCCTTTTTTCAGGACTAAGGCCCCCAATGGGCAAACACGAACAGTGAATTCTCATTGAAATTGATCGAAATTATACCGCGCCGCGCGAACATTGGACAAGAAATATGATTCTATATGCTGTGGAAGTCTTGGAAACATCAGCCTCAAAACCTTGATTGTAGGAGCTCCACCCGCAACCGAGTACGCATTTTGAGTGGAATGTTTTCCTAATGTTCGGGCCATGAATATGAAATGAGACGTTTGTTCAATTCGAACTCCAAAGATAGTTTTCTACGCGCTAAAGGAAATGCAGATTCGTTGGAAAATTAACATATTTCGTCAATGTGAAAATGGAAGTTAATGAGCTGCACGGTTACATATCATTCTAAGGTTACGATGTAATTGATATGTAGAATTCATGATTCAAATTTGTACGATAATATATCACCCAGCTGGGACGGAACGTTTCTGAAACGTACGAAATTTGGTTGCGGCGGCAACCTGGGAACCTTGGGCGTTTCTGTATCGTTGCAGGAACGTTGTGGCACCAGCGAAATGTCCGTAAGCGAATCGTTTCCCTTGAGTTTCACTAACGTTGTCGGAACGTTTCACCGATAAACTAACAAATTCGGATTGTTTATTTAAAAATTCAACTTTTGCGTAATCGACCCACGGCCTGCAGAACGGTCGTTTTTCCCACTCCCAAGTGTTAGGGCGTCTAGCCAAAGTTCGGAGTGAGCCCAAAGATGAGTGTGAGCAAACGATGCGTGAGCAACAATTTATTTAACAATTTTTTATTTATTTAACAAAAATTTTCTAAGTTCGTTTTCGTTTCGATGAAACGTTTCGACAACCCTGACGAACCTCTAGGGAAACGGTTCGCTTGCGGACATTTCGCTGGTACCACAACGTTGCTGCAACGGTACAAAAACGACCCACGAAAGGTTCCCAAGTTCCTACCGCAACCAAATGTAGTACGTTTTAGAAACGTTTCGTCCTAGCTGAGCAGTGTTGTAGTGGTTTACATGTTATTTTCTGGTTACATTGATAAAAAGTATAATTGTTGATTGTCTGTGCGCAAATGAGCCATTTGCACACTGCTTGTCGCTTCTCATTTGCTCACAATAGATCATAAAACTTTAGTATGATACTCGGGCGCAACGGTTTTCGCTTTTTCGTGACTATATTTAGACCCTCGCCTGCGGCTCGGGCCTAAAAAAGTCACTCGTAGTGCGAAAACCATCGTTTGCGTCCTTGTATGATAATATAATATTTGCCCAAACTTGAATGGAATTGATATACTGCCAGCGGAGCTACTCATTGCTTCTGAGCTTTGTCCGGGTTTGGAGCTCTCACAACATTGTCTGTATAACATACAGTGGCCTCATCTATGGGATAACTGCATAGTCTGAGTGTTTCGGGGTCATAAAAATCAGGATGATGGGAATAGTTTCTCAAAGGAGGCAAAGACGAAAGCTATACCTTATTACTTTACATAGAGATGTCGGTGTTACTTGTTTCATCTACAGTAACTAATAAGTGATTTTGGGCTAATATTTCATGAAGAGAGTATGGTAAGAAAAATCATAATGCTATCCTCTCAAAGTAAGGAATTTAAAGTTGAATCATGGTGTCAAGTTCAAGCTGTAGATTTCTTCTCTTTCTCTTAAGACTACCCTCATTGGACTGAGATATTACAAAGATGTGAACAAGTATAATTGTAAGCCTTTGTGTTCATCGCAAGATTTCTCTGGCTGTACTTTCATTAATCATTTTAGGCATGGAACTGACATTTCAGTGATGAAGCTTTTTATTTGCTCGCAAATTGAACTTTAAATGATTATCTGCTATGACGTTTGTATCACTCGACAAATACAATGAGGATTTGTGAAAAGTTTTTTTAACCAATGAATCCTTTTTCAGTATTGATTATTAAATGAGTCTTGAGTCCATCCCTATATCACCACTTTCTGCACTTGTAGAACAGATGTTAGTACATAAAATAGCCAAGAAATCATGATGTCACAGCTGGATAATATATATAGACTGCAGGTTGGGATCTGGATAAGTGGGACCTCGAGATTGCACGAGTGCGAGTGAGAGAATATTCCTGAGAACTTTAGGTCAAGTTTCAGGTATTTAGAACACCGTTTCATCCTTAGACATGTGTAAACCCCTAACTACAGGATTATTCAATATGATTGATATACCCCTGTCATTATCCATATTTTCAATCTACTTACCAAATGGAGAACTCTAGTTAGAAGCGGATTTGATATATTGCTGTGGGCCACGCTGCATCAGTCACTTCATTTTTTGACGATGATCATATCATGTCATGCCCACAAATTAATATCTGAAATGGCTTGAGAGAATAGAACTGTCTTTTTGATCAACAATCAGAACAACTCACAGTCAATTGACAAAGATGAACCACTAATATTTCTGTGCACGAACACTCAACCAAAACCACGACCAACGACGGCCAAAACTGACCCAAAACCATCAACCAAAACTCGCCAAAACCGTTCAGACAGAACACAGATACAGAAACAGTCGTCTGCTCTTCAAGATTTTGGATTATTTTGGATTTTGACAAACCTAATCTTACCTGGCACTCGACTCGCGCAGGCGCGCACTCAAATGACAATATGACATATTCATATTTTTGTAGCGTATATATATACACAGTACCATATATATACTAATGTAAACACATCAGTTGCATCATGGCGTCATACGGTCACGGCCTAATTAATTCATCATAATTGCTGAGCTATATTTTCCAGAAGAGAGAATCTATCATCGAGAATCCTCTTGATTCCTTGCGAAGAATTGGCGCCATAGAGAATCAATTTTTGTGAGTGTTGCTTAGACTGGAATCCAACCATCAAACATTCTAATAACCGATATCTTATTATAAACATGCTTCATTTTTCCACATTGCAGATCACCGAATTAGCTTAAGCTATTGCCTAATTAGGCTTACTTGAAATAAGTTCAGGGCATCCACACGAAACCATGATTGGAAAGACAGTGGGACAAACTACCTGCAGGTTTCAAAGCGGTCTTGAATTCGAGTGGATATTAGACTTCTCATCTCAGTATGTAGCGAACATGAATGCAAACATATCTGAATGCCTTCTGCAATCATCACCACTTCAAATAACTAAGGGATCATCTGTTGGATCAGTGATTGAAGGCTGGAGGATATTTCTTCATTACACCAGTACATCACATTTTTCTGATATCTCGATTATTGCTGGTTTGTTGAAAGATAGAGATGAAGATGATGATTCTCATTCACTTGAGGGCAATATCTCATTGATGGACGGAAGTCGACAGAAATTTGATGGTGCATGTGTGTTAGATATTCACTGTCCTGAAATCTTAGGAGAAACGATTGGTGAGCAATACAAATTTGCTAGAATGATAATTTGTCTTGATTTTGATGAGTCAAATGACCCAAGCAGATTGTTAACGAGTGATATTTTGATTGTCGCATGTAAAATATACAGCATCAATTCATGCACACCTTTGTTTGATTCTCAAAATTTGCATGATGATTTTGAGAATCTTTTCGAGCTTCTTCTATTACAACCAGAGTTTGGTGATGTAACTTTTCAAGTTCAAGGGAAAGAAATTCGAGCTAATAGAGGAATCCTGTCTGTAAGGAGTAAAGCATTTCATGCAATGTTCACTGATCATACAAGGGAAACTCAGGGAGATGTTATACACGTTATTGATTTTAGTTATGACATTATGAAAGAGCTTATTCGATTTATCTACTGCGAGAAAGTTGAACATTTGGATCAACTAGCTCTGAATCTAATTATTGCAGCTGAGAAGTATGATATACCTGCTTTGAAAAGTATGTGTGCTGTTACTTTGTTGAAGAGCTTGTCACTTACGAATATCTGTGAAATTTTTGTGGCTGCTAGTATCAGTAACTGTATTCAGTTAAGAGCTGAAGCTGATAAATTCATTCAGAAAAATCTCCCAAAAATAGTGGAAACCCCAGGCTTTAAACGTCTTGAGAAGTCAAATCCAACCTTTATGGCAGATATGATTACAAGTGCAGTAATTGTTGCAAGAAATGAGATGATGGTCGACATCAATCCTTAATTCCCTTGTAAAATTTCGATGAGTAGCTTGCAAAATATTCTATGAATATGTGTAATTACGTTTGGATAGTGTTTTGTGATGTTTTACTTGTTTCATTGACAACTTACATCATTTATGATGCTGATGATTTTTATCGACATTAGACAATGACGTTCATGCAGTTGTGTGAGTTTTAGCCAAGGATACCCTATGGATCACTTTAATCTGCAAAATTCATTCATCATCTTTTGAAATGTCTTCTTATACTTGTTTTAATCCAGTCCTTGCAGTGAAGGTTTCTCCCCGCATAGGCAGTCATGTCTCCTGTGAGAAAGAACAATTGCGATTTGATGCGTATTGACCAATTAATTTGTGAGAGATGAATTTTACATTTTATTTTTATGAATTAATGCTCTTGGATGAATATAAAATTTTATACCATTAATTTTCTGTTTACATTTCTTCCCCGTTCTATTTAATACATTTACTGTATGTACATACAAACTGAAAACCCTTTTCAATATTCGGTGAATTTTGATTCAAAGTTTGATTGCGATTTCTGACAATCACATATCCTAGCTTTCAAAGTATAATATCCAACCATGGCTTGACCTCACTAACTCGAAACTCATTGGTAGGTGGAATTTTTGGGAGGACAAGTTATTTTTGACAACTGGTTGCCGGATTTCGGGAGATCTATCTTGCAGAAGTCTGCTTGACATTTTTTTGAGCAAGTGAAAATCAATCAGTACTAAAAAAAATGTTCGATTGTTGATTTTCAATGTTGCTCATTAGTACAGTGGCAGTACTTTGTTACTGAGAACTTGACTCATATGTCTTTGTTAAGAGACAATAGAAAAAGATGAGTGATGAGTCTGTAAACTGTTCGCGATGGATTTTCAATCGTGTTATTCAACCCTTTGACACGCAGGTGGTAGTCGTTAATTGGCACTCACCACATTTCAGTTGCATCTGAAAATTTGAATATTCGTTTCTGACACCCGGTACTTCTATGTGAATCCATAATCGGGAACTATGTTTCACACGCAATGACCTCCAAATAAAAAATACATTTTTTCCAGAAATGTTAACAAACCAAGTATCCCAAAATCCATCACTGAGAAAAGTCAAAATTGACATTTTTAACAATATTGTTGACGATCGAATTGCAACAGCATATTTGATGCTCATCTGTAGTGAGAATATTGAAGCAGAAATTTCTATGCAGGCTCAAATCGTGATAGAAAAAACGTACTTATTTGTAAGACGAGAATGAGATAAAACTCGTTTCCGTGAGATCCGAGAATTTTTCAGCCAAAATGAGAGCAAAAATTTACATTGTCATGTACCTATACATACTAGCCCGCACGATTTTTGTTTCGGACTAATAAAAGAGTTGAGAAAAAGTTACTAAACTTTGAGGCCCGTCATAATTCTTACCCAAAAAGGAACAAGCTGAATTTTTTGGAAAATTTCTATTAACATAATACTTAGGAAGAAAATTTCCAGACCCTGCATGTCAAGTAAATTTGAGAAGTACTCTTTCAGTATCACAAACCCTCTCGTCGAGAATCAAACCTAATTTGATTGATCCATGAGATGACTCTTGATATCTTTTCTGCGAATCCACCCAAACGATCTTTGATCCCATTTGAAATTCGATTTCATCACAGTTCTCGAGAAAAATCGTAATATATGATACATTCCTCGTACATCATACGCGTTGGATTGATATTATCTCTCAGTCGAGATAGAAAGGAATTCCCAGCGATCACTTTTATCTTTTAACTCCCCTATACGGCACATAGCTGTTATGATGCTCAATATATCCATTTTGTGTGTTTGACCAATAAATAGTATTGACCAACACATGAATGATCGATTATTTATTATTGCTTTTCAAATGAATATTCGATAGATGAGTTGAGAATCAGAATACAGTTGGATGAAAGTAAAATAGATGTCCATAGAGTGAGATAAAGATTGGTCATCTGACCTAATCCGTCATGCGTTTTGTGTTCTTTGGCCCGTGAAACTCCTATTACATATATTTCATAAAATTCTTTTTGATCGTCTGTGCGCAAATGAGTCATTTGCACACTGTTTGTCGCTTTTCATTTGCTCACAGAAGATCAAAAAACATAGTATGATACTCGGGCGCAACGGTTTTCGCTTTCTCGTGACTATTTTGACCCTCGCCTGCGGCTCGGGCCGAAAAAAGTCACTCGAAGTGCGAAAACCATCGTTTGCGCCCTTGTATCATAATAAGCTATTAAAGCTCCCAGCATCGAATTAGATTCATGGAATTCCGAGTGCAGAATTGAGTGCAAAAAGAGAGAGAGAGAGAGAGAGAGAGAGAGTGTTAATATACTTTTCTGATGTGACTTTTTATGTGAGAAACGTTAAGTTGAGTCATTTCTTGATGATAGCGGTTCACGAAATATGGGCGCAGGAATTGGATTTTGCAACCCGAGTGACTTTTGCATCACAATGGTGCCAATTTCAGGTTTTGCGGTCCGGTAACGTTTGTTTCTTTTTGACAAACTGTGGGTGCTGGCAGGATTTCAGTAGAAAAAGGGTACGTTCATGCACAGTGTGCCAAAAAAGATTTATCGAAGTTTTTAAGATGTCTTACATTAATCAAAAGTCTAGGAATGTCATATTATGTAAATTTCAACTGAATGAGGTATTGGTACCCAACATGCCCTCATGATCCCATCTCAGAAATGCGCTCTTGTCGATCTTTCAGCAAATTTTTTCTAATTGTTATGTTAAAATATGGAAAGATAAGTAATTTTGAGCAACCTCCAATGACTTCTCTGCGTTCTCCAGAAAATTTGAAATAAGTTTTTCCTCCATATTCAAGGAATCGCTTTCACTAAAACCGGTATGGAAGTTTTTTGGCTCAACCGATCTTGAAATACCTAAGAGCATTCGGTTTGGATGTTTCCCTCCTCTAAGTTGTAAAATTTGGATCAGACGCAATCCCACAAGCAAAATACGGAGACCAGTCGTAAAAAATGTAGATACATCAACTTGTCCCTATTTCTCTTTTCTGACTTTGCTCTCACCTCTGGAAGATTTATGCAATAGTTTCAAGATCATCTGAAAGCGTGTGAAAAAAGCTGTGAATTGAGTGTAATAACTTTTTTTGTTTTTCTTTTCATGCGTTCAACGGTCGTCTTCAGTCAATGGACTATTACAACCGGGTTGGATCTCGTGGGTTTGAGGCGATGCGGTCGTTGTGCACGCTGAACTTTGTTCACAAAACTCTCAAAATCTTTTCCAATTTGGGCTAAACGGCAAGTTATCCAGGCTTTATCATCATCTAACTTAGCCTGGATAACTCTTCGTTTAGCCCTAATTAAAAAAGATTTTGAGATTTTCAAGAGCGAAAATGTGCCAATTTGTAGGTTAGAAAGTACCCGCGGGCAAGTTATTCTCGTTCATCTCCGATAACTATTGTGATTAGCGACAAATAATGAGTTTTCCACCACAATTCAGATGATGATACGTAATGAAAAAATCGTCGCCAACTTCGTTTCGTGAAAATTTTTTGATTTATATCTAAATGAGATATATCTTCCAGATTGTACGGCGACCGCATCGCCTTCACACGAATCAGTAAATATTGATCCCATTCAGTGCATTTTCACTGATTCACAGTGAATTTTCACTGAAAATTAGTAAAATTTCACTTAAAATCAGCGGAATCCTCTGATTGGGATCAATTTTTACTGATTTATGCGGAGAGATTAACATATCGTATTTCATCGTGGCGTGTTTGAGATCCAGCCACTCACCCTAACCTAATTCTCTCCGCATTCGCCCGGGATTCATGCCCGTGGAGCGAGGGAAAACTCCTGAGGGAAGAAAACCTGCTCCGGAGAGTTCGGCACGTTTATCATGCTACCCTCACGGTGCTCATACCACGTTTCGTGAGCATGAACATAGCAATTGTAACATTTCGTGCCTCCCTCTCACGTTGCTGAAGTGTAAGTGTCAGCTAATCGGATCAGAAAAGTCAGTGCGTCAAGGTTGATTAGACCGAGAGGGGCGATCGCCCATCCATGTACAAACCGCGCCCAACAATGCTTAACTTCGATGATTGGCCGAGCTGACACTAAGTATATAGAGATATTACGGGTCTCTGTGGCTGAGACCCAGCGACTCCACCAACTGTGTCGGTAATAACTTACTTTCATAACGATATATACTTTTCTCCAAAAAAGAGGAGAAATGAATTCACTCGAGATCGAGGCAGTTCATATGTTAGCTGACTTTATGAATAACATTTTTGTCATCTGAAAATGGTATTGTAAGGTTTCTCTATTCGCTATAAATCTGTCAGAGAAAACTTCCGGCGTTACCTGCAAACTCATAATTTTTTGCTCAGTCAACTTTTTTTCACAAGATCTTCTAGATTCATCGTACAATTGCGATATTGAAATAGTTCCGATGGTCAAACAGAGAGTCTAGTGCGGCAATATCCTTCTATGGAATCCACGCTACAGAGAAATTATTCGATAGGCGCTGTTTACTGTCCTCAGAGCAAACGCAACCCTGTGTAATATGAATATCTCGTCTTGAAGTCATGAAGATTCCGGAATGGAGATATTGAATCTGGCACAGCTTTTGAGATCTAGGAGTGGTGTTAAGAGAAAATTTACGTGTCCCATTTCTTGAACGCTCATTCATCAGAAATGCTAAAAATAGCGGATGTGTGCACATGCGTCAGAATTGGGAAGGACTTAATTCAGTTGCTCATCAGTTATCAATCTGAGTGGTTTATCATCTCGAAAAATGATTCATAAGCATGAGAGCTGCGGCCTTAGCGCTAGTCGTTTATCAGTAAGCGAGACATCAACATCTCCAATTCGGCATCTACAGCACACTTTGGTACTCATTATATTTCTCTCCAGTCTGAAGCTACTATTTAGTGTTGAAAACATTTTTTTGCAACTGTGTGCGCGAAGTTGTGAAAAAATTAGATTTCTCTTCATTATTTACGGTGCGAGAAGTAATGCGGAAATGACTTCTCGCATAGTTTCCTATTCACGCACTGGTGGAGAGTGCGTGAATGTAGCTTCTTGCTCTAATGAATTTTCATTCATGCACAGTTCCAAAATATGATGTCACATCATCCCTCTGAGTTCGGCCTCTCTTCGAAACTTCGTTTTTAAGATAATCTTGCTCGAGCAGTGGTGCATTTAATTACAACTTCGCGCACAGTTGCAAAAAATAGTATACGCAACACGTGCGAGAAGTTTCCGCACACGTTGCCAACTCGCGCGAGAAGTAACATTCACGCACACTTTGAATTTCGACTTCAGCAATAGGAAAAGCCAACAATTCCTCGTCGATACGTGTATTCTGAAAGTTTGTTCTAGGTCCACCCCGATGAGTGTGCAACAGTTGGGTGAAGCACTCATCAAGGAAAATCTTTTGAAACTTATAAAGAAGTTCTGCAACTCGTTGAAAATCAATTTAGTTCATATAACGTTGTTAAGGCGCAGCGACCTTGATTTGCCGCACCTCACGAATCGTATTTGTATTGCGTTGAATGATGACAGATTTCTGGATGCACCTTTTCTTGAAGAACACATGGGAAGATGTACGAAATGGGTTTCCTCATAATGATGCGTAAACGGTCACGTAAATACTGAGTATGAATACTTTTATTCTTCCGTAAAAAGTACAAAAAAGGTACAAGAACGAGCCAATTTTTCGGCGTTGTTTCTATTTCAAAATCTCGTTGGAGACTGCCGCATGGAGCTATGAAAGTCCGCTCGCTGAAGAGCAAGAGTGGTGGGATAATACCCCACACATATTTAAAATGGTACATACATATGGTAACACCATGTGATCCCGTGAAAATTCCGAAGGAATAGAGGGCGTCGAGTGAAACTTCTGGAAGCTATTAACTCATAAGCGCGGGCTGACCCGAAGGTCACAGGAAATGCCGCGCGCAACGCAGCATCGTTTCTGTGGTTGTAAAATCTTGAAAGCAAGAACGTACAGGATTTTTGTCGTGAATATATAGCGCTCATGTCGAAGAGCTCAAACTTTAGACATCTGATGAATATTGCGATCACTGTGAATATGAAATACATGTTCGACGCTCGAACATCCTCCCCCTTTTGAGATAACTAAATCTCGAAATAATTGAAAAATGATCAAGTTTTCATTGCATGGTGTGAATCGAATCATCTGTTGACTATGATAAAAAATGGACGTCAACAACAAGAACACCGCTCATGACAAATGAAGGATCTGAGAGTGCAGTACGCATATAGGAGCAGGCATCACAGCTACTAGCAGCATGGAGATCTTGCCCATAATAGTATGCATGAATGATGATCACCACTTTGTAATCACTTAGAGTCACATAATATCTTGTTCACTTCACTTTGTCCATATTTCAGACCAGGAAGTCCGTGAATGAATCGTATCGGTAATATCTTGTAGCCGGCACTAGATCTCTGGTTGTATCAATTGTTGACAATCCTTGATGTGATCTCAGCTGTCTTCAGTTTGACAAGAGTCTTCATCGAATATGACCATGTTTCGATCATCACTGATGTTTTGGCACGACTTCCAGTACCAAAGTTATTTGAGTGCATTGGTGTGTTCACTCTGGTCAGAGTCATCAGTTGAATTAATCTTCTATAATGAATCCTGGTTATTGTATTTATAAAAGTCATGTTGAATCCTAAATTGCTTCTTGAGGAATCACCAATGAGAGGGAGTACCGATAAGATGGATGCGATAAACATACTGTCATGTTTTAGAATTCGTATTGACGATTGCATTGTGAATGAAATATTCCTTCAACCTCGGTGTGATGCGAGAATGGATGAGAACCGTGGAAACTTATACTTATTGTTCATGACGAGCCATACACTTGAGATCTAGTTTAGTTAATCTTGATGAATTTTGGATAATACAGAAATTTGTGTGAAATGAATTGGAATACTCCTGGGCGACAAGATTACCGCCAACAAGTCTTGATTTGAATGAACTATGTTAATCAATTTTCGTTTGGTTCGATGATCTTCAACCTGTGACTGTATGAGTGTGACGATACGGAAAAGGCTATGCAGATGTTACGCATCAATGATGGGACGTTCTTTTTTAATTGCTGATTCACAATTTTCTCTTGTGACTATAGTGAAAATATGAATGAAGAATGTTGGGTGAACATTGTCACTCCTCTTTCAAAGATATGCAAAATTATATAGTGAAACTGATTACATCATCCCTTCAGTACATCTCAATATGACTCTTGCAAGATTCATCTAATTTCTTTGAGAGAAAATATGATGCTACATGAAATGAATTTATGAGGAGAAGAGATCTTCCTTTTGAATATTGTATATAAATCCTGAACCGGAGAATATCTCGAGGTACAAAGAATCGAATTATGATTTTGCGACAGATCTTTAGCTGGACGAGTTCGGTTCCAGAACTTGAGATGGACATTATGTGCAGTATTTTTCTTGACTGAGAATGAGGTTTTTCTGAATGAGGAGTGAGCCTGAAATGCTGAGAAATTGACGCTGGGTGATAACTTTGATCGGCGATGAAGTCCTTCCCGTCGCATTATCATCAATCTGTATGAATTTGAATTGAGTGTCAGAACCTTCTCAGAATTTGTACTCAGATGAACTTTACCATTGAGTGTTTATCATAGGCATGTTATCGTTCTTGTCATGAAGTAGACAATAGTGTACGTTATTGCGGTGACATGTAGAGTGAAAGCAATTTGCTCCTCTTTACCAAGTGAATTCTCTATGAATTCTCTGAATGACAATTCCAAAGAATATGTGGGCGGGGACCAGTTACATCAACGATAAAATATGAAAGTGAATCGAAAATTGTTATCCATGCATCTCCGTACCTTGGAAGTTGAGATTGTATCTGATCGACTGAATGTGAGATTGTATTATGTGTAATGTATGGGGTGATATGATTCCAATATAACAAATGCGATTCAACATGGTTACTTTTAATGTCTAGTTCGTCTACTGATCTAGTCGAAGATCGAAACTGAGAGTGATTGAGCTATTGTGATTTGCAAGTAGAGTTGGAGCATGCTGTCGACAAATCACGTTTGCGTTGGTAAATATGTCATCTCGTATCTATCAAGAACATGAACATTATGACAGATATGTCAACTTATATTTCGAAAACAGTTTTGAATCTAGGAATTCCTACTGAAGGAAGGAAAGTAGATTATTCTGAATTAATTATCATCGAATATAATATTCATGATCTAATTGACATGTTTGCGCTCGGATAAGGGTTGAATGAACATCATGAATACGATGCAAGAAATGTCAAGAGAATTTGGTGACAAAATGCCCTTTCTTTGAAGTATTTCATACTTGTAATTTAGACACGTCTGGATGAAGAGCTTGCAGTGAACTAGTTCTACCAAGTTCTTTCAACGTTAACGATCAAATGGAATGAATGAGAATACCTTACGGAGGTTTTATCGCGGTCGACTTCGAAATCTTATACACTTCTGTAACCTTCTTGTAAACGTGAAAATATATGTCGAATTGAATGTGGGAGTAGGGGAGATTTATCAAACTTGATTGAATGAACTCATCCACTAGTGTTCTGCGAATGATCAATTCTCACTCTGATGACCTCAAAATAATTCAATTTATGTATGAGAGACAGCGTGAATCTGAATCATCGTAGAGAAACAACCCTGGACTGGGATTAAGTATACACTACCGGTCAAAAGTCTGAGGACACCTGGGAATCAGACTGATGATTTTCGGAGTTGGATATCTCAGAACCTGTTGGTCGTAGAGAGCTCTGCGTGGTTGCATTTCGTAGCTCATATCGAGCACTTTCAAATCTATTTTCAGTATTTTTCGTCCCGCGTATTATACCGGAGACACACGAGTCAGAAGAATGCCTTTTTTCGCAATTTTTCAGGCTAGGTACGAACGCCCGCCGATTTTGGAGAGATTGTTGGATCGCTACGAAACCTATGACATCTTCAAGCCCATGAAAAAACCTTTAAAATCCGTTTTTGAACGTCTCCCAAAGTGGTTCTGGTTCCGAGATATGACTGATTTTGCTAAGGGTGTTTGTATCTCAAAAAATCACACGGTAATCCAAAAATGACGAGAAACAGCCCGTTTTGAGGCATCTGACCCTCATTTCTGCAAGAGTTTGACTCAACATCGAAATTGCCAAAGGAAATCAAAACTACCGACCTTGAACTGGGCTGTTTCTCATCATTTTTGGATTATCGTGTGATTTTTTGAGAGACAAACACCCTCAGCGAAATCAGTCAGATCTCGAGTCCAAAACCACTTTGGGAGAAGTTCAAAAACGGATTTTGAAGGTTTTTTCATGGGCTTGAAGATGTCATAGGTTTCATAGCGATCCAACAATCTCTCCAAAATTGGCGGGCGTTCGTACCTTGCCTGAAAAATTGCAAAAAAATCCATCTTTCTAACTCGTGTGTCTCTGGTATAATACGCGGGACGGAAAATACAGGAAATAGATTTGAAAGTGCTCGATACGAGCTACAAAATGCGACCACGCAGACCTCTCTACGACCAATAGGTTCTGAGATATCCAACTCTGAAAATCATCAGTTTGATTCCCAGGTGTCCTCAGACTTTTGACCGGTAGTGTATGCGAATGAGAAAAATGAATTGGTATGGTAGGCATCCATCGTTCTTGAGATTTGGAACATGATATAGATCAAAGAAATGTTCATCATTGCATCTTGACATAGATGCTAGGCTGTGGATTTTTGTATCTGAAAGAATGAATCATTATCTTTGATGAAATTGACGAGATTATGCTTGACTATTGATTTGTGTATTTATTCATGAGCTTGCTGCTTCAGATATCGAAAGAGACAGCTGGGTGATGGATAAATGATATCAATATTCATGAAAGAAAGGCTACTCTCTGACATTTATGTCCGACTTCGTTAGAACTGAAGTTGCGATCGCATCAACTACCTCATGAAAGGTCGCAGTGCATATCGTGTTTCGTCTTTGAATGAAATGCAACCTTGTTCCATGGTCGAATCGAGATTCTACGTGGGTCATCTCTTGTTAGAGGAATTTGCTTAAAGGAAGCTGTGACGAAATCATTCGAGTTACCCATCGAAGTGTAAACAATACAGTTCTGATGGAATTTCTCCAGGAACTGGAATTAATTATGACCTGATTGAGTCCGAATGGTTTTGGTGATTCCACAAGAAGCACTCACTAATGTAGGTAGATCTTCTTCGAATCGTGTAATTGATTCGTTCCTTGATTCCAATTATCAGCAATAACTCGGCTGATCCTTTGGACCTATTTTGTACAGAGAATTAAAGAATTTCTCTTCTCATCCTCAAGTTCTAGCGTACGACAACTTTATTTGCCTGATAATGCATGAGCGACAGATTTGCACCGTCTGATGATTCAAGTGAAAGATTGACTTGTAAAGTTCAATTTTCCATGTAATAGATGATCCTCTGATGTGACAATATGAATAAGATATGCGATGGTCACAGTAACTGGAGACCTAATTGTGTTGATGCACAACACTTGATATGCGAGTTGAAATCTCCTCATACGCACTGCATTTTCACAGATACATTACATGTGGGCCTGATTGACCAAACTATCAATCAGGTTACGATGCTGTTCGAGATGATGATAAAGTATACCTATGAGCTATCAGAATTTTCCTGAATGGCGATTTGAGATGTGATAGAAGAATGTGTAAACTGAACGAAATTTTCATAAGTCATGAATGAGTAGTCGCTATAATGAAATGGTATAAGCGAGCATAATTTTACCAAAATGTCCGGGTATACTGAATCTTCGAAGTAACGGTCTTTATTCGGATTCACGAAATGACGATAAAGTATCATGGTATGTATACCATTTGTGGGTGCTCATACAGATATGATATACACTGGCCAGGCGTACATCATATAAGTAATACAGCTGTGTCGAGTGTTTGATTGTAATCGAACTTGTATTGATGGATTAATGAAATTGCACAGAATGTAGTACGAAAAATGGAAATTTCGACTGTACCTACTGAGATTACTAGGAATCAATTGTTGAACAGTGCATATGGGAGATTATCTGGTTATGAAGAATTCTCGCAAAGAATGAATCCTTTGAATTAGACGCCATTTGAATTTGTTACGTGAATGATATCTGATGATGCGTATCACATATGGATGATGAGTGATGTATGACTCACTAATTCCCAAGTGACCTTGAATTTGCTCGACCTGACCAAAAACTGGCGACGAGTCTTTGTTGAATCGTACATGCATGAGATTTGACGATGATTCGTCGAATATTGCTGAAGAATAGGGTATCCTCAACTGAATTTTCAGTCGAGTTTGCCGGTGCTCATCTGGTCCAAAAAATGGTGATGAGTCTTGGATGTGATGTATGTGGTCACTCGGTGACTCATTGCATATTGGTTGAATGACAAAATCACTCGGTTTGGTGAACCGACGTGATTGAGATTCATTTGGTGTAGAGAAGTGACTCACTTCTGGACCACCCTGTATGGTGACGTAGCAGACTGGCATTGAATGCTTTCGTATGTCAATTGTCTGAAAAGATACTGGTTAGCTTTATGCATTGTTTTGATGTATCAACTTCCATCCAACTCGTAGATCGATTACGTGAATCAAGACTGACACACCCTGTACATAGATTCATTGGCTTGAGTTGGCACACATTGTAGATAGTTATCATGAGTTGACTCTGACACATTGTTTATTGAGATGATCTATAATCTCTTTGGATATGATGCATCAAGTGATACACCTTCTATGTTGATTCGATGAATCGATGTAAAACACAGCAAATTCAGTGAACTACAGTAGATACTGCGCCATTAATTGCGGAATTAGTCAAGAAACACTGGATTGATGTTTCAAGAATTAAATCCGTATATGATCAGCAATTGACTACTGACCTTGCATTCCGTAATGGAAGTATAGGAACATCTTGTATTTAGCAGAGTAATCCTGCACACAATAAATTGGAATGAATGATTCGGCAGGTGCATCGGAGTTCATGCAATCTTACGAATTGTTGAAACTGCGGATTGAGTCACAGATTACTTCGTAAATGAGTCAATGGAGGATTGCAGATTTATTCTATTGGATGGAGCCTGAGAAATTGAATCGTAACGGATAATGAATGAATAGTGATACAGAATTATACCACTGGTGGAACATGGCGTCCTGTGAATGATTGTTTAGATAAACTGAATTGAGAAAATGAGTAATGAACTGACTGCATAAATATGTAGAAGTTGATACAATACCGCAAGTCGATTTCAAGTTTGTGAACGACTGATTCGAGTACGATCACACGAGTGAGTAAAACAGAGGAACACTATGTAATTATGATAATTATTCGTATGAACCGAACAACTGAATGACTTATGATATACCTTTTCGCGGTATATATGTTTTGAAATGGTCGAATGAGTCTCTAAATCTTTTGGATTCATACCACAATGTTCGAGATCTGTGCCCAATCTCTTTGTGCGCTGCTATGCGGAGACGTCTCGTGCGGCATCACACAAAGACATCACGCGCGCACTAAGTGTTGAACAGATGCACACGATAGACTCACTGTATGCCACTTCACTAAACCAATTGCGATCACTATGAAATTGACTTTCGAGTTGTCGCGGACTGTACGATGAAGATACTGTAAGTTGAGACGATATCGAAAATGCCGCTGAATCCGGCTCGAAGGACCATGTTAAGGCGCAGCGACCTTGATTTGCCGCACCTCACGAATCGTATTTGTATTGCGTTGAATGATGACAGATTTCTGGATGCACCTTTTCTTGAAGAACACATGGGAAGATGTACGAAATGGGTTTCCTCATAATGATGCGTAAACGATCACGTAAATACTGAGTATGAATACTTTTATTCTTCCGTAAAAAGTACAAAAAAGGTACAAGAACGAGCCAATTTTTCGGCGTTGTTTCTATTTCAAAATCTCGTTGGAGACTGCCGCATGGAGCTATGAAAGTCCGCTCGCTGAAGAGCAAGAGTGGTGGGATAATACCCCACACATATTTAAAATGGTACATACATATGGTAACACCATGTGATCCCGTGAAAATTCCGAAGGAATAGAGGGCGTTGAGTGAAACTTCTGGAAGCTATTAACTCATAAGCGCGGGCTGACCCGAAGGTCACAGGAAATGCCGCGCGCAACGCAGCATCGTTTCTGTGGTTGTAAAATCTTGAAAGCAAGAACGTACAGGATTTTTGTCGTGAATATATAGCGCTCATGTCGAAGAGCTCAAACTTTAGACATCTGATGAATATTGCGATCACTGTGAATATGAAATACATGTTCGACGCTCGAACAAACGTAATGTATGAACGGCCTCTTACGTGGATGCGAAAACAACTTTTTTTTGCATGCGAGTGATGGGTTTCCAGCTCGAGTCTTACTCCCGTGTATTATGGATCATACTTTTTGATATGCTGTGCGAAAGAGTGTACTCCGCGCACAGTTTGACGACTTTTACTCCCAGTTTATAGAAACATAGTTCAATACACGGGGGGTAAAATCTCCTTTTCCATCATTCTAACCTAAAAAGGCCGTATTCAAATGCAGTTTTAGGGTTCTCATGATGAAAAATCATTATTGCTCTGTGCTCGCAGGCCCATTTCGGGCGCGGAGGACTCATTTCCCTCGCTTCGCTCGGGAAATAAACTGGGCGTACGCGCCCAGGGCAATGATGTACTATTTGCATCCTCGTAATGATTCTGACCCTCGTCTACGGCTCGGCCCGGAAAACCATCAGTCCGACACGAAAAAAAAGTTTTCATACCCTCGTATCGAAATATGATGTTTGGGTGCTTACAAAACTGCATCAAATAGCATTTGCGCCTCGATCATGAGGTTCCCCGCTTCCGAGAAATTATTTCGACCCTTGCCTGCGGCTCGGGCCGAAAACCAATCGCTCACAAGTGAGCTACAACCTCATAATCTCGGTGCGGAATCTGATAATTTTGGTATACTGTGCGTAAAAATGTACTTTGCGCACATTTTGTCGACTTTTACGCACAGCGTATAAAAAAACTGCACGCAACATAAAGTATTGTACGCTACGTGCCAAAAATCATGAAGGCACTCTTGAACTTGTTATAAACGCGTGTTAAGTCCATTACTCTGAGACTCAAAGTGATAATCATGAAAGAGTATACTGAATTGGTGTCATTTTTCAAGTCCTAGGCCGGTCATTATTAGAATTCTGTCGATATAAATTTGAAATAGATTTGTGACGGGAAAAAAAAACATGATTAATCAGTTATTCCAGCATATTTCATCCGAAAATAGCGAAAGAAGAAGCAGCAGAAGCAACAACGATGAGCCGTCAACAAGAATCTTCAATTGCAAAGCAAAAGATACAAATGATGGATCGTTGTGAAGGTAATACTGGAGTAAAGATATGAACGTCTTCTTGATATACTGTGCCCAAAAATGTCTTTTTTGCAAGGATTCTTCATTATCTTTGGTAGTTCGTGAGAAAAAAGAAACAGCATACGATACGTGGCCCATTGGAGCGGAAATCTCGGATATTCAAGGCGCTCAAGGGGTTATTCAAGTTATTTACAAAACTCTTCACCCCACTACGCGGCCGCGAGACCTGAATAGTCGCATTTTTGCGACGATTCTGACCGTGGTTGCTGGCCAGAAAAGGTCACTTGGGATACAAATTTCAATTCTTGCGCCCATATGAGAGGTTCTACAGAACTTTTGACATTTGGGCTACTGCAGAATGGAATTTTTTTTTCATGGCACGCGTCTGGAATCAGTTTTAGTGGTAACTAGAACCTTGAAAATGAGTGGAAAAATGCGTGCCTTAGTGATTTGGGAGAATGTTATTTCTGTACCAACCAAAAACGTTTCCAGACGTCTAAAGGACTTTTAGATACTCCCAGTCGAATGCGAACCCATCGGATCATTCACACACTGCTAGATATGGTTATCGGTCAGACTTTTGAGTAGTTCTGACTGAAAATCAACAATTTTTACCTCTCACCAGCTCGTTCTTACACCATGAAGAGTATTCATGGAAAATAGCTCTGGAAACTCGAATCATTTCAACGCGTCTTTCTATGAATCGGGATCGTGATAATATATATTTGAATACTAAGGTCCCAGAGTGTTTTTCGGTCGGAAATATGGGGCAAAACACGTCAACTGTCCTGGGTTGCTTTTTGGAGGGTAAAACGTGTAGTTTTGAGCCATCTGTGGATGCCGTAGACCCCACTTACGAAAAAACCAATGACATTTCGCCGACGTATTTTTGCCTCAGCTTTCTGATGGCGGGTTTTGTTCTTCGGTTATGTGCCACCATAACCTCAAAAATTAGCGATCGAGTTTTGAAATGGCAGTAACTCAAATTTACCCCTTTTTCGGCTTTTTTGACATTTCCAATCGAAAGATCAGGGAATTTCCCATCGAATTAGCTCTCGAAGCAATAGGGGTTCTTCGATTTTTACTGGCAGTAAAGCAACGATGGAAGTACGAGTGGTCATTCACATGCTGTTTACCTTTGGCGGTCGTTCTGGTCCGTTCAATTTGACGCAAGGAATTAATCAATCGAGGCACCTTCGACGTATTTTTGACTCATCTTTCCGATGAAAAGCTCCGTTTTTTCCCATTTGGTTCAACATGACCTCAAAAGAACGAAATTATTGGTAGAAAATGTTCGAACTCAAACTAACCTATTTTTTCGTGTTCTCGATAGCCTGATTCGGAAAAATGGACAATTCTCAATGTAATTGATGATCCTTTGTGTGATTTACAATCTCTAGTGATGAAATAGAGTCCGAATGACTAGATTTCTGCTTCTACGAGGAACGAAGCAGTGAATAACTGAGTCCTTGGCGTACGCGTGACATTGGGAATGCTTCTCTTCTTCATAATATTATTTTCCATGGAAATAGTCAGAAAACCAATTATAAAACACTATTCTATCATGAACATGAATTAACTCCCCAAATATTGTCATCAAAAAGACGAAAAAGTAGGTTGAATTGAGTTAAGATTCTTTAGATGCATGATTCTCGTTTTTTGAGGTTATGTTAAATCAAGATGTATAAACGGAGCTCTCCATCGTAAAGATGAGGTAAAAATACGTGGAAGATGCCTCGATTGATTATTTCCCTGCGCCAAATTGAACGGCCCAGAACGCCCGCGGAAGGTAAACAGCACGTGAATGACCACTCGTCCTTTCATCGTTGCTATCCTCTTAGTGAAAATCGGAAAACCCCTATTTTTTCAAGAGCTATTTCGAAGTGAAATTTTTTAATATTTCGATTGGAAATGTCAAAAGAGATGAAAAAGGGGTAATTTTGAGTTACTGCCATTTCAAAACTCGATCGCTATTTTTTGAGGTTATGGTGGCACAAAACCGAAAAACAAACCCGGCCATTGGATAACTGTGTCAAGAATACGTCAAAAATGATGTCATTGATTTTTTCGTACGTGGGATCTATATGATATGAGCGATTGGAACCTCATAGAAGTGCTAAGACGGGCTCGATCACATCAACCCCATCGATACAATTTTTGTAATGCTTCTCACTCAAATAACATTCCACATCAGGTCATGGCAACTATGGGATATTGTTCAAAAAAAGGTGGACAAAAATGGGCAAAACATTCCAGGAGCGTGCCCCCCTTATCCCCCTCGTGCCGTGGAAACTTGATATTTTCCAGTCGAGTGGACGCATGGACTGACCCGTCTTCTTGATGCCTTCATTTCAACGCAGTTGGTCGCACGCACCCAAACCAAACGGGATATTATTGGTGTTGTTTCAAGCTATTGAAATCCGTTTTGATCGTGTAACTATCGCAAATGTTATTTTTTTATGAGCTCGAGCTTATAAACTGATCAGTGCGAGGGATCTGAATTTTTCGTAAAAACCCGGTTACGCGACTTCGACGTTTGTTTATGAATGCCACGTTGGAGGCACGCGTCTGAATACAATCTTTTCTCAACATATAGGGTGCTTAAAATGTCACTGAATTTTGGCAGGACTTTTCGAGCAATGTTATTTTTGTAGCAGGCTCAAGAAATCAAAAAACGGCGTTAGTACGCTAAGAGATACCCAAGAAATGAGGGTTGCGGGCCGTGCTGTGGATAGCCAGACTCCTTTGACAGAATAGCGAATAGAGTACACATTCCGAGGCCCTGGAACCTATCCAAATCAACTCCGATAACTTGATAAACTTTTGAAGGTTCAGAGATAGCGTGCAGTACGCCTAATGTCAAAAGTTCTGTAGAACATCTCATATGTATCGTAAACTATTCTTTTTGTACTTGGAGTACTATCTCTTCTGAATATATTTTATTCCTGACATTCAGAATATGTTACCGTGATGAAAATAGGACGAAAAATGGCAGAACTGGAATTTTCGAACATTTTTGGCTTTTATTTATTTATTTATTTTTTGCTTACAAACACGTGTTTGGCCTCAGCTTGCAGTTCTATTCATCTCTTGCATTAATAAAGAATCTTGCGATTTTTTTCAGTTTTCTGAAATGTCTGAATAAAATAATCAGCGATTATTGAAAATTATATTTGCCTACTGTAATAGATATTGTATAAGTGAATGGGTTGAAAACGAGAATGGAGGGTCAAAAAAACTTCTTCGATCTTGTTACACACTTGCAACCCTGTCACATCAGTATTTGATCGATTTGAGATCAAGTCGTGATTTTGAACGGCCGAAACAACTCCTGCCGGTTATCGATTGCAAGATTTTTCGTTCGTAGTATTTAGTTATTTAGATCTCGGTCGTATCAATCATCCGTTGGGAAATAGAACAAGTCCAAGATTGGTATTTGAGCAATGAAAATTGCTTCAGCGCTTCCATATCCGAGGGAAGGTCAATGAATTTCGTGTGAAGCCAAGGCTTTTTTTATACTTTTCACATAGATCGTCCACCGTTCGAAAGTTTGTTGATGATGATCCATGCCAAGTCAATGTGCAAAGCTCACTTCTAAAGGCAAAAAATACTCAATTTTTCAGACCCTAAACCAACAATCAAGATTACAGTTCGACCCACGCAGTCATTACGTTTTGGATATAAATCCGAAGACAAGAAAATCTGTCAGAAAGCCCTGGATAATAAAAAATCTGACCTCTTCAAGAACGTAGTGCCTATAGCTCAGGTACTATCTTGTATTCCATGAATCTTAAAAATATCACGTGTAAAATATCTAATGATGTAATAAAAATTTTTAGTTGATGAATGCCACTGATATCGAAAAGGCCGTCATAAAATGTACATTGGTCACTTCTGGTCAGGAACGAGGGCATCAAAATCACTATGCTTTTATTAGACAAAACGGGCATCAGACTAATCACATTGACATCGAAGTAACAAAATCAAATATCTATACCGCGACGTTAGTATTCAATTATCGATACTCCTGTTGGTTCACAAGAAGCTCATAATCCCAGTCTAATTCGTATAGGTTTAGTGGATTAAATATTGCTAAGAGATCCAAGGATGAAAGCGAGGGAGAAATTGTTGAAAGATGGAGAGAAACTGACGATGAGGAAGTAGGCGAAGAAGAGGGGAACTCAACCATGATATCTCACGATAAAGGACAGGTCCGTTTCCGTATGTTGTCAATGAATTTGCAGCCATCGATTTGATTTAATATTACTGAATTCTTTCCCAGATGGAATGTCAGAAACAAAGGACTCAGGAATCAATGGATTTCAAGACAGTTACACTTTATTTTCAAGCTTTCGCCTTTGGTGATCAAAGCGAGTGTTTAGTTCCAATAACTGAGGAAGTTTATTGGCAACCCACAAAGAATATGAGTAAGAACAAATTCGATTCCATACTGTAAGCATATGAATATAATGGGGTAAATTTTGATATTGATTTGATATTTCCCAGAGAACTCATTTACGAGAGGTATGAAAATTCATCGGATGAGTATGACCTCAGGGGTCTGTCATGGGGGTAACGAACTTTGTCTTCTTGTCTCAAGGATTGGAGAAGGTTTGTATAAATTGCAGCTATTTTGGTTCTTTCAGCACGATTGGCCACAAAAAGCGCATACAAAGTTTCACAAAATTCACCACAATTGCTAGGTATACGGTCGCTGTAGAAATTCTGAAATGTAATGTGAAAAGTACTTGAGTACCCAAAAATTGAGTTTTTGTGGAAACCATACCAAAATCTCACTCCCAATGCTTACCAGAAGCAGAATTGATAAAAATTGTAGAACTGATCATTCCAGTGTTCAACATCTGTTTTCGATCCGAATAATATATGTATTCTGGAGAAAAATTTTTCAACCGCCAAAATAGACTTGTGCTGAGAAGATTAACTCATTTTGAGCTTTCATGTGTAGATCTCAATCAACTCACCTGTTTGCTTTACACCTTCCAAACTCTGAATATATCATATTTGATAATGATACATTTTTCAGTGGGCGATTTAAGAGTTAAGTTTTATGAATTGGATGAAAAGAAGAATGTGATCTGGGATGCTGATGGGTATTTTGGACCTGATGATGTCCATCATAGGTGTGCTATAATTTGCAGGTTTGTTTCCTATTTTTTTTTTTGTTTTTTCCTTCAAAACTATGAAATTTTGAATCATTATGATGAAACAAATTCAAACTGGAATGTGGTGAAATTAATCCAAATATTCATTGCAGAACTCCATGCTACAAGGACGTCAATATAACTAAAGCAGTTCAAGTCCTTTTACAGTTACAATCAAAATCTGATGCGAGAATCTCAAATAGTCTGACATTCTCATATTTACCCAGTAATCAAGTCTTGGTTGAATTGGATGCTGATATATCCTCTAAAACCTCCAATCCCGATTATAACACAAAAAATGAAAAATTTGATCCAGATCCCCGAAAGTATCAAGTTCTCTCCCCGTCTCGTGTCATCAATCCACGTCTCGGGGATTTTCCCCGAGATTGGGGATTGATTGATGGTCTTGGAGCCGGCATGGTTGCTAGTCCGAATCCTCATTCAACAGTGATGAAGAGAGCGAGTTAATGATAGAATACAATGAACTCATTCAATAAAAGAAATTTAATAAAGAAACATATGATAGCTTAGGTCACCATTAGACGAAAAATAGCTAGTGAAATTCAATGACTTGTTTCAGAATTCCACGAAGATATAAACGACACGACCATACGAGGATGGTATGTTTGGGAGCTAAAGATTCTTTCAGCTGCAGTTATTACTTCAGCACTTGAAAAGATAACTTACGAGTTTTCTATGGTGCTACCTCTCTGAATATATGTCTGGAGTTTGGTTGAAAATGAAGCCTAATACGGTACCAATGAATATGAGTATTATCGCGGAAACTCACACGGAACGTGTAATGGCCTCCCATTTCGACTAGTGGGCTCCGCATTACTCCATTCAAATCTCCTTACACGTACCGTCAAATTGGGTAACTTTGATACAGTGGGTGCAACTTTGGCACACCCCGGAAAAATAACTTCCAAAGCTGTATTCGGCAAGCTGAATGATTCTATTGCTCTGAAACCTATCCTCCCTTCTTGGGACTCACATAAACAATGTGTTAAACAACCGTAGATCCCGTGTGAATGATTGCAGTCGTTTATCGAAATTTTTTCCAAAAAGGTTGATTTAGCACCGATGCACGAGTGGTCCAGTTAGGATACCTGTCAAGAAGTGTTTCGGAACGAACTACGGATGAATAACTGTACATTTTGACTACATATATCACTATATTAAAGAAACCATCGTTACATTAGAGTATTTACAGCATTTGGAATTTTAATGATTAAAAAACTGGGGAAAAACATGAAAAAACGTACTAAAGTTACCCTACCCTTAGGTAAGAGGCATGAGGATAGGGTAACTTCAATACACCTTCCTATATGATGAATTCCACGCCAAAACAACCTACGGAAAGGGGTCATCTCTCAGATTCTTTTTTAACACTTTTCATTCGATTCTATGGCCCAAAATAGAAACTTCGGACCACCTATGAGGTCCAAAAAAATTTCTCCTCTCCATTGCACGCACATCCGTAAACAGACCGAAAATTCATCATGTAAAAATCGATGCTCTTTTATTCACGAAAATGGGAATATTTCGAGTTTTTGAATAGCTATCGATTTGCGGGTTGCAGCATCTGAAAGGGCATAAAAAACCTATCGGAAACGTTGTCGGGAATTCCTTCTCTGCAATTTGGGGGCCTCTTGAAGGCAAAAGAGTGTTTTTTACTAAAACGTTAATTCCTCAAAAGGCCAATAGTGCAGAGAACAATTTCTTTCACAACTCTCATTCCGTGAAGAAAATACTTTTTCCGCAAGTCGGTACCATAATTTATAAAAGTTTCAATGTCGAGCCGTGAATTTATATTTTTTATTTTTAGAGATTAAGGGTCGAATTGTCAGTTTCGTGGGTTGTAATAATTGCAGCTCCGCGCATATAACTCTTATAGTGCTAGTGTCAAGGTTATCGATATAATGGGTTTGCTCAAATTTCTCTCTCAAACTACAACATTGAATCAACTATTCTTCATAGGTATCAATGGTCATAATGGTTAGTTTAGTCCCCGAGCCATGTGTCTCTTCCTCGTGGTGAGATTTTCCCTAAAAATGAGACATTTTCTTAGAGTAATAACAGCGCATCCCTAATAGAACGACCTTGGCACAGACAAAATTTCAAGGGAACATGTGTCAAACAGTCGGATGACATTGCAAGAAAAAGCCCAGAATTGAATTTCTGGGTGCTGCATAAACATTTATAGCCAAAAATGAGCCATGTAATTAGCTTTGTCATGATCTTGTCAGTTCCATGTATACCACGTTACCCTACTAAAAGTCAATACATCTGTGCTGGAAAAATTTTTTCCACAAAAGTATGATGGGATAAAATGGTTTCTTCGCGGAAGAATTTCTATGTCAACTCCTCTATTTTTGTGACTGATTTTAAGGGCAAAATGTCAGTTCCATGGAGTCAAAGAGCGCCCCGTCGGAAACTGAATAGAACGAAAGAGACAGAGAAATGAAATTATTCGCTCCAGAGCACGTACTTTCGACTCAAATACACCATCTGAAAAAGAATTTCAAGGTCATATGGCCCCATTGCGTTAGGAGATATCTCACTGAGACCCAAAAAATCGGTCCCAAAAAATTTTTTTTGTTGAATTTTTTTGAAAACTCACGCTGTCACTGTAGGTTTTGAGGGTCGGAGATTCCAAAAAAAAGTTTCAAGGACCCACATTTTACGAGTCAAAATTGAGAATATTAATTCCCGAAAATACGCAAAATTTGTTAGGACAAGTTGGGCTTACTCGAAAGACCATAAAATCTGACGAGGAAATGAATACTTGCAATTGCCATTCGATGTAAAACAGACTTTGCATTTGATATTGAAAACTGCAAGATCCAAAGAGCAAACTGGCTGCGTGAACGTCTCCACATCAGTCCCGTCAACCCTCCTCGACTTCGCAAAAGTGCTGAAGTCAGAGCGATTCGTAAACAAGCGTCTGCCACCTATTGTTTACGTTCGGTATGGGTTCGCAGTGTTCGCACAGGACATGATTATCAGAGTTTTGAGAATGAGGGCTGATTATGCTAAAACAGAAAGTTATGAATTTTGGAAAACTCATGAAGGATCCTCACCTGGAGAAGCATTTTTTGAAAGCATCGCACATGCCGATGGCAATTTGACTGTGGAATCGTTTTTTTTCGTGGATTCATTTTGTCATCGAAATTTTCATTGTTGAATGATAAGGCTGGTTTTTGCCGGTATTCGTTTGTATACTCGAACAAAAACCAGATTCTGATGTCATTTCCATGGTCTGAGCGATATCCTGACAAGAATTTCAGCACAAATTCGAAAGAATATCGGCCTCATCTCCAGATCGATCAGAATAACTAGTTTAGTGGCAACCTCGAGAAAAGTCACATTCCCATCTGCTTTTGACATCAAATTCAATGAGAATATGGTCTGGAGCATGGAAACGACATTCAAATCTGTTTTGAGTACGAGTTTGGTGATAGATCCGCGCAAAGAAAATTTCAGATTTTAATTGAATAAGGTAAATTCTGATGGCACGGACAAGTGGTCCAACTCTTCTCGATTAACACAATTCCCACTCTATGAGTGTCGAAATAGGTACCGTCGGTCACCGATCATGAGACAAATACTTTCCCTTTGAATTAATGATCAAATTCCCGCCAAAGTATCGCCCAGAGCAGAAAAATGATACGGGAACCTGTCGTGTGCGTAAGTTTAGAAATAGATTCGCGCAGAAGAAATATTTGATCTTGATTTAGTGACAAGGATACTGAAGACATACACAATTAGTCCATTCCTCGTTGACTTCTGCTGTCTCCATAGTCTCAGCATCAAAAATATTTCATACTGTTATATGCCAATTTCTCTTTTGAGTTTGTGCTCAAATTCCCGTGAGGATCTTGCTCGGACCAGATAAATGACACTGGAATCTGGGTTGTGTTCGAATAAACGATAAGATTCTCGCAAAATAACCAGCCTATCATCTTCCACTGATGAGAATTTTGATGGCAAATATGATAGATTCACGCCAGAAAAATTTTAGAGGTTATGTTGCTGACGGCGTGTGCAGTGCATCTCGTGCCAAATAATGCTTCTCCAGCAGAGGATACTTCCCAAATTTCAAAGCCTGAATCGGTTGATTGTATCAGCACTCTGATAATCATGTCTCGCGCAAACCCTAACCGAATGTAAACAATAGCAGATCCGTTCTGGAACCCCTGGACTTCAACATTTTGGCCGGAGTAAAGAGGGGTTATTTAGCACGGCTGACGCAGCGACGCACACTCGCAAACCTTATACTAAAAAGACGACAGTCATTATGATTACCTTAAAAACGTGCGATATCGGGATGTTTCAGGGTGGGAAATTGTGGGTTTGGACATGAAGAATCTCAATCTTTTTCCCGCGAAAGGTTACTTGAACTCATACGGCGACGGTCGTCATAAAAATCGCGAAAATCGCCTGAATGAATAGTAATGGTGGTCCCACTCTAAGGGAATGCAACTCACGCAAATTTTAACGGGGATCAAACTTGTTACATTTTCCACTATGAATTTGGTGGTATTCCTGGTTTTGACAAAAAAGCTACGTTTTGGGTTTTTTGGCCACTTTGAAGGCTTCTCCAGCAGAAATTCGAAATTTTGACTTCGGCAATCGGAAGAGTGGAAAATCTCACATCAAAATATCTATTTCGGAATTTTTTTTCAAGTGTACCCGGAGAGTCGTACTACAGTGGAATGTAGTGAAAGACAGAAAAAAGCTCGGGAGCGCTCAAAAAACTTTTGTAGCTCGGAAAGGTAGCAATTCACGCAAATGTTGACGATGAACAAAGTTGTTTCATTTCCTAATATAAATCTGAGAGTATCCCGGGTATGGTCGAAGATGCCATTTTTTAGGGTTTTTGGCCATTTTGAAGGCTTCTTCGGCAAAATTTGGGAATTTTGACTTCAGCAATAGGAAGAGCCAACAATTCCACGTCGAAATGTGTATTTTGAAAGTTTGTTCTAGGTCCACCCCGATGAGTGTGCAACAGTTGAGTAAAGCACTGACCAAGGAAAATCTTTTGAAACTTATAAAAAAGCTCTGCAACTCGTTGAAAATCAATTTAGGGTTCAATCTCACTTTCATTGGAATCATACTTCCACTCTCGAACCTCTGTCTCAGGGAGATGAAAATACATTTGGTATGATTATATCTTAGTAACTTAACTAAAGTCATAATTAGGAAGTTCGACTCATTTGCCAAAGCCGACAAGGATCCGGTATAACTCGTTCCAAAGCCTCGACAGTTCAGACTATTGTACACAAATATTCTCCTTCGTGTCTCTAATCATAGTATTCGAAATGAATTCAAACTCAAAGATAGTTAAATGGACTGAAAATCCAATGTTGATCTCGTTATGGAATTATAAAGAGTAGCTGCAATTCTCGACCAGTCATGGAATGACTCATAATCGAACTCGTTACGCTGTCACCAAGTCGTCTTGTGAGACTTGGTTGTCGGAAAGTAATAACAAAACATGTTTTGCTGCACACTGGACTAGATGGTCCTGAACTTACAGAGAGCCTCACGGGCTACTTTGTGAGAAATTGAGTGAATTATCGATAAGCATATTCAATCAATACTTGAAAATTCAACCGGATGTTAGTTCATCTAGGTGACAGACATCCGTGTCAACTAGCTACATGAAGTTCTTCCAAAGAATCTACAGTAAGGTTGCTCTGTGATACCATTTGAGATTCAACACATTTTTTAGGAAGTTTTATCAACTCGAGCTCGATTTTATACATCGGTTTTGTCATAACCACTCGAACAACTACACTGGCAGATGGCTCACTAACCATCTCGATCTAGTTCGTTGTATAGGCAACAAAGATTTTACACTAGTCCGGATACTTTCCCATAATATGATCCTCGAAATAGGTCTTCGAAAAATTGTCGAAATACAGTATAACTGATGGTAGATATGACAGGATGATGAATATAGTATGACTGATAATATGAACACAATGAATGATGTGACAAATGTATGACTGAATCCTAGATTGATATTCCTCGAGTTGCAGAATGTGAATATCTTGAGTGCTTCATGCTAGAAACATGGTTGTATTTTTCATTCCGTTGGAAGTTACAACAATCTTTTCTGCGTTTTTGGAGGTTTTATCTTGACGAGCGAATCAGTCAACTGATAACATTCATCGGGGTTTATTTAGAACAAACTTCCAGAATACATATTCTGACGGCAAATTTTTCGCTCTTTCTATGGCTTAAGTCAAAATTTCTTCTAAAAAAATTCTCGGATGATCCCTTACCATGCGGAACTTCTCCGGATAATTTCTCCTAGCCAACAACTTTTGGATATTTCCCAGTAAATTTGATCATCTGGAGCTGAGCTGTCTTGATTTCCCCAATAATACGATGTAAACCACCGATAAATCGTTTTTATCCGTTTATATCGCCGTGCAACCACTTTTGGAGCTTTCCGCCGGACCACAGCGCCATCTCCGACCTCTTTCTACGTGATGAACATATTTTGAGAGGAAAAAAAGCCATACTGCACGCCCCTTCGGGATAACCACACGGGCGCATACTGGGTACACTCCGATGTTGGCCTTCTTGTTTTACAAATCATCTCCGTGTTTCGCATATAAATTAGCTATTAGTTACGGGTCAAAGTTTTGCAATTCTGAAAAACGCATTTTTAAGGTCTTGAAAGTAGGAATCGAATGCGGTAAGGTACGTTGGGATTGGTCAAACTCAAAAATTTTGACGTTGGTTTTACTGAACACAATTTCCCCGGTAATTTCTCAGCTGTGCAAACACAAAACATTCGAGAATCACTTGAAATTTTCTGGGAAACGCGGAAATGATTCAGAGTTGACCTGAAACACTCATTTCCTCATATTTTAACATAATAAAGGTGAAAAAAATTGCGGGAAAGTCAACGAGAGCCCATTCCTGGGATCGACATATGGGGGCAAGTTGGGTACACTTACCTTATTTCAACACCATTATGTTTTCTTGAAACATGGAAAGAAGTATAACCATGGTTCGAAGTACTGAGGAACTAACCCAAAGTACATGTTTGTAGGAGAAACTATCCGAAAATGTTTGGCCTCAGAAGAACCGTCCTTAAATTTTCGGCTGAAGGAAATCGTTTGCGATTTCTGGTGTAAAGACACTATCCAGATTATTTTGGCTTGATCAGAAACGTCCAAAATTATTTTGCATGAAAAAAATTGTCCAAAAATTTTTGGTAATAGATAAATTGTTGATATTAGTTCGATCATGAGAATCCTTGTATCGTTCCATTTAACGAGATTTTTTGGAAAGTTCTTCCATCCCAGAATACTTTCAGGGAGTCAAATCAGTCTGAAGCATATGCGAATACGCTCAGTAGAAGCCTTTCCTCATTACATTTGATCACTTGCTAAGCGCCATTGTACCGCGAAACGCAGTAGTCAACCTAGAGGCATTGCGGCTTCGGTTCTGTTGCGGCGCGAGTCGCGGAATGCCATGTCACGATGAATTCGCTCTCGGCATTCGCAGCTATAATGCGGTGTCATGTATATTGAGTGAAAAGTGCATAATTAATAATTGTAAAATCATCCCTTGAACGCTATGGCTCTGAAGCGGGGGGAGTGGCTGTGGGGTACATAATACCTCACATGCGCAATAGATGGATGACAGATCCAGCTCCTTTCCCGCAATCGACGGCACAAGACCTCGATTAGTATACAGGGTCCACCAGCTCAAATGGAAAATCTCCCGGGAGCATATGGGGCTCAATGTGGTTAGCGTGCGAAAAATAATGAAAAAAATGAGAAAAGTTTATCCAGCGAATGGTGATTAGAATAATCTTGCCGCCCACTTCTGCATTCAAATAACACGGAGATTCAAAAAAAAAGACGGAGAGAAAAAGAGACGAGTGAAGCAAAATACGCAAAGGGCGTGTCCATTCGGAAATAAAAATGTCCAAAAAGTAAATAGCCGGTTGCAGTCTGTTTACTCTTGCACTCTGCAGGTGGGCAACTCGGCATATTTTGATCTGTGTCTCAAATATCGATCTCTACAAAGTAGGCAATAAAGCACATCTCATTACGGCAGAGCTCCAGACAATTTTTATGGGCCCCTGTCGCGCGACGAAGGGCCATTAGCGCTGGGACGGCTAATTACTTTATTGCGGTCTATTGATCTGCGAGGCAGGGATTTTGCATTGAAGCTTACGCGTCAACGAGGCCAACGATATCTTGAATAGATATCATACTCCTTCGATTATGAGGGGGATTTGAATGGTTGGCAATAAGACGGATTACCAGGCATTCAAAAGACGAGCCGGGCAAGTGAGAAAATTTCATTTGACTCCTTCTCTTTCGAACACAAAAATATAAATTCATGTTTGGATTCGAAAATATCATTTGGATGGCTACTAACAATCATCACAAACATATCCCTATCATTCTGCGTTGATAAGAAAATGTTTGAGATTGTCAAAATGGAGAAATTTGGACGGAGTACGAGCCGGCTAAGTGAAAAAATTCGAGTTTCACTCCTTCTCCCTCGATCCAAAAATACAAATTCGTGTTTGGATTTGAAATTATCATTTGGATGGCTACTTACAATCATCATGAACATATCCTTATCATTCTGCGTTGATAAAAAAATTTTTGAGATTGTGAAAATGGAGAAATTTGGACGGAATACGAGCCGGGCAAGTGAAAAAATTCTTGTTTCACTCCTTGTTCTTCAAACCAAAAATAAAAGTTAATGAGTGGATCCGAAATTATTATTCAAATGGCTACTCAGATTAATTTCGAACATGTTCCCATCATTATTAGTTGGTAAAAAAATTTCTATGATCGTCGAAATAGAAAAGTTTGTGTGGATAACGAATCTATCATGTGGAAAAGTCCATTCTTCTCTCCCTACTCTAAAGCAAAAAGCGAATTTCATGATTCGATTCAAGATAATCATTTCGATGGCTTCTCGCGGGCATTGATTACATGTCCTCAACGTCTCCAGTTGATGAATGGATTTATTTGTGTATCAGAGTAGAAAAATTAGTTCAACATTACAATCGTGAATAATAAATTGAGTCGGATAATAAAATTGTGAGTGGGACAATACAAAATATATTCTATCACTGCGAGGGTAGAGTACGAAATATCCATTCCAGAAGTTAACTGTAAAATACTCTATTCCTAGCATGAGCATGTAACGAAAAATCTCCCCAATGCATTCGCAATATTTCGACAAACGGAGAAGTGAAGTGTATGAAAAGTGGATATAGAATGTCGTAACGACATGACTATTCCATGCAATATTTAATGTCAAATCCTCTTCCTCGGACACCTTGCTCATCCAAATATCCTAGTCATTCCATTTAATTCCAAGATACGAATATTCAAGTCAATTCATATAGCATCGAGATACAAAAAATCTAGTCATGTTATCAAATTCCGCGATTCAGATGGAAGCACTGAAAAGTCATCGCATTGTCCCAGTATTGTTCTCCCTTTTAGGTTTGAGTCAACCTCGTCGTCTTTGCTGAAACTGCAATCCGTCGGCATTTTGCACTGCCTCATTTTGTGCTCTGTTTTCTGAGTTGCTCTGCGCACTTCATCGGGTGTGACATTCTCAAAAGCTTCAATTATCCTGGCTCTCAGTTGATCCTCGCTGGTAATCGGAACGCTGTATACCTGCTCTTTTATCCAGCCTCATAGGTAGAAATCACATGGCGTGAGATCCGGCGATCTAGGAGGCCACGCAATTGGGCCCCCTCTACCGACCCATCTGTCCGGAAAATTTGCATTGAGGTGCCGTCGAACATCACCTGCAATGGGGAGTATTCGTGCATTAGAAGTACGTCACTCAACGTTACAAGCGAAAATGTTTCTCGAAATAATAGGTTTCGAAATAATCATCCAGGATATTCAGGATTCTGCAACAGGAATGTCTACACAATGATAGCGAAACAGTTCTTAAAAAGAGAAACAAAGGATGAGAGTGACACATTATATCCATGTTCATCATTATTTGAATTTACCTTGGAAGTGAGCTGGAGCACCATCTTGCATGAGCATGTATATCATTCTAATTGTTTCTGGTAACCCAAATTCAGCCACCAACCGCGGCAGATCGCGCAATACCTCTCTGTACCCCACTGCATTGAGACGGATCGGGATGAACACTGGACCGATCTGCAACAGCCGTTGCGTGTCGAATAATATTACCACAATTCAAATAAAGTACGGATATACCGTTACAAGAGACGATGAAATTTTCAAGAGGAATTTTCCAAGATCCAATGTTCACTCGAACTAGCTACTGATATTAATGAGCCATGGCGTATTTACTTACCAATATGTTGTCGATCATGCCAGCCCAAACGTGGAGAGAATAGTATATTACGCACCTGCGTCCGCGAGGGGCCGAGAGTGACACATTGCGGCCCGGGTGAGTTACCGCACGAGCCGATAGGCGAGGGCGGCATACCCGTGGCCGCAATGGGTTGCTTTCGTTCCGAGGTGCGTATAGTTCTTTTCAGTACACTTTCATCGAAATTCTATGGTTTCCGACACGATTTTGGGGCAAAATCCCGCACCGCCGCACAGGTTAGAAAACGTCGGAGCATACATTGTACGGATGGAATCCTTCTTGTTTCAAAGCTCTACCAATGCTCGTCGCATACATTCCTAGATCCCTCTGTCCTATTGCCAGGCTGTTGTTCGGATTCTCTAGGTAATATAAAATTATCCTGTCAACAACCCTATCCTGGAGAACTGGGCGAGGGCGCCATTCAGCTGCATGTCTTGAGACGAGTCTTTGAAGAGGATCTCGAGCTCTGTTCACAGTTCTGAGGATCGTGTTTACGGGGGGATATTTCCGTCTAGGAAAAGAACATCTTCGCGGCAAGCTTGATAAGCGGCAAGAGCATCACCGCCCAACTGATTGTATAATTCTACCATGCGGTAGTATTGTTCATATGTATAAACCATGTTGAGATTTCACTATAATCACATTGGGACTGATGAAGAATTTTTCCGGAAAAATAAGCGATGGAAGCTCGCGAAACGAGGTGGGACGCGCGGTGACAGCGTGATACGAACTGGGGCTCGGTAAGCTTGAGCAAATTGAGGGAATTGACAAAGAAACATCGATACATCAGCCCGACTACACTGCCGATGTACTTCGATGACCAATATTTTCATCGGGGTCGGTGACCTGAATGGATGTGCCTTTACTTATACAACTTTATACAATTCACTCATCGCAAGTCGACACGATTTGAGTGTCCTGACTCTAGTAGAGATATTTTTATTGTATCAAAGAGATGGAAGAATATATTCTATGAACGTAAATCACGGTCCATGCGAGGCTTGGAGATCAGATCATGAGAATCCAAACGTGAATTTGTATTTTTTGTTCAGATGAGGAGGAGTGAAAATGAAATTTTTTCACTTGGCCGGCTCATCTTTTGGCCAAATTTTCCCAATTCCACAGTTTCAAAATTTTTTTATGACTCAGGAATGATAAGGATATGTTCATGATGATTATAAATAGCCATCCAAATGATACTTTCAAATCCAAACACGAATTTGTATTTTTGGTTCAAAGGAGAAAGAGTGAAACTCGAATTTTCTCACTTGGCCGGCTCGTTTTTCGTCCAAATTTTTCCATTTTCACAATCTCAAAAATTTTTTTATATACGCAAAATGATAGGGATACGTTTATGATGATTGTGAGTATCCATCCAAATGATATTTTCGAATCCAAACATGAATTTGTATTTTTGTGTTCGAAAGAGAAGGAGTCAAATGAAATTTTCTCACTTGCCCGGCTCATCTTTTGAATGCCTGGTAATCCGTCTTATTGCCAACCATTCAAATCCCCCTCATAATCGAAGAAGTACGATATTCATTCAAGATATCGTTGGCCTCATTGACGCGTAAGCTTCTGTACAAAATCCCTGCCTCGCAGATCAATAGACCACAATAAAGTAATTAGCTGTCCCAGCGCTAATGGTCCTTCGTCGCGCGACAGGGGCCCATAAAAATTGTCTGGAGCTCTGACGTAATGAGATGTGCTTTATTGCCTACTTTGTAAAGATCGATATTTGAGACACAGATCAAAATATGCCGAGTTGCCCACCTGCTGAGTGCAAGAGTAAACAGACTGCAACCGGCTATTTACTCTTTGGAAATTTTTATTTCCAAATGGACACGCCCTTTGCGTATTTTGCTTCACTCGTCTTTTTTTCTCCGTCTTTCTTTGAATCCCCGTGTTATTTGAATGCAGAAGTGGGCGGCAAGATCATTTTGATCACCATTCGCTGAATAAATTTCTCTAATTTCTTTCATTATTTTTCGCACGCTAACCACACTGAGCCCCATATGTTCCCGGGAGATTTTCCACTTGAGCTGGCGGACCCGTGAGCGCATAAGTGCTTCATCGCCAAGCGTCCAGGTCACCACCTGCAACTCCAGCCCTGCTGATGAGTTCGGTTACGATGAACCAGGTTGCAGGTGGGGGACGAAATGCATAAGAGCCTTCTGCTCAAGCGTGTAGAGTCATTCATTTGTATGGGCAAGCCATCAGCTTATTCCTACAAAGGAAGGTGGCCATAGCGTGACGGGCTGCTAACGGAGAAATAATCATCGAAAATATTTCGTCAAGAAAAATTATCACGTTATGTACAAGCCTCGATCTTATCTGCAGAGCTGAAGTTTTGGAGCGATAACGGATAATGGATCCCATCTTCCACGATATCATTCTAATGTTGTGCAGAGTTGTCGAGCTAACCATTTTTCTTGACGAAATTATTTTCGATGATTATTTCTCCGTTAGCAGCCCGTCGCGCTAAAGCTACCTTCCTTCCCAACAGTCCCAATTTCTTCCTTGAGACGGATATATTTCAATCACTTGCATTAGTACATAGCGAGAAAATTTCGGATAGGTCCAATCACATACTTGAGATCCATCTTGGATTTCACCGCGTTCGTTGCTCTGAGTTTGACAATTTCGATTGCATCAAATCACGATGAGTGACCATATGTATCGGATATACAAAAGGGTACCCCGAGACTGGACTTGATTGAAAGCTCACAGTTTCAGCTTGCAAGGTTGATGAAGTCCATTTGGGCATTTCCGGATGGAGCTATGAGCTATGGCTCATAGCCGTGTCTTAAAGTTGAACCGATTTGGGTCGATTTCAAAACAGCATACATTATGTTGGAGATTTCACAGTTACCGTCAACTGGGGTAACTTTGGGGCAAAAGTCCCCTTTTGCTTTCTCTAAAGAGAAAGCTTTGTTTTCACCCCAACGAAAATTTGATCAAATTTTTCATTAAAACCAACATATTATTCAACAAAATTCCTTTTATCTAAAAAAGCCAAAGACCATTCTCTTCCTCTCGCCGAAATCTATCAAATGGAGGTAACACTTTTCCTCCTAATTCCCTTCCAAACCCGTCAGAGACTTTTCTTTGCACCCCTTTTTCCGTGTATGTGTGTGTGTGTGTGTGTGTTGTTTTCTATCGGACACGCTTTCTCTTTTACTATTCGCCTTATCAACTTTTGGCTTTCTACAAGTTGTAGAGAATCCAATTTCTGAGAGCCCAGTGATTTGGCACCTTTCGGCTCCCAGTCGAATTTGATCCATGGGCTTTTTGAACAAAAAGTGCTCAAATTTCAACTTTTAATACATAAATATCTTTTTCCCACACACTCTCACAACAAATTGAGTCACCTAAACTATGATTTTTTCTGCGAGATCTATCGATTGGTTAATACCGAAATTCCATTTAATCTCTACAGATCTCAAATTTTCAAAAAAATCAAAATTTTCACCAAAAATTTTTTTTTGAGCCTTTTTAAACCTAACGCATCCAAATTCTGTCTCAACCAACTAATAGATATCATCGAAAAAACCTAAGACTAGATGGCTCAAATCCTTCTAAAAAGCTCCCTCCAAAAAATAATTCAAAAAATAAAGGAAAATTTCCCTTAATATTCAATTTTTCCTCCTACCATCCTTCATGACTCATTTATCTCAATCTTGATGACCTAAACTATGATTTTTTCTGCGAGATCTATCGATTGGTTAATACCGAAATTCCATTTAATCTCTACAGATCTCAAATTTTCAAAAAAATCAAAATTTTCACCAAAAATTTTTTTTGAGCCTTTTTAAACCTACCGCATCGAAATTCTGTCTCAACCAACTAATAGATATCATCGAAAAAACCTAAGACTAGATGGCTCAAATCCTTCTAAAAAGCTCCCTCCAAAAAATAATTCGAAAAATAAAGGAAAATTTCCCTTAATATTCAATTTTCCCTCCTACCTTCCTTCATGACTCATTTATCTCAATCTTGATGACTTAAACTATGATTTTTTCTGCGAGATCTATCGATTGGTTAATACCGAAATTCCATTTAATCTCTACAGATCTCAAATTTTCAAAAAAATCAAAATTTTCACCAAAAATTTTTCTTTGAGCCTTTTTAAACCTACCGCATCGAAATTCTGTCTCAACCAACTAATAGATATCATCGAAAAAACCTAAGACTAGATGGCTCAAATCCTTCTAAGAAGCTCCCTCCAAAAAATAATTCAAACAATAAAGGAAAATTTCCCTTAATATTCAATTTTTCCTCCTACCTTCCTTCATGACTCATTTATCTCAATCTTAATGACTTAAACTATGATTTTTTCTGCGAGATCTATCGATTGGTTAATACCGAAATTCCATTTAATCTCTACAGATCTCAAATTTTCAAAAAAATCAAAATTTTCATCAAAATTTTTTTTTGAGCCTTTTTAAACCTACCGCATCGAAATTCTGTCTCAACCAACTAATAGATATCATCGAAAAAACCTAAGACTAGATCGCTCAAATCCTTCTAAAAAGCTCCCTCCAAAAAATAATTCAAAAAATAAAGGAAAATTTCCCTTAATATTCAATTTTTCCTCCTACCTTCCTTCATGACTCATTTATCTAAATCTTAATGACTTAAACTATGATTTTTTCTGCGAGATCTATCGATTGGTTAATACCGAAATTCCATTTAATGTCTACAGATCTCAAATTTTCAAAAGAATCAAAATTTTCATCAAAATTTTTTTTTGAGCCTTTTTAAACCTACCGCATCGAAATTCTGTCTCAACCAACTAATAGATATCATCGAAAAAACCTAAGACTAGATCGCTCAAATCCTTCTAAAAAGCTCCCTCCAAAAAATAATTCAAAAAATAAAGGAAAATTTCCCTTAATATTCAATTTTTCCTCCTACCTTCCTTCATGACTCATTTATCTCAATCTTAATGACTTAAACTATGATTTTTTCTGCGAGATCTATCGATTGGTTAATACCGAAATTCCATTTAATCTCTACAGATCTCAAATTTTCAAAAGAATCAAAATTTTCATCAAAATTTTTTTTTGAGCCTTTTTAAACCTACCGCATCGAAATTCTGTCTCAACCAACTAATAGATATCATCGAAAAAACCTAAGACTAGATGGCTCAAATCCTTCTAAAAAGCTCCCTCCAAAAAATAATTCAAAAAATAAAGGAAAATTTCCCTTAATATTCAATTTTTCCTCCTACCTTCCTTCATGACTCATTTATCTCAATCTTGATGACCTAAACTATGATTTTTTCTGCGAGATCTATCGATTGGTTAATACCGAAATTCCATTTAATCTCTACAGATCTCAAATTTTCAATAAAATCAAAATTTTCACCAAAATTTTTTTTTTGAGCCTTTTTAAACCTACCGCATCGAAATTCTGTCTCAACCAACTAATAGATATCATCGAAAAAACCTAAGACTAGATCGCTCAAATCCTTCTAAAAAGCTCCCTCCAAAAAATAATTCAAAAAATAAAGGAAAATTTCCCTTAATATTCAATTTTTCCTCCTACCTTCCTTCATGACTCATTTATCTCAATCTTAATGACCTAAACTATGATTTTTTCAGCGAGATCTATCGAATGATGATGGTCTGGTTATTCTAATTATCATCATATGACGCTTGGAGAAAGCTTTCTGCTAATCACTTTTAGCAGCGTATTTTCATCGCATTCCTTCAAATTCATGTGACTTGTTCATCTTGCATTAGAATTACATCATGTTTGTGGTTAATCAAAAGCTTACATTTCTAGCTTCCGTGTCACGATTGTTGGAGTATGTTAGGACGTCCGTGATTGGGCAGCTATGGACGTTCATAGTCGTGTTCCAAAGTTGCCCCGGTTTGCGGAAATTCACATACTTTCCAGTTTTCACTCCACAGAATTAAAACTGGGAGAGAACACACTATTGTAACGATGAATTTCTCAAGATATCTGTACAGACGAATGAAATCTAGCTCATCCTCTTTTGAGTCATCCTGCAAAAGTCGCAACTACACCAATGTTACCGATAGATTTTCTTTGAAAAAAATGTATCAAAAACGAACACACAGCTATTACAAAGACACTTTCGCTGGCGCAAGACATCGTCTTAGCGTGTTTGAGGTGTAAGGTTATTATAGCTTACATCTATGACCGGCAAGGTGCAATGCCGGTATCAAAGAAAAATTTAAAACCAGACCTTATAGTACAATATATCTATCGACGCCAGGGCCTCTTTCACGCCGTCGACCGACAACTGCTTCTCAGCTACACTTATTCTGATAAGTGCAGTTTTCGGACCAATTCCTTTTAGCAAGGTGGCCAGCTCAATGTACTAGTGCGGTTGACGGTAAATATGCTAAAATTCGATTTCTCTGAACGAGATATTACAAAATAAACAAAAAAAATGCAATTTTCTTAAACCAACTGAGATAGAAATTTTATCGAACTGAAAACGCGAGCACCTTCATTTCATCGTTTCCAAATATTATTTAAATATATGCTTATGGAATTCGATATACGATCGACCTTGCCTTACCCCGAAGGTGGTCGAAATATTCATTAGGTTCTAAGGAAAAGAGGGATGAGGTAGATCAGGTCAACATCAATAAATCCAATCGAACTTTGTACAAACTATTTCATTTAATGAACCAACGAACGTAAATCTACTCAAGTTACAGAATCGTCTTCAGACGACTGTCAATGTTCCAAAGTAAAACCAATTCATATTTTTTCTCGCATGATAACTTTGAATTCAGGTAAATCTTGATTCTTTCAATAATAACGAATTCCAACATAAGGCTCTCTCAAACTGGAACATCCCAAAATCAACAAAATGAAATAAGCGATTAATTCTAGGCTTTACGCATCTATGACTTTTTTATTTCGTGCATGCTTTCTTAGTGAGAATGAACGAGCGATTAGAAGTGACTCTACCTAGGTTGCGTTTCGAGAAATCCCATTCTTTCCCTTGATCGCTGGATTTTACTCAGTGGAATCGGGAGCTTTTTTGGCTTTGGGTAAGCGTCCCTCTCGACACATCAATCAAGTTATGGAGCGGAAGGCGTGGGTGTTAATTCCGAGTACCGGGTTGGAATCTAGGGTCTAGGGCCTGTATGCCCTAGTGCATCACTAGTATTCAAGGAGGAGTAGAATAACATTTTTCCATGAGGAGCCAATTCCCCCCTGTATGGAATTGTTCATCGCTGCATGACTCGCATTTTCACCTGGAGCGGACGATGCTGAGGGTATTTGGACGCGATTGGGCGAGTAGATGTCCATGGACTTGGACGATAGCGGTAGCAGCGGCGTGCAAAAGGTCTCCCCAGTTGATAGGTTTGGCCGGTCGTCACACCAGCTGATGATCTAGTCGAACTTGTCCTTTCCAGCCCTCAGCATACAATCCCGCATCACCTCTCTTGCGGCTGACGCGGAGCCTCGAATTTTCCCACTTCAGAGAATTAGGCGGCTCGCGAGTCGCCGCTTGCGCTCACACTCATCCACATGCAATCCCATGTAAGAAGTCGCGCATAGATACTAGCCATGCAGCATGCATATGATCTCTACTACCCATTCAACTACTGTCGCTCAATTTTAGCGCGCTACTATTCAAATCTTTTCGTATAGTGATTAGTGAAACATAGTTCGGCTTGGTACTTAGAATATTAGTATAACCCTAATCCAAATTAGTATCATCATGATTACATTAATATGGATGCAAACCCTTAACTATTTGGCTTTACGATTCTACAGAGTTTTCGCAGAGCAAATCTGCCAAAGTGAGCAGGGTTACAAAGGTAGGGAGAGTAGGTATACGAGCGGTAGGTTTGTTTGACGTACGTCAAGCTTTACCGCGACCAAAATGTGACAATTGTTTTGGGTAGGACTCTAACTGTTTTATATGTATAGAAAATTTCAGAATTTGCCTATTTTGCCTTTTCAAGAAAATCGACTTTTAAGTCGTCAAAATATGCCCATCTTCCAGAGGCCACAGCTCTCCGAATATTGAGCCTAGACTAACGTATCTGGGCTCAAATCAAAGCTCTGAATTTGCCAAAATTGTTTTCGGCGTCAAACAGACCACACAATGAGCGAAAGAGATAAATTACATGGTCAAAGGTTTTCGCGTGTACTGGGTATACCTATATATACGGCAAGACGGCGCGCGGAGGGGGCAACTGATCTCGAGCAGACGACGACACTGCTTTTGCGGGCTGGGATCGCCCGGATCGACGTTTGACGGGATGGCTTGGGGAATATCTTCATTGGAACCTTCTACGAGGCCAGCAGAGCAGATCTAACCCCTTGCAGACGTAAAGCGAGTGCTAGAAACTTATGCATGCATCGAGATTATCGCGAGACTTGTCTTCCCGCGCTGGCGCCACCCGTGCGCCATCTCATCATATATATAGGTATACTGTGACCACGTGTAACTTATAATCGAAGGTATCATCCTTCGCGATAATCTTTCTGGCGATTTAATACCTAAAACAATTTTGGCAAATTCAGAGCTTCAATTTGAGCCCAGGTACGTTGATCTAGGCTCAATATTCGAAGAGCTGTGGCCTCTGGAAGTCGGGCATATTTTGACGACTCAAAAGTCGATTTTCTCGAAAAGGCAAAATAGGCAAATTCTGAAATTTTCTATACAATTAGAACAGTTACTCTCTAAACCCGTTGGAGTGAAATTGGAGTCCTACCCAAAACAATTGTCACATTTTGGTCGCGGTACAGGTTGACGTACACGTTTGTTTGTCTTGCGGAGGCCGTGTGTGATAACGACTCTTTCATATGGGTTGATGTGCCCACTGTCCCGAAGTTGACGACAATTGCAGACTTTGTATCGCCAAAATAAGGCGCGTTAGACTACTCGATCTTCCAAACTTCAAAATCACAGAAGGATGCGTGACTGAACTTGTATGATACTTGTTATCGACCATTGGCATTCCTCGCGATACTAGTGAATCCTCACGTGCGAGTTTTGCTATGTTACATCGCAGTGCGCACGTGACCTCTTAATGGGGAGATCTTGGCGCTGCAAAATTGTTTCTAACTCAAAACTTTTTCGCCTGTTATCATTTGAAGTAAGGTGCAGGAATAATGCTCAGAAGGAGGCAGGAAATTCATTGCCTCAATAGGTATTTCATATACTACTGTTATGAGAGCATTCAAACTTTTGTATTTGATTTTCTTAATGGAACTAGATGTGCCTAAATACATTCCTGAGAAATATCTTGGGGAAATACTTTTTCAATATGACATTATCACAAGACCACTTTTCTGATGCTGCCTGCCGTCGTTATCTAAACATTCTCAACATTTTCAATTTCAACTCATTGTCAGCTCATCTAGTTTCAAGTCCTACAAAATGGGCTAAGTTACGCATACTTGTGAATTGCGAAAGCCGAGTTATCTCAACTTCTCTGAAAAGTGAATTCTTCTGCGATGGAAAGAGGGGATGCCTTATTCGCACTCAAGATTTTTCACGACTCTGAAGCACCAGATGAGCAAATTTCGTCCGATATATATCACATGAATGAATCGTTGTATTATACGATATTTTTGAGCATTTTGAGTCCGCATAATCTCAAAATTAGGATGAAAATTAGTGTTTTAGCATATTTTGTGAAGTCTAAAGCATCTGAAAGACTCCAAGCTGTTGGATGTAGTTGGATACAGCAATAATTGACGTTATCTTGACGAAAAGTGATAAAAGTGAGCATGGTATGGGCAAAAAGAAACGCCTCCGTGCACGCTAAAAAATAATTGGGCTACGGCAGCAAAGCGGGTTTCGCTAACCACATATTTGTTTATATGACTATCTTCGATATCTTTGCAATTTTTCTTGTTGACATAACACTTCATCGCGTAACTAATCCAACATGCTTAACTCGTTGGAGTGAGCTTCACTTGAATTTCACTCCAAGTGAGTCAAATCTGAATCCCTTGGAATCAAAATTGACTCCAACAGGTTTAGAGAGAATGGAATACACGTGCTAAAGTGTGTGTTTTGTTGTTATATCGATTTGTTTACCTATAGTCTAGCAGAAGTTTCAAATTTTGGTGCTAAGCCAGCAACGTCAAACTGCTAGCTTAGCACCAAAATTTGCTGGACGAGTTTGTGTTTTTGCAAAAACTCCGAAGGTTAGAGTCGCCAGGGTCAACTCATGCTGTCCGAATACAGCATCAACAAAACGTTAGGTTACCTAAAATTTTTGCCAACGTAGCCAATTTGTTCTTAGCGTGTGGGCGTAAAGGTAGGGCATCCTGACTTCTACAGTCGATATTCATGTAAAATAAACCCGGAATGAATTTTTTTTGAGTCCGCAAAAAGTATTTTAGAGTTGTAATAAAGACAGAGAGAATAATCTAAGTCACGTTGGAATTGTGCAAGCCGGTTCTTATTGTGTCACTGTTGATGTTCGAAATGAGACAAAGTCGAAATCGGCTGAAACCAATATTTTTGTTTTAAGAACAAAATAATCTACTCTCTCATATTCTAATATCAAGAACGTAGGAAAATTGCATGGAAAAATTTGCGGATTTGGTCTTCCGTGATCTCGAGAGGAGGCCAACTACAAACAGGGGTAAATTAAGCAACCGTACACTTGAAGTCAATGAATACTTCCCAAAAAGTTGTATTTTCGAACAATATGATGCTTGTTAACAAAGTCCATGGATTAATAATGAACTATGATAATTAATCATAATGGTATGTTCCTTATGGTAGCATGGACTCAAATGTATAGATCGCTGATTTATTCATTAGTATTCAAAGAAATTGTCACTCAAAATAAAAAAGTGTAGAGGCAGAGGAGTTGTTGAGATTCGCTGATGCAATCAGACCAAAAAAAGCGGATCTGTTACCGCCAGCGTGTTTATCTCAAATTCGTCAATAGTTCATGTCATATCAACTTGAAGACGGGCGAACATACGAAGCTGTAAAAGTATTTAATTTGTGTGATTTCTTGCACAGAATCAGTTTGCACCCGGCGAACGGTGATCCAACATCTCATAAGAGATTATAGGATTTTCCCATCTTCTTTTTGAGTGAATCGCGCGATTGCTTCTCCAGTCAGTACTCCGAGACACTTAGGTAAGCGAGTGCAAACAGTGTTATAGTCAAATTTCTGTAATAAGGCGGACACTTTCGATCGTAAGTGACTGTCTCCATAGCTTCGTATACGCCGAATATAGAAATTGGTTGCCATGAAAGGTCTGCGAAAATCTCAAGGTGTCTGCATTATGGAGATATTCAAATTTCGAATAGGGTGAGGTTTTAATGTGTCCACTCGATGGTTTTTTTTTTACTTTCATGAAATCAACGTGGCATCTTGATTTCTCTTGTATCATAAAATTTTTCAGTTGATTATGGTATGAACCTTTGACAAAATTTATTGAAGTTTTTGACAAAATATTTTGTACTTTTGCCGGACAGAGTGACTGTTATTTGTGTGTTGGTTCCACGAGAAAACGATATATCTGAAATAACTAGACCCCAGACTCTGTTTTCAACTTTTTCGATTCTATAGGTCAAAAGGTGAAAATCTACGCTCACGGGAAAGTTAGAAAGTTCTCCAACCCTAAGAGTGCCGGTATTTTGGAAATCCAGAGAGCGCTGAAATCCCGAATATGTGTGCCTACATGACCCTTATGTACTCCTAAACCAGAGGTGGATGTTGGCCCTTGTGTTGGCTAATTAGGCCATGACGCCATATGGCGCTATATCGGTGCTGTGTGGCATCAGCCCATGTTAAAAAACGATGTATAATTTCAATGGCTGTATCTCAGGTCTCTCGTGACTGGTTCCCGACTTTCGAGGAAAAAAATTGATGATCTCTCCAAGGCAAATAAAATGTGATCAGTTGTATAAGTGAATTTTGCTTAGTTTTGATGTGGTAGCCTTTCAAGAATCTCCCGAAAACTTGCCAACGTTGCGTATTATACAGGGCTGTTCATATTCATGCACACATCCCAAAATGTATGATGTTGGGACTTCACGTTAGAGTGCGTCCTCAAATGATGCATATGCATGAATATGCAGTGCATACTGCGCATACGCACTGCACATGTGCATCTCATCGAAGTTGAACAAAAATTGAAAAGCTCGCATCAGAGAACTTCTGATATGAATCGGGTTTTGTCTTTGCTGCGTCACCGGCTGATCCAAAGCAGATCTAGACGAGTTCCATCTGGTTTTGGCTAAAATTTGATGAGCTGTACATGTGCACGTGTGCAGTGTATATGAGTCATTCTGGAGCAAGCTGGACAAAACCGTCACCAGGGGGGTCTGGGGAAAATCCGCAAAAATTTTTTTCCATCAGTACTATGTTAAAATAGTACAAAAAAATTTTTTTCAGATTTTTTCGGTCCCCCCTGTGGGCCCCAGGACCAATGAAAGGGCCATTTTGAACTCTTTTTTAGCCTATTCTAGGAAAATCATAGTCCCAACGTAATTCAATATTTTTCAACGTACTTGGGCGCATTTTTTTCGTCAAGACTAGTACTTTTGAAAGAAAAATCGTCCAAGGCCACTCAGTGAGCTTGACGACAGTAGTGGAGCTATGGCGGTCCGGCCTCAAGGAACCAATGGCGCTCCGGCCTCATGGCGCTCCGGCCTCAAATGGCGCTCCGGCCTCAAATGGCGCTCCGGCCTCATGGCGCTCCGGCCTCATGGCGCTCCGGCCTCATGGCGCTCCCGCCTCAAACAGCGCCCCCCCCCTACACGGCGGTGCAGCCTTGAGCGATCCCATAGCGCCTCGAGCGTCCCATGGCGGTACGGGCTCAAATCTGCATTATGATGCGCAATGACGCGAGTGTAGTGCTAAATATCACCACCAGATGGCGTCTCGTGGCTCAAACATCGAAGAGAAGTGTGTACGCATCGATCCAAGTCGATACAGGCAAGTTTTGTATAGAATAGTTCCGGACGCCACCGCTAGGTTTACTTCGTATGCAAATGAGTTTGTAACCTTCACCTTACATACTTGGGAATGATATTTTCATCGGCATCACTCTGGAAGTCCAGAAAAAAAGGTGAGTGATTCCGAAAGGAATGACCCTCCGGATTTAGACTTTCAGTGGCTGTGATTCCGAAAGGAATCACAGTTTGCGATTCTGAAAAGAATGGCACTCTCAGTGTAACCTCTTCTTTTTCTTTCAGCTGGATTACGAAACCGCTGTTCAACAAGGATTCCAACACGGATATGAAGAGGGTGGGGTTTGGCACCCCTACCCTGAATGCGATTATGTTAATTGCCCCTACTGTAGATATAATCATGGAGGTGCAGAGGTAGTTGATGCCGAAGATGAGTCGATGGACATAGAGTTTGTTAATGAAGATTATGCTTATGATGATGATGACGAGATGGAAATTATATTGGAGTACATAGAAGTAGTGGTCAATGATGATGTAGAAATGGTATATGAGAAAATTAGCTTATAAGATGTATATATGTATAAATGTATATATGTATATACGATGGAATAAATTGATCAATAAGAAATGAGAGTCGAGAGACTGGAGGAGCCACCAACGAGACTGGCTGGGCTCTACAGGTGGGGGCGTGGTTGGGGCCTCCACCTCTCATTTCTTTTTTCATTTGACAACATTCTTTATTCCAACCAATCTTCTTCTTCTACAATGCTTATGCCTAATGATTCAATTCGTGAATGCTCTCCCATTCCAATTTCATTATCTTTGATAGTTTTCACATAGTTTCTCAATTTAACCAACAGATGTCTCTTCTTCGGGTTTTCTTCATCAATGTAGAAGAATCGGTCAAAATTTCCTATGATACATTCCGAGCCATATTCACGGAATTGATCGGTGTTGAAATTATAATACAACTCATCTTCAATCCAGATCATCCCCAAGTATGTAAGGTGAAGGTTGCAACTCATTTGCATACGAGGTAAACCAGTCGCCACCTAGCGGTGGCGTCCGGAACTATTCTATACGAAACTTGCCTGTATCGACTTGGATCGATGCGTACACACTTCTCTTCGATGTTTGAGCCACGAGACGCCATCTGGTGGTGATATTTAGCACTACACTCGCGTAATTATACATAATGATAGTGGTGATATTTAGCACTACACTCGCGTAATTGTACACAATGATATTTAAAACCGGGTATGCTTGAAACATTGAGCACAACAAAGGACCAGTGGGCCAGGAGTGCCATAAGGGGGGGGGGGTATTCGATTGAGAGGGGGGGGGGGGCTCCTCGGTGAGGCAGAACAAGCATACATAGGAACGACATCCAGACCCTGGCAACGTTACTGAGACGCCATCATCAGTCCACGTCTATCCCGCGCGGTATTCGTGCGGTATACGTCTATCCCGCGCGGTATTCGTGCGGTATACGTCTATCCCGCGCGGTATTCGTGCGGTATACGTCTATCCCGCGCGGTATTCGTGCGGTATACGTCTATCCCGCGCGGTATTCGTACGGTATACGTCTATCCCACGCGGTATTCGTGCGGTATACGTCTATCCCGCGCGGTATTCGTGCGGTATACGTCTATCCCGCGCGGTATTCGTGCGGTATACGTCTATCCCGCGCGGTATTCGTGCGGTATACGTCTATCCCGCGCGGTATTCGTGCGGTATACGTCTATCCCGCGCGGTATTCGTGCGGTATACGTCTATCCCGCGCGGTATTCGTGCGGTATACGTCTATCCCGCGCGGTATTCGTGCGGTATACGTCTATCCCGCGCGGTATTCGTGCGGTATACGTCTATCCCGCGCGGTATTCGTGCGGTATACGTCTATCCCGCGCGGTATTCGTGCGGTATACGTCTATCCCGCGCGGTATTCGTGCGGTTAGCACTACACTCGCGTCATTGCGCATCATAATGCAGATTTGAGCCCGTACCGCCATGGGACGCTCGAGGCGCTATGGGATCGCTCAAGGCTGCACCGCCGTGTAGGGGGGGGGGGGGCGCCGCTGTTTGAGGCGGGAGCGCCATGAGGCCGGAGCGCCATGAGGCCGGAGCGCCATTTGAGGCCGGAGCGCCATTTGAGGCCGGAGCGCCATGAGGCCGGAGCGCCATTGGTTCCTTGAGGCCGGACCGCCATAGCTCCACTACTGACGACTTCTGCGAGCTAATTATTAAGAGCAAATTTTAGCGATTTTTGGGCCTGCTTCAAAGCGATCTAGCTCCTACTAGACATGTGATAATCAACTTCTGCAGATAGTCATTTTGAAGGTCTTGGAAAAACCTACAATTTGACCACCTGCAGGAGTCGATTATCGTACTTTTCATAGGAGCTATAGCCGATACAAGTTGAGCTATTTACGAAAAAGTCGAAAACTCAGGACTCGATTCCAAAAATATATCTTAATTTTTTTTCACCAAACTTGTGCGAATTTGTTCTTTCAGACATATATTTTCAGTAAAAAAAATTTGGCGGAGGTTATGTTTTTTGATTTTTTTTGCCGAGGGTTACAAAATGCTGCATTGCGTGGTTTTAGCAAAAACGGCATCTTTGACCACGGTCACATATGCTCCCATCTGGACTGATGTGCACCAATCTGTGTGGAAGTACTCCCCAAAGTACCCCCAAGTACGTGTAAGAAGTTGCGGGGACGAGCCTCGAGCCAGGAGCGAGCTGTAGGTTCTATTTACCGTGTCAAAAATAGGCATTATTTTGGCTATTCGAGCGTAAGAGACCGAGAGCATGATTTTACTTGTTCTGGCTCACAAATGAGATAATTGGCTAGAATGGAGATTCAAACATACTTTTCCGACTCAAAACGACCACCTGAACACAATTCTGAGGTCAGTTTTGCTCTAAATAGTCGTCCCTCTGCCCCTTAAGAACTTAGATTCTGTCGACGGGTTCTGACACCGTTGAGGCACTTGACGACATTCTTGAGCTAAACTGACCTCGGAATTGTGTTCAGGTGGTCATTTTGAGTCGGAAAAGTATTTTTGAATCTCCATTCTAGCCGATTATCTCATTTGTGAGCCAGAACAAGTAAAATCATGCTCTCGGTCGCTCGCGCTTGAATAGCCAAAATAATGCCTATTTTTGACACGGTAAATGGAACCTACAGCTCGCCCTTGGCTGGAGGTTCGTCCCCGCAACTTCTTACACGTACTTGGGGGCACTTTGGGGAGTACTTCCACACATTTTGGTGCACATCAGTCCAGATGGGAGCATATGTGACCGTGGTCAAATATGCCGTTTTTGCTAAAACCACGAAATGCAGCATTTTGTAACGCTCGGCAAAAAAAATTAAAAAACATAACCTCCGCCAAATTTTTTTTACTGAAAATAGATATCTGAAAGAACATAATAGCACAAGTCTAGTGAAAAAAAAATTGAGATATATTTTTGGAATCGAGTCCTGAGTTTTCGACTTTTCCGTAAATAGCTCAACTTGTATCGGCTATAGCTCCTATAAATACGCTGCTAAAAGTGATTAGCAGAATGCTTTCTCACGGCGTTATATGATGATAATTTTAACGAAAAAGAAAGTATCCTATATTTTGAGTTTCTCTTTCGAGGAAGCATTCCAGAGAGATTCGGGTCATCTGAAAGGAGGTTTTTCCAACAATATCTATTGTTTGATTAAGAGAAAATTTTGATATAGTCGGTTTAAAGATGATTAAACTGGAGTCCTTTGTGGAAATTCCCTTCCTCCGAAAAAATTTTCATATGAACAATGTTTTACGGATTTTATGAAAATTTCGTATCAGCCAATCGATTCAGAATGGCGCATAAGTAAGTCTTTAGGTCATTAGAATTGAGATAAATTAGTCGTAAAGGATGATACGAGAGAAAAATGAATATTAATTCTAATTTTCTACTACTTTTTGAGTTATTCTTTTGAGGAAGCTTCTTATAGAGATTCAGGCCATCTAGACTGAGGTTTTTTTAACAATATCCATCGTTTGGTTGAGACGGAATTACGATGCAGTGGGTTTGAGAAGGGTTAAAATGAAATTTTTTGTGAAAATTTTGATTTTTTCGGAAATTTGAGATTTGTGAAGACTCAAATGAATTTCGGTATTAACCAATCGATAGATAATGCAGAAAAAACCATAGTTTAGGTCATTGAAATCGAGATAAATGAGTCATAAAAGAAGGTACGAGGAAAAAATGAATATTAAGAAAAATTTCCCATTATTTTTTCAGTTATTCTTTAGAGGAAGCTTTTTAGAGAGATTTGGGCCTTCTAGTCTGAGGTTTTTTAAACAATATCCATCGTTTGGTTGAGACGGAATTTCGATTTAGTGGGTTTAAAAAGGGTCAAAATGAAATTTTTGGTGGAAATTTTGATTTTTTCGAAAATTTGAGATCTGTGAAGATTTTATAAAATTTCGGTATTAACCAATCGATAGATCTTGCAGAAAAAACCATAGTTTAGGTGACTCAATTCGTGGTGAGACCGTGTGAGAAAAAGATATTTATGTATTATTAAAAGTCGAAATTCGAGCACTTTTGCTTGAAAAAGCCCATGGATCAAATTTGACTGGGAGCCGAAAGCTGCCAAATCACTGGGCTCTCAGAAATTGGATTCTTCACAACTTGTAGAAAGCCAAAAATTGATATGCTGAACAGAAAAAGAGAAAGCGTGTCCGATAGAAAACAACACACACACACACACACACACACACACACACACATACACGGAAAAACGGGTGCAAAGATGAGTCTCTGACGGGTTTGGAAGGGCATTAGGAGGAAAAGTGTTACCTACATTTGATAGATTTTGGCGAGAGGAAGAGAATGGTCTTTGGCTTTTTTAGATAAAAGGAATTTTGTTGAATAATATGTTGGTTTTAATGAAAAATTTGATCAAATTTTCGTTGGGGTGAAAACAAAGCTTTCTCTTTAGAGAAAGCAAAAGTACGATAATCGACTTCTGCAGGTGGTCAAATTGTAGGTTTTTTCAAGTCCTTCAAAATGACCACCTGCAGAAGTCGATTATCACATGTTTAGTAGGAGCTAGATCGCTTTGAAGCAGGCCCAAAAATCGCTCAAATTTGCTCTCAATAATTAGCTTACAGAAGTCGCCAGGCTCACTAAGTGGCCTTGGACAATTTCTTTTCCAAAAGTTCTAGTCTTGACGAGAAAAATGCGCCCAAGTACGTTGAAAAATATTGAATTTCGTTGGAACTATGATTTTCCTAGAATAGGCTAAAGAAGGGCTTAAAATAGCCCTTTCATGGGCCCTGGGACCCACAGGGGGGACCGAAAAAATCTGAAAAAAAATTTTTCGTACTATTTAAACATAGTACTAATGGAAAAATTTTTGCAGATTTTTCCCAGACCCCCCTGGTGACGGTTTTGTCCAGCTTGCTCCAGAATGACTCATATGCATCATTTGGGAACCCCATTCGAGACCTAAAGGTATTGACCAAACAAAAAGGAACTTCACAGTACGTTGCATTATCAAAACTGTCGTGTTCGTCATACCAAAGTAAATTTAGTGACAAACATCTAATTTTAATTTATTGTCATAGTTCCAATCCCAGTGAGTCAGTAACCAACTCTAAAAACGCAATACGTATGTTCGTCTTCCTGGGACAAACATAAGTAACTACCGTCAACTGGGGTAACTTTGGGACAGCATACATTATATAGGGAATTCCACGGCCATCATCAACCGGGGTAACTTTGGGACAAAATTCGTATTGTTCTCCTTAAAATTCTTGTAACCTGTATATCTCGCACCAGTTGCATCATAATTGCATTGTGTCTGTGGTCAATCGAAAGCTTACAGTCCCAGTTCTTGATTGACAGTTGTAAAAGTATATTCGGACATCCTTGGTCAAAGTTATGGGTGCTCAAATCGTGTCCCAAAGTTACCCCGGTTTGAAGAAGAAAACACATACTTCTCAGTTTTTCCGCTACAAAGTGGAAACTGGGTGAAAGTACACCAGAGTAATGATGGATTCGTTCAGATATTTGTACAGACAAGTAAAATCTAGCTCAGTTACCTTGGAGTCACTCTGCAAAGGTTGGTACCTCACCCATTTGTCCGAAAGACTGTATTTGAGTTGGAAACATACTCTTGAAGAAGTCTGTCTATAAATGACCCAACAACTAATAGAGGACCTTGCGCCGGTGCAAATCATTGTTCATGCGTGCCCCAAGTGGGGAGAACAGATACCAAAGCCTCAGGATTATCTACCTTGCTGATTGCGCGTGATAATGACTCTTTCGTGGGTTGTCCAAAAGTCACCCCCCTCCCCCCGGTCCCAAAGTTACCCCGGTTGACGGTATATGTAGTTACTGCATTGGAAAGATCTTAGTTTCAATTGAATGACTGTACTGTAAAGTCATAACTCATGACGCCATATGACATAATACCGGTACTCTAAGGGTTAAACTTAGGCACAATGAAACTTTGTTAAGTACATCGAGAGTAGGCGGGGATCGGATTCTGTTCTGAGTCATCACTCGCAACTCCACGCCCATCAACATTATATTAGACAATTTTCTGCGACTCCGATGCGCTGATGAAAATGTTATAATCTGATACTCAACTGTTTTTGATCCATAGTTTCTTCGTGGAATTACTCATTTCTTGATAGTATCTTTGATGTCAGATCATTCGTACAAACGGAAAATGCAAGCTCTAGTGACAGTCTTTTTTGCCATTTTCGTTATTATAAAGTCAACTCCCGGCATGCATCTTCTGTGGAACTCGGTTTCAAAAATTTCAACATGTACTAATCTTGTCAAGTCATTAATTACGGCTAAGATTTTTCGTAGTGGAGTCTTGAAATACCACTCCTTAGAACTGTCCAATTCGACCCAAGGTCAACTCTAACAGTAAAAATATGTGAAGATCAGACCAACAGGAAATGGTAAGAGCGAATTGATAGCACTTTCAAGGACTGTGAATTAGAGTTCTTCTAATTTGGAAATACTTGGATTCATTTTATAGGTGTGAAATGAAACTCATGGAGAAGTTCATGAGTTCTCGTGAGTTTTCACGACTTCAGAATATTGCGTAGAGCCCGCTAGAAAATATCCAGGCTAAAATAGTCGGGTTCAACTCCTTCACCTCATAATTTAGATTGCCATTTATTGCACAGATCAATTGAAGATTTCGATGAATCATGAAGGGAATCAACGCCTGATTCGATAATCGTTCTCGGGAAGTTTTGCTTTAACTGATAAGTTGATTACACAAATATACCGAGACGAATGTGGTGTCAAAATGCTCGGAAGCACGAATGAAATCGGTTTCTTTTGCATACACTTTCCGTACTCTACACAATGAATGAATAATTGTTCGGAAATTCAGGAATTTCTTGACCAATTATCCGGATGATCAGAAAGATTCTCATTCATGTACAGAAATTTTTGTTCTATTTTTTTCCAGAGACAGATTCAGAGCACCAGGTATGGTGAGCTACAATATTTTACACCACTGAATCTATGGTGGTATCCATTCATAATGGATGTACAAATGGATAGGAATGATCGCAGTAACAACAGAATCGGTGGGTTACTATTTTAAAATGTGATATTTTCGTGTGAATCCCTCCTCGGCTAGCTGAATGAACTTTTTGGAATACCTCTTGATCAATACCGAACTTTGCGTTCTAGGTTACAAGCCATCACTTGAGATCATAGTTCAGCCTGTAGAAGTATTTCGTTTCAGATATGAGAAGGAGACAAAAGGATGTTATGGCAGAATTCTTGGTGATGGGAAGAATGGTGCCCCAACAGTCCAGGTAAACATTTTGTATGTTGTCACATTTTTCTTCAAACTGTCACATGCGGAGTTAATCAAACTCCTGGATTTATTCTCGTCATTGCGTTTAGATGATATAAAAGATCACAGAAAAGTGGCATGAATCAATTTTCCTTGTAAACTTTTCCACAGTCGGAACTGATCAATTTGCAAACTGACTGGAATGATTCTCAGGTGGAATAGGTTTGGTTTTTAAAATTCGTTCAATTTAATTTGGTTATGAAACCATTTTACCGATACACCATGCATCTTTGTGATGTTGAAAAGGCATTTTTGAGTGGTTAATCGATGTATATTCTACAACTTATGAGGGATTCATCTGATTTCTCAGATATCAAAATGAATCTATCTGACTCTGATGAAGGGTCGTCCAAATTCTAATTCGTCCGACTACTCTTTCATTTTCTCGCCTGATTGGTTGTCACACTATTCCATGATTTTCGATCTAATCTGGCAGCTGAAAGGATTCCCCTGAGCTTTTTAGTGTCTTCGGATAGGAGAATGTGATTCCAATGTATATTGATCCGCTGAACCCCAAATGTGACGGTAGAATGTCGCATAGTTATGCAATAGAAGTGATTACCAATTCATCATAATCGAAAATAAAAGTTTATGAATCAACGGGAAAATCTTTTTCCTGTATTTCTTAAGGTATTCTGCGCCAAAAATCTTTCTCGTCGTATTTTACGAGAACGCTTAGTTCTCTCAAAAAAATCCATAAAGATTTGGAAAAGTTGAAATTTTTAATCTTTGAGGACCTGCAGCACAAACGTGAAATTTCGAACGGAGGTCTTTTCCCGCCCATAGGGGAGGAGTAAAATCGCGCTTGATCAGCTGACCGACATAATTTCGCCACCATATTGTGACAAAAATGCGAGACGTGGCGGATAGATATAGATAGATATACTAATATGCTATCACGACAACAGAGCAGACAGCATGAGTTATTGGTGGTTGTTGGTTTAGCTTGTCAAACGTCAATGCACTATGACGGTATATTAGACCATCAAATTATTCTCTGGAAAGACTCGGCTACTAGGTGCTATGTAGCCCGGGTCCCAGAGCGCACGGGACTATCGCTAGTAAATATGGTGGCGATGTCTCCTACTGCTCTTCCTCGTTGGGGCTCTCGACCTCCTGGCGGTCGGGCCCGTCGGCTTGCGGGAGCGCAGATATATTCTCATGCATGTATATATAAGACGACACGAGGAAGAGCAGTAGGAGACATCGCCACCATATTTACTAGCGATAGTCCCGTGCGCTCTGGGACCCGGGCTACATAGCACCTAGTAGCCGAGTCTTTCCAGAGAATAATTTGATGGTCTAATATACCGTCATAAATGGCGCCCCACGTTGGGCGCCATTTATGACGGTATATTAGACCATCAAATTATTCTCTGGAAAGACTCGGCTACTAGGTGCTATGTAGCCCGGGTCCCAGAGCGCACGGGACTATCGCTAGTAAATATGGTGGCGATGTCTCCTACTGCTCTTCCTCGTTGGGGCTCTCGACCTCCTGGCGGTCGGGCCCGTCGGCTTGCGGGAGCGCAGATATATTCTCATGCATGTATATATAAGACGACACGAGGAAACGTCAAGAAATAAAGACGCGAGCATATAAAGTTGCAAGATAAGGGTTGATTTATTCGAACGTAAATGGACAAAACGCAACCCGACGACGCGTATCCCTGAGCTCTCGAGGAACGGACCTCAGCAACCCGCATCGGACAGCGTGGCCGAGCGTCGGCATTGGGAGCAAGCGAGCGAGCGAGCGCCATTACGCTAAGTGAGTACCGGCGGAATGTCTCTCTCTTTTATTAATCGTGCGGCTCTCTCTCTCGGGATTTACCACCTGATGCGCTTACGCCCGGATGCGTTTTGTCCATTTACGTTCGAATAAATCAACCCTTATCTTGCAACTTTATATGCTCGCGTCATAGCACATCAATACTTGATCACATCAATATCTTCAGAAACTTGACTTTACTAGATTGGATGATTTAAGGGACTGTGGAGTAGAATTGATATTTAGATTTGAGAATAAAATGTAGTAATTAACCAAGGTCATGATCTGTTCAAAAAAGATAACTGCATCATTTCTAGGCAAAAAATGGCCTCTTTGTGTACAGAATGCTGTTTTTTACATCATTCAGTGAGTACCTACGTTTACTGAATAGCAACAAGTTGATTCCAAGGATTAGATCCAAGGATCTAACAGCCTAATCTGCCAGTATAAGTTACGCATATCAACACTGAAACTTTGAGTATGTTGCTGGACATTCTCCATATCTGCTCAGATACAACTTTTTAAATGTGAATATGATCAAAAAATTCTACCCAAGACTTCTCAAATATCCATAAGAGTGAGTGAAAATTACTCCAAGTAATAAGGTAAATAATCGAGTGAGATCATTCATTCCATTGAGAGTTTCTGATTAAAGTCAAAACTTCTGTGAGAACTTATGGAGTCATTAATATCAGTTTCAATCGAGATTGACTGATAGATTAAATGAAGATTATTGACTGAGTAACAGGAGAGTGTAGATAAGGATCAAGATTGAAATTGGTTCATAAAATCCATCCATCGTCAAAAGTCTTAATCTGCTTAGATGACATATCTATGTACTTTCTAGCTGGAGATGATAGAGCTATCTATTCGCACGCATAATTTTTTATATAATTTTGATTAAGAAACAACACCAAATACTATGTATGTAAGTTTCTATAGATTACAGCAAAACAACCCATGTGAGTGGGAATTGTTCCAAGTAATTTCAAGTAAAGAAGTGAATAATCAAGGTCAAACTTTTTCATTTTTCAAGTAATAATGAAGTTATTAATAATATCGATTCTTATGCCTTGACTACTATTAGATTAAAATAGAATCATCAACTGAGTGGAAGGAGACTGGTAGAGAAGCATCACAATTGAAATTTATTGTTTATGAAATTCATCCATCAATGCAAATGCGGTTTCGACCCTGTTTTCCTCGAAATTGGGCGTCACGCATCGTCTGCTGTGTGCATCGATTACATCTGAGTGACTCGTGAGAGGCGACTGCATGCATCAAATCCGATCGAAATATGCCACGACTCGTCGAGTCACTTGTCAATACTTCCTCAAGATGATGTTATTCATTCTCGACTCGTCAAATCGACCAATGGAAACATGAAACACATGTACAACACATGTATTTGGGGCCAAATAGGACGCGGAGACGCTGACGCTCGGGCTAGTATCCCAACTTGATCTTTCGGAGCGTTTGAAATTTTCGCGAATATTTCTTCATCGGTTCCTGTAATGGTTTTTGGATTGGATACTGTGGTCCTCAAATTCATCATAGAGCATTGCAGCCAGAGCAAAGTCCGGTATATGGTAGCGAAAAGTATTTGGATGCGTGATTATCTCAATCATGTTAGCATGGGAGATTCCATGGGGTGGACTGTATTCCCACCACCATGGAATGACACTAACATTTCAACTTCTGAATACTCAACAAACAATCATTGATTGCAGTAGCACCAATTGTCTTCAAGAAGAGTTTTCCAGGCTCCGAGAGCAAACAATTTGCTTGAAAATTATGGCAATTATTTTGATAAAACTACACTCTAATCTGAGACAAGTTTCCCCCTTCCAAGTTCTCATTATGCTATACCTTGACATGTAACTTCGATTTTCAGATGAAGGGGTGCAACGATCTCCAGAGAATCGTGATAAGATGTACCTTATGCTGTGCTGACGAGACACTGAATTTTCAAAGTCCACATCGATTGATTAGGAAAAGAGGGAATGTGATCGAGAATGGGCCTATTGATATCGCAGTCTCGAGATTAAACAACTACACTGCCAAGTGAGTTTAGAATTAAGTAATTTTACAGGATCTCAAATAGGTTGTGATTTTATTGAAATAATTGCAGATTCGACAACATGAGTATCATTCTAGTAAAAGGAGTAAAGAAAAATTTTGGTATGAGACGAACAAAAAATACTGGAGAACAGGATGAGAGGAACGTGAAAAAAAGAAGTTCCACTATGTTGAAACTTGAGAAGGCGCAGGTCTGTTTCGAGCTCATGCTAAACTTGAATTATTCGCTAAAAAGACATTTTACATAAAATATCATATCCAATAATTTGTATTTCAGATCACTTCAAGAGGAAATAAGTCACAGAAATCTATGAACTCGCACAACGTATCGCTTTGTTTTCAAGGTTATTACAAAAAAATTGATGGATCTTTGTACCCGTTAACCGATCCAGTTTATTCTCGACCAATTGGAAATTCAAGTGAGTGTATGGCATTTTGGCATATGAATTTCGGACAGAATTTGGATTTAAATCATTGTTTCTCTTCCTTCTTTTCCAGGAAATGTTTCCACGGGTAAACTGAGCATAGAACGCATGCTAAATCCTACTGGTTCTTGCGAAGGTGGCGATTCTGTTTCGTTGATGGTTGATAAAGTAGACAAAGGTTAGGGTGAATCTTCAACTGATAGAATCTCTTTCTACTTGTTATAGTTGATCATTTAATATTTTACAGATAATATACAAGTGAGATTCTGTGAGCTTGATAATGAAAATAAAGAGATTTGGAATGGAGAAGGAGAGTTCGTCCCAACAGATATCTTTCAACGTTGTGTAATACAAGTCAGGTAGAGTTTATTCGTACCATATCTGGCATGCTAGCTCTCACACAATATGAACGGAAATTACCTTCATCTGGGATCTTTTATCAAAATTGTCATTACTCGTGTTCCACTGGATTCCTTTTTGATTGGAATAATTGGTCCATTAATTTATTCATTCATATATCCATTCATTTTCAAAAATGTACGAACAAAATTCCCCTTTTCGAATAATTCCAGCGATTAATGGTGGTCACAATGAATATAGAACTGACATAACCACAAAAATTATTCCAAAATGCTCAAATTATGGAAGGTCACGTTGAAAGAGACACAATATATGAAAATTTGAAAATTTTCTGTGGTAAAAGTGATTTAAATTCGATTTTGAAGTTTTTCAGGTTTTGAATTGGCACCATTCAATATGGCGGCGACTGCATAGTTCTGAGACAAACCTGCATTTTTCCACCGCGAACTTCTGTTATTCGAGTAAAATAAGCTCTTGATTGTGATTCAGATGAGAATTCCCGATGAAAAATGACATCACAACAGTTGTTGAATCTAGTGGCACGTGTGCAGCCACCGCCATATTGGATGGCGCCAATTCAAATTGTCAAAACTTCAGTGATGATTTAAAAACCATAGAGGCATAGTGAAAATTTCAAACTTCTTTTCTTACATCTATCTACTGCAAACTCTCAAAACATAACATTTCGCGGATTGATGTCAGTTCCATATTGTATGATGTATATTATTAGAACGACAATGGGCATCGATCTCAATATAAAAATGAAATATCCTAGATTCCAAGTATTAACGTGTTCACTGCGATTGATGCCACCGGTGGGATCCATCAGCTCTCACAATTCCACTATTCATCTTAGCTTATTTATGCCGAAAGAATATTCTCAATGGAAATTCTTCTTGGTTGTTGATTTTGCCAAGGTTATCAATAATGAGCTGTAGAAAAAATTTCACCCCCATTCAGCTGCATCAATCAGAGAGTGATAGTCGAGACCAAGACCAACCAGAAATTACGAAAAATTTCCCTCGCAGTGAATGTGTAAAATTCATCTGAATCAATTTACATCGAGTTCAATTGTTTCTTAGAACAGTTCGTTTTTCAATTCTCCAGAATAAACGGAAACGTTCTATATATTATTATGAAGTTTGTTATACCGAGTCCCAAATACTGTTACAGAACCCCTCCGTACCATGATCTTGGCATAACGCAACCGAAACAAGCATTCATATACTTGTTTAGACCATCAGATGGAAGAGTTTCTGGAATGAGGCCGTTTTTGTACAAACCTTCGATTGCATCTCCAAGTAAGTTGACCTAGTTGAAATTCTGTCCCGAACCGCACGAATGAATTTTTCCTTAGCAAATATTATTCAGCAGAGCAAAGGCATCCTCGGATGGACCCACTGGATCAAAATTCATCTAATAGTTCCAACGGATCCACTCAAATAATGAGTCTTGGGGATCTTGCAGTAACAAGAAATTCCACCACCACGACTCAACTTGCTCCATTTAGTGATCCTACCAACTACCCGTGGATAGATCCGCTATCACAGAGAACTCATTTTACTAGTTACGAATCATCTCAAGTTACCCATTCTGAGAACATGTTCGTAGAAAATGCTATGGTATCAAGTACAACATCTCCATCTGTCCTACTTAACAACAATCTCCAGTTGACTCCGCCATCTGCAAATTCAAGTCACTTTGATCACGAACCATTCCTAGTGCCAGATTCCGGAAACTATCCCATGATGCAAGATTACACCATAACGAACTTGGAGATCCCGCACATTGGCCTTGAGAGCTTTTCAAGCCTCCTGTATTCAATAGCGACCAAGAGAAATTACGAAAATGATCAAAAATCACACCGAACGTTGAATAGTGGAATCCTCATTGACGCAGGCAGTTCTTCAGTTTTCGGCGAGGAAACCGGCACCTTTAATGCAGTCGGCGATTCTAGCAACTTTTTTGCCAACGAGTTCCAGATCCCTGCGATATCCTCACAAATCGATCAAAATCATTTGAGGAGCACCCAAATTTTCTCGCACTGATAACCTATGTTACCAAGAAAATATACAAAAAGAAGTGACTAAATATCCTCAATTATTATTTGCATAAGATGAAATGTTCCTCCTAGATCGAATGTCTCTAATATTGGTGACGAATTTCAGACTATAACTCACCTCCATCATTCTCTATCTTCTGACACACTTTCACGGAGAGGCTTGACTTTGAGAGTTTTTTTTACTATTGCTATATGCAAACATCAAAAATTGGATCCGATTCATAGATGAATTTTTGCCTTCATTCAGACTTTCAGACGTGTTATGGCGGAACCAGAGGTTCTATTGCAATAGTTGAACCAACCGTAACATCATTCATTAGTGCACATTTCAGGGAAATCATCATTATTCGATTGATCATTTTGATTTTAGAATGAATAATTTGTGCAAAAAGGTCGATAGCGAGAGCTGTAGTTCAACTTTTGAACTTATTGATGATGCAAGAGAAAGATAATGTTAAACGTATTCACTATCCAGAGTTCGAGGACACAGAAGCAAAAGGTAGGCTTTCATCATAACTCAATCTCCCCAATACCTTAAACACTCTTTGAATGATCGAAAACCAATCTCCATATTTCAGATGACCCTAACAATAAAATTGAGGAGCTGTGATTGACTCTGATACTCACCTGGAAATCTTGCAAAATGTATATTTTAATCATATTTCGATTTGATACAATGTTCTTTATAACCTTGTGGATTTACTGAAGAATTACATGTGAGGTGCATCACGGATGACGTATAGAATGAATTATAATTCATGAATTCCGAACGATGACAGAAAAATAAATGGTTTATATTGGGTTGATACTTTCTCAGAGGACAAGTTTGTCTACTTTCTTGTAACTATGGCATGACCTGTGATTTGTGAAAAGGAACTTTATCTTAATGGAACTCTGACAACGAAAGAAAAACAGAATACTGCTATATTTCTTAACCCTCGAAAAACTGGGCTGAGTGAATAAAATAACGACATTCCGTCAAGTTTGGTTGACCTCATGAAGCTGAAAGAATTGTTCCTGCGATTACTATAGTCTCAGTCTACACATGATGAATTGTTCTCCAGCATCACTTTGGAAGAGCATGACATTTTATTTAGTGACAATATCCATCTTTCTTTGCTTTTTTGGCAATGAATGGTGTATAAACGGGTTGCTCGAATGTCTTATGCACGGCGGATTGTGACGGGTAAGCCACCAGAGCCGAAATTGCAAAAATCTCTCGTGGCCGTCTCGAGCCAGCAAACTCAAAAGACCAGTATTGACGCTCAATACTTCCTTTTCTGTCGTGGTGCTGGCTCGAGAGGACGACAATGGCAAGCGACGGGATGCTGCGGGTGTAGGCATGCCTACGTATAGGCAACCTCTCCTACACCCTGGACAGTCGCTGTAGCCGCACCATAGGAGGCTGTCGGGACTAGAAGCCGACGGACGATTCGTTCAGCGAGACGACAGCCGTTCGAGACGATGTGTTTTCTTAGTTTCTATCGCTCCTTCAAGTGTCGAGACGTTCCGATCAACCTCAATCTTTTTTCTGCAATATTGTGTACTGAGTATTCTTGGATTTTTCTGAATGAATTCCAAGCTCTTTCTCCTTATTTCTATCGTGATCATTTATCGCACTCGGAGAATTCCTGGTCGTTCGAGTGGCGAACAATTTGGCGATCTTGCCAGGATGTACCGCAGTCTCTGAGCTTCAAGGAGATCCACGATGGTCAAGAGAAAGAGACCTGCACCACCGCGAAAAGCTCCTATCCTAGGAAGACTTCGCTTGCGGAAAATCGGAACGAGCGAAATCAACGACCCAACGAGGGAGAAGCCGACCCTCTGCGAGATACGAGAGGACGTCCATGTAAGGTATCCGCTCCCCCGGAAAATGTTATTCCTGCACCCCTGGCAGTCGTCAGCCGCGGACGCCAATACGTCAGGTACGTGAGCTCGCGGAGGGGGCTCCCCTCGCCGTCGCTCGGGACTGTGCTCCCCAACAGCGCATAGCCACACACTTACCCTGTGGCCCCGTCGATGTCAATCGCTGCGCGGGGTCGATCGTGCCAGCAGCATGCTACCATCGGAAACCATCTACGCCAGCCGATCTCCACGGCAGCCCAGTCATTTGACTGAGAGCAGCGCGAGGCTGACGCACCTCCGAGCCAACTTGTCTCTGGACGCCAGCAACAGCAGCGGACCCCTCGGATGGCATGCCACGGGCAGGTCAATGCGCCACCACCACCTACTGTCTCATCATGCCGACAGCAGCAGCAGCGGCGCTAGGAGCGCACGCTCACCGACAACGAGGCTGATGCGCCTCCACGTCAGGCTATCTCAGGCCGACAGCCACAACGACCCCAAGCAGACACGCCCGCCGATCCTGGGATGGCTACAGTGACCGCCCGAGGCCAACAATGTCATCGTAATCCGAGAATGCGTTCGAGGTCACCAATGCGCCGTCGTCGTCGAGATGACCACGTTGACATCGACGAGACTCATTTCGACGAATTCCCGTCTGAATTATCCGAAGAAAAAGAGTCAACGCATCGAGATACATCGAAAAATCGTTGGCGTTTCACAAGTAATGCGAGAAATTCAGGTTCAATTCGAGTCCTTTTTAGAGAACCAAATTCAAATCATTCCATGGAATTCGAGAATCCTGAGCGGGCATTTGAGGCTCGAAATCCCGAGAGATTCGTGAATGATTCTGAGCAAAATGTAGCTAATCAGAATCTCATGGTATCCCAATTCCAAATTTGACTGCTGCTCTTGAGAGTTCATTTTCGCATTTAAAAGACTTAACAAACTCGAGAGATCATTCTCGCTTCGTCAATCGAATGACTTCATCGAAAAGTTCACCTCCGTTTTCTGGTGACCCCCTTGACTGGCTCCGTTTCAAACAAGCTTTCGATCTATGTACAGAACTTGGGGAATACAATGAGCGCTAAAATGTTTCGAGATTGTATGATGCACTCAAAAGTGATGCTCGAGACGCTGTACAAACTCTGTTTGCGTCTGGCTCGGGTCCTCAAGAAATGATGAATACATTAGAAATGCGCTTTGGTGATAAACGAGTCATTTTAGAAAACATCGTTTCGGATGTCAGAAATTTACCCTCCATGGATTCAGGTGCAGTTGGTTTAGTCGAATTCTCTTGAAAGCTGAAAAATGCGGTCGGTGCCATGAAATCCATGAATAGTATTGGATATTTCCACAGCCCAGAATTTAACAAAGAGATTCTTCAAAAATTCCGGCTTCTATGCTGCACGAGTATGTACGTCATGCGGATTCAAAGCAAGGTGATAAGGCAGAGCTTGAAAAGTTATCTGAATTTCTATTCCGCGAAGCTCAAGTCACTTCCGTGCAGGAATCGTTGGAATTCATAATTCCTCGGAATCGAATCAAAATCTTGTCGTACCTGATAGGAAACACCAGAGTACGAGTAAAAAGAACCCTAATTATGTCTTTACTGCAACGTCTCAAGGTCCAATGAATCAGGAAGCAGATATTTCCCTTGGTTATTGTGTTTTCTGCCAACGGAAGAATCACAGATTCCTTCATGTCGTGACTTTGCGCGTGAAACTCTCAAAAAACGATGGAGAGCGAGATTTAGGCTTGTGTTTTCACTGTCTTAATTCGAATCATGCAAAGAAAGATTGCTCCGAAAGAAACAATTGCTCACAGTGTAGTCGTTCCCACCAACCGGTGCTTCATTTTGCTCCCAGGAACGACAATCAAAATCAAACAAACGCTTCCTCTAATTCTCAAAATCGGATGTATCAAAACAACTCTACAATTCCATCATAATCTCGTGTAAATGAGTCAACAGGGCCACCACCAAACGGAAATACAGCATGACTATCAACTCAGACCCTTCTCAAATATTTACCCTCGAAGGCCCAAAATTCTTTGAATCAACTCACTTGTTATTAGATTAAGGGTCTACGGTGACGATCATGAATAGAGAACTGGCTAACCGGTTAGGCGTTGCCAGAATTTCAGCAAATATTGCACTGAAAGGATTCAATAAGAACGATTCGTGTTCCTAACGACTGAAAAAATAAACAAACTAGAAATAAGATGCGGAAAAATGTGCATCTTCTGGAAGATGTACTAATTGTAAAAGACCTTGCTCTTCCTAAGCAAATTCTAAGCTCTCAGTTATCAGACTACTGTAAAAATGTGACAGGCATTGAGATCGCACCGTACAAGTCAGTTTCAGACCTTTTAATTCGTCGAAATAATGGTCAACTCATTGTTAGCCGCGAAGTAATTGAGATCAGAAATTCAGGTTTCGTGCTTTCTCGTTGTTTGTTAGTGCTATCTCTACACGGTAAAAATTTGGTTGAACCTAATTCTTCCAGTGAATTCTGTAAAAATATTCCTGAAGTCGAATTAGAAAATTTGAAGTCTTCAGATGAACTCATGAAAGGATATTTTAGTTCCGAGTCAATAGGAGTGACTGCTGTAGCTAGAGTCAATCAAGGTGATAAACGTGCGCTCGAGATCCTCGAATCCACAAGTCGATACGTCGACTGTGCATGGGAAGTCGGTCTCTTATAGAAAAGTGATGAAATTTCAATTCCAAATAGACGTGCTACTCCGGAGCGTCGATTACGTTTGTTAGAAGAAAAAACTGCATAATAATCCGAATTTTGCAAAGAAATTTTACAAAAAAATGGAACGGCTTCTCGAATTGGGCTATGCCATGGGAGGACGTCCATGACCGTCTGGTCGTACTTTTTATCTTCCGATTCTTGCCGTAGAAAATGTAAACAAACCCGATAAATTTCGTCTAGTAGTTGACTGTGCACAGAAATCAGATGGAATTAGTTTCAATGACTTGCTCCTGTGCGGTCCTGATTCACTTGTATCTATCCTAGGCATAGTTATGAGGCTTCGGCAACGTCTCATAGGATTCAAGGGAGACGTGAGAGACATGTTTCTCAAAATCAGGATCTGATTGGAAGATCTCGATGCACAGCGTTTTTTGTGGAGGGGAAGAGATAGATCATCTCCCCCACTGGAATACATTTTGAATCGACTTTCATTCGGCTCGACATCCTCTCCTTGCTCGGCTCTTTATATAAAAAATCGTAACGCGAAAAAATTCGAGTAAAAATTCCCAAAAGTCCATACTGGAAAATACTGGATACTCGATGGCTAATGTAATAATGATCTTGTTCGCATGTCTTAAAAACTTTCAAGTAGATTTGTCATACGACATCCAGTAAGATTTCTGCTCATCCCACATACTGTTTATACAAGCAAGTATTTCTTTTATGTGGCATTTTTCTTGAACTCATTTCCATTCTTTAAAACACATTCTGTATTGTGTGCGTTCATTTTTGATGGAGTGATTCTTGCCGTAGTACAATATTGAACAACTCTTTCTTCAAGAAATGAACCACAAGAACATTGATCTCTATCCATTCCTCATTGTACTTGTTACTCACAAAGAGAGTTGAGCAAGGGCAGGCTGGGTGAGATAAATAATTGGAAAGCAAAATTCAATTCAAGTTCCAATATAATGTAAAACCAAAAGGCGAGATTTTCAATGCAAAATTATTTGCATACAAAATGTAGACAAATCAAAATGATCAGAGGGCGTATAGCGGAACGCTTCGTAATCAAAGCAAAGCGACAAGAGAAGCGCCTTCGCCGCGGGCGCGCCTTTTAAAAATCTGGGCGAGAAGCCCCCATCCATAATATACTTAGACAAGCCACGAGGTATCCAGCGACAGCGCAGTATTACCAAGTGGGTCTCCGTGCTATATAGATTCTGCCACCGCGTGGCCGAGTACCAAAGCGTGACCATAGCAGCCAAAATGATCCGATCCTCGCCCGAGAGGACGCAGTGGGGGCGTTCCACAGACGAGCGCATATTACTCCCATATCGGTGCTCGCGGCACTGCTCTTTTCTGCCACGCATCCCGACATAGGCATACACCCGTCTATAGCGGCCTCCGATGCGCTTCCCTCGTTCGCGAGTAGCGAACCTTTCAGGACCCACATCTCGCCCATGAGGGCTCAGCGATGCGCTAACACCGCAAGCTCTCGCGCGCGAGATATAGGTAAATTCATGATTCATGATTGATGATTAATGCTTGGATTCATCAAATACTCAGCCAACGACGATGGCTAGCTTTCTAATTTTCAATTTAGGATTTAAATTTCAGATGGGTAATTACAAATCTCAAGAGCTGTCCTGTCACTGCATCATTTCAATTACTATTTTTATAACAATACTTATGATAACATGATTACGATGATAACATAGTTCACTTTGCACAAGTAAATGTTCTTCAATCTGTCCATACAATATACAATAATTATGTGCTAAGATGACATATTGTCGCCCCCGAAGAAGAAAAACACCTCTCATTATTCTCCCAATGCATTCTTAAACGGGGACGTGTTTTTCTTTGTCGGGGGCGACGATATAATCTTCTCATCAAATGAACAGTACAGAAAAGGGGTGAATCGACAACTATATCTCAAGACAAACTCAGTTCATACTTCCACACGTGATTATAATTGTTTATCATGGCCCATACAAGTTTCATATTCCATCATCTGTTCCGTTATCAGTTTGTAGTAAAATCACAAGCATCTCATGTTAATCATACAATTTCAGATTTTTGATCTTACGCCACTAAAATGTGAATCGTAGAACACAGTTTTCAAATTCTCACGGGATCGAACACGCGTGCTCCTTCCCGTAGTCATCCTCATACGGTAAATGCGCGGTCGACGCTTGGAAATGACATAACTCAGTTTTATTACAGACGGGCCAGATGACATTGGCTTCAGCCCTCGCCGAAAGAAGACGTTTCATCCCGCGCGTACGCTAAGTGACTCGATATTTTTGTCGAATTTGCTTTGAGTGCGACTCGATGTACTGATGGGTGACGGCTTTTCTAAAGAGAGGGCTCTACAAACGGAAGCCATTAAATCGTCTCTGCCAAGCTATCACTTGAAAGCTACACCGGGTCTGTATATTTAAAAACTAGATAGAGCATCAAAAAAATAAGGCGTGGGATTGCTTTCGAATGTAAAATGTATTTCTCTTGGGCGTAAAATGTCTTGCGACCATCGTGTGCGACAAAATACTGACGACGTTTTCCGTTCGATAAAGAGTTTCTCGAAGCGCTTATGCATTTGTTCCCAAGCCGGTCGAAACATCTCTTATACTCGCCGCCGAATCTACTCGAGGCAGCCGCCAAGCGCGGCCAGCTGTTTTCTCTCCGATATACTCTCTAGACGGTTGTGTGAGAAGAGTGCATCCGAGCGTGCTCACGAGTGAGGCACAACAGAAAAGTACCCGTGTAACGATTCCCCAATCGCATCATGCAGCGCATCCTCTGTACCTCCGAGCGTGCTCAGGAGTGAGGCACAACAAGAAAGTACCCTAGGCCATATCCTCGATTACTATATAATTGACAAAGCCATATAAGAGGCAGATATTTTAGATATGCGCGCGTGATACTTCAAAGCTGTCGGTAACAGTACTATTTTGAGGATTCAGCAACGAGAAGAGAATTACACCATGATCAAGCGCTGTCCTAATTATGGTATATGAGCTGTCTCTCGTTGGCCACCGCTGATGCATTCATGTTACCGCTGTACCTGGAAATATTCATTGTGATAGTATCACTACTCAAGTTGAGAGATTACATCAGATAGTGCATGCAGATCTTACCCCACTGAAGACTCAAAATAATCTCTGAATTTCATGCTAAGCAACTCCATGAATGCAACTTGTTCCGAGTTTTGGGATGCGTAGATGATGAATCATGATCAGAGAGAAATCAAAAAATACATTCAAAAGCTGATATTACTGGAGCGCGTACATCCATAACGTACCTTGAAATAAAGATGAAATCCCCCCTCTGAAATACAAGGGTCTCATTGAATATAAGTTGCAAGCTCATTGTGAATCCAAGAATTGACTTTGGCTTTGGAGGTCACTTGAGCGCACCAATATCACCAAGTATCTTGAGATATCCTGGTTGGAACCTAGAAGAAAATGGTTAGATTGATCAGAAATATCTGAAGGCCCACTCTCAACAATGGGTTTTTGAATAATCTATGATGTCTTTATCACTCGTTATAAATTCGATGAAGAAACGAAGTAAAACGGCTGATCAACGAGTCAATTGATATATTTACTGCGACAACGTTTCGACGACTATTTTTCCATCTTCCTCAGGTCTAAAATACAAATTGATGAGTATAATACAGAGAAGATACAATTCATATATACATATATATCCTCATGGTAAGGTCATACATGCACACACATACACATATACATATAGAACTATACACAATCAGGTGGTATTTCGTGGATCTAGCATTTTACCTATATCTATATACATCTATATACATCAACTCATAATTCTTCGTTATTTGTAGGCCGATTAAAAAATTGAGAAATTGAAGGATCGATCAGAGACAGAATTTGACTTCAGTCTACTGTAGACTGATAACAACTGATAATAAGTTTGATTGATCTTGAACTCGATCGTAGAGGACTGAGGTCTGTGTGAATGAAAATACACAGTATGGTTGCAATTTTGATTATATTGCTACGTTTCGTCCACATATTTTGTGGACCTCATCAGGCTCAACTGTAATAAAATTCACACAGACCTCAGTCCTCTACGATCGAGTTCAAGATCAATCAAACTTAGTATTCAAACAATTGAGGACGATTCCAAGTTTCAAATTCCAACAACTGATAATAGATGAATTTTAAGGTAAAATGCTAGATCCACGAAATACCACCTGATTGTGTATAGTTCTATATGTATATGTGTATGTGTGTGCATGTATGACCTTACCATGAGGATATATATGTATATATGAATTGTATCTTCTCTGTATTATACTCATCAATTTGTATTTTAGACCTGAGGAAGATGGCAAAATAGTCGTCGAAACGTTGTCGCAGTAAATATATCAATTGACTCGTTGATCAGCCGTTTTACTTCGTTTCTTAATGGGTTTTTGAATTTAATCAATATATCCTTAGGATCATGAAATTTACTATCTAACTTCTAAACTTGGAATCATAATAATTTCACAAGTAAGACAATATTCAATGGATCTAAGCAAATGAATATGGAATCACCCTTCTGGAATATAAGTATATCAGCATATACAATTTGAAGCTCATTGCAATATCCAATCACTGACTTTTGCTTATAAAAAGATCCGTGCGCACCATTTGACCAGGTAACTTGGAGATACTCTAGCTGAAAACTTAAATAGAATGGTGAGATTGTTCAAAAATTATTCAGAGGCCAATACATGAAAAAAACATCATAAATTTTTGATAAAATTTACCATCCAGCTTCCCAACTAGTGATCACAAATATTCCACAGTGAAGCCAATTCACAACGGATCTCAACAAAAACACTCGAGACCACGCCTGTAAAACGTAGATATTAATTTTAGCAGACACAATTTGAATTCCATTGCAACATCCAATCATTTACTTTTGCTCTCAAAGTCACCCGGGCGCACCATTCTGGACAGGTAAATTGGGATAGTTTAGTTGGCACCTTAAATAGAATAGTGAGATTGATATGTGTTAATTGAAGCAGACAGTGCTGATTCCATTCGTACAAGTGACGTTGAAGGACGAAACGTATACTCATACCTAGACCGTAATGGACCATACATTGTATCTGAATCCTTGAAGTTTTACTTTTTTCTGTGCGATAGAGTCGATGACCGTGTATGGATGCGTGATAAGCGAGTGTCAGAAATAATTTCATCCATTTTCATTTTTCGCAGGGCATTTGACTCCGGCGATAGTCGCCATCATCTTTCCTCATCGAAAAAGTCATCATTTTATCACTCGCTTTTGGTATAAGGATGATGCGTGTCCTTTTCACCTTGAGTTATTGAGGTCAGAAGACTGAAAGATAGCGGAGAAGAGCAGTTTCCCGGATAAAATTGGGAAGTTTCAGAGGTTGCAATTATAATTATTGTCAGATTTTGTCAATATAGATGCCTAGGTCCAGATCCAACCACAATCCCACCCTCGGGTGACAAGCGTATGTTCACGTTCTTCCAAAACGTCGTGATGGTATGAAATCTGACCATATAACTAGGTTTTTAGGATCCCCAGGGTCGGGATTCGAAAGACACATTCATCCTTATCATCCATCATCACAAAAATTAACTTTCACAACACGAATGAAAGACTCATCTATCGATATCTTGAGCATATGATTCATAAACAATAGTTTGAAGAAGCTGACAGTGTCACTGCACTTATCTGCATACAAATGTATCTGCACTAGAATCTCGTACCAGGTGCAAGCTAGCACAATCTAGGATATAAAATATGCACCCATTGTACAGGCAGACAGATGGCTCAGGATCGACAGTCCGCAAACAGGGCTCCGCGTCACCTGTACCTTAGTTTTAACAGAATATTTATTCATTTATACGCCGTGCTCATCAAGTCACTCACAAAACATCTTCACAAACAATGCACGAACCTACATAGTTCACGGGAATCGATCCTGTGAAAACCGCTTCTCCTTCCGTGGTCGGTGAATATTTCAAATTCATCACTGAAAATGATCTGTCTCGGGTCCCAAGTCTGATAAATATCTTGTGAGTACTGTCTGCAATCTAACGATGAGTGAGATTGTTCCTTGCATCACTTGACTCGGAACTCCGATATGAGGAGATTTTTTATGTCATTCCATGCAAGCTATGTGCCTGGAGCTTTGGATAATACTTGGGTTATTTCTTTCTGCAATAGCTTTTTTGCGTAGTTATCCATGGCCAATATTGTTTCCATCATTCTAACCTAAGACTGCCGCTTTTAAATGTAATTTTAGGGTTCTCACGTTGAAAAGTCATTATTGTCTTGTGCTTGCAGGCTCCTTTCGGGGGCAGAGGACTTATTCTCTTTGCTTAACTTGGGAAATATATATTGCCCTGTCACCCAAACTGAGCGTACGCACACAGAGCAATGATGTTCTGTCTTGCATTGTTGACCCCATAAATCCAAACCCCAAGCCAATCAGTGCCAAACTGCCAAGAAACAGGTTGGATTAGGTGTCATAACGATTTGTTGCAATCGGGTGTTTGGTATCTGTTATAAATATGGGGATATACTCGAGATCACACGGTACAAAACAACGCTCGGAAATAAATTAAACGTAGGTATTAATCTGTAGAAACAGAACAAGTCGTATGGCAACACAACTGCAGCAGACGAAAATCTTTTATTGCAATTGAACATTAATTAACAAGAAATGTGAATAGGGGTAAATAGTGGAGCACTCCTGATACAAAATAGCACATCTGCGCTGTACTGGGAACCACGTTTCTTTCATGGAACTCGTGCAGGACGTCGGCTTTGCCGAATTCTTGGAAACGGGACTGAATTCGACGATTCTTTGCGGGATTCCATTGCATCAATCATAATACCATCACAAGTTCAATCGTAATCTTCGACTATCTCCTGATAAATAGGCTTACGTTGATTGTGTATCACTCATTATTGAATTAGCAGATACTATAGCGGTGAAATAGCTAGTCGATAACCTCAGTAACTAGAAAAATTTCAAATGCCTAGGTTAGTGATAAGTTTTGAAGCATAACTTTCTAGGCTCTATCAAGATGGTAAAGTACCTTAACAAATGCTTCCATAGAGAGAATTGAAATTTTACCAGCCGTTAATTCAATAGGAATTTGACATTTTTGCATAATCAGTTGTAAATTCTTGCGATCTCCCTGCTGAGCAAGATGCCAGTCAGTCAAACATCTGAAATTCCACACATTCTTAAGAATATCTCTATCACGAATTCGATATCAGCATTTATAGTACAAATCAGGAGTTGCTCACATAGAATTGAATAAATCTTCACTGCAATTAATGATTTTTTGTCCCAACCAACTCATCATCATCAGAAAAACATATATGCCCACTGTAACCAATACGGCACAGAATTTGAAGGCGAATGGGAGATTACCATCAAGGATCTGAAAACTCAAACTTAGATGAACTGTCATACTCAGACTTGGTTGTCCGTATTTCTGGATGATTCCTTACACAGTAATATGCCATTGCTAATTGTAATACACAGAATACTTGAGCTTCAAGGGCAATCGGATGCATGGCACCTTCTAAGGAATCGCACAAGCTAGGAATAAAGAATGTCGTTGAATGCATTTGGGCGTATTTCTTTATGTGATTGACTTTGTCATGGTACTGCCTTACCGTATTGTTTGGTTGTGCAGATTTACTGCATCTTGCAAACCATTAAGTCCGATGGGTTTTTTAGATAAGGCTTGATGACCGCTGATACGTGACTGAGATATCACGATGGTTCTATATCTATAACTGGATAATTTTTTTATGATATTGGGAGCAAAACCTTTCGATCAAGACATCTCGCAAGGCCATATCATCTCTCCATTTTAATCTATCAATCGTAAGTATCTTGATTACGTAGAAGACAAGAAAGTCCAATATACATTACTCTCTTGGTGTAATTGACCGCTGAAGTACAATACTCTACAGAATGAATGGAGCACAGATAACTTCGCCAAAACGATGATAGATCTCACTCTCATGAGTCTACGAAGAGGAACTGTTTCAAGGCCAAATCTGCTCCAGAGATTTCGGAGCTCAGATCGCGCCGAGATGCGTGTTTTAGATGTCTGAATATGCATATAAATTTTTTTCCACGCAACAAAGCGTTCTGTCGTGGTGTGCAAAAATTGTCCCACTCAAAATACATGTGGAACGCAGTTGTTTGCGTCCCTTTCGAAATTGACCACATGGACCATCGCGGCTTCAACGAGGTTTGATTCTTCAACCAACAATATGACTTCCAGCGCTCTTCCCGTGGACGAACAGTGATGCTCTGGTACCAAGAACCCACTCAGAAAATCAAAGATGTGAATGTTTCGCGCTTAAACAATTAAAGCTTCAAACGGAGTGGTTTTGATTGAAGAATTGCAGAGGACCAAAGTTGGACATCTTGTTCCGGAATCTCATTTGACAATGGTCCTTTATGCCGGTCAAAAGTTCCAGGACACCCAAATTTTTTTTTTTTTCAAATTTTGTAAGCGGAACTACTCGGCTCTACTTAACCGAAAAGTAATTTATTAGGGCTCATTCTAAAAGTCTTTTCGCGTACTTCAAGATGGCGTTATTCATTTTTATCAGTGCGAATCTGGATCTTCCCGATCGGGGATCGAAAAAGTGCCAATTTCAATGATTTTTGGAAGAATCTTCTGGCTCCGGAAGTTCAAAGTACAGGAATATTCTGGAGTGCATCTTAGAAGACCTAAAAGTGAAAGTCTGGGGCTTCAAAATCCGATCTCCAACATCCATCTACGTTAGTTCTACACCGAGCAGTGAAATTTTCTGTGAAGAAAGATTTTTCGCAAAAATTAACACCTGAATTCGGAAAAATTAGACAAATAAGATTTGAGGATAATATAATCTCTGATCCTGGAATCTATCTTCTGAACTATGATCAAGAGAACGAGAAACCTTTGGAATGTGCCCCAAAAAGTGAATTTCTTCATGAATCTATGCTGAGGGTGCTACTTTTCTGGGAAAACTCTCCTTAGAGAAAATGTCATAGCTCGGAATAGAAGTAACGTAGAGGGGAGTTCACAAATTGATTCGAAAGCTCTAGACTTGTACTCTTGGGTCTGTTAAGTTCCATCCCAGAACATTTCTGTACCTTTGGGCTACGGGAGCCAGGAGTTCTCCCAGAAATCATCGCAATTGACAATTTTTCAAGCTATAATTGGAAAGATCGAGATTCGTACTGATAATAAGTAAGAGTTAAAAAGAATTTTTAAGATACGCTTTTATTAACTGCGTCAAGAAACGTTGTAAAATTTGACATGGCGCAATGGAGAAAAACTTTTGAACTGAGAAGACTTTAAAAAAAAATTGCTCAATGCACAACACAGTTTGAGTATAGTTCAACTATAGCTATAGCGAAGATGCGCGCGCTGTTGGGTGGCGAATATAATGGTTATCCATCGTATTTAAATGTTGCGCCATCATCCAGTCGCGATTCACACTCATGATTAAATGCAGAGCAGACGATAGACATGCATAGACAAGCATTGCACCACATTGCACGGATGGTTGACGCGAGGTAATATAGATTCGTCAATTGATGCGATGAGTAGGCAGTCTTTTCCGGTGGGCAATCTCGCACACGTACTAATGTCACTAGATCATCCGCTGAACCGGAAGGTGGAATAGGGTGACAAAACGAGAATCTAGGGGGGAGAAAACCAGAGCTCGGTGAAGTGGAATAAAAGCGTATAATAAAAAATGAATAATGTTATCTTGAAGTACGTGGAATGACTTTTATAATGAGCCCTGATGAAGTTCTTTTCGATCAAGTAGAACCTAGTAGTTCTATCTACAAAACTGGAAGAAAATTGTTGGGTGTTCTAAAACTTCTGACCGGCAGTGTAGTACTTCTGAATTTCTTTTAGAGACGCCAAAACCTTGTAAAAACCCAAGTTTTGGCAATATTGGGATCAGAATGAACCAATCAAGTATCACATTTCACAGGCCTCATCAGGATGTACATTTTTGGTCCCCATCAATTCTTCGGAAAAATCCACTGGACCGCAGCTTACAGCAAAAAAATGCCGGAAAGTGGGTCACCTCGACTTTGACACATTATGGTCTCGGGTCGAGTCCTTCGAGGATTTTGCATGTCAAACTCGACTTGAGTCTATTCTTGTCAGCTATAAGCTCAAATTCTGTGCATTACTCCGACATAAAGATGATGACTAAAAAAGTGTATTTCAGTCAGATCTATGAGGTGTGATACTTAGTCGGCCCATTCTGATCCCAAAATTGTCAAAAAACGAATAAACATGATTTTTCTCGAGGACTTGGCATTACTCAGGAATTCACGAGTAATAATATATGCATGAATAAATTGTGTCAATTAGAAGTCTTAAACAAAATCTACAACCTTTGTCCTTCGCAACTTTTCGATTGAATCCACTCCGCTCTTAGGATCCAGGAGTTTAGCGTAAGAAATGCGAATTTTTCATTCTCTCAGTGGTTTCCCGGTACCAGCGCATAATTTCCAATTCACAGAAAGAGCTCTGGGAGTCGTAAAATCCTCGTTGGAGCCGGAATGGTCCATGGGGCCAACTTCGAGAGGGATGCGAAAAATTGCGTTTCACCTGTATTATGAATGGGTGCTCCTTTGCCCAATACTATGAAACCCTTTGGTTTTACGCGGAGAAAATTTTAATTAAATTCACTAAGACACCCAAAACACGCATCTCACAGCAGTCTATAGGCTCCGATATTTCTGTAGCGGATTATCATTATAGCCGAATTATAAGTATAGTCACATTATAGCCCTCATTTACAAAAGTTCCTTCAATAATAAGCATTCGGAAGTTGATAAGGAAATTGATCGAATCATATATTTTGGAAATTATTTTGATTGAAATTTTATGCCTATAATCGACAGTTGGCATTCGAATAATTTCCATTTCAGTCACTGACCCTCATTTTCTATGCAAATAATGCTAGCGGAAAGCTTCTTGTCGGATTTTTCAGGTCTCTCCAACACTTCTGAAATATTTTCGAAGGTCTTGAGAAGAGCTACAAAGTTTCCCACAAATTTTGATGCTGGCATAATTTGCATAGAGATTGAGGGTGAGTGATTGAAATGAGAATTTTTGGGACTTTGATGATGTACTGTGAGCACAAAACCCCGATCAAAATAGTTTTCGAAAAACAAAATTTTATAGATTTTTCTGTTATCTTCCAAATGCCTCTTGTAAAATTGTCATAGATCCAAGGACGTCGACCGGGGCTGTCGCTTTCTGACGAAGGCTCGGATGAAGGCAAGGGCGAAGGTATCTGTGTTTCATCCTTCTTTTTCCTCGGATCAAAGTCATTCCATTTTCACGTTTATCTCCACAATCGTCGAGCCGAACGCTCTACATTCGTTTGCGAGTGAGAAATGATTGAGTAAAAATGTTATTTGGTATGTTGAGAAATCAACATAATACAAGCGTACGTGCGAGCGTTCGTAAATAGTGAAAGACTGATTTGAAACACAGACATGATGGCTTTGGCTTCGTTTGCCATCCTAATTAATCCTGCTGATTAATCCCAATGGGTTAAAGCCCAATGTAAAAAAAGTGATAGAATCCATCAACCAATCAAACTGAACCATAATATGTCACAGAACAGATATTGACTATCAATCCCACCGAAATTGATCGGATGTTTAAGATCAGCATTACATATTTACTCCAGTGCACTCGTATTTCTTACCTTAAGACAGAAAAAAATCCACATGTTTGTTCAATTGTGATGATGAACATTCCACTGATCCCACATAACGATATAGCAAACACAAAGAGGAATAAACTCAAGTGGATTGCCGATATGAAATAATGGTCTTCTTGCGTAAAAATGATGTAAGATACGTGTTGGAATACGAAACGAGATCTTGTAACATTTGGTAAAGGAAGAATTATGTCAGAGAGCCCAATTGCTCCGACCAATAAATTTCCACCTGACCAGAGTATCAAACTATATGCTGCAAAAAGAATACTCATTCGTTTCATTTTTAGGGAATAAAAATATATGTCAAGCAAAAAATACGTGAATGATTATGGGATATTGTTTGATGCCAAGATTTTCCCCTGGATCTGACTCTTTGGAAGTTGGCGCTAAGAGTGGACTGTTTAGCGATGCTTCGACGGGAATACGTTTAGATGTGACTTCATACCATAATCGATACACAAAAAGTACTCAACGAGTGAAGATGAAGATACTCGAAATTATTGGGAGAAAAATAGGTAAACGTTGTGGTTGAATGACGGAGGTTGTAAATCGACCGAGCAGTTGTATTTTCTTCTTAACACGTCCGAAGCGGCGAAACCTAACTGTGGGTCCCGTGATATTTTATTTTTCAATCTTTACCAACCCATGATGAGTCGAGAAAATATTCTCAATGAGAATCTTACCGCAACTAGTGCATGAACAACGAGCCGCAAAAAAGTTTGCTCCCATCCAAGACATATTTGCCCGGAACCACCGCGGCCCCGTCGATAAGGTCCTTGCCTTCAACTCAGAAGTCTGGGGCTCGAATTTCAAACGGGGTCGTTTTCAGCAGGTCAAAATACGAAAGCAAACATAGCGTGAAATAATTTTTGGTTGATTGAAAAGAACTTTATGGAAAGATATCGAATTCACTGACATTTGGTGTGTTCCGATGAATTGGCACTACTTCCCCTGACCATTATCTCGTAATTTGCAGGAGTTCATAACTTCTGAGGCTATGGCAGACCTAGTTTTCGCTTTCTACGGTCAAATATACATTAGATTGGGAACTAGTGGGTAGGCTCTGCACTCCGTAACTTTGCTTGTAAAAATAAGGTAAAGATGACACTTTCACTTTTTTCATTCGAACTGTACTATGCGACCTAGAATCTCTTTTCAAAATTCCCAAAAGGATGTTTTCTTCATTTAAGTGTAAAATGGCGAAAACCACGACTTCATGGGTAACAATGTGTAAAAATTTCCATTTTTCGGTCTATCCTCCTAACGATCCTTGCCTGAATGCATTTCGGTTTCAAGACTCTGTTACTCGCGATTTAGGGGTCTTTTTCGCGCGTTTGGATCAGTTTCCTCAGCAGGATTCAGGCTCGAAAGTATGGCAAATTCGGCTGAAAGGTGCGTCGCACAGTATTAAAAAAAAAAAAAAAAAACCCGGGACAGTATTAATTGCTTTGTGAAAACAGACGACTTTTGGACTCTGCAATAGATCATTTTGTAAATTTTACATCTAACTTCTGAATCCTTTTTCCCCGAGATGCCTCCGAGCAGTCTGTGAGGGTGCCATCCGCCAGAATGTAAAAATTGCCCTTGAACCTGCTCAACTGTATCATTACATTTCTCTGAACAATACCTGTGAATCCAGAGCTAAGTAAATACCCTACTCTTGAGAACTGTAACACCTGCTCCTTTTCAAAATCATTAATGAGATTCTTCCAAGACAATAGAGTTTCGATATGCATTCGTTTAAACTGTAATTAGACAAATCTGTCAACTCATAATAATAACATATTTTGATAGCTTTGTGCCTACTCACCTTTGATGCGCTCACGAATACTATTATGTAACAGATGAGAAATGATACATAGAATGACAAACCAGATAGATTTTGGATGATGATTCCATAACTGAGTCCTGGTGTTTTCACAAGATAAATTATCTATTGATTGTAATATCAACATTAAAATTCTACTTGCATAGTGACGCTCATCATTCTGATGCCTCTTATTTGATACTCACGCTAGGTATGACAACGGACAATGCCAAGATCTCATTAACGATGAATATTAATTTCCTCTTCGAGGGAGACTGGTATGGCCATAGCCCTGTCAGTTTGAGCAAGAGCTCATTTTGCCCCCCATATAAATTTTCATGTATTGCTGAGTCATGATAGGCATTTAATTTTGCCGCGATTTTATTCATTCTTGTTTTTTTGAGGGTATTGACTATGAAATCAAATGCAGAATTTTGCAAAATTGTATTAAAACATGCCTATATGACGATACCAAACATAGATAGGAACTATCTATGGATGTATGTTTCATATTTTGGACATCCTCACTGTGAATGCAAATATCGATGTATCAGCATGAATTTTGGGCTGTGGTCAACTCAAATCAAGCCAGTCAACTGCTGCTACATTCTCTATAACACTTCTTCTTTTTTCCTATGATTCTGAGTTTAGAGTCGTGAAGCTCTACCTGCAATGTTGAAGCATGGCCGGTATATTATGTGGCTAGCAAAACGTGATTTATTCATCGCGTTAATTCTGATCACTAGAGAATCAAAATTCCAATCCATAGACATCACGTGCGGTCATTACTCCTTTCATGCTTATTTTGCATCTGAACTAATAAAGCTATTGGGAACTAAAGGGGTTTTTCTGGATTGGAGAAATGTTTGATGAGTAAATTTGAGCAGTTTCGATTTGATGTTTTCAGATATGATATTCTACAGGAATTCTAATCAGCTATGTGTGATGCTAGACAAGAATAGATAGATACTTGAAAATTTATCTTTCCTTTGACGATGTTAAGTTGGGTGTTTCAATCCACAGATCAACAGTTCTGGTAGGGTGAATCAACTGATTCGTTATAATTTCTGAGTAAATTGTAGAATGATTTCAAAGTCATCTTTATTCGATGTACCTCGAGAATCAACTTTTTGTAGCAGCTTGCTTCAAGAATGCACGGTATCACACACGGAACTTCTGGCATACGATCCATCTCATGAATTATTTTACACATTATTCTTTCATTTTTCAACTATACCCTGAGCTATTCTACAATGGAATGTACGAACGCGCGAGTTTTCTTGACCCAGAGATGAATGAAACTCTTGAATAATGAATAGAGAGAAATGTTATTTCACAACCTCCTGTATTGTTAAGGAGTTTAGTTACGACCATTGCATTGAAATCGGCGTCGGGTACACAATTCAAGTTGGATATCGCGGAAATAACCTTTATGGATATTTTCTTGGCTCAAGCGTCGCCAGGTATTACATAATCGTCATATGATATCCAACTCTGTTAGTGAGTATGCGATCTTGCAGTTAATCGATTTATTAGTTTCTGGTTGAGAATCGTTTGATTCACTTGATCTAGTTTAAAAAGAGATGCAGTCGAAGAATTCATATATCAGCATCATAATCGATCTGACAGAGACGATAGTGAGATGGTCATTTTAGAGCTGGATACCTATTTCTTTAAATTCAAAAATGTAACAATTTTTCTATAATTCCCTCCATCATTGAGGTACAGGGTGTCCGAAAAGTACGTACACACCCTCTCCCCTCCCCCGTTGGTTGAAAAATCTTGGGGATCTCAAAAAACCTTAAAGCACGTGTCTCCTTAGGTTTTCTGAAAGGAACGTTCGATAATGACTTTGGATTTATCTTGATGTCTTAAACAGGGTCGTTTGAAGTTGATCAACTTGATTTCCCGAATTCTTGGAAAACAAGTGATATGTCGAAAAATGTTAGCCATAAGAACCGATAGTCATTCGCTTATTGAAAGAAAAAGAATAAGTGAACTTAGATTTCACTATGCAGATTATTTTCAGGGTCATTCGGAGGTCAACTCGGCTTTGCTAGATTGAAATACAGGTTGATCCCCTCTTGGAGTTGAAATTCGGACAGAGGTGAAAAATTAACGAAATCTCATCTGTAACATTTTTTATTCGACGTCACCTTAACGAGATGAACGCAGGTCAATGTCCGTGGATGACGATGACCTTTGTGGCTCCAAGAGCAAGCTTCATGTCGGATGATATTTGCAATAGAAATGTGGAGAATGATTTAATTTCCGTCTGGAACATTTTTTCATTCGACTTGATCCTGGCGAAATTAATGTAGGTCAATACCGTTGGATGGTGACCTTTGTAGCTCCAAGAGTGAAAGATATGACAGAAAATATTTGAAATGAAGGGTTATTATCATTGAGGCGACTGTGTAGGATATGCAGGCGGTGGACTGCCGAAAAAAGTCGGAAGGCGAGGATTATCACGGAGGTACAGAAGGTGCCCAAATCAGTCCTCGACAAGCTGCTGCTGCTGATACCCGATACACTGCCAGGGTGGTACCCGCTGAATCTGGTCAAACGACAGTTGCGCGACAGTTGCGCGACGGTCGCGCGACCGAGTACCAAGATCCCCCAATGTAAGTTCGTTGATTTGCGCAGCTATGAAGTTAAATTTAGGCTAGAATTAATACTTTTCTACAGTTAACACGTATTCAATAGACACAACCAAGATGCAGAAGTCTCCTCGTGTTTCAATGTTGCATCGTATACGATACTCATCAAAATTTCAGAGACCCACGGCAAACACCATCGATCTCTACTGTGAACGTTTGCTTCTGGACTACTGTATGCCGACATCAGAGTTTTTCTTGAATGTTGTGGAATGAGGTTCCCGCCACCTAGCGGTGAAGTTTTTCAAAAAGAAATTTCGCACTTTCCGTCAGATGTAAAAGGTTGGCTTATCACCGCCAGGTGGCGGGAACCTCATTCCATAATATTCAAGAGAAACTCTGATGTCGGCATACAGTAGTCCAGAAGCAAACGTTCACAGTAGAACCCGCAAGGGAGATCTTAAGATCATGGGAAAGTAACGACTCCCCGGCCCCAGTTAACCGCAAGGAGGATCCTTAGTTGATCCTGGGAGACGGACGCACTACCCGGCCCCAGTCCTCCGGCAAGGGAGATCTTAGTATCTCGGTAGCCCATGACAACTCCCCCGCCCCCAGTCTTCAGCCTCAGCATCCATGTGTGTGCTTTCACCATCTTATCCGTCTCAGTGCGTATGAGCCCCGAGTGGCATCTTTACGGAAGCTTATAGGTGACAACCGCTGGCCGCGCGGGGGCATCGGGATTTTGCCGCCCAGCGCCGCTTAGCGGCAAGTTGAGAGCAGATTTGGGGCGAGAATGTATAAAGGCTGTTCTCCACTTCCCGGCTATCCGCGGTACAAGAAAACGTTTTCACCGACCTTTCTTTTAGTCGGCTTGCACTGGTCTGCTGCGCTGCGCGTAAACATTGGTAGACAGGAATAAACGAGCCAGCATGATTTCAGTGGCGATTGATTAATTAGAGTATTGATGTCATTACTCTCTCAATAAATGTTCCATTGATGAAATTACTCTCTCTCTCTTTTTTTTTAAGGTGGTTAGAGGGGAAAATCTGCCTCAGGATCCCTCCGATCCGTCCCCAGACACCGGACTGGTTCAGCTTACGCGGACTACGCATAGCCCACGCAGGCCATACCAGGCGGGACACGGGTTTGGGTAGGGCCCACCGAGAGGTGGGCCCGGCCGTGTAATATCCCTCTCCCCTCGATGTCCGATACCTAGGGCATCGGGCAATCAAGAAGGAGATCCACCTGCATCTACCATCTCATCCCGGAACCGCGTGAGCATTACTTCAGGATGAGCGGCATGTCTCGCGCTCGATTGCGAGCGTTCCTCTTCTCCATCTTCTCTCTTCGGCCACTTGTCGGCATCTTCTATCTTCATTCTTCATTATTCCCTCTCTTTCTTCTTTCTTCCCTCTTCAGTGCATCAGATTCCTCCTGGAATTATTTGGGCCTCTTCTGTTTCAATCGGCAGAGTCACTGTAATGCGCCTGCTTCGAGGCGCCTTACTTCCCTCTCTTTCTCCTCCTTGCGGGTCATCACCAGCTTGATGTATCCGGTGAGTCTATCCCATGTCTCCTGGTTGCGGAGCAAGTACGGGACGAGATTCTCAGGTGTTAGTTGAGCACCCAGCCATTCATCCAGCTCGGCGCGCTCTCTCCGGGTGTCGCTGCACTTGAACAGGGCATGTTCGGCGTCATCCCATTCGTTTTCGCATGACTGACATGCTGGGATTGTCCTCTTTTTGAACCTGGTTAGATAGGAACCGAAGCAACCATGATCGCTCAGTGCCTGCGTCGTCCAGTAGTCCATCTCTCCGTGGGTGCGTTCCGCCCACTTGGCTACGTCACGGATCAGCCGGTGCGTCCATCTGCCGTTCGCAAATGGCGAATCCCACTCAGTTTGCCAATGCTCAAGGGTAGTTTCCTTCTCGTTGTCGCGGATGATCTCCTTCATCGTCGGAGTGAGTACTCGTTCGGCTCCGATCACTTTCTGGCGGTCCCAGATCCTCACTCGCTCCGCGACGAGCAAGTGGATGGGCGGAGTACTCGCCAATACGTAAGCCGCATCTCCTGACACAGTGCGGTAGGCACGGATACTCCTCAAGGCCGCTCTTTGGTGGACAGGCCCCATTCTCTTCTCGATGATGGTCTTCTCTACTCTCTTCCCCCACACGGGTGCACCGTACAGCATGATGGAGGTAGTGACGGTGTTGAGAAGTGCGCGCCTCTTTTCCGTGGGTCCTCCGATATTCGGCATAAGCCGCTGGAGCGCCGCACCGACCCTGCTCGCCTTCTGGGTGGCTTCCTGGATGTGCTTCTTGAACGACCACTTGTCGTCGAGCCATACACCGAGGTATTTCAGCTCTGTCTTCCGTGGAATCTCTTGCCCGTTGATATAAAACCGGGGTAAGTCAAACTTCCTACGCCTTGTGACCACGATCGCTTCGCACTCCTTGACAGCGAGCTCCAGAAGCCTGCTAATCATCCACTCGTAGACTCGGGCCAGTGCTTCGTTCGCGCGTCTACCCAAGAGATCCTCGTTGTCAGCCCATACTATGAGTCCCGCGTCGTCCGCGAAAGCCACTATTATCACTCCTTCTGGCAGTTCGATAGACAGTAAGCTGTCATACTGGGTGTTCCAGTTGATCGGCCCGGAGACCGATCCCTGTCCGATTCCGGCGGACAGTACCCGAATCTCTTGTCCCTCGTCGGTGTCGTACACGAGGGTCCTGTTCCGCAGGTAGTCACTCGTGACGGCTAGTAGATAGGGGGACACTTTACCTGCTTGGGATTGATAGACTCGCTCCCAGCTCGCGCAGTTGAATGCGTTCTTTATGTCCAACGCAATGATGGCACAGAATCCTCTCCTTCCTTGGTATGGGTTCCCTACCGACGCTTGAACCCGTTCTTGGACCGCCTGGATCGCGTGCACAGTGCTCCGTCCCTTCCGGAACCCGAACTGCATTGGTGATAGCCCACCGCCTTCTTCGTAGGCTTTTTCCACCCTGTTGAGCACCATCCTCTCGTACATTTTCCCGATATTGTCGAGCATGCTGAGAGGGCGTTGACCTCCTTGACCCTTAGGTATCAGGACCAGCTTCTGGCGTTTCCACTTGTCAGGGAAAGTTCCCGCGCTCAGACAGATGTTGAAGAGGTCGAGGAGTAGATCTGGCTTGTATTTGAAGACCAGTTTCAGAGCCTCGTTTGGGATGCCATCCAGGCCAGGGGCCTTGCCGTTCGGCATTCTCTTCGCCACTATGAGTAGCTCTTGCATAGTGAAGAGCGGGATGGGGTCTTCGCTCTCCGTAGGGAATGTAACTCTGAGTTCTCCTGCTGGGAAGAGGTCTTCCACGATGGTGCGCAATGTTGCTGCATCGGTCGGTGCTGGGTTGCCCCTCCGGGGTCGGACCTTTGACATGACCACGCGATATGGCGTGCCCCAGGGGTCTTCGTTAACCATGTCGCATAGTTCATTCCAGCACTTCTCTTTGCTCCTCCGGATGGCTAGAACGAGAGCCTTCTTTGCTTCTTTGTACGCTCTGTCATCTTCCGCCAGCGATGGTCGTTGCAGCTTCCTTGATCGCCATGCGGTCCTCCTTTTCTTGTTGCTCGTTCTTCGTAGAGCCTTGATCTCATCGGTGATCCAGTACTCTGGTTTCCTCCAGAAACATGGTGTTGTCCTGCGACGCATCGCAAGCTCTCGTGATGGCGGATGTTACCATCGCCACAGCCTCGTCCGAGGCGGAGTTCATCGGGAGATCTTCGACTGTTTCTATCGATTCCCGGAATTTTCCCTCGTCCAACTTCCGTACCTGCCACCCCGTTGGCCGCGGTCTGCGTGTCGTCTGTCTCTGTCCGTCTGTCCTAAGTCGAAACCGAATATGTCGATGGTCACTCAGTGTTTCCGTGTCCAGAACTTCCCACGATGTCATACGTCCCATGAGCGACGGGCTCATGAACGTCAGGTCGAGGACCGATGATGAACCTCTCTCCCGGGACCGAGTGTCGTGCCGGTAATAGGTGATAACCCCCGTCTCGTTCACGAGCACTAATCCCAATGCCTCCATGGAATCAGCGAGTATTACCCCCCGTCTATCGCGCGGCCCCCCGCTCCAAGTCGGTTCCTTGGAGTTGAAATCTCCCGCGATTATAACTGGGCCCCCTCATTGCCTCACATCCTCTTCTAGGTCGTGGAGCTCGTCTTCAAATTCGTGCGTCTTGAGCGACGGCGAGTAGTAGCAGCTGTATACAGCTGTGCCCCCTATGGTCTTTCGAGCATAACCGCGGCCACTAACAGCTGGTTCAGTCTCGCGGATCGCGGGATTCGTGATCTGAATTACAGCGGTCCCCCAGTGATCGAATGTGGAACGGGAAAGTTCGCGCTTCCGAGGCGGTTCGGAGATGATCAGAACATCGATACCCCCTTCTTTGGTGGCAGTGTGTAGGAGGTCACAAGCGTCCCCGCTTCTCCTGAGGTTGGCTTGGACGAAGTTAGCCATTTCTTCCCCCCCCCCTGCGTCTATATGTCGCCCTCGCGTTTTGGTAGGCTGTGCAGTTGCTGGAGCCCGACCTGTGGTCAGATCTGGTTCCGATAGCCACGCAGCTGAGGCATTTTGGTTTCTCTTTACAGGTAGCGGCGAGGTGTCCTGGTTCACCGCACTGGAATCAGAGTTTTGGTTGACGTTCCTCTGCCTTCTCTTTTTTGCAGCCTGAGGCCTTGTGGCCATACTCTAGGCAGTTATAGCAGCGTGGGATGCCTCCCTTCTCGCTTGGGTTCTTTCCAGTCCAGGAGGCGGTGAGCGAGCCTCGCTGGGATGGACACAACCACTGTTTGGGTGCCTCGGGAGCCGTTTCGCAGGCTCTTGACTATTATGGCTCCATCCTCGTTTTCTGGTAGGGCCTTCGCGAGGTCCTTCTGCACTTTAGTTTTGTCGACATCGTAGTCGACTCCGAGAACCTCGAGGGTCATGCTGTTTGCGAGGCAGTGGACGGCCCCTTCTTGCCCGACGACTGGTGTCAGAGCCGCTTTGATGGCTGCAGCGTCGGTGCCCTTCCTCAGTTCAATGAGGATTTGTCCTTCCTGTGTCTTGCGGATGCCCGTGACTTTAGAGCCCACTTCTTCATTGAGGTCATCCGTCTTTATCTTGCGCAGCATATCTGCGTAGCTTAACCCACCTTGGTTTGCCGTGACGAGAACGGCGTCGGATTTCGCTCTTCTTGGCTTCATCTTTGCCTTCTTTCCAGCGGTGTCACTTGATCGACCGCTTTCCTTTGCCCTCTTTGTATTTCTCTTAGAGACCACTTCCTGCCAAGGCCCGTCCTGCTTGGGCCTATTAGGAGTCGATGTCGAGCGCGGTGTTTTGAGGGCTCCCGATGGATGTCCGCGTCGCGTCCTCTTCGTATCGTGCTGTTTCCCTTGTCGCGATTCCGGTTTATTCGCCCCCCTTCCCTGTGTGCCGCTTCCCGACGCGGCTGGCCCAGAGGGCTGCGCACTCCTCTTCATTTTTAGGGTCTTCTCCGCTTCGAGAAGTGTGGTCTCGAAAGCCGCTCTCTTCCCTTTGTCTGCCGCAAGTAGGCCTTCGAGAGCGTGGCCAATCTTCTTGAGCTCTTCCATGTCGCCCTGAGTTCCTTCTGGGATGTTGGAGGCAGACTCGGCTATCCCTATGACCAAGTTCAGGTGGTCGAGGAGAAGATGAGCCTTCTCCTCCATCTGTTCTCGGCACATTTTCAAGTCCCACCATCCTTCCATTAGATCGGGGGCCTTGTCTCCACTTCTTTGTCGACTGACCTTCTCAGATGTGGGGAACCGATCGATGTCCATATCCTCCGGTGTTTTTTGACCTTTTTTGGGTCCGCGGTCACAGTCCTTGGATGTCAGGGTGTCTTCTGACTCCTGGGACTCCGTGGTGGTGTTAGAGTCCCCTGAATCCGAGCTGGAATCGGCGGTATCGTCTCCCTTGTTCTTGTCTTGCGTCAGCTGGATCTTGATCGCGGGGTTGATCTTCATCAGCTTGTTTGCCGCCGCTTGCGCTTCTGCAGCAACCTTCGCGTTCTCCTCTTTTTGGCTCAAGAATGTGAGCTTCGATTGCTTCAGCGTTCGCTTATCTACTTCCTCACCCAGACCCTTTCTCTTTCTGCTGTTCGGGGTGAGGTCTACTCCTTTCTGGTGTTGGTCCTCTCCTCCAACTATCTTCGCCAGAGGCGTATTTCCATCGCTTGTAGCTTTACGCGTGAGTCCACCAGCCAAGTGTGCCACTGGTAGCGCGCTTTGCATCGTTGGGCCCCCCCCCCCAAGATCCGAATGGGGCCCCGCTTTACTTGGGGAATTCTTGCCGTCAATGCTAGACATCTTCTTCTTTCTTCTTTTTCCAGGGCCTGGAATCGCATGCTGGCCGACCCCGGACCAGACCAGCACGGGTGTGGTGTGTTGTGTGATGCGTGTTCTGTATAATGTTGGTATGTCTGTGTAATGCTTGAGCAAGCGTAAGTATGGTGCGTGTAGAGTGTAGTGTGTGTGTTAGTTTGAGTGTAGGACTCGGGTCCGGACGGGCGTCACTCCCTCAAGCTCCAAGTGCAACCCTAAGGTCACACCCAAAGCCCCCTACGGGTTCTCTCTCTCTCTCTCTCTCTTTTTTTTTTTTTTTTTTCTTAAGGTGGTTAGAGGGCAAAATCTGCCTCAGGATCCCTCGGATCCGTCCCCAGACACCGGACTGGTTCAGCTTACGCGGACTACGCATAGCCCACGCAGGCCATACCAGGCGGGACACGGGTTTGGGTGGGGCCCACCGAGAGGTGGGCCCGGCCGTGTAATATCCCTCTCCCCTCGATGTCCGATACCTAGGGCATCGGGCAATCAAGAAGGAGATCCACCTGCATCTACCATCTCATCCCGGAACCGCGTGAGCATTACTTCAGGATGAGCGGCATGTCTCGCGCTCGATTGCGAGCGTTCCTCTTCTCCATCTTCTCTCTTCGGCCACTTGTCGGCATCTTCTATCTTCATTCTTCATTGTTCCCTCTCTTTCTTCTTTCTTCCCTCTTCTTTCTTCTTTCTTCCCTCTTCAGTGCATCAGATTCCTCCTGGAATCATTTGGGCCTCTTCTGTTTCAATCGGCAGAGTCACTGTAATTCGCCTGCTTCGAGGCGCCTTACTTCCCTCTCTTTCTCCTCTTTGCGGGTCAATACCAGCTTGATGTATCCGGTGAGTCTATCCCATGTCTCCTGGTTGCGGAGCAAGTACGGGACGAGATTCTCAGGTGTTAGTTGAGCACCCAGCCATTCATCCAGCTCGGCGCGCTCTCTCCGGGTGTCGCTGCACTTGAACAGGGCATGTTCGGCGTCATCCCATTCGTCCCCGCATGACTGACATGCTGGGGTCGTCCTCTTCTTGAACCTGGTTAGATAGGAACCGAAGCAACCATGATCGCTCAGTGCCTGCGTCGTCCAGTAGTCCATCTCTCCGTGGGTGCGTTCCGCCCACTTGGCTACGTCACGGATCAGCCGGTGCGTCCATCTGCCGTTTGCAAATGGCGAATCCCACTCAGTTTGCCAATGCTCAAGGGTGGTTTCCTTCTCGTTGTCGCGGATGATCTCCTTCATCGTCGGAGTGAGTACTCGTTCGGCTCCGATCACTTTTTGGCGGTCCCAGATCCTCACTCGCTCCGCGACGAGCAAGTGGATGGGCGGAGTACTCGCCAATACGTAAGCCGCATCTCCTGACACAGTGCGGTAGGCACGGATACTCCTCAGGGCCGCTCTTCGGTGGACAGGCCCCATTCTCTTCTCGATGATGGTCTTCTCTACTCTCTTCCCCCACACGGGTGCACCGTACAGCATGATGGAGGTAGTGACGGTGTTGAGAAGTGCGCGCCTCTTTTCCTTGGGTCCTCCGGTATTCGGCATAAGCCGCTGGAGCGCCGCACCGACCCTGCTCGCCTTCTGGGCGGCTTCCTGGATGTGCTTCTTGAACGACCACTTGTCGTCGAGCCATACACCGAGGTATTTCAGCTCTGTCTTCCGTGGAATCTCTTGCCCGTTGATATAAAACCGGGGTAAGTCAAACTTCCTACGCCTTGTGACCACGATTGCTTCGCACTTCTTGACAGCGAGCTCCAGAAGCCTGCTAATCATCCACTCGTAGACTCGGGCCAGCGCTTCGTTCGCGCGTCTACCCAAGAGTTCCTCGTTGTCAGCCCATACTATGAGTCCCGCGTCGTCCGCGTCTCTCTCTCTCTCTCTCTCTCTCTCTCTCTCTCTCTCTCTCTTTCTCTCTCTCTCTCTCTCTCTCTCTCTCTCTTTTTTTTTTTTTTTTTTTTAAGGTGGTTAGAGGGCAAAATCTGCCTCAGGATCCCTCGGATCCGTCCCCAGACACCGGACTGGTTCAGCTTACGCGGACTACGCATAGCCCACGCAGGCCATACCAGGCGGGACACGGGTTTGGGTGGGGCCCACCGAGAGGTGGGCCCGGCCGTGTGATATCCCTCTCCCCTCGATGTCCGATACCTAGGGCATCGGGCAATCAAGAAGGAGATCCACCTGCATCTACCATCTCATCCCGGAACCGCGTGAGCATTACTTCAGGATGAGCGGCATGTCTCGCGCTCGATTGCGAGCGTTCCTCCTCTCCATCTTCTCTCTTCGGCCACTTGTCGGCATCTTCTGTCTTCATTCTTCATTGTTCCCTCTCTTTCTTCTTTCTTCCCTCTTCTTTCTCCTTTCTTCCCTCTTCAGTGCATCAGATTCCTCCTGGAATCATTTGGGCCTCTTCTGTTTCAATCGGCAGAGTCACTGTAATTCGCCTGCTTCGAGGCGCCTTACTTCCCTCTCTTTCTCCTCTTTGCGGGTCATCACCAGCTTGATGTATCCGGTGAGTCTATCCCATGTCTCCTGGTTGCGGAGCAAGTACGGGACGAGATTCTCAGGTGTTAGTTGAGCACCCAGCCATTCATCCAGCTCGGCGCGCTCTTTCCGGGTGTCGCTGCACTTGAACAGGGCATGTTCGGCGTCATCCCATTCGTCCCCGCATGACTGACATGCTGGGGTCGTCCTCTTCTTGAACTCTCTCTCTCTCTCTCTCTCTCTCTCTCTCTCTCTCTCTCTCTCTCTCTCTCTCTCTCCTTCTCTCTCTCTTTTTTTTTTTTTTTTTTTTTTTTTTTTTTTTTTTTAAGGTGGTTAGAGGGCAAAATCTGCCTCAGGATCCCTCGGATCCGTCCCCAGACACCGGACTGGTTCAGCTTACGCGGACTACGCATAGCCCACGCAGGCCATACCAGGCGGGACACGGGTTTGGGTGGGGCCCACCGAGAGGTGGGCCCGGCCGTGTAATATCCCTCTCCCCTCGATGTCCGATACCTAGGGCATCGGGCAATCAAGAAGGAGATCCACCTGCATCTACCATCTCATCCCGGAACCGCGTGAGCATTACTTCAGGATGAGCGGCATGTCTCGCGCTCGATTGCGAGCGTTCCTCTTCTCCATCTTCTCTCTTCGGCCACTTGTCGGCATCTTCTGTCTTCATTCTTCATTATTCCCTCTCTTTCTTCTTTCTTCTCTCTTCTTTCTTCTTTCTTCCCTCTTCAGTGCATCAGATTCCTCCTGGAATCATTTGGGCCTCTTCTGTTTCAATCGGCAGAGTCACTGTGATTCGCCTACTTCGAGGCGCCTCACTTCCCTCTCTTTCTCCTCTTTGCGGGTCATCACCAGCTTGATGTATCCGGTGAGTCTATCCCATGTCTCCTGGTTGCGGAGCAAGTACGGGACGAGATTCTTGGGTGTTAGTTGAGCACCCAGCCATTCATCCAGCTCGGCGCGCTCTCTCCGGGTGTCGCTGCACTTGAACAGGGCATGTTCGGCGTCATCCCATTCATCCCCGCATGACTGACATGCTGGGGTCCTCCGCTCTCTCTCTCTCTCTCTCTCTCTCTCTCTCTCTCTCTCTCTGGCGCGGTAAGTGCTTCTACACGCATTCAACATCGCTCTGTGTTAGAATATCGTTTTAACCATCAAAACGTCGTCCCGAGTGGCACTTTTTTGCAGATTGGGCTTCCTCCTGCAGGCTCATACCACTGGAGCATTACTGCATGGCTCCTGATCGAGCCTGGGAGGAATAATTCCAATTCTGCAACTCCAACAACAACATCGAGTTGGCAGTGCTTGGCGCCGAAAGTGAGCTCTCGGCGCATGCTCGGAGGTCGTCTGCTCCGCTGGCCTGTCTCGCTGTCTCACTGTCTGCTGCACGATGAATGACAACACCTGCTGTGCCTGCAACGGCACCTTACGCACGGGCAGTAGAGAATGCAGCATATGCAAAAGATCTGCACATGTCAAGTGCTCAAAGTTATCCCAAGAAGCAGTGACATGCACGAGCTGTCTGCAGGTGAGCGAATTTCCTACCGCAAAATTACCATCGAAAGCAGTGAAGCAGACGACTTCTGCCGCTCGTCTCAGTATGCAGACGGCCAGAGTGAGAGAGAAGGACAATATGAACTTGCAGAAACGTGTGAGTAACCAGCCCAACTCACACAAGCGGCTCAGCACGCATGCTGCGTCTGGATTGTCTCCCCCCGCTCCGCACTGTACCAACGTGCGAAGTAGCGTGAAGCTCCCCACCACCAAGACCTCTCATTCCACCGGGAGTCCACAGCTCGCGCTAGCGGGGGGTATTCCGCAAGCTGATGTCTCAACTCCATCACGTGGCGCCACCATCCACGACTCCAGCAAAGTAGAGCCCGCGAATATTCAAAAGCAGCAAACACAAGAGCGGCTCACTACTGCCTCCCAGTTGCTGCTTCCTACACCATCTGAGGACGGCCCTGCTGGGAAGGAGGAGAGAAACAGCTCCAACATCTTGGAACATCCTTCAGCATCACCCACATTGACGCCGTTACCTTCTCCGGAGCAAAAATGGGTACTTATAGCACAGAGTACTCTGGACCTATTTTACGACCAATATGCCTTGCTCCAGAACCAGCTTGACGAAATAAAATCCCTCGTGAGTCGACACAACGTTGCCATTCCCCCTCCATCTCTCACGCCAGCGGTGAAAGAGGTGGATGATTGCCTGTTAGCGCGTGTGTCGTCTCTCGAGGGACTTATAGAGAAGCAGAACTCCCAGCTGGAGGAGCTCTGCTTGGATCGCCAGCTTCTTTTGGAGCAGAATTCCAACTTGAAGGGCCAGATTTCCACTCTTACTGAGCTGCTTGAAGGCTTCCAGAGTACTCTGCAAAATTATAATTTAAGAAATTATGAGAATTCTAATGCCGAATCGACACATCAATCCTCGATTTTAACAAATCCACCTAGGATGAATGAGTCCCCCCATTCACATGATGGGAAGCAAGGACGGGGACATGGCAGTGATGGGCTTGAGCGCAGTAAATTGATTATTAATGGTGTTTTAAAAGAAAATTCTGTGGCCTCACCGGCACAAATATCTGGTATTTCCTACGCAGTGCTCAAGTCCATTCTTCCCTCGCTGGAGAGGGCAGACATTGTCGATGTTCATGTCCTGCATCCAAGGCATGCGTCTGAGGAGAGGCCTCCAGCAAATAATTGTGATTCGGATCCATCTTCACGAGCCTCAGCTGCCGTCTCACGCACTCTACCATCACGCGTAGTCCAACTCTCCAGTAGCCATTTAGTCGGGAAAGTGATTCGAGCTAAGCGCTTAATCGCCAATAATTATTTCACGGCTAGTAACATCCAGCCTGATCTACTTGACTCAGATGCGAAAGCTCATGTGCCAAACCGTAAAATCTTTATAAATGAAATGCTCCCCCGTGAGAAGTACAAGGAATACACACGTTTGAGATCGGTTGCACGCGGTTTGGGTCTAAGATACGTCTGGCACAGCGGTGGACGTTTCTGGGTCAGGCGGAAAAATGGTGAGCGAGCACATACGTTCGAATCCCTCGCCGATCTGCAGGTCATTCAAACGGCCTGTCAAAGTGTTCCAAAACGTGCTTGTGCGTCCTCTAACAACACCCAGAGCTGCACAGCCGTTCCGGAGCAGAGCCGAGTTCCGGCAGCAGAATCAGCGGAGGCTCCTTGACTAAATACGGCTGCTGAGGAGCGACGAGGGGGTGGAGGTTTCTTAAAAGCGGGATTTATCAACCTTAACTCCCTGACAGATAAGATTGAGCATCTACGCTTGCTCGTCGCTAACGATCCCTCCTATCATCTATTTGGGGTGGCCGAGTCGAAGCTAGATGAGTATGTGGATGACAGTCTCGTTCAGATTCCAGGTTTTTCGTTGTTGCGACAAGATCGCAACAGAGAGGGTGGAGGAGTTGCCTTGTATGTGCGCAATGACTTCAAAATTGAGAAGTTAGTTTCGTCAAATACTTTTGGGCCGGGGAAACCCGGCGTGCCTGAATTTCTTTTCTGTAGCGTACAACAAGGCGGCTCACCCCCAATACTAGTCGCGGTAATCTATAGACCCCCAAAAATCGCCATGCAGAAGGATGATGGGCTGTTTGGCTCGTTACGCCGGCTGTGTGGAGATTACAGTCACAAAATCATCATGGGTGATCTGAACGCTGACTTGTTGGATACTGCTCATCCCGACACCAAGACATTGACTGCACTGACAGAAGAACTCGCCTTACAGATAGTGCAGCATGGCCCGACTCATCAACACAACCCCAATGTATCTCATACATGGATTGATCACATTTATGTAGATGACAACGACACCATAACTGACTTTCAGAACAGACACCTGCCCAGTTTCGGGGGGCACTCGGTCATTGACGTCACCATCAACGTCTTTACCCCTACTCCGCCAAAAAATTCCTTCAAGTATAGGGATTTTCGTAACATCACCCCGGAGATATTGAATGACCGTCTGCTTCGCTGTGACTGGACAGCTCTTGAAAATGCCGAAACCAGTTTGGAAGACGCAATTCACTGCTTGAATGAAAATTTAAAAATTGTTTTAGATGAACTAGCACCGGAAAAAACTATAAACCCGCGTAAAAATGATGCTCCTTGGATTGGTCCTGAGTTGAGGGTGCTCATGAATAAGCGAAACGCGACGCGCAGGCGCTGGGAGCGCATGCAACGCAACCAGCGCAAGTGTCCTGAGCTTCAAAATGAATACTTTCGGCTTAGCGAAGAGGTCGATCTGCGCATTGAGCAAGAGCGTAATTCCTTCCTTCAAAACCATCTTTCAGACGCTCTTGATCAGAACAAGAACATCTGGAAGGAGATGCGCAATCTCGGCCTCTTGCCCAAGAGCAAAGAGGAAGAACTCCACGGTTTCACACCGGATGAGCTGAACGCTCACTTTGCGGGGGTTTCCGTTTCGCCTCACGAAAATATCAATGAAGCAATGGACGATATTAACTCTGCACCGGAGGAGGGGTTTAAATTTAAGCCCACAAATTTCAACAATGTAGTCCTTGCTATTAAACATTTCTCCTCGCAGGCCCGTGGGGTGGATGGGATCCCCCAGAGCGTGATCGCGAGGGCTCTTCCGGCAGTTGGTGATCTTATTGTACATATTTTCAATTCCTCTTTCGCTCATAGCGTTTTTCCTGAGACTTGGAAGCAAGCGCAGCTGATTGCATTGAAAAAGACTGTAGCTCCATCAACGGTCTCGGACTTCTGTCCCATAGCGCTGCTGTGCTTCCTTTCCAAGGTTCTGGAAAAAATTGCACATGACCAAATCACGGAGTATTTGAAAGTAGAGAAACTTCTTGATCGCTTTCAGACTGGTTTTAGGCAACACCACAGCACCCAGACAGCTTTGCTAAAGTTGACGGATGACATCAGAGTAGGCATTGATAGGAAGAAGATCACCTTACTCCTACTATTCGACTTTAGCAAAGCCTTCGACACAATAACACCGTCAAAGCTGTTGAGGAAGCTCCGAAACCTTGGATTCTCAAGGTCGGCACTCCTGTGGATAAAATCATACTTACAAGGCCGCACCCAAATAGTCACTTCAAAATCCGGTAGTTCTGATTGGCTCGAAACCAATCTGGGTGTTCCACAGGGATCCGTTCTCGGGCCTTTACTCTTCAGCTTATATGTTAATGACCTACCTGGTTTGCTAGATGGAAAGTCGGTATGTCATCTATTCTATGCGGATGATCTTCAAATTTATCTCCAAGTCGAGAAAACTAAGATCAAGGAAGGCATCACTCGGCTAGGGGAAGTAGGACGACTAATTGCCGAATGGGCCAGAAGTTCCGGCCTGCGTCTCAACGCTGGCAAGACCAAGGCAATCTTCTTCAGCTCTGAGAGGAATATCAAAGACCTGAAGAGAATGGACTTGCCAGGAGTTGAGATACAGGAAGGAGAGTTCATTCCGTTCAGCGACACGGTCGTGAGTCTTGGTGTTACACTTGACAGTGAACTGACGTGGAAACCGCACATCGACCAAGTAACTAAGAAAGTGAATAGAGCCCTATACGGATTGCGGTTTTTTAGGGCGTGTATCACCAGACCTCTCCGAATTCGCCTAGTCGAGTCATTAGTTCAACCGCATTTAGATTATTGCACAGTCGTGTACCTCGACGCCACGGACGAACAGCGGCAACGGATACAGCGACTGAGCAATTCATGTGTGAGGTACATTTTTGATCTTAGGAGAGACGAGCACATCACCCCGTTTAGGGAGCGTTTGGGTTGGTTACGTACTGATTCGCGGAGAATGTACTTCGCAGCACTTTTAATGCATAAGATCATGCATCTTGGAGAACCTGGCTACCTAGCTGCGATGTTTACCAGGTACCAATCTGAACGCCCCGCACGTGGTGACGCAGAAGAGCGGGTACTCAAGGTTCCCAATATGAGACTTGAGTACGGAAGAAGATCATTCCAGGCTCAATGTGCTCATCTGTGGAACTTTCTCCCTCCGGGCTTTCGGCAGCTGAGGAAAATATCAGTATTCAAAGAGGCCTTAAAAGATTTCCTTCTGACTCAGTCTTCCCAGAGGATTGATGTGGAGAGGAGGCATTATTTTAATCTCTAAACTGTGATAGGCTTGGGCTCTTTTCAACCGGCGTTTCCTTTTCTTAAAAGAGTTATACGTGGCTACTTCGCCACTGAATTGTAATTCCTGTGATATTTCTGCTGGCCCAAGCCTTTATATGCCTTTCTACGTGAGAATGTCCTCTCTCCTCGATCGTTCTTGTGAACACTGATATATATATATATGGAAATGTATTTTATCATTCTCTTCCTGACTTTTATGCATCTCTCGATGCCTTAAAATGACTAGTCACTTTCTGTGATAATCCCAATATTCCTTGACCAAAAAGACAATTATTTATACTTTTTATATATTTATTATGTAGGTGTAACATATGTGACATATGCCACTGTATTTTTCAATTTTGCCCTCGGGCGAATAAAGGTTATCTATCTATCTATCTATCTATCTCTCTGTCTCTCTGTAAAGGAGTTTGTGAAAACCAGTATGCTGCTGATCAAACTGGGGAGAGGTATGTTCACGGAAGAATACGAGCGACAAAGATTGAAAACATGTTATTATATATTTGAGAGCAGCTTGTTTAACTGAAAAAAATCTAGACATATCTGGATTATTCCATTGCTGACTTCTACATACTATTTATGACAGATGAAGAAACCCAAAATGCATTAATTCCCTTTATTGGTACTAAAGTTGGCCAAACTTTCACATTGAGAAATCAGTCAAAAAGTTAATCAAAGGCATCACTCAAAAGATTGCAACGCTCAAGATAACATGGCGCAATGATGCAAATGGTTTGGATCAATCAAACCGGGTTATTTCACCCTTCCAGCTGCATCATATCACTAAAAATAAAAACCACACATATTTTAAAGAACACGCCGTCTCTCGCTATATACTATCAAATTGCAATAAGCATCACAAAATTCATAAAATCTCTTATGTAAAAAATAAAAATGTCATCATTTGACCAGTTTCAATCAGTTTTACTCCACTAACAATGAAGAATAGACACATCTTGATTAATACACTGTTGCCCACTATATGCTATCATGATCAAGAATGTAACACAATATGAATATTGTCTCTTTCAAAAAGAATGCAGATCAATAATTTTCGTCATAGATTCATGAGTTCTAAAGGAAGCGCGAGGTGATCCTCTAATGATTGAGGCTCTTCTCACAACATGTCACAGTATACCTTATTGGTTCAGTTCATTCAAATGTCATCATTTCATCTGTCCGAGTCAACTTTGTTTGGACTAATAATAAAATCTATGCATATCTGTGCCAACAGCCTTGGTTACTGCATATTTGTAACAATGAATGCATAAGTAAACATTTGTATAATCTATCTTCTACGAAATAATTACAAAATATATATTAAGTATTGATGTGCTAAGTCACGTAAGTCAGTTGTCTTGATATAAAAGTGAAGGGTAACTTTAAAATGACTTGGGCTGTGAAAGTGAGATCTCACAATGATGGATTTGGTTTGACTAACTCGAACTTGAGCATTCCAACTTTTGGTTCCCTTGTGAGATGAACATGTATTAAAACAGTCTCGCCCACCACATACGATTGATCATTATTAGCGCAGCAGAAACTACATAGAATCTCTTTGATAACCATTACAAAGCAGTAACAAGTCTTTGTATTAGTGTACAAGCCTACAAAATATTAGAAGACATATTTTCTATGATTTGGGTTATCAGTCTAACATCTCGCGATGATGCTCATAGGTGAGCTCCATTCAAAACTTATTTCTCAAAATTTGTAAGTACAACACACGACTCACAAAATGGAACTGTTACACATTTGTATCAATCCTCTGTACCATATCGAAGGCGTAGCAATAAAGGAACCACACATCTATCTTGAATAGTAAAGAGTTTTCCCATCTGTACTTAAATCTACTGTATATCGGTAAACTCATTAACTTTATCTGTCTCACATAAGCACTAATGAAAAACTTGAGCTAGCCATGAATTTTACATTGCTCAAGTAATGGCGCTTACATTTTTTCGATGCCTGCGATTGAATGTAAGTCAATTATTGGTACTGTGTCTAAGGCTATAGAATATGAAAAGTTCTCATAATTTCTTTTGTAGATATATTTGTAGTGAAAAAATTGAGAATGGGCTATCTTGTTAATAAGTAGAGATCGATTGTGAGCAACTAGTAAAAAATGTTGAATTCGATGAAGGATTCAGAGAAATGAATCCATCATATTCTTCAGCCGTGACTTGAGAGACATATCAAACCGAGGATCTTGAGAAGCGAAACTTTTTTCAAACAAGTCTGCTTTACTCGTTTTTGTTATGATTTGATTTTTGCTTTTACATAGTGCTTCACTAGTCTCTGACTTTAATGTCCTTCCTTCTTCAGCAAATATATTAGATTGCTCTGTGGCTTTGGTACTTTCTCCGTTGTTTTGGCTGTGGATGACACTGATTACGTCATTACCAGATGTATGGTGCGGGTTTTCTTCTACTGTCAGATCAACGACACTGTTCGATTCTTTGTTGATTTTTCGCATAGGAGATCCCACGTCTTGGGCACTCTTCTCATATTTCTTCTTTGTCTCTTGGCGGTATTTCTGAACCTTTTTTTCTTGTTCAAAAGTGTGTTTGATCTCGTGAGATTCGAGCCACTCTTCGCAATCATAATTGAAAGAGCCTTTAAGGGCTGGTACCAAGAAGGTTGGAGCAAAGTACAAACGTGGGGGTAGTTCGCATTGCTTGTATGCTTTTTTAAGTACTTCATCAACCTCACTCGGTTTCTCAATATTCCAAACAAATTCTTCAGTAAACAGCTCCAATAGTGTGCAGCCAAGCGACCACACATCGGATTTCTTGGAAGATGGTTTTCGGAAGAAGTAAACTTCTGGTGCAGTATAAGGCTTAGTACCAATGCATCCTACGTGCCCGACAGTTTCCAGGATGGCATCTCTATTAAAATCTTTAGCTAATCCAAAATCACACATCTTAGCTCTCTTAGTGTTGAAATCAACGACGACGTTGCCTGATTTTCTATCTCGATGTACGATTTCACAGGTGTGAAGATATACCATCGCCATTGTTATGTCGTACCCGATTGTGAATCTCTCTTTTTCTGTAAAATCATAGTTTTTCTTCACAGAATCGTCAAAAAGAATTTTGAAAAGACTCTGGCCATCGACCAAGTCCATCACTAAATAAACATGACTTCTAGTGGATGCAACCCCCAAGAGGGTTATGAGGGTCTCGTGGTGCAGCTTTGTCAAGACTGAGATCTCCTTTGCTAATTCACTAGTGCTGACACTGTAAGTAGGCATTTCTTTTATTGCAACATCCACGTGTTCCCTGTACTTGCCTGTAAAGATAATCATTTTAAAATTTGACATCTACACCATTCACATTCGTTCAACATTGAGCAAGATTTATGGTCGTCGAATCATTACGTTGAAGAATACGTTGAAACATAACGATTGATTTTCATTGTACTAGGTGGCATGAATCTTGATAAAGCTGAGGACTGAAATAGCACAACTGCTTCAATTTTAGTTATGTACACCATTCACGTATTCTTCAACCATCATCGACCCAGATACACTGTAGGGCTCCTCTGAATTCATATAAAACTTTTTGATACCAACTAACATATAAGACCACACTCAGCGACGGAGTCGAGAATTGGAAATTTTTCCCTTCCGTATGCGTGGTTTCGGAATTTGGAATGATGCAGTGGAATCGATAGAGAATTTTAAAATTTCCAAAGTTCGTTGTTCAAAAGAATCCAAATAACAATTATGTTAGATTTTACTGTGGACTTTGCATGACAACGGATGCTCGAGCTCTACAGCTCTGACTCTGAACGGGGTGTATGTGAAATTGATAAGCGGTAATTTCATTTCTAGGGAACAAACATTAATCTTACCCTTATAAACATGACCGAAAGCTCCTCTTCCAAGGAAACGATCAAGCTTCAAATCCTTGAAAGGTATTTCCGAGACCAGGGGTACTTTTATTTTATTCAACAAATCCATGTGCTTGTTTGGGGGACTTCAAGATGCTTCATCTTGTAAAATTCTCTGCTGATTTTTACGTGGTGAGTCCAGACGATCGTGGTCAATTTGACTCAAGGCTTGGCGATCCGGAACCGGTAATGCTGCATTTTTTATGGAATTGTGTATCAGAGTTCTCATCCTTGAGGGAACCTCAGGCTTTTTGAAGTTATCTAGTCTAAAAGCTCCAGGCACACAGCCATTAAACGTGCCAAAGCCGGTGGGGTGTACGTCAACAAGAGATTCTGGCGTTTTTATATGAATCTGTTTCAATGGAAGCACAGGTGCAGGGGATTCCGATGTCTTCTTGATGATTTGTTTTGGTGTTGGTGCGGGTACGTGTGACTCAATTTTCTTATTACTTGGCAAGAGAGGCACATGAGATTTTAATTTCTGCACTTCATTGTTTTTCGGTACAATTGACGTAGGAATATACATGTCATTTTCTATGAGCTGTTCGTGGATTCTTGATGTTACGAGAAGGCTGAAACTAAAAGTCTTCTTGAAGCCGGGATAAATTAGAGAACACCACTTCGAGAATTTGGCTGTTTCTATCTTGGCTACTCCATGTATCATTTGTTCAATTGTAAAACACTTGATTACAACGTTATCCTTTGTTCCCAATTCAATGCCTGAGTTAAAGATGAATGAGTAGAAACTCTCGTTTTTGAACAGGTCTAAACAGTGCTCGATGAAACTTGTAAGTGTATAATCTTCTTTTTTTCCATTGAAATAAAATTCTTTTTCCCCCTGTGTAACATAATCTGTCCCATGGTGTGATCGGTATTTGAATAAGACACACATCTTTCTTGATCTTCCTTGTTTATCCGCTTTCTTCTTGTCTGTCTCATCCTGCAAGGATGAGTTGATCTCTATAATCGCTGATTGCAGGACAAATGATTGGAAAATTGTTGAAGACAATTAAAAATTGTTTCAGAAGTAGAGAGATCATCAAATGTACGAATTTAAGGAAAAGAATAAATCAAGCAGTAAAGTAGCTAATTAAACAATGTAGGTCCAGGGTGATGATGCTAAAAATCTATGATCGATGGATCTTTGAAAAACTTCTACCCTCACAAAGCTGAGCAGTGAGAATTTTTTATTCTGGCCCTGGATAGGTATCATTGCATGGTTAATCATAACTCTTTTAGAGGCAGAATTATCCTAATTGATAGAATGGCAATAATGACAGGAAATCCTCAAACCAGCACGTAAAATTAACCACAAGCCAGCTCTATTAGAGGCAGGTTTGGATTGAAAGTAAAGCACGTTTCAAAAATGAATTGTCTGATGAACCATTGTGTGTTACCACTGGTTGATCTTACCTCGGGTGCTCCACTTGTGCCTTGCTCTGAATCATCACCTCCAATCAATTTCAATACCTTCAAGACTTTATTCTTTGCATGCTCTTCCACTGTCTTTACTGGTAGATTCCCTTTGGCACTCTTACCTGCAATAGTCAATTGGAAATTGTATATATCGTTACAAATACATGTTAAACACAGCAATTTCTACCGCTTACCTGGTGGTATGTGGGCTTTGTACTTATATCTTGCTGACTCGATAATGAATTTGTCCTCATCATCATCTTTTGGGGACATACAGAAGAACCCTTCACCATCATCAACCATGAGACCAGTTACGTCAGGGCTAATATAAGTTTTGAGGTCACGCAGTCTTATCAATCCATTCTTCACGGGAATTTTTTGGGGTTCTTCGCTACCGTCATAGTAGATTGGGATGTATTTCATCATTTGCACATCAGCCTGAAAGAGACCAATAATCTGTCAATATGTAAATTTTATTGGTTGGTAGCATACTCTCTTAACTTCTCCGAGTGAGTTTTTTCACTCGGATTGGAAAATCGAAAATCTCACTCGGAAGTCCTAGTGAAATTTTGTAACACGGTCAGTCGGGTTGACTCGGGTCCCCGAGTGACTTTTTGAGGTTCGAAATCGCGTGATCGCATATGCACGTTGCATCACTGCACACCGCTGTTCCTGACTATTTCGCATCAAATTCTGCAGAATATGATTCAGTGAATAAGATTTCGAAACTTTCGAGTGATTAGAAGTGCTTAATTGAGAGCGGACTCGAGTACTCGTCCATCGGTATTTATTAGGATGGCTGCAGCTCCAAAGTGGCTTTCGCCTGTAAGTACAACCCCGCTTGTTTTTCCATAGATGGAGGTTAGGGCACCGCATGTTATAATAATAATCTGGATCTATTTTTTGATTGTTTAGAGTAAGTTAAGTAGCTGCTCTGCACTGTCTACTCTTCTCACAAATAATAATGTACATAGCCAGGCAATTGAAAAGATAACTGGTGAGTAAACTGTTCTTATATATATTGTGTTCAGGCAAATCTCAGAGGCAGCACTTAAAATGAGCTTTTAGTGTCACATAAACAAGAAAGTGTTTAGCTATCTCACAACACTCTGTATTTGTCAATCAGTATATTCAATGTATATCCAAGAGTATGGAAAACACTAGAGTCCATTAAAGGATCGACGCAGGGGTAGCACTCCGCTTCTGTAACATTATGGAATATCACATCAAGCACATTTCCCCTGGAGTTCTGTAGACCGTAGCATGATGTACACCCAAGAATTTCCACTATAGTCTTTAGTCTCTCTGCTGCTGCTCTGATGCCTACCTGAGGGGAGTGCCCTACCGCTTTTATTTCATTTTGCACCACTTTCCAGTCGTACCCTGGCACATTAAAGTCTCCACAGAGAATAATTTCACTGTCTTTAGTCTTTCTGCTGCTGCTCTGATGCCTACCTGAGGGGAGTGCCCTACCGCTTTTATTTCATTTTGCACCACCTTCCAGTTGTACCCTGGCACATTAAAGTCTCCACAGAGAATAATTTCACTATCTCTGAACTCTGAATTTGGATAAGCTGCTATCTATCATCTCAGTCAATTCATCAAAGGCTTTTTCATATTTTCCCACCTCGTGACAGGTGATTGGTGGAATGTAGCACAATATCAGTGTGAATTTTTTTCTTGAGCACCGATAGTGACACAACTATTGCTTCACAGTTCTCAGATACAGAGATAATAGTATTCGATGGTATCACACTTTTTATATACACCAACAATCCTCCACCTCTGCTCTTACACACCCCATCAAAGTTTCTATCCAGCCTGTGTAGTCTGTAACCTGACACAGATATTTCATCATCGCTGACACTATTGTCTAGCCAGGTTTCAACTATACATATGACCTCATACTCCTGTGTTGCTACTACCAAGGAATTACTAAACTCTTGACATTTACTCTTCAGCCCTCCTACATTCTGTTGGTATATTGAAATTTTGTTGTTCTCTTCTTCAAACATTGGCTTTTTGAGTTGTTCTGGGAAATTAGCTGTTGCTGCGAATGAGTTTTTTGCTGAGAGGAGAGATGCTGTTGAGGCATTTGTCCATACTGAGAATTCTGTTGTTGGGACATGTTCTGAAGCCTGGCCTGCTGGTGTGGCATTTTCCCTGGATAGCCTCTTGATAGTCCTTGACGAGATTCACTAGCTATCACTGGCTGGCTTTTGTGATGACTCATCTGTGCACCACCATTATTAGCTCTCACAATATAATGTGGTTGCTTACTACTCGACTTACTAGATCTGTAATTCTCATTGGACTCCGGATCTTCTACAATAATGGGCGTGTTCCTAACAAATTTAATACTATATTTTGTTTCACCTCTAGCCTTCATGGTGTCAAGTATTTGCTTCTGCCTGCTTAGGTATTGTCTCTGCATGATTGTTTTGTCATTCACCCATCTAATTTTATCTACAGTAAACGATTTTTGGTTAACCAGAACCCACCTAGCTTGTTCCTGATTTTGAAACACCAATTTTATAGGTCTGCATTTCTCAGCATCATACTTCCCCAACCTTACTAGAGAGACATTATCAAGAGCAAATGGGGCATCTTCAAGTGAATCACTTACAAAATTAAAAAAGTTATCACCCTCTAATGACTCATCAAAACCGAGAACAATTACATTTTTCGCCTTCATCAGTCTGTCTTGAGATTCACTAATTATACGTTCTGTGAGTTCAAGGCATTCATCTTGCTGCAAATTCTCCAGGACTGTCACACGATTGAGGACCTCATCAACGTCATGGTCCAATTGGTCCACTCTGCTTGCTATAGCTTGCACAGTCTTCATAACTTCTTCTACCTTCTCATCCGTATTTCTGTTTATTTCATCTACTTGTAAGCTCAATTTCTCAGCCATAAATTTCTGCATAATTTGTAGAAGTTCTGAATTTGACATATCACTAACATTCTGAGCATCAGGGGCATAGTATTATCTAGGTCTTCATCAATACTTTGGTCAGTATTATCATTTTGATTTAGGCTGAGAGAATTTTGAGAGGCAGTAGCTGACTAGGGCAGCACTTCTTGAATGATCCGTCTGCTCCTTTACCAACTCTCTGGGAGCACGATGGATGGGCTACTTCTCCAAAGTTTGAGCACTGGACCCTGGACCCACGTATTGGGCCAGCGTTACAATACACACAATACTCAGCTTTCTCCGGCTCACCAGGATTCGTTTCCAATCTTGATCCTGCCTCCTTATTTTCACTTGCCATGTTATAAGGCTAGTCGATAGCTTTAGTCATAGTTTATGAAGTTAGGTCATAACACAAGATCCGACCAATTCTTGGACATCCAATATTAAAGATCAATTCCTTTTTACTCCAAGTGTGTGAAAATTCGTCCACAATTCATCAAACTCAATACTCCACGTTAGTTCAATAATAATAAACAATCAAACGCTATATTTAATCACAACCTTGAGTGAGACTTGTTACTTCATGCGCCACCTAGCGACCACGCCATTTTATTGTAAAGATAACTTAAAAGAAATCAGAGAAATTAGTTGGACGGTTATGGAAATATGCAGAGGAAAGAAAAAATTCATATTAAAATTCAAATTAGAAAAATTTGTAGGGGCGAAATAAATAAGCCGATGAGGCTCAAAAAGGACTAGGACCATTTCCGGAGACAGTTGAGCAGTGCCTCGAAATTTCAAAGAGATCGGTGGAAGTAGTAACGAAATTTCGAGTGACGTAGGAGGATAAATGAAATTTTTTTAAAAATGGAATCATTAATAAAAATTCCGTATAAACCAATCTCTTTGGAATGATCGAGGAATACTTGGACAACAATGAGTGATGGTTTGTATTAAGCATCGCAAGTGGTAGAACGTTTAGTCCAACTGGGTCTGAAAATGGTGTTGAAATTTAGGCAATCAGTTGGACGTGGAAGAAGGTTTAATGAGAGTGTGGAACTGTCAATAGACTGCGACCACCGCTGATCGATTGATACTAAGCCCTCAAAATTTCAAGAAGATTGATTCACGCGTTCAGGAGAAATCGCGTGATAAAGAGAAGACAACACGCAGACACACGCACATACGGACATGAACAAGGTGCGTTTGTCAAAATAATCCACGATGAGCGTTGTGTATGAGTTGGAGAAAGTATGGGGGTACCATTCGATAGATTTTGGCGAGTAGAATGAGTTGGTACAGGTGGAATTTGGATAAGAGTTAAACTAGGGGGTGAGAAATGAGAAAATCGAAAAAATTTTATTTAAAGATGTCTGCATCGATACAATACTTTCTCTTCAAGAAAGCAAGAAATTGGTACGGAGCAGCCTGAAATAGGTCAAATTCACTTCTTTCGAGATAAAGGGAGTGAGTGTTTCTCACTTCATCATTCTCCTGCGCCCACTAAAACATTCATCTCATTTTTTCGGTTACTGATAGAGAATATCAGGGGTCGTAAGACTTGAAGCAAAAATTGACTCATCATCTCATTAATTGGTTTTAATCGTTGACACCCAGCATTGTTTAGTTCGATTCTGGGAAAATCCATCTACGATGAATGTGCCAATGAATAACGATGCTGAGGCTGATAACAATATTGGTGAGCTCATCATTGCAAAATGTTATTCCAATTTCGATTGTCAATTGATTTTTAGAAAGTTTTTAAACAAACATTATCGTCATTTACAGCTGAGAAAGTGTCAATCGAGCTCATGGTCCAACCCTTTGAGCTGTTTCGGTTCAGGTATCAGGACGAGACAAAAGGATGTTTCCGTAAAATTCTTGGCAATAACAGAAAAGGAGCTCCCGCAGTCCAGGTAAAAACACGTATCATATAAATTCATCTTAAGGACAGCTAAGTGAGGAATATCCTCAAATGCATCACGTTACTAGCCATCAATCTCAATCGGATTTTAAATTTCAGAGAACACACATGAAACAACGCGTTTCAGTCCTTTCTTTCTTATTTAGTACTGATCTATCTCAATTCTATCTAGAACTAATTTGAGAAATTTCGAGCTGAGAATGAGAACTTTTACATCAACTAAGTCGGTCCTCCTTAATTTTCCTTCTCCAAAAGAGTAAATATTTTTCGAGGACTTTCCTGAGTCTGACGGCAACAACCTCCACGTCGCTACGATCTTATTCCGCATCCACTAGCAAAGATATGACCTTTACAAGCCCAACGAATGACATTTTCTGAACCTCCACTGTTTGGCTCATTTCAATCTTAAGCTCTCATCCTCAGTTTAGTGCTTTACAACACGTTGATCCGGAAGCAGGGAAATGTTCGTCCCAAATGACAACAAAAACTGGAAACGGGGTCAGTTTGTGATCCGAAATAGTGATGAATATCTTTTGATTCAAACCGGAGCTGACCCTTTTCACGAATTATCCGTAGAATTAAGCTGTAGACTGTGACATTTATGGATCCCACGGTCATTTTGAAGAGACAGTATGTCAACTAGAATCGATTTCATTCTTCCCTTCTCCTAGCAGCCAGGCTTTGTAACGGAATAGATTCCGGATTTCGTTGGATTTCGTTGTTCTGGGGTTTTTATCCAAATCCATCCGGGGCATCTATTTGAATCTTCTTCTCTTCGTTAATGCTGGAGATTATGACCGTTATAACCGCTCGACCCGGGCAAAAAATGGTATTCAACGAAATTCAACAAAATTCAAGATTAATTTCGTTACAAGCCCTGCTACCAGTACAGAAGTTCATGTCCAAGTCAATGGTTGATAGCTAGAGTGAGTTGAAGAGGAACGGGAGTAAAGTTGAAAGAGATGAAATCGAATGAAAAGTTCAAAGTTGATCAACAAAAATAGATCTCATGTTCATTGCATTATCCACTGTCCAAATACATTTTGAGTTGAAGAGCTTCCGAGCTAAAGCATCAGGTCCTTACAGATCGTGTAAGTCAGCCACAATTTCATTATGGAAGTAATGTCGGAGGGAGTTGAAAGAATAAAGTGGAAAATGGTGTGAGGAGAATTCCACGAATGCTTCGACTAATTTTTGAGGGTACAAATTGAGCTGCGGGGTGCCTTTTTCCCTCCCCAGAACCCGAGGAGCTCTCGGAGAACAGATTCTTCCGCTTGCTCAAACCATAGTCCCAGGCTACCATTCCCATTCAAGTGGTTGGAGGTTTGTGTAAGGTGACGGAAAAGCACGTGAATTTTCAAAGTTCTGGTGCTATCGAAGCATCTCACTTCTTGTGCAGTTCATCTGCCAATTCATGGATGAATTCATTCAGTTCCCGTCTCCTGACTGGGTTTCATGATTTGTGAACTAGTAGATGAACTGCAGAAGGACTTAGACACTTCGATAGTCTCCAAAACTTCGGGAATCGTGTGCTTCTCTGCCACCTCACGCTATCTCTACAATTACGTATGGGAATGTGGCTTTGAACAATGGTCTGAGCGAGCAGGTAAGAGTTCAGGTTGTGTGAGGGGAAAAAGTCACCTCACTGCTAAATTTGTACCCGCAGGAGTTGGGAGAGGGAGTTATGGAATTCTCCTCACTCGATTTTTTATTTTATTCTTTCAACTCTTCCCGACCATTTTCTCATGATGAAATTGTAGCTACTTCACATAAGTCATGAGGAACTGATGGTTATTTCGATTTAAAATATCTTAGGACTGTGGATGATGCGATAAATATCAGTTTGTTGATCAACTACAATCTTATATCCTCTACTTTTACTCTCGCTCCTCTTCAACTCACCCTAGCCATCGACTTTTGACTCGAAAATGAGCTTTTGTGCTACTAGATATGGGGAAGATTGAATAAAATCCATTTTGGTCCACATTAGTCACGGAGTCTCGGTTATAAGCGACCGCAGGACTCACGAATGTCATATTCGTAAAAAGTATCAACTCCGATTTTGATTCAGAAAAATTTCATCACTATTTTGGATCACAAATCAATCCCCATATTCAATTCTTGTCATCATTCCGGACGAACTTTTTTTGCTTCCGGACCACCATGATGAGTCTACATTAGTATATTTCGATACAAGGGTGTAAAAACTTTTTTTCGCGTCCGAGTGATGGGTTTTCGGCCCGAGCCGTAGGCGAGGGTCGGAATCATCACGAGGATGCGAAATAGTACATTTCGATACAAGGGTGGAAGTAGTATATTTCCGTACTGAGCGCGTTAGTCCATTTTGGGCACTAGGACAGTTTGTCTGTCGAGCGAAGCAAGACAGACATGTCCTCCAGTGCCCAAAATGGGTTTGCAAGCGAGGTGCGGATATATTTTTTCATTACGAGAACCCTAAAATCCTATTTAAACCCGGCATTTTTAGGTTAGAGTAATGAAAAATAAGTTGTGCACCCATGTATCGAATACTATTTTTTGACAAACTGTGAGAGAAAGTGGAAAATCAGTGCGGAAAAGTTACTTTCTTGCACAGTGTGTCAAAATAGTACATTTCGATACAAGGGTGGAAAATAGTATAATATTATGACGCTGCACGTAGATGGGTAGTTTTGTACGAAGGACTGTTTATGGCACGAGCGAAGCGAGTGCTATAAGTCCTTCGTAACAAAAATACCCATCTGCACGCAGTCTCATAAGATAATTTATGGCACGAGAATCCAAAAATCGTGTTCAAAGTTGCGACTTTTAGGTTAGAGTGCTATAAATAAGTTTTACACCCGTGTATCGATTACTATTTTTTGACAAACTGTGAGAGAAAGTGGAAAATCAGTGGGGAAAAGTTACTTTCTCGCACAGTGTGTCAAAAAAATTATTATTACACAATGAGAGAGTTCGGCTTTGTTTAGATTCCAACATGAATAACACATAGACACGATTTTTATTGGTACGTCTGTCAGATTTATGCTCCATCTTAAGAGACTAAACATCCAGATTCGGCGATTGGTACATCTACTAAGTTTCCATACTGAGAGCCATATCGCCGGGAGCTCTTACAATTCGGGATATTAGGAATTTCAGTAATATTTTACCGTTGTCAACTGGTACATTCATAGCTGAGGTTAAAAACTTTGAATTCGTAGTGCGAAATACTCTGTATGACTATGTTTACGGTGTAGAAATTTCAAAAGTGGCTTTTGTAAGAATTTTTCGACCAAGTACTTCATTTAGAAATTGCTGTCAGGATAAAGTGCGTTATATGGCGACAAGAATGGCCCACAGTGCGCGACTCGCTACTCCCCGTGTGCTCCCATAATTCCAAGCGGACTGTCTCTTTACGACACCATGAAAAGGCACTAACAAGGGGGACACACGAAGTGCGGGTCACCAAAGCTCACCAGACTTTTTTCACAGTCTTGTACCACCTAGAATATGAAGAATGCAGAGTAACTCCGTCAAATGAGCCCTCTGTCCGAAGTTACAGCCTATGACATTAGCATTGCTCATATAGACCCATTTCAAAAAGTGATATATATCTATATAGATATACATGTCACTTTTTGAAATGTCACCGCCCATCATCCACCCACCCATACGGCCACTCATCCTCCTCTATTACTCTAGGATGCCAATTTCTCTCGAATCGTATCGCTGATCTCGTTTATTTATCGAACTAATCGCTGGCCTGCCCATGGGGATGTCTCGATTCTGGTCGATTCTGTGCTAGCCTTACGCTGTATTCATCGATACACCGGGTCGTTGATGTATTGGTGTGTCCGATGTAAGGATTCGAGTCATATGGTAGAATATAGCGCTGGCTGGTAACATATAGCGCTGGCTATAACTGACACGCCATTAGGAGTATATATAATCAACTAAAGAGATTCTGTGCCTGAAAGTGCATGCATTCAGAGTTTGTTACATTGTAAGAATCTAAGAATTTGTCGTTCGTATTGTTATTTTGCATTTACAATGCAATTAAATACGGTAGAAATCGACAAGGCTTTGAGTCACTCACTTGAAATGTATTCTGAAATGTTATCGGGCAATTTTGAAAGTGATCCTGACAGGTAATCACATGTGATTTTAATATTCAACAGATAGATGCTGTATTTTCAAATTTCATAATTCACGTGGATTTTTATGTTTGATTTTGTCTAACTACATATTTGCAACGTGGAGTTTTATGTATAATTTTTTTCAGCTACATCCTGGGAACCATTGTTCAGATTTCTCCACCAACATTATTGAGAAATAAGGCGATGCTTTTAAAGTTCCAATTGCAAATTGTTAATGAAGCTTCAAAGATCAATGTGATGTTATTCAATGATGATATACCACGTTTGGCAGATTTACTCAGGATTGGTCTAAGAATACAGATTAACTCATTCCATGTACGCAGAAATTCAATTTTTAATGGCATTCCAAGCATTACTTGTTCTGCAAGAACCACCATTGAATCAATTGTTGAAGTCTCTGAGAATGTTTAGTAAGCTGATTGATGAGCTGATTACATGTTGTTTTTCCATTTCGGAGTAGATTGTTTATAGTTGGTATTGTATTTGCTCATTTTGGAAAAAGTATGTATCTTGTCGTGCAGTATGAAAAACATCATGAGATTGGTATGAAGGATTATAATTTGAGGTATTGAGGTATTTTTCATTGAGGTTTGAGTATTCATTTCTTTCTCATGATAATACAGTATTAGTCAAGTTACTTGCTTTGTACATTGATCTCCATCTAGAATGAGAGGTTCAAGTGATCTCGGATGCATAAATTAGAGATTTTGTTATTACGTACTCGTGCATCAATCAAATGTCACCCATCAAGTAACCATCTCGTAGGATTTCAATCATGAGAGATGTTGGGTATTACGTACTCGTGTACAAATCTCTGTCCATCAAGTAACCATATCGTAGGATATCAATAATGAGATATGTTGGGTATTACGTACACAAACATCATGATATTGGTATGAAGGATTATAATTTGAGGTATTGAGGTCTTTCTTATTGAGGTTTGAGTCTTCATTTCTTTCTCATGATAATACAGTATTAGTCAAGTTACTTGCTTTGTACATTGATTTTTCATCTAGAATGAGAGGTACCAGTGATCTCGGATGCATAAATTAGAGATCTAGGTATTACGTACTCGTGCATCAATCAAATCTCAGACATCAAGTAACCATCTCAAAGGATTTCAATCATGAGAGATGTTGGGTATTATGCACTCGTGCACAAATCTCTGTTCATCAAGTAACCATATCGTTGGATTTAAATTTATTATTTTGTAAAGTCTGAAAAATTTAGATTGTTGATTATTATGGAAAGTAGCAGTTGTACAGTCAGGTTTGTGTAAATCAATGATAGTATTTGTACAAGGCAAGAAAAAAGTGTTGAGTAAATTTGTTTATTGAATGCAATTCTTCATAACCATTTTTTACTTAACCTAATTATCAATGTATTTCTTTCCAAAAGCTTCCCTCTTATTTCCTATTATTACATGAAGAAAATTTAAAAAGGTTGAAGAACATCTGTGTTATGATGTATGTTGGTATGCGCATACATTTTGTGAAAGAAAGGTTTGTAAAAACATATCATCTGAATCACAATGCTAATATTGTATGTTAACATCCCCAATTTTACTTAGTATCAAGCAATGTTTTGATTTTGAGCATCCTTCATTTTTTATGCAAATTTACTGAGACACCAAAGACCCGAAAGTTAAAAAATCAATTTGACATTTCTGAATGCACTTCCAATCTGTGATCCTGAGTCATTCATCATCATTAATCATCCATTTTGAGTTTCTGCAAAATACAGATTGCATTAATGGACATAAATTGAGATTCATATTGCATGCGAATGATTATTCAATCTTTACGTACTTTGACAACAGACTTCTCAGTGTGTGTATCAGGCACACGAGTTGGTCTTTTTGGGGTTTTCACAATATATTCTAGATCATCTTCATCTTTATGTCCAGAATCATGTACTATCACATCCTTCACATGGAGGATTTCAAATGCTGCTTTCTCCTTATACTCGAATATCTTACCATACGCAGTAACACTTTGACCAACTTGGAACACAATATCAGGATCATTGTAGTTTTTGATCATAGTTGTAATTTTGATACTCCCGTCAGTTAAAGCTCCCCATCTCAGAGGGAGATCTTGATTACATTGAACAAAAGGAATCTTAATGAAACCAGTCAATCCTGAAAAAAAATGTCATGTATTCTTTTTGGTTTTACTTATTTCAGGAAAGAGAGTAATATGATTACATACCAATCGCAGTGTTATTTTTGAAATTTTCATCAACGCATTGTTGAATGCTTGAGTATTTTTTCAAGTTTTCAATTGATGATTGATTTCCAAGTGTATTTGGCAGTAGGTACATTTTTGTGAGGTCATTCAATACCGTGTTAGATTTTATTGTGAACTTAATTTTTTTTCCAAAATCATAATCTCCTAATTCATTTCCATCTTGCACGTACAATCCATCAAAATGGTAAACCTATTCAAAAGATCATAACTTCACTAAAGAATTCAGAAATATTTAAACTTTTCAAATTGCAATACTTACATGGCCTTTTTGGACTTCATTTTCTAGACGGACAGCTTCTTCTTCCCAAGCCACTGCTGCCCATCTACAGTTTTCCTTGGTCTTCAACTCCAGGTTCATAACTTTTTTGTATTTAGTGCTTACGCTAAACTTCATCACTTCTGCTATTATCTCACTGAAATTGAAAATCATAGCAAAATGGTGGAAATATTTGATGTCATTCTATAGAGTTTTTTCTACACTTATACCAAGATACCACTTACTTGCAAAATGTTGTTGTTTTCAGGTTATACATAACCTTTGTTGGAGTTAAGTGTTTTTCAAAATTATTTGAAACATCCAAATTTCTATAAATTTTTGGAATGTCTGCCATTTCGATTGAATTATTACAACAGTCACAGCAGTAATAAAATTTACTAAACTCTATCAATTACAAGATGGCTACACTTAGCAACGGTTCGAATTTTAACCTTTGATTCAAATATATTAATTTCAATTTGGAGGGAACGAGCGTTTTTCATGTGATTTAGTTGGGATTATTTTTGAAATTGACACGACTCGGCCTATTCAAAATTCAAGTGATCCGTCAGGAGTTTAAGTTAGGTCAATTTGGTGATTCATATACAACATGATTGATAAACACTAACCTTCACTGTATACTCATGGAGTGTATGGAGTATACGACACTATGCGTCGAATAATTTACGCGTAAGTAATCATTGTATTGTACGCGTCGTCTATAGCGTTGGCGGCTCATTGCCTATCCCGCCATTTTGAGGCTTTGCGATTTTGGAGCAATGTGAAATGTGGAGTGCGAATTGAAAGATATTTGAGGAGACTACATTTCGCGTTATTATTTTAAAATCACATTTCGCATTCTATTGCGCTAAATTACGTGGGCGAAAACTGAAAAATAGCAGTTGGAGGTAAGAACCATGCACAATATTTGGCTACGAATTACGATTAGTGATATTGGATGTTAACCTCTTGAGAATGCGGGAATTTTGTAACGGTTGGATTTACTCGTTGTGCGATAATTTTGAGTGTTGGGAAACGTATACGGTTGATTTTAATGTGAAAAAAAGGATTAAGAATCATTTGATAATGTTGAAAGTTATTTTAGTCTTGCTTGGATATGTTTCAGTATTCTGAGACTTTACAATCTCAAAACAAGGAAAAATGAATAATAGACCTCCAAGAGATAGGAACCCTCACATAAAAAAAGAAAACAAAGATGATGATGGAAGTAATAAGAGCAAAAAAATTAACACCAGAACACAGTCGAATCAATCGAAAATAGATCCTAGCAAAATCTCACCTGCGCAACTCAAAGATATCAGCAAATCTAAATCAGTGAGTACTTCTGTGACTAATAATGTTCTTTTGATATAGTTAAATGCATGTAACATATTTTTCAGGTCCCAAAGCTTATTAGTAACATACCTATCCAAGGTTCACTGTCAAATCAGGCATCAGCGTTGACTTCAATGGATAATACATTTTTGACCGATCAAAGTTACCAATTGGAAACCTTTACAGCAATTGAATCTACAGATGATATTGTTATCCCAGGGGAACAGATAACGGACAATATAGATATAGTTACCAAATCATTATCTTTACCAATCGAGAAAAACATTGTGGATAGCAGTGAGGACTCACCAATTTTAATATTGCAAGATGTAGAACCTGTTGAATTGGGATATGCACAACCCAGTACTTCAAATACTTCCAATACAAGCGTTGCACCTGTTCAAGATAAGACTGAAAAGAGGTATGAACATTCACACAATTTTGGGTATTCGCTGTGTGAATTTCTAATCTTTTTCATTTCAGGAACAAGATTAAATATACACCTGACATTGTAACAGATGCACTTGATAAAAACGATTCATGTGGGTAAGTTTCAATTTGTCTACTTTTATAACTACAGATTTCTAAGTCAAATATTTTTCAGCGAATATATTGGTTATGTCGATTTTGTCGACGAGATAAAAGATATTCCTGAACACGGCAAATTTTTCAAAATGGTTTTAAATAATAACAGCAATAGAAGAATGATGGTGACTTCATGGAATAACAATATTCCAGCTACAGCTGAATTCGCAAACATTGGAAATGTAGGTGATATAAGAATTTATGATATTGTTCCACAGAGTTACTAAAAATTTTCATTTCTCAATTATTTAGGTCTTGCGAATACAAGGATTAATGATAAAAGAGATGACAGACCGCCGTAACCTTGGAACAGGTCCATTATATTTTGAGACCCAATCTATTACTACTTATAAACTTTTAGGCAAATTGGACAATTTGCCTATAGATTGTGGATATTGCAAAGTGAATTTTGAAACTTTCGCAAATGCTCAAGGATTAATATGTAAGTCATGATATAAGCTAAAATTATATGTCTATCTAATTATTCATTATTTTTGAAGGTATTGAAGGCGTAGTTAAAACAGAACCCAGATTACAAAAGAGTTCGGTTATTGGCAGCAGAATAATTGGAGGAATTTCAAATGGAAGTGAAGTATTGGAGATAAATTTGCCTGGAAATCAAAACGTGGATCATGTTATGAAAGGCCAGCACGTGAAGGTACTCGGTGCACTAATAAAGAAGACGCATGGATTACACGTTTTAAAAGTGAGCAAGTCTGAGCACATATTGAAAATGCCAGGTGAAACGATCGATACATTAGATTATTTCTTAAATGCTATTACCCACGTATGAGGATAGTTTGATTCTTTTTAGTAGTCATGTACATGTTTAGTTATTCAACTTTATTGCTCGAAATTCATATTTTATGCATTTCAAAAAGAATTATTTTGGTATAATTTCATTAGTAACCTGTAACATTTTTTAGTCTATGATAATTGAGGCAAGGATTTAGAAAAGTTAGATTTACGATGAATTAACAAATTTGGTTAATCTTTATGAGGTGATTCCCATGATATAATTATTACATTGAGTGTACATTGATTTTCTACAACGATTTGAGTAGCATTATCTACTGTAGAAACATCAGATTCAACACTACTTCAAATTCGCTTTTTCTTATGATGAATAATCAAGATGTATACAATCCCGAGCTACATTTTGGGTTCACGTGAAGAGACGTGGTTCAATTTCAATCAGCTGATTGCTTGAAATTCTTTGGTTTATAATAACGTCAATCGATTCATTTCAAATTATATCTGGTATTTTGTACGATCAACTCAAACGATTTTTGAGACTTAAGTTGTATTATTGTCCAATTTAATAAAAGTCGGGGTAATTTGCAAACTTCTACGACTGATGGACATTTATAGACGTACACATTCAAACTAGCAGTTTAGAGTATGAGTGAATCACTTCCGAAACCATTTTTCATAATTATATGGAAGAATTTTCGTGCGATTTGTCATGATTTTGATTAGGAAACTTTTTTTCAAAGAAAGCTAATAAGAAATCATGGATTTACACAATTTTTTTATTAGATTACCTATGAATCTTGGTTATCTCAACGACAAAATGAGAAAACTTGAAAAAATGTACAAGTGAGCTTGATTTCCCATTATTTGTGATCATGTGGACTTTTCTCGAGAATAAGTAAACTATGCGACAATAATTGCCACAAAAAATGACTTGAAACAATTTTATACAAAAATATTTGTTATTTGAAGGTTTACTCAAAATTTTGACCAATATTGTATGTAGAACTTTGTAGCAGTGGTGCATAAGAAGTGTTTTCAATAATCAACAATGAATATTTATATGTTGCGGTTAATCAGATTTCAATGTCGCCAAGCATTAACCCAATTCACTTTCAGAATTGAATTGTGATTTGGAATTTACTTGGAATACCATATCAGTGTATATGTAAATGCGCTTCAAAATACAATACAGCTGGAGGAGTTTGTAAAATTTGGATAATGCAGTACTGACCAATCTGGAATGTATATTAGACATCATTATGTTTGTGATGGCTCATTATGCTACATATCTGGATGTATTTTGATTTTTTTCGATGTGGCGTTTTATATATGAGGCAATCAACAAAACATTTTTATATAATATCCAAGGTCGAATCAATGGAGATTTTTTAATTTATTATTGCATAAGTACTTAGTATTAAGACGTTCCTTTTTTTTATATGATCATGTAAATGCTAATAATATAGTTTACTTCAGGCCTAAATAAAAAAAATTTCTTAATGCAAAATAACCAAAATTTATGATCAAGCAATTTAGTTTTATCGAAATGAAATACATCTATCAGCGGTATTTGAAAATTCCGCGCCAAATGCTACATATTGTTACCATAAGAGTATCGGTAACGTAGAAAATTTTTTTACCATCAACATACAGTCTGTTAGCATTCAGACAAAGACTTACAATACAACTACGCAGTTGCACGCTGTGCGGATACTTGACAAACAACGAATCTACATTTTTGTGAAAACGAGGAAATATAAAAAAGATATCACAAACATTAGAATACGTATAAGTCTCATTTGCAGTTCAAAAGTAACACAGATACGTATTTTTGTCATTGTTGCAATCTTGCTACAATATTATATCTTAGTATATACCCAGATTTCGTGAGTGCATAAATATTATAACCTAAGTGAAGGTAAGAAAACATCAAGATATTCTAAATCTTAATCGCACCATGACTTATGGTGGAAGATTCATTTGTTTTGAAAAATCTTGTACTTGATTCCAGGACACCATCTCTTCACAAAACGACAAATAGAAATATTGCATACATTGTACACATAATGTCAGAGGCAAACGAATTGCAACCACCATGTTAGAAATGGCTCCTATAAGTTGTTTCTATATAAGCCATGCATAAGAACTGGAAAATCACAAATTGCAGGTGTGTACATAATTTAAAATCTATGTCAAAAACATTAGTTGTTACTGCTACCATGCCAAAGATTATAGTCATTCCTCAGTTAAGAAGATTCGAAGGAACAGAACCATATTTGCTCACTAATATGAAGCATGTGAATCTGGTCCAGTGATTGTTTATAACCATGAAACTATATTCTTCAGATTAAATCTTCATATGGAATTGATTCATTTTTCAGGTGTAGATGATGTCTAATTTGTCCTTTATAATATGACAATTACCGATCAATGTTCCATAGAAAAAGGGTAGACAACACAACAAATTGCATCGGTCAATAGCTTTTTCATTAAAATAAATTGGAGACAACCCTGTCAACTCATAGTTTTACTCACTTTGCAATTTATATATCGAACGAAGAGACAAAAATGCATTTCTTGCGAGTATAACTATATTACAATTGGAGAACTTTCCAATATCATCATCATTTACAGTAACGACTGAGCATATTGTAAAACCTACAATTGCATCATGTGTCATTGTGAGAATGTTTTAAATCATGATGAGATAGACTACATTTCATTTAACTTTGTTCGGAAGTCATTCTAATATTTCACTCTTATGAAAGCGATTTGAAAATCAACAGTTTCCATGATATTTTATCACAAACAATTTAGTTTGATTTATAATGTACAAGAATTTCATTATGATATATGATTCTCTTTGAGGAATTCTGTAATGAGCAACTGCAAATCTCACATAACAAACATTCTTAGTACGTTTACATAAATCTTGTAACTGAAGGATATTCAAGCTCAAAAATCAGTAAAAATGATCGAAGATTCTTTTTGCCATGGAAGATTCTATAACTGCTTTATGACTAATTTTTCCTGGGTTGCAATGAAAATTAAATAACAGTCAGGAATGATTCTTGGAAAAGTGAAATGTATTCAAATGTTTAGTCTGTATTCAGATACAGAAGATTGACATCAAAATTTTGAAGAATTAGGTTTTTCTCATTTCAAAACATGGTGTATTACTAAAATAAAATAAGAGTGCAGGCAGCACAATAGGTTTTACTCTGCTTTGTAACTCTAGCTTGTAAAGCGTTCAAAGAACCTGTTAAATTAAATATACGACTAAGATAAGTCGGTGGTTTCACTGATAATGAACGATTTCCGCATGGAAATAGGTCGCGGAAGTTGTGCAAAACTGCGCTAATCGTTTTATGGATGACGATATATTGATTTTTAAAATTTGATTTTGAAAGATCTGAAGGTCATCATTAAACTAATAATCTTCGGGGATAGATATAACAGAACCTGCTGTCGTCGAGAGATCTGCGTGTCGCATTTTGAAATTATAAACTTATCACATTTTCAAGCCAAAAAAATTTCTACAAGCTCCGTTTTTATGATTAATGGAAATATAACAATTCTCAGCATAATCAGTTAGAAATCGACAATATAAGCACAATATAGGCGTTCGAAACCTGATTTTGAATGTCTTTTGATAAACTTAAAGTGTTAGTGGTCTTTCAGCGATCCAAAAATATCTCCTAAATTTACAAGCTCTGTACCTTGCCTGAAAGATTTCAGAAAGAAGGAGTTCTTCTAATCAGTGAGATTTTAGGGTAATACGCGGGACCGGAAATACAAATAAATATTCAAAAGTACTCGGTATGAGAAACAAAATCCGACCTTGCAAACACCTATTGATCAATAGGTTTAGAGATATCTCATTTTGATACTCATCGGTTTGATCTCCATAAGTATTGGGAGTTTCACAAGTAATGTTCACGATACTTTAAAGGTTACATGTCACATGCGCATTAATTTTGTCAGTGATTAAACTTTATTTATAAATTGTTTCGATTATTTTCCGATATATGCAGAGATGGAAATAGAAAAATATTAAATGGTGATAGAAATACCTAGACAATTTTAAAAAATGTTAAAAAGGCGAGAAATGTTGGCTTTTGGTAGGTTCTGATGTACTTTTCAAAGTTTATGAGTATCCAGATAGGCAATATGAAATATTTAACAATTTTAAGTATAAGATGCGTCCACGCAAAAGCAACCTACGGAAAGCAATCATCTCTTTAAATTTTTTCTAATCTTTTTTCGTGCGATTGTATGGGCCAAAATAAGAATTTTTGATTACGTATGAAGTTCTACAAAAAATATCATCCCTTCCGGGCACGAATATCCGTAAAAAAACTCAAATTCATTTTGTCAAATTTATGCTTTTGAATTCAATGAAATGCAAAAATCTCCAGTTATTCGATAAGTAATGAGTCACGGGTTGCAACATCTGACAGGTCATCGAAAAACCTATCGAAAACGCTATCGAAGAATTATTTTTAGCGAGTAATGGCCATCCCAGAACTAAATAGGTGTGTTATAATAAATAGTTAATTTCTCAAAAATTAATATCTTATCCTGTTTTTCTTAACATAATCGATGTTACATTTCACGTTCTTTTTTAAAATATTGGTTTGAGAGTGTACCTACGCGATTCAATTAACTTATAAACCATTGTTTAAAATTCAATTCTTTCGGTATTGGAAAAGTGTTATCTTATAAGCCTGCACAAAAATCTTGGCTTTCGTGACTATTATTAATAAAAAGCTCACGTAATTTCCTATAAAACAACACCTCGCAAAAATAAATTTGATGCATTGAACATCGACATGTAGCCGGCCTCACAAATGAAAATATCCAAAATACCAAATACGTGAACCCGGAGTCTTTCAATGAAACCAAAAAACGCGTATTTTGAGTTGGAGTGTATAACGACCCCTCGCAAAAATCAATTTGATGCATTGAACATCGAGATGTAGCTGGTCTCACAAATGAAAATATCCAAAATACCAAATCCGTGAACCCGGAGTTTTTCAATAAAACTAAAAAAAGCGTATTTTGAGTTGGAGTGTATGATTACTCGCAAAAAATAAGTTTACGATAACCTTCCGATAGGTTCTTTGATGACCTTTCAGATGCCGCAACCCGCGATTCGATAGTTATCAAAAAAATATCTAATTTTGCATTTTAATGAATAAAAGCGCACCATTTTTGACACTAGGGATTTCGGCTTTTTTGACGTATTAAGTGCATTGGAGAGATGAAATTATTTTTGGACTTTATAGGTGGTAACAATTTCTTAGTTTAGGTTATACAATTGAATAAAAAAGGTTACAACATAATTACAAATAACCCCTTTTCATAGGTCGCTTTCACGTGAAATCATTATAAAACATTACCTGTATTTTCCAATTCATATTGGTCACAAAATATAGATTGATAATATATCCGTAATTATGAATTTTTTTTTTCCAGGTATATTCGACATCGGAGATTTCAAATTTAAAGCAAAACTACTATACGAGAAATATATAAGAAGCATATATTTCAACGAACTACAAATGAGGGGACTGGTGAATCACGAGTGAGTATTATTTATTTTCAAAGTTGGATGAAAACAATCAGATACATCGCCAGAATTTGGTATTGTCAACATACTCTATGCGATTTACTAAATACTACTATGATACATACGCTATTTGATTTTGATATGTGAAAAATGAATTCCAATATAACTAATTCTGATATACCAAATCGAAAATATGCTCGTGATGAAAATATACTTATTTCGGAGTCACCGACTATTCAACAAAAATATGAAATTAATAACGGCGAATCAGAAAATACTGAGATGCATGTTATACCTGAATCCAATAGTAATATGAATTTATACCCTCGAGTTATAATTTTAGACAACACACCGGTTAAGGACAACAACATTCCAATCGAACACTCTTACTCAAATTCAAATTACCGTAAAACAAATGAAAATCAACTTGGTGATGCCGGAAATGCACAATTTCATTGTCAACAGAGAAAAAGAAAAATTTTCAATGAAAATGATTCCAGAACGAACTCGATTTCCGAAATCGGAGTCAATCGTGACGACAATAATGTTACTTTGAAATGTACGAGATTTAACCACACACAAAGAAATATTATAGACGATTTGGTGAAACTCCCAGGAATCAAAAATGTTACAATACATGATTTCGGACGAGTTATTGAATTGGATGAACCATTATTTTTGTCTGGATCCAGTAATATGGAAGTTTTAGAAATGACAAAATCATCAATTTCACAGACAACTAATACATGCCATAGAACCGAGCTTAACGAAACACTGGTTTTAGGAGGAATAAATAATATTGAAGTTGTAGACGTGGATGAACCACAAATTTTGCATCCCCAAAATCAAGTTTCACGAAAATCCATATACGATCATTCTGATAATAGTGAAATTATTGATTTCACTGTGAACAACGATGGTAAAATCATAGATGCTGGTTATTTAGATGAAAACATAATTACAGAACATTATCTAGGTCCTATGAATGTATATTGCAGTAGTTGCGGAGCAAAATATTTCAAATCCGAACAAATATTAGGAAAAACTACTTTTAACTCATGTTGCAATCATGGACAGATAGATTTGGAACTTTTTGATAATTTTCCCAAAACTTTGAAAGAGCTTTTTCAAAATACACACGATAAATCGAAACATTTCAAAGAAAATATCAGATTCATAAATTCTACACATTCATTTGCATCGTTCAATGCAAACCAGATAAAATTCAATAATACTAGACCAGCTCCTTATTGTTTCAAAATTCAAGGAAATATTTATTATCAAATAAATACAGCACTGCAACCGCATGAGCATAAAACTCCAACATTTGGTCAATTATTTATTTACGATGTAAACGAAGCTACGAGATATAGATCGAGAATGAATAGTGAAATTCATAACAGTCTTATGAAAGTTATCGACAACATCTTAAGACAGAATAATCCATTCGCGCAGTCGTATATGATGATGCATGAAGAATTACAAATACAAGAACAAGAACGACAAAATAGCAATGAACCTATACCGATCCTCAATTTGTGTTTTGCTAACAAAGATAATTTAGACAGTAATAGATACAATATACAAAGATGCAATGAAGTAGCAGCAATTTTCACTACTACCGCAGATGGTGACATACCTTACAATTACATAGTGGTGCGAGATAAAGCAACAAGAAAATTGAAAGAAGTCAATACATTAGATAAACATGTTGATCCTTGGATTTACCCTCTGTTTTTTCCAAATGGGAGATACGGTTGGCATATAGGTATGAAAAAAAAAATGGGAAAAATTTGACACGATACGAGCATTTCAAGTATATGATAGCTATCAGAGATGATTTTAATCCAATTTTATATGGTGGTCGGTTATTCCAACAATGGTTAGTAGATCAAGGTATAAGAATTGAAAAAGATAGACTAGATTGGTGTAATAGGAATCAAATCAAAATAAGAGTAGAGAATTATTCTGAATTACAGAATTTGAAACGTCTCTTAGAAAACCAGAATGGCCCCAAATTAATTGGAAAAATTATCATTCTACCGTCAACTTTCATAGGATCACCGCGTAATATGGAGCAATTATACCAAGATGCGATGCATTTATTCCGAGATAAGGGTTGGCCAGATTTATTTATAACAATGACATGTAATCCGAAATGGAAAGAAATCGATGAAAACCTTTTACCTGGTCAAGAGGCTAGCGATCGACCAGATATCGTTTGCAAAGTTTTTCATGAAAAAATTAAAGCTTTAAAAAATGACATAGTACACGATAAATTTTTTGGTGATGTTGCAGCTTTTATATATTCAATAGAATTTCAAAAAAGGGGCCTGCCACATATGCACATGTTATTATCTTTGAGAGAAAAAATTTGGCGTATTGAAACAATTGATAAATTCATATCTGCTGAAATACCAAATCCAAAATTTCACCGCATTTTACATCATAGAGTGATGAATCATATGATACACGGACCTTGCGGAGAATGGTGTATGAAGAATGGTAGATGTTTTCGTTGCTACCCTCACGAATTTCAAGAAGAAACTATGATGGATGAAAATGAATACCCAACATACCGAAGACGAAATAACGGTCACAGTTATGCTAGAAAAGAGAATTTCTGGGTAGACAATAGATATGTTGTGCCATACTGTCCAAAACTCATGTTAAAATATAACTGCCATATGAATGTTGAAGTTGTTTCAAATTTAAAAGCTGTAAAATACCTGTTTAAATATGTATTGAAAGGTCACGATGCTGCAGCTATACACATTTCTGAAAACACGAATGGAAGTGAACAAATAATTGAAGATCATAATGAAATACTATGGTACTCAGAACAAAGATATATGGGACCATGCGAAGCATACTGGCGAACTCACTATAGATTATATGTTATGAGTCACACTATCGAAAGACTACCTTTACATCTACCAAATGATCAATCTATTGTAATCGAGAATGAATTAGACAATTTAAACTTGGAAGAACTTGAGAAAAAAGGAACTATGTTAACTGAATATTTTGAACTCAACAAGAGAGATCCAGAAGCACGGAGTTTAACTTACCAACAAATTCCAGAATTTTACACTTTTAGTGACGTAACTATAGATGGGATTACAAAAAAAAGGTGGAAACGTAGAATCAGAAATTTCAAATATGGGACTATTGGAAGATTATATAATATTTACCCAAATAACGTTGAATTATTTCACATGAGAATTTTACTGTTATATCAGAAAGGTGCACAATCTTTTGACGATTTAAGAACTGTTAATGGTCACAGATTTGATACATTCAAAGACACATGTAAAGCATTAAGACTTATTGAGGATGATAGTGAATGGAAAAAAGCTATGAAAGACAGTGCAGAGTGGATGATGCCAAAACCATTACGCCGACTTTTTGTGAGAATTGTTGTATTTTGCAATCCATGCGATCCATATGATTTATGGGAGGAATTCAAAGAAAAAATGGCTCAAGACATGATCAGAAGACTAGGCAAAGTTGGTGCAATAGAGAAAGCTAAAAACCTTATTTGTCGATACTTGAAACAAAGTAATTACGATCCTAAAAATATATTTCCAGAATATCAAGATAACAGTGAAACATGTGGATCACCATTACAATCTTTACCAAATCCTAATCATGAAATTTTCAGTTGCTTAGAAAATCTAAATGATGAACAAAGGATAGCAGTTGAAACGATAATATACAAAATCTTAGGAATTCAGAGTTCAACACATAACACCACTAAAAGTTGTTTCTTTATCCATGGTTGCGGAGGGTCGGGTAAAACGTATATGTACAAAAAACTCAATGAATATTTAACATCACTGAACAAAAAAGTATGTTTGATGGCTTTCACTGGGATAGCTTCAACGATATTTCCGGGTGGAAAAACCATTCACAAGATTTTTGGTCTACCAGTTCCTCTTTATTCAGATTCTTCAACAAATATCAAGTCACAATCGAAGGAAGCAGATTTTTTACGCTCAGTTGATCTATTCATTGTAGACGAAGCTCCTATGGCACCAAAATATGCTATCGAAGTAATGGACCGAACACTACAAGAATTCATGGTAAACAATAAAGTTTTTGGAGAAAAAATTGTGGTTCTCGGAGGCGATTTCAAACAAATATTACCAGTTCTACCTAGAAGTACAAAAACTGAACAACTGAGCTTATCAATACGCAACAGTTATTTATGGGAGCACTTTCAAATATTCCATTTAAAGAAAAATATGAGAGCTTTGCCTTCCGAGCAACTATTTTGTGAATTCCTTCTTAAAATTGGAAATGGTTCTCTCAATACATTTCACAACAATCTAGATATCAATCATTTCAGAAAAGAAGATATAATAATAGGGGGGAACATTGTGAAAGACATTTATTCAGAAATCATCCAATCAAAAGATTTCGCGAAATTGAAAAACGTTGCCATTCTAGCTGCATTAAATGAAGATGTAGAAAAGATTAATAATGAAGTTGTAGAACTTTTAGATGATGCACATGAACGATTATATCTTAGCATTGACAGTACTCAACGTTTAGAAAATGGCTCAGTAAATAACATAATTTCACCCGACTATCTAAATTCACTGAACCCATCGTCGTTACCACCGCATAAGTTAAAACTCCGAGAAAATTCTATAATAATATTGATCAGAAATCTATGCATAGATGAAGGTTTATGCAATGGGACGAGATTGATGGTAAAAGAATCAAAAGAAAACACGGTTTTATGTGAAATTATAACAGGAGATCACAGTGGAGAAATTGTTTTCTTATGTCGCATGGGAATCATATCAGATAGAGATTACCCATTCAAATTTAAGAGGTTACAATTTCCTTTCAAATTAGCTTTTGCCATGACAATCAACAAATCGCAAGGCCAAACATTCGACAAAATCGGGATCTTTTTAGAACGAGATGTTTTTGCTCACGGTCAATTATACGTAGCACTTTCGCGAGTAAAATCGTGGGACGGCTTCAAAATTTACATTCCATACAAACGACCGCACATTAAAGACTATGTTTACCAAGAAATACTACTAGATTTGTAACATCATATTTTTGATTGTCTGTACGCAAACAGGCATTTCACACTGTTTTTCACTTTTCATTGGCTCATAAAAGATCAAAAACCATCGTATGACACTGAAACGCACGACCTTGTATCATAATAAACTATTATGCAAAAGAGACGAAGGTATGAATTAGTCCGGGAGCTGGATAGGCTCCCGTATGCACTGAGAGCGCCGATCATGAACCAAAGGTTTTCTAACGTGACTTTTCTCGTAGAATCCGAATTCTTTGGTATTTTTACGATAGGAGGTGGAGATCACCTTTAAAAACGCAATTTTTAACCTCAAAACTGTTTTTTGCGCGGGTAAGGGGACCAATCTTCCAGACTACTTGGATGACATCCGGAACATAGAAGTGTAATTGGAAACACGCCATAACATCATATTCAAATATTTTGCACCCGATATACAGGGTGTCGAAGCCCCTTCGGGGTTGTTTGGTGCGATCGATGGTCCGGAAACGGATGAATCGCTAAATAATTTAGCTATTGGGTATTTATATAATCAGGTCATTGATGCAAGTTATTCTTCCCACTTCTGGGCCCTACGGACCCAATATACAGGGTGTCGAAGAGTTGCAATGCCCATCTCGATCGCATTTGAATTACCCCAACTCACGTAATAGAGTATTGGACAGTAAAATTGATAGATCTCAATTCAATTTGATCCTCTGACTAGACATTCAAAGATCCTTCCCCGATTTGGAGCATGGAAATTCCGTAGAAGTCACTATTTTCCATATCAAAATGTATAGATTTACAATGCGATCCCGTCGAAAAATTGAAATGTACAATCTGAATGTGGTATACCATCTCTATAGAGATTGCATACCACATTTTCTGTAGTTAATTAATCATCAGGTATCCAGAGTAATGCATTGCGTCTGTACTCTGGTAACTCTGAAAACTGTATAGTTTATGAACATTAATGATGTGCCTTCAAACCTGGAGCTCCTCATATCATCTAATCGTGACCGTTGGGTCGTTAGAACTCACACCGTCTCAAAACATATGAACACATGTGTGAGAACAAATTCGACCCCTGATAGCCGACGATTTTATGGGTAACACGCTATGTCCAAGGTAAATTGCAGGGTTATTGATTCTGAGTCATTCTGAAGAATGAAAGAATGCTTCGATCTACAATATGTTACAGAAGGTGTGTACATAATGTAACCGGGGGGTAGCAAAAAAATCGTAAACTTTATTGGTCCATTCCAAATTTTTTGTAAACCCTCGTGGTTTTTGTAAGGCTCACGCAAAGTATGGCATTTTAGTGTAACGCTAGTCGTGTAATGATTAATCATCTTCTGCTGTTTAGTTTCGCGTACGCGAGGCTGGACCTCGCGCGCGCGAGAATCTCTATTCGGCAGCGTTCGGCAGCGTGCTGATTCGCGTACGCGAATACAGGGATCCCTCGCGTACGCGGATACAGGGATCCCTCGCGTACGCGAGTCATCATTACGTTTGCGTACGCGAGTCTCGGATAGCTCGCGTACGCGAGGGATCCCTGTATTCGCGTACGCGAATCAGCACGCTGCCCAACGCTGCCGAATAGAGATTCTCGCGCGCACGAGGTCCAGCCTCGCGTACGCGAAACTAAACAGCAGAAGATGATCAATCATTACACGACTAGCGTTACACTAAAATGCCATACTTTGCGTGAGCCTTACAAAAACCACGAGGGCTTACAAAAAATTTGGAATGGACCAATAAAGTTTACAATTATTTTGCTACCCCCCGGTTACATTATGTACACACCTTCTGTAACATATTGTATAGGCCCGTTCTACATAGGATGCGCTCACCACGTGAGCGTACGCGCATACGCTTGCACTTGAAGCATTTGATGCAGAGAATTTCATGAGGCAGCCTTAGCAGTCGTATTTTACTTGGAATTTTGACGAGTGAAGAAAAATTGATGATTGGTGGGCCCCGAGTGACATTATCAAGCCAAAAGATCAAATTCGTTCATCTTTTTCCTCAAACAAATACGGAAAAATATCAACGGTGGCCACGCGAGCCTTTTCGGGAGGGAATCCAGATTAAGCAACGTTTTCGCGATTCAGTGTTCGGATTGGTGACCACCCGTCGTAGCTTGCGAAGACTGAAACCTTGTTCGGGATCAGAAACTTGGCAAGAGCAAGATCAGCGGTTACCAATCCGGATACGTTGCTCAACCTACTGTATTTCCTCCCGAAGAGGCTCGCGTGGCACCACTGATGTTTTTCTGTATTTGTTTATGGTGAACCATGAAGAAACTTGATTTTTTGGCTCGATAATGTCACTTAGGGCTCACCAATCATCAACCAACTCTCCACTTGTGAAAATTTTTAGTAAAAAGGACGGCTAAAGCTGCTTCATGAAATTCCCTGCATTAAATGCTTTAAGCGCAAGCGTATGCTCGTACGCTCACACGATGAGCGCATCCTATGTAGAACGGGCCATAGATCTTGGTTTGGAAGTTTCGTCTTTGTTTCGAAATTTGAGAGTCTTGAATGGATTATTTTTCAAAGGTCATTATGGATAATTTTCATACAAGCACTAAACGTTATTCCGAATTCTGGATAGTAATAAATCAGAGACCGCGCATCGCATAATCATTTTGTAAATGTACAGAGATGGCATACCACACGCAGATGGTACATTCCAGTTTTTCGACGTGATCGCATTGTAAATCTATACAATTTGGTATGGAAAATAGTGACTTCTACGGAATTTCCATGCTCCCAATCGAAGAAGGATCTCTGAATGTCTAGTCAGAGGATCAAATTGAATTGAGATTTATCAATTTCACTGCCCAATACTCTATTACGTGAGTTGGAATAATTCAAATACGATGGAGATGGGTATTACAACTCTTCGACACCCTGTATATTGGGTCCGTAGGGCCCAGAAGTGGGAAAAGTAACTTGCTAATGACCTGATTATATAAATACCCAATAGCTAAATTATTTAGCGATTCATCCGTGTCCGGACCATCGATTGCACCAAACAACCCCGAAGGGGTTTCGACACCCTGTATATCGGATGCTAAATATTTGAATATGATGTTATGGCGTGTTTTCAATCACACCTCTATGTTCCGGATGTCATCCAAGTAGTTTGGAAGACTGGTGCCCTTGCCCGAGCAAAAAAACAGTCTTTAGGTTAAAAATTGCGTTTTTAAAGGTGATCTCCACCTCCTATCGTAAAAATACCGACGGATTCGGATTCTACGAGAAAAATCACGCCAGAAAACGTTTGGTTCATGATCGGCGCTCTCAGTGCATACGGGAGCCTATCCAGCTCCCGGACTAAATTTGAGGATTTGGAGATATATCAGAAATTACGACACTTTATCAAATAATCAGTGAAATGTAAATATCGGAATAATGAAAAGTCTGATTATCATATTTTTTTTTTTTACACAATTCAGGTTATAGGCACAATCTAGATGATATATGACTGTTGCATAAATATGGAGTATTGGCTATATCATATGCCACTTATGAGAATGAAAAGGTAAGTTCCTATTTATATTTTAAAAACATTTCCAATTTAATAATTTTATAATTTCCAGGGACAAGTTTATAAAGCATTACGAAATTATAGCAATTTGAACAACCACAATTTACCAACAATTATTGAAGCAACAAGAATAAGAAGAACTAATTTTTTACGAATATTTCCGACGAAGATATATCATTGACAAACATGGGTCAAAATCAAATTGGACATACAAAATCATAGAGACTACAATATGAAAACCATTCAATTTTGACTAAACTAAATGTGAATTATAGAGATCTATAGATATGGAAATATTTATAACGAACTCCAAATCTTTATACATTTTATGTGCAATAAAAAAACATATCAAAATATATTGATTGGTCGGAATTATTTAAATGTGACATATAGTATGCATTCTAATTGGTTAAATTTATAATTAATGACATCAATGGAGATTCGCATAGATTTATAATGAAATTAATTATCGAAAGATTAAAATATCACTAACTAGGGAACCGCGCGCGTAGCGCGCATTGCTCGTTCTAGTCCGCTCTTATGACTCTAGGATGGCAATTTCGCTCGAATCGTATCGCTGATCTCGTTTGTGTATCGAACTAATCGCTGGCCTGCCCATGGGGATGTCTCGATTCTTGCTGAATCGATTCGTTGTTCTTGCTCTGTGCGCGCCTTCTGCTGGACACACCGATACACCGGGTGTTTGGTGTATTGGTGTATCCGTAGAAGGGGAAGGCTGGGTGATCGAGATAGACAGAGATAGAGATCGACTGAGACGGCATCATTGGGCATCATGCATCATCTGCAGACGGCATGGTCGTTAGCGTGGTATAGCAGAAAGCAGAATAGACTATTAACCTATAACTCAGATTTTACATGTCGTATACTCGCGATGGTGCTCAAGTTTTTTGGGGCTATTGATGATATGTGTGATTTCTTGAGTCTTATTAGATTTGTGAATGATATTAGAGCAAGTGGTGTATGGTTATGTAATGATTTCTGTGTTTCGACATAGTTTCCAGATTTACCAATGTTTGCTGCTATCACTCCCCTCATCCATCTCAAATATCTGGAGTATGATTCCTAACTATTGTATGGTGCATTCGTGGACAGTGTATTAGCAGTGAGCGAAGAGATGAATTTTGAGTTTTATGAGAAGCCAGCGGTGAGAACTAAGATTGTCTTGCCCTTACGATTGAGTTTCTTGGTCATGAAGAGATTGTTGGATGTCGTGCCATGGAACACTGTTTTCATCTATTTTCCATTGCTCAAGTCATGATTTTGAATTTGATTCATAGCTACGCATAGACTGAAATTCTATTGGTGTAAACTTGGTATGCGTCTTACTAATTCCATGACTTAATTGGCAGGAATAGTGAGGGTAAAGAAATGAATGAGAAAATGTTTCGTCTTGCCCCATTTCAAACAGACTTGGACAGTGGGCTTCTGTATTTCTTCCCAATGAGCAAGAGTTGATTGGTGAAATACACTATTACTATTAAATGGTTAACTTGGCCATATGTGGTGCCATTGCTTGATAAGGTTGGACTTGAGTGCTTTGGACCACTTATATCATCACGCCAAAAGTGAAAAAATTCTTCCTAAGCAGCTTTCGTGACTCCAACAATTAGTATTTAATGTTGTAGAATGGTGACGGTGCATTCATTTCAAAACTCTTTCAATATAATTGGTGCACCGAATATAATGTCATAACTTCCATGAGGTAAATATTCACTTATTTCTCTAGATTTATGTTTCTATCAGTCTAGGAAATTATTTTGAAGATTGAAGTGATGCTGAATGTTGAATGACTGCGAATTCCAAGTTTGTTTACTCACATCAAGGGCACTGAATCTCCCATCATCTTAGTGCTTACAAATTTTTCATGACTGAAACGGCATGCCATGTAAACGTATGTGTGACAAAGTATGGAATTTTGCCAAGTCAGGAAGTGATTGAAACAGTACCATAAAAACAGAGAGTGCTTATACAACCCAGGATAATTCCAGGTATAAATTTTCTGTAATCTCCCTGTATGATGGATATGAAATATTAATTCACATTAACCAAGATCAAGATTCACAGATCATGTGATCATCTGCTCTTCATGCTGAGAAAATACGATTCCATTTATATCCAATCACATTTTGGATCGATAATTTCAGTGCAAATGTGATGAGCAAGTAAAGGAATGGCTCGTATTAGTTAAAAAATGCTGATGTGTGATGATAGTGCAGGGTTATCTTGTGATGATTTATAGATGTCGAGATGACTGACAGTAATGAAAATATCTTGACGCGTAGTTGTATTACAATGATTTGTAATCTGAGTTTTAGTAGATATGGTGAGATATTGAATATTAGAATCACTTTGTAGACTTGGTAGTTAATAGTCATTCAATGATCCAACATGCGGCATCAAGTTAGAGTTGAGAAAAATCAATTACTTATTTCAGTCCCTCTGAAGTTTCCAAGCTCATTCAGAGTGACTTTATCCATCAAAGCACTGATGACTGTCTAATATTTTGGACTTTTATTATATCAATTTCCTATTCTACATGAGTCCTTGGTAAATGGTCAAACACAATTTCTGAGATCATGGAATGCCGCTTACATGGTCTGAAATCCTCCCAGTGAGAGATTCAATGATTTTCACCAAACTCACAGATTTATATGGAATTCTTTTTGGAATGAAGGATTTCTGTAATGAGTACTCTCATCTGAGGTTGAGAGATTAATAACTTGGGTCTTAAAATTCTAGAAGTTACTGTTTTGCGTGTGATAAAGCCTGAATAATTTGATGAGCTGAATAATTTTGAATATTTTCCTCAACATTTGAAGACTCACGTATTTTTTGATTCCTTAGTTGTAAATTCTTGAATTCGGTCCTGTCACTATGATAAATTTGGATTAATGTGCTCTTTTGGATGTGTTTCTTCACATCATAATCTTTCATCAAAAATCCATTGGGTAAATTAAGATGGGTTGGTGGATGGAAATAATAAGAAATTGCGATTCAAATGTCGCAATATCTGATCCGTTTCTACCGTCCGATGTACTACAGATAGAGTGAAGATTTGATAAGACATGAGGACAATTAAACTATAAAAGGATATCTAAGATCTTCTGAAGGCAAGGATGGGGGATCAATTTTCACATGACTGATGTTAGACCTGTTTTTATGTATGGAATTTTCATTATTCAAGTTGATGTCAGAACGAACAAGATTTAGATGAAATATTGATCTGCTCGAGTGAATGATGAATAGACTTGGGCTATGTCCACACCGATCTGAGGACCACCTGATTCTTTCATTATGCAGCATAAATAGAGAAAATGGTGCATGTACAATACAACTGACGATAATTTATTGGTGCTTTGTTTCACCAGGTATATCGATGATTCTTGAATTTCAACTTCAAATCCTTACAATGATTCAAATAAGGAATGGGATGATATAAAGCTACGTCAATGATAGTTAGAATGAAAATCGGGATACATCTCCAATTTAGAGATAGGGAAGTTGGTACATTTTTATCTCTTATGTTGAAAACTAACGAGATTTGATTTGGAGAAATTGTATCGAATCCTATAATTAATTTCGAATCACAAAATATGCATTCTCGACAGATCTTGGATTTAAATGTCGGGGGAGTGATCGATTCTTTGATTCATTGAAAAAAAAGTCCACGAGAGTATTTATCCATTAAAGCTATAACTTCTATGTGATTGTATTGGCCACTCTCATATCAAATTTCTACTTGACCAGAAAATCATAACTTTGTACTGGAATAGGCAAATGTTTGAGTTGCGATATTTACATGCTGTGGAATTTCTGAAGTTAAAGTCATCAACTACACAGAATCCTAGGGAACATTCCAAATAACAACCCTAATCTCTTAAATCTTAAATTCATGGTTCCATTCATCTTGGGGAAAACGGATCAGTGATATCTTCTTCTCACACGATGGAATTAATTCCGAGATGAAACACACATCTCATGCCAAATTTGGTAAGGGCGATGAATTTGACCAATTAGAGAGATTCAGAGTCATCTTTGGGGGAATATATTCATTAAAGCCCTAATTTCTATTGAATATTTGCAATCATCCATCAATTATTTGCTCTACCGGAGCATTGTGTGTTGGTGAGCGATCAATCAAAATGTCTGGACTCCACAAATCCACCAATATCAAGGGAAAATATTCATTCCCAGAACTCAGGAAGGCTCATACACCAGTCAATATCCGGACTCTTGAACCAACAGTTCTGTCGGGGAGGTATAATTTTTAAAATACAGAAACGGAGATCATTCCGCGAATAGCCAGATACTTGAACAGAAAATTTTGTCTAATGAAGAATAATCAGAAAAATTCAATCCAGGAAATCAGTGATTGAACTCAGACTATCGAAGGTTGAGCATTATACATAATTTAGTTTGATTCTGATATTTTTTTTATTTTTCTATAGAATCTGGTAGCTTTGCTGCAGTGGCTTGGAGATTCACAAAATGTTCCAGGTAATGATCCCGATCGGCAAATATGGTTTGGAGTTGATTGTTGAGATCATAGACCTTGAATAGCGGACTTTCCTCCGAAGTTAGATATTCGGAGTTTCTTTTGAACTACATAGATGTGAATGTTTATTTAGCCCTGCCGCGATGAGTCTTTACATAACGGGCTCTTTTGGACATGATCCCTTGGATCACGATCAATCTTTATAAGGACCTGGTTTTTCCAGATTATCATCGGGTGAGACAGTGGAACAAAATCCCGAAAAGATAACTATGGTTTTAATATCAGAACATAGAGTCATATAGAAAAATGGACGCATTACTAGCTTTTATACATGAAGAAATACGAAGACTCTACGAATTAAAATTTTTCCTACATTTCAGCAATTTACAAGTATTCAAGTTTTGTTCTTCAAATCATTTTAAATAATTACGTGGAAAAGGTTGGCACAATTTAGTCATCACCTTTATTTCAGACCTCAACGCCGATGGAAAATATCACGCATTGACATTGAATTCTTCTATTCATTCACTTTCATGTCACAATAATTTTCTGATATAGAAATATCAAATACTATTTCGAGTTAAAAATTGAATGTATGGAGAAGTCGAGTTATTGTTGACGGAATAATCATAATTTCCAAATTTATAAAAGCATGCGCAATGCGTAGACTTTTGTTTTTGACGGGCTTATAAAAGCTTGATCTTTCTGGAATTGGTGAGAGTATTAATTTACTTCAATTCTATAACTACTTTTTATCTACATGATCCAGCCACTATATCGAGATAGAAATTATCGTTGCACTGTCCTGTGACTTCTATACGCAAAGGACTCAACGGTAGTGAAGAATAATCCAAGCACAACGATATAGCAATGTGTAAACAAGTGGAACATCATCTTCAATCGCTATGAAGAACTGCAAATTCATACGCACCTTGAAAATTGTGACTAGCTCAAATCTAAATCTGTGCGATATTAGTGTATACAATCTCACTCAGAGTGATGTTATCCTGGACATGATGTAGATTGAAAATTGTACTGTAGCTCGTATTCTTGAACTCTTGGATTCAGATGTAACATTTGCGAGAAGATAAATCTCTGTTTTGGGAAATTCTGTTGAAGGCCCAGTCTGAGATTGAATCAAATTTCGAAAGCTTTTTAACGTAATATGTCGGATATCGCACAGAGAGTCCTAGACTTTGGATAAGAATCCCCAACTTGAAGACCGCGCGCGTGAGCTTGCGATTCCGAGGTCATTTTGGATTTCGGGTAGCTTCCACCCGTGTCGTAATCCACAGCTTGCAAGACTCAATCTAGCAACTCCAAATGATGACCGGTTGCCAAATTTTTTTATCGTATCGAAATTTTAAGGATAAAATCAAATTTTCAAGTCGTTCGAGAGATTTACAGTTAATGAGAGCACCCTAATACTTATCTAAACGCATTTTTATGATCGATCCATTGGCCCTTATTTGATTTGATCACACACAACACTACATATTTGCTATTATTGAGAACAAGAATACCAATCCTAATCATGCTCTAAAAACCATTTTAGAGTATCGATTTTTCCATTCCGTTGATTCTAAACGTTCCTCAATTCAACATCGTCATCTTAGGTAGTATTAAAAATTGGGATTCTGTAATATTTCGACCGGGGGATAGCTTATTCGAAAATGCATGAGATTGGTCGATTCCACCGACTCATACTTTCGATTTGAAAATTTTTACCAGAGCAGAGTTTATCCTAAAATCCAGGACTTTCCCTTAATTGAATTCCCGAATATCCGGGTATTCAAACTGAAGATTATATCCGGATGTCAGAACCCACATTTTTGTCGGGGAAATGGTTATATTCAAAATTCAGGAAGGCAAACAAATCCATGATTTTCCACCTGCCAGGATTTTTCTATGGAAAATTCTGCAAGGGACAATAACCATTCCCAGAACTCAGGAAGGCGCTAATACATAAGTCAATATACGGATTCTCGGACCAACAATTTTGTTGAGGAGTTATAATTTTCGAAATACAGAAGTGAGGTGATCCCGCAAATAGCCAGATACTTGAACCGGAAATTTTGTCTCGTGAGGTATCATTAGAAAAATTCAATCCAGAAAATTAGTGATTGGACATAACCTATCTAAGTCTGAGCTTCAAACATAGTTTAGTTTGGTTTTGATAATCTTTTCATCGTTTGATGGAAACTGGTAGCTTTGCTGCAGGGGATTAGAGATTCAAAAAATGTTCCAGGTAATGATCTCGATCAGCAAATTCGGTTTGAAGTTGATTCTTGAGATCATAGACCTAGGATAGCGGACTTACTTCCGAATATAGATTTTTGTAGTTTCTTTGAATTACACAGATGTGGATTTTAATTTAGCCCTGTTGCAATGAGTTTTTACAATGAACTCTTTTGGACATGATCCCTTGGATCACGATCAATCTTTATAAAGACCTGGTTTTTCAAGATTAGAATCGGGTGAGTCAGTGAACCAAAATCCCCATAAGGAAATTCTGGTTCAGATATCACAACATGGTCTCATTTCTGTCATCTGGTTTGAGATTTAAAAAAGCAATCAACAGTGCGATATCTTTTCGCGGATATAAATAAGATCGTGATTTTGATCGGATAGGTGTTGAGCTATGTTGATCAGCCGAAACTGGATCATCGCTGCGCTGATACTAAATCGGAAACCGTTATAGCATGATTGATGAGGAATATTGATATGCTCAGGGATTATCTTGTATGATGTCAAGAGATACGTAAGACTCATATAATATATGGACCAATCTAAGGACCATCACTTTTCCTCATTTTGCAGCATACATAGTAAAGTGGGTGACAACCCTACTTTAGAGAATATACTTATTACTTAATGAGTTACAATTCAATCGCTGTACCTGTAATTCTTGAATTTCAATCTTAGATTTTCTATATGTGACGAACAAGAAATAGGGAAATGATTGCATTCAAAGGGATTATATACCAGATTATATATTATTGGTATATAATCTCTTTGATTGCATTACGAGCTCTTATAGATAGAAGGAATACGAAGACTCTACAATTTTAAATTGTACAAAATTTCAGCAATTTCCAAGTGTTAAAGTATCGTTCTGCAAAACATTTTAAAGAATCGCGTGGGAAAGGTTGATACAATTTAGTCGTCACCTTAATTTCGGACCTTAATGCCGATAAGAATATCACATATTGACATTAAATTCTCTTATTCGTTCGATTTCCTGACGCGATAACTTCTTGATTGCGATATATCGAATACTATTTCGAGTTGAAAATTGAATTAATGGAAAAGTCGTGTGATTCTTGAGGGAATAAACACAATTTCAAAATTCATAAAAGTATACGCAATGGGTAGACTCTCGTTTTTCATGGACTCATAAAAGTTTTTATTTCTCGCATTTGTAAGAGTATGAGTCTACACGTGACTAGCCATGATGTGGAAATATAAATTGTCGTTGCAGTGTCCTGTGAATTTTATACGTAGAATTCTTGCCGGTAGTAAAGAATTGCCCAAGAACAAAGATATAGAATTGTGTAAACAAGTGGGTCATTGTCTTCGATTGCTATTTGACTAACTTGAATCTATATCAATCATTTTTGGTAAATTTTAGGAGATTGAACTAAAAATTGAAGCCTAACTATGAAGATTATCTTTTTTTGGCCATATGAGATATCTTGGACCAGCAACACAAATCGCCAACTTGAAATTCGCGCGCGTAGCGCGCATCACTTGTTCTAGTCCCTATCCTATTCCGCATTTAATCGAAAGTCGTTGGTCGAAGATCAGCTGATCGTCGTCGGTGTGAAATCTCGCGAGTTCGCAAGAGTGTGTAACGTGTGTGAAATCGCATTGGTGTGAGTGTCCCCGCGCTGATTGGTGCCAATCCAGGGGTTAAGTCTGATATTACTGTATGTAGCCCTGTTGACCATGCTTGGCTAAACTATACATCGGCCACGCGGGCGCCAGCAAAAGACACAATTTAGACGTCTCCACGATCCATCTCATATGGCTCTCTCAATCAAAGGGGAGGGGATTCCCGGAGAGTGCGCGCGCGGGGGAATCCTGCTGTTTCTGTTCGAGCGATGTGGCGCGAAAACTCAAATGGAACAAAACATGATCCGGGGCACGTACGAGTGGGCAAAATCCCATCGCGCGCGCGGTTGTCTTCGGTCTATATTCGATGGAAATGAATCACCGAATCGAAGTCTGTTCGTCCTCAAAAGTCGTTTATCGTAGAATCAGGAACGGAATCGCAGGCAACAATAACGAAATCGCGGGTAACAATAACAAATCGAAAATAGCAAATACAATCCATCCATGGCTCTTTCAATCAAAGGGGAGGGGATTCCCGGAGAGATCGCGCGCGGGGGAATCCTGCTGTTCCTGTTCGAGCGATGTGGCGCGAAAACTCGTTCATCGTAGATTCAGGAAAGGAATCGCAGGCAACAATAGCGATATCGCGGGTAACAATTGTTATTAACAAATCAAAAATAACAAATCCGCGCGCTTGCGCGCGTCTTAAGTTCCTAGTCTTATATTATTAATGGATAACTTCGAGATTCGAGATTTAAGGCGTTCCGATCGAGATTTTGCGCGCCACTTACGAGTCGTCTCAATGTGTGTTGCTGTGGATTAATGACATTGTACTATTTGAATGTATTCATAGGTGGATCAATATAGTTGAAAGTATCCAATTATGCGATCTACGTAGCCGAACTATTATATCTGTTGATTATTTCCAATTTATCGAAAGAAAAGTAACGATGAGTTTCAAGCATCTGAACTCATGCACTGTAGCGTTCTGTCCAGTTCTGTCTGCTTCGTTGTCAACATCGAGCAGGTGATCGTCGCGCCTGCGCATCATATCGGGTTTTATTACACCTGCATGATTTAATCGGATCGCGCGCCATATAAATCAGTGATAGGAAAGTAGATTGCTGCTTGACCGACAACAGGAATATTGGATATCCCGTGTAGTAATGAGGTTAATGGTAATCATTTGGAGATTTATTTTCTGATGTTTCATCTTCCTTCAACGATCAAGAAGATTCCAGAAACGCTTATCTAAATTCTCAAAATGATCCATACAAACTTAATAAATGCATACATACTGTTTTTTGATGGGGTAGATTAACTAGAATTTTTTTCGTGAATGATGAATGTTTCATCATGATTCTTGAATTGCATGTATAAAATTTTGTGATCGAGGTAGACCAACTAAAATTTTCTTTGTGAATGTTGAATATCCTGACATCATTTTTAAAAAAGTTTATAATTTGTGAATATAACTCTTCAAGTTTTAATGCGTAAAACAACTCTTCAGTTGGTGGATGGCATTCAATTGGACCGAATGGATTGAGGAATTTCTTTATTTGTGAATAATGTATTTTTTCAAATTGTAGGAGGTTCAATAACCTTCTCATTTCTGGATGTTGATCAATTGAATTTCAAATAATCGATCGAAAATTTTTCATTTGTGGACTAAAAATATTTTTACAGAAGCACTCAAGAAATTCTCGCTTTACAAAGGCTGATTGGCTGATCTTTGTGCATATCCTTGAAAAATGTTTCCTCCTTCTCTTTTATAGCCGACTTAGAGGAGAAGAAAGAGGAGGAGACAAATATGTCACCTTCAAAAATCTCAATCGAACTGGAAAGCCACATATTTCACGTGAAAATTGAAATTTTCATGCACAAGCGTTACATAAATTTAGATCATTGGTTTTGGATTTGAGCTCAATTCTCCAGTTCTCCTCAAAATGATCTTCATTCCTTGATAGTCACCCTTAATAATATTTTATAAAAATTGGACAGTTTTTTGACCCCACACCATACGGGTGGCTGAACCATGCGCGCGCAGCGCGCGCACTTCGTAGATCGAATAGTTTTTTGAGATTATTCGAAAAATCCCCCATACAGTCGTGAATTTTTGAATTAGCAATTCATAAATTTCGATCTCGAGGCATGTTAGATAGATAAACATATGGATAGATGACATTTCCATTCGACATTTTATACTATATCATATTTGCTCCTTTCTGGTACCATATATACCTGCATAATTTTTTTTTTACAAACACAATAGCTTTTTCCGTATGTTCCAGAATTTTCAGTCATCGTAACCATCCGCGCGCAACGCGCGCGTTTTAGAGTTCTAGTGATATATAACGCCTGTAGACAGGCTGATAGAAGTTTTCGGACGGACAAAATTTGGCTGCGCGTTTAATTATCATAATTGTGTGTAGTTATGAAAAGAAAAAAAACGCTAACCAGTAAGTTGCAACACGAAATTTCTAGCCGATGAGACGATCCATTTGTTAAGTTCAGCAAACTCGGATGGAAATGGTATGCTTTCATATTTGGGACAATAGCTCAGAAATTCTTGAGACATATCACTGTCTCCGAAAAGTCGAGAACTATATTCAAATACAATTTGGTAGTAAGTGCACATATTTTCATCAGGCAGTAGAAGAATTAGCCTTCTTGCAGTACCGTATGATTGTTTTGGCTCGAGGCTAAGATCAACGAGTCACGACTCCTAGTATGGACACAACCACATATACTCTCAAGTTTTGCGAAGGAAATATGACGTCAACTTTCTAGTTGCAGATAGGTGATTTTCACAACTCCTTAACATTCCGCCTACAGAAAAATCAAAGTTTGGATCTCAAGGCACACACCCTAGCGATGATCAGATGGTTGTTTATGGTTAGAATAGTAAGGAGAATGTTGAAAGCATCATTTTTTAATGGGGTCTCTTAGAGAATAGGAGAGACATTCTCGTACACTACGGTGGAAAATCGATTGTGCTAAATTTTGAAACAAATAATGGAGGGCAGCAATCGCAAGGCTTTGATCAATATTCTATGAAAATGTTGACGCAATCACCATCAAAATACGCTCCCATAGGTCACAAACCGATATTTCTAATCCATCCGACAAGCCTGCCAAGTTCACGAAGAGTTGGCTCGCTCACCTAATCAAAGTGAGATTATGGGTGTTCTGAAAACCTTTGTTGACGTCGAAAGCTTAAGGAAATGATCATTTCAAAACCAAATTCAATTGAAGAATGCTTTTGAAGTGCATAGGTGAAATTTCAGCAAGCAGGGAAGGAATTATCTCTCCAAATTTTGCTTCATTAGATAGAATGAAAATGATTTCGTAAGCTCAGAGAGCCGAGATCGGTTGGACACGTTTTCTCGTATCATTTAATATGATTTTCTCCATAGTTCTCAAGAGTAAAAATGGAGCCATCGTTCAACTTTCAGATGAACTTGAGGTATTTGTGCTTTTCGTAACCGATTCTCGCGAGGTGGTTCATCTCGTCGGTGATTATTAACTCCAATCCCAGACTAAGCACACTCATCTGTCTCACGGCATTTTGTGCGCGAGATCAAAGCCTGAACCAAAACACTTTCAAGATTGAAAACAAGTATGGGTCTTCTGCGTCTTACACCACTTGTGCGCGGAGAAAAAAATTTGACGAATCTGGCCCACGACTTTGTAGTAACTCGCTTTTTCACCCATCGATATGCATCACACGTGTCGAAGGACAAACATATGACGGTATACATCTAGATTAATGTATTTACATAATTCAGAATCATTTTCGAGATGGGGTCATCTGGGATTGAGGCTGGAAAAGCGAACATCGCGCGCGGGCAACACCACGGAGACGATGAAGATCGACTTTTATGAATTTTTTTTACTTGAAATAGTCATGGCTCGGAAAAAATACCATTCTAGGCTGTACCTATTACGAACTATGTTCAAGGATTTTTGTTTTTGGCCTATTACTCCAAGGAATCCACTGAAGATAAGGTAACGGGAATGTTAACGAGTCGTGAGAAGTACCCAGATTTGCGAGGGACGTTATATTGCTTCTATCCACCAACTCTCCCACTGCATCGGAGACCAGTAACTTCTATTCCAAGCTAGGTCCCCTCATGCAGTTCGTTTCACTTTTTTGTCCGCGAGATTCGGTCAAAGGTGTCCATGTCTTGCTTTTAGTGGGGGAAATATAAGTGTATCGGGTGTACTGCATCCACTAGAACGACAAAAATACCATTAAAATTTACCATTGATTTTGCACTAGTCTTCGCTTAGAAATCTTCGACCGGTAGCGATACAATACCGCTCATCAATTCTGGGACGGTGAATGCAATATCACCCGTCCTTCATCAAAGTAGCGATATTTCGGACTCTATGCATCGTAGAACATTTCTAAGAAAAGCATTTCAGAGAACAAAAAAATGCTAACTCCTCAGTGGTTTGAATGATTTTATCGATCATCTCAAAGGTAGTAAATACTAGTCAAAAGTTAGAAATTTTTGAAATTTTTTACTTTCATTGATACACCTACAGTTTTGTTGAAAATAAAGGTACATTCTGCGAACGGCATTTTGTAGAGCAGAACAAATGCTATGTGTAGATCTTCCGAATATTTTGTACGTGCCACGAGTGAGAACGTATGAGCTAGCGAAATACTGAAAACGGTGGGTTTTCACCAAGAACGGGACGTAGAACAGTAAAAAAAACTACCACTCTAGATATTTCACTAGCTCAAACATTCTCACACGTGGAACGTGAAAGATAATCGAAAGATTAAACACATGAAATTTTATTCGCTCTACAAGGCAAGAAAACTGCAGCTGTATCATTAAAGTAATAATTTTCTAAAATTTCTAACTTTTGACCAGTATCAAGTACCTTCGAGATAATGGATGGACATCATTCAAACTATCGAATTGTTAGCATTTTTTCTACTCTTTGAGATGCTTTGATTACAATCATCTTACGACGCACAGAATCGGACATATCGCTATTTGAAAGGAGGGTGATATTAGATAAAATCGAGTATAACCCTTATTCAACATTATTTACACCTGTAGCGTACGCGAATATTCATGGTTGGTGAGCAGATGCGCACTTTAACAGTAGTGGTTCCACTCACTGATTTGCATAGGCGAGAATCAATATTTCTGGTAGCGTGCGCAAATATCTTTGATATGACAGCCACACGTGGACTGGCGTATCCGAATCGGCATCATATGATACGGCTGAATATTCAGGTGGCATACGCAAATCGGCATAATTTGGCTTGTACACCAATATCCATGGTGTGGTAGTCTCACGCGGATTCGCGTTCGCAAACACGCGAATCCACGTGAGACTGCCACAAATCCAAATCACTTCCGTAGCGTACGCGAAGGCTCATGATCTGATTGTCGCACACAACTTCGGGAAAAGGTCTATCCGCTAATGGCCGTACGAGATTCGGTCATTCATTTGGGAACGTAAGCAGATATCCATCATATGGGTGTCAGGCATGACTTTGAGTTGGCGAAACTGCATCTCTTGCAGCGTACGCGAATATCCATGCTTAGTTAATCACGCGCGAATCCAGGAAAGTTACTAAAATTTGTAGATTTGCGAACGCGAATATCATCCACTTGGTTAGAGTACGCGAATGCTCATGGTCTAGTGATCACACCAAATACCTGGAGGATTTGCCACATTCGCTCATCCAAATAAGCAAATTCATTATCCAGTCCCTAGAAGCTTGCGCGGATACTATTGGTTGACTAGCCACTCGCGTTATCCAGTTGTAGTGCTCCCGTGCGTGCATTCGTGTACGTTATTCTGTATCGTCAACAGAGTAGCGTACGCGAATATCTATGGTTGTTCACGTAGAAAGTTCAGAAGAACTCCATTATGTGGATTCGTGTACGCGAATACAATCCTCTTGGGTAGCGTACGCGGATGATCATGGTTGGATAGTCACCCATTCGAGGAGAAGTGGACCCTGATTTTCAAGTCTGGTCTGAAATATCACGGGGGTTGAAAATGCTGATTCATGAGTATTTTTCCATCCGAAAACGATGGCCTACTATCGGTTTAAAAATGATTGTCTCCTCGAGAATTTTTGGAATATCGGCTCCAAAAAGAATGTATAATTTTTCTAACTTAGATAACATCAATGCCCATCTGATTGCGGTCATGTTAAAATTTATTTGAGGTCGATCGGATGATAGCTGCGCCCGTAGCCGTTATCAGACTGCAAGAAAACGCAGGTAAGAGACCTATGTCAGAATTAGCTCGACTTTCGGATGCTGTAGCTTCGCGAAATAGTGTATTACGCAACGATGTCGAAAAGTTGGATTTACGCACGAGTGAAAATCTTTACACACGAGTGCGTAAAGTATCTCAACAGTGCGTAAAGATTCACACCTCGTGTGTAAAGTTTTCCGAGTGCGGAAACCTTTCGACAGAGTTGCGTACGATATTTTTCGAAATTTTGTGCGGAAAGTTAGTATTCTGCCGGTCACCTCATACGCCAGTAATCAAATCGTGAACGGGGCAGGTGGGGGAAAAGGGCGCAGAGCGGGGTCCAGGGGCAGAGGACCCTGGTGGGGGTGCAGGGGGCGAAGCCCCCGCCGGGGGGTTCGGGGGGCGGAGCCCCCCGACTGAAAAAAAATTCTGAAAATGTATCAGAAAAAAATCTTTTGTTTGATATATCATATGTTACCGCATAGTTTGAAAATATCGATCTCAATCCTCAAAAGTACAAATAATGGACAAGATCCGAAATATGTAAGTTCATAAGATAATATCAATTCTGAACTTCGAGGAAAATTATTATAGAGTTTTATGAATATCGTCAAGGATGGGCAAGAATAAATCAACGGATTGATGAAATAATATGCCTTTTCTATGGTTCAATAGAAAGAACTTGGACAATTCTAATGATAATAATAATGCTCTGAATACACGGGATAGAAAGCGATTTCAAAACCTATGGATTCTTTCTTATAAAAGAATATGAATCCATCGCCGACACTCTTTTTTGAGGCGAAGTATCCGAAAAGTGAATTTACATTTCCTTTGGACGTATGGTCCAAGGTAGATTTCAAACCACCGAAACCACGGTGGAAGCACTCCAAAAAGGTCTATATGAGTCATTCTTTTTAATATCGCCAGGTTTTATGTCGGGGGGTCAGGGATTTTTCTGTAACTTTAGGTACATGTTGTATATGATGAAAGAAGATGGAAAGCACAGTTCTTAGGTCCCGAAAGTCATCAGCGCGAGTTTGGCGCCCTATTTTCGTTTTCAAAATTCGTGAAAAATTCGCTTTTTCAACTTTTTGATTGATTTCTCACCAGTATGGAACCCAATAAAAAAATTATCCAAGTCACATATTTCGACGTGAAATGAGCTGAATCTTACGAAAAAAATACTCTCAGATCCGTCAAAGATGAACATAACCTCAAAAAAGTGATTTTTTTCAGAAAAACCCAATTTTCAAGCCTTAGGCCCTATTTTATCTCAAATTTGACATTTCCATCGGATTCCTCGTCAAATTTTACGTCGAGAACTGTTTTTCAAAAATTGGGCTGAGGATGGGTTTGGCCACCATAATAATAACTTTAGTAGCAGGACCGTGAAAATAGGGCTAAATTGTTCGTTTCGGGAGGGACACTTATTACACTGGACAACAAAATATTGGGTCAGAAGTAGCGCATTGATCAAACAATAACTTTTTCGTGTATTTTTCGACGTAGAAACCGAATCCGAAACCAGTTTTGCACCTAGACATCAGGAATTTTTTTAAACCGCGAAATACTGAGCTTCTAAAAAACTGCATTTTTAGCGTTTTTTGATGATTTTGTAGATACATGATTTTGATGGTGCAACCTTGCAGCGGGCTTTGAACGTACCCGGACTATGATTTCTCACGTATTTTGACCTGCTAAACACGATGAAAGTTGTTTTAGAGGGCTAGCATGCGTTCGAAACAAATGACAAGCTGATTTTTCGAGTTGCTATCAGGAGAGTTTGGACGATTTCGTGATAAATCTCAAAGTGATCACGGAATTGATCAGAAACACCCTCTGCAATACCACGAGAGCGCATTCTTTTTCTATTTGCACACACACTAAAGGAATGATGTTTGCAGTCGCCTAAAAGTAGATTAGTCGAATATACATGTATAATCCCGAAAAGAAACTTTTGATCTAATTCCTGAGATAAGCTCAAGCTTTCTCGTAATGAGTCGAATTTGTAGTTCCCTAGTCTCATGTACACTCGCCGGACAAAATATCTGTACAAGCCATTTAGTGATTTCTACTTTTTGGGTTGGCACGGCCTATCTCATTCCGTGCTAAGGGAACGCGGAAAATGGAACGAATGCATGGCGATACCAATCCAAAAAGTGAAAATCACTAAACGGCTTGTACAGATATTTTGTCCGGCGAGTGTACTTCTGAGTGCATATAGATAGTCGTTTGCAACCAGCCCAAGATGGCACATCTGACGCTGGATGTTCTTATTCACTCGCCTTCAGAATAGAATCATTGGAGTGCCCACATTAGCTTAGGGTGAAAAACGATGTAACTAGGTTGATTACATATTCATGGTATGTCAAGTTACGGAACGTACGTAACCTAAACCGAGTTTAGGTCTCCGGGACTTCTGATACCGTATCCTAGCAACAAAATGACATTGTTCTAGTAGTTTGAGTGGCTTCTGAGTAAAAAAACTCGAGCATTGATCCAATACGAGGAGGCTTGAACTAACCCAAGGAATAGATCTCGGAATAGATCAAAAGTTTCTTTTCGGGATTATACATGTATATTCGACTAATCGACTTTTAGGCGACTGCAAACATCATTCCCTTAGTGTGTGTGCAAATAGAAAAAGGATGCGCTCTCGTGGTATTGCAGAGGGTGTTTCTGATCAATTCCGTGATCACATTGAGATTTATCACGAAATCGTCCAAACTCTCCTGATAGCAACTCGAAAAATCAGCTTGTCATTTGTTTCGAACGCATGCTAGCTCTCTAAAACAACTTTCATCGTGTTTAGCAGGTCAAAATACGTGAGAAATCATAGTCCGGGTACGCTCAAAGCCCGCTGCAAGGTTGCACCATCAAAATCATGTATCTACAAAATCATCAAGAAACGCTAAAAATGCAATTTTTTAGAAGCTCAGTATTTCGCGGTTTAAAAAAATTCCTGATGTCTAGGTGCAAAACTGGTTTCGGATTCGGTTTCTACGTCGAAAAATACACAAAAAAGTCATTGTTTGATCAATGCGCTACTTCTGACCCAATATTTTGTTGTCCAGTGTAATAAGTGTCCCTCCCGAAACGAACAATTTAGCCCTATTTTTACGGTCCTGCTACTAAAGTTATTATTATGGTGGCCAAACCCATCCTCAGCCCAATTTTTGAAAAACGGTTCTCGACGTAAAATTTGACGAGAAATCCGATGAAAATGTCAAATTTGAGATAAAATAGGGCCTAAGGCTTGAAAATTAGGTTTTTCTGAAAAAAATCACTTTTTTGAGGTTATGTTCATCTTTGACGGATCTGAGAGTATTTTTTTCGTAAAATTCAGCTTATTTCACGTCGAAATATGTGTCTTGGATAATTTTTTTATTGGGTTCCATACTGGTGAGAAATCAATCAAAAAGTTGAAAAATCGAATTTTTCACGAATTTTGAAAACGAAAATAGGGCGCCAAACTCGCGCGGATGACTTTCGGGACCTAAGAACTGTGCTTTCCATCTTCCTTCATCATATACAACATGTACCTAAAGTTACAGAAAAATCCCTGACCCCCCGACACAAAACCTGGCGATATTAAAAAGAATGACTCATATATTGTATTGAACTCAATTAAATTCATGATCCACCGAAGTGAACTATTTCCATGTTCAATTCGATGGCCGACCAAGATATTTCAATCGTATGGACTTATCGAGAGAGCAAGACTGAGTATAACAATTTAGAGAGCTCATAAGTTTTCATCCTATCGAGTGAAAGAAGTCATTACACCTGCTTTGGGCAGCTTCGAATCAACGATTGGAGCACTCCAATTTTACAGAATTAAGACAGAGATCATTTTGCTAAACAACGCAGAAACTTCAAGAGATGTTGTAGAATATCAGGCTATAAAGAAAATACGGCAGTGCGTAAAGATACGTTCCAGTGCGTAAAGACCTACCTTACGCACTGTTGGCGACCTTACGCACAGGTCTTCACGCATTCCGTGCGCAAAAATTCCTTCACGCACGGAAAAATGTTCCTTACGCACTAACTTCACGCACATGATTTCGAAATAGTATATTTCGCACCGAGTTCATGAGGTTGTAGCTCGCTTTTGAGCGATCGGTTTTCGACCCGAGCCGGAGGCGAGGGTTGAAATGATCGCTCGGAAGCGGGGAACCTCGTGTGCGAGGCGCGAATAGTATATTTCGCACCGAGTTCATGAGGTTGTAGCTCGCTTTTGAGCGATCGGTTTTCGACCCGAGCCGGAGGCGAGGGTCGAAATGATCGCTCGGAAGCGGGGAACCTCGTGTGCGAGGCGCGAAAGTTATTTTTCGCAATTTTGTAGGCACTCAAACATCGGAAAATTGCGAAAAGTTATTTTTCGCAATTTTGTAGGCACTCAAACATCAGAAAATTGCGAAAAAAATTTTTAGTGCACTGCAAAAAATTGAGGTAATAGATATTTCATTTATGAATAACCTCCAACAAAGATCGTCCGAAAAAATTGATAACTTTTGGAGATAATCGAGTTTTTGATATCTCGAGATCTACTGAAGTTACAGGCTTGATTCAAGAACAGAAAAATCATGAATAAATTCTGGATATCAAAAATGATAACGCGATATCAGATATCGAAAAAACGAACGAAAGGCGAGGTCGCAAAATTGGAAAAAATCAAAGTCTGGCTCGATTGTGCGGCCTTTATTGTTCTTTACAGCCGGGGCCCTTGAAATCGTCGATGGGCGGGACTACTTGACCGCAGATCATAAAAGTCATAAAGTCTCGGTTTCAACGTCAATTAGGATACCATCAGTCTCCTGAAATAATGTAAGGGGTCCGAATTTTTGACAAACAGAACAATAGAACCTAGTTGAAGCGCGAGGTGAGCCTTGCGTTACTATCAAGAGGCGCGGTAGCGCCTCGCTGGCGAGTATGAGCAGACGAAAAATCGAGCGAGGCGCTGTGCCTATCTATACTTTGAATTGGGGTCTTTTAACCTCACACTTTTTTTCTACTTGGATTATTAACTTCTTAACGTTGCTCATAGAGCTCTGCAATGCTTTAGCAAAGCCTTTCTAAAGCGATTCAGAGTTCTGTACAATTATTTTCTCATTCCGAGCACTGGACACGTTTTATTCAGCACCGCAAAATTCATGCCTTCGTTTTAAATCTCAGTTCGATTTCTTCAGCCCCGTGCTTCGACTCGAGAAATATCGAAACGTTTCTACTACACATGTGTTGGGTATGTGAGATATGGTCGAGGAAGAGAGAGAGACTAGAAAGAGATAGAAGCGCATGCGCAAGATCTTCCTGTCCTGTCCGGTTGACGGCAGTCTGCAATGAGGCTTCCTGCTGCGTACCGGGCAACGCGGGCACCGACCAGCTGGTTTGTTATCGCGGATAAATGAATTTTCGAATTATCTGAATTTCTCGATTCTATAATTATTGCATCAGATGTGCATACTCGAAACTAGCCACGAGTAGGGGTGACGTAAGATCAAAGCGCCATGCGAGAGGGACAGGGAGGAAAGATTCGTCTGCTTTGTTGTGTTTTGTGTGTTCGTCGCGGCTCCGCGATATTGCTCTTGCCTGTAACTGCATGGCTCTCCAGATTGAAGTGAGCAAAATATACACTGATAGTAGTGTATTTTTGTATGGAAAAAATGACGGAGCCGTGTGTAAGAAATTCTCAAGTGCGGTGGGGACAAGTGCTTGGAAAATTTGTGGTTACCCTTGGATTTTTATAACCAAGGAGTTAGATCCCCCCCCCCCTCATCCACTTTTTTTCAAAAGTAAAACTAGGCGACTATGAGGTTTAGAAAAGAACCATTCATCTCCAGTACATCAAAACTTCAAATTTTATACGACGTGGTTTAAACTCTTGGAAGGAATGAAATCCAAAGAAACCATGTCGAGTATTTTTTGAGCCGATTTGTCACGATCAACATATCATCACTGATAGAGACTAGAGCCACTTTCCTCCAATCAAATCTTTCTTTCAATTCATACTCATGGTGGTGGTTTGACAATTTCTCACTAGCTAATTGTCGCTGAAATGACCCGAAGTTTAGGTGAGCAAAAGAAATACAGTCTCTATCTGTGATGATATGTTGATCGTGACGAATCGGCTCAAAAAATACTCAACATGGTTTTTTTAGATTTCATCCCTTCCAAGAGTTTAAACCATGGCGAATGAAATTTGGAGTTTTGATGTACTGGAGATGAATGGTTCTTTTCTAAACCTCATACTCGCCTAGTTTTATTTTTGAAAAAAAGTGAATGAGGGGGGGGGGTACGATATATCTTCGATTCATCGATAAAGCGTTATCAATGATGAGTCGAATAGATTATCAGATATATTACAAATATCCTTCTCATTATGAGACTTTTATGGTCGATACGTGTGACCTTTTTTAAGAGGACCCTTAAAATGATTGATAACGTAAGATCGATCCATTGTCCTTATCGGTTTATCTTAAAAGTTCAAATACAAGTATGAAAAAATATAAATGACCGTATATCCTACACTTTTTGTACCGAACATTAGTAGCTTTGCAATTATTGAAATAGGAACTCATAATCTGCACCAGAGATTTCCATGCAATTGAACTCGAAAAAATTCTATAAGTGCGCTCAGCGCGAAATCTTCTTCCTTTAGAAACATATAAGTGAGGTAGAGAACAATTTCAACTTACACGTTATAGGAGTTAGTATTCGAATACCAACGTCTCACAAGCTCGAGAAAAGTTATCAAAATATAATTCGGTGAAGTGGCTACTTACAGGATGGCAACGTCGAGAGAGAGAGAGAGAGAGAGAGAGAGAGAGAGAGAGAGAGAGAGAGAGAGAGAGAGAGAGAGAGAGAGAGAGAAGGTCAAGGAGGTCAACGCCCTCTCAGCATGCTCGACAATATCGGGAAAATGTACGAGAGGATGGTGCTCAACAGGGTAGAAAAAGCCTACGAAGAGAGCGGCGGGCTATCACCAATGCAGTTTGGGTTCCGGAAGGGACGAAGCACTGTGCACGCGATGGAGGAGGTCCAAGAGCGGGTTCAAGCGTCGGTAGGGAACCCATACCAAGGAAGAGGAGGATTCTGTGCCATTATTGCGTTGGACATAAAGAACGCGTTCAACTGCGCGAGCTGGGAGCAAGTCTATCAATCCCAAGCAGGTAGAGTGCCGCCCTATCTACTAGCCATCACGAGTGACTATCTGCGGAACAGGACACTCGTGTACGACACCGACGAGGGACAAGAGATCCGGGAACTGTCCGCCGGAATTGGACAGGGATCGGTTTCCGGGCCGTTCAACTGGAACACCCAGTACGACAGTTTACTGTCTATTGAACTGCCCGAAGGAGTCATAATAGTGGCTTTCGCGGACGACGCGGGGCTCATAGTCTGGTCCGACAACGAGGAACTCTTGGGTAGACGCGCAAACGAGGCGCTGGCCCGAGTCTACGAGTGGATGATCTCTCTCTCTCTCTCTCTCTCTCTTTTTTTTTTTTTTTTTTTTTTTTTTTTTTTAAGGTGGTTAGAGGGCAAAATCTGCCTCAGGATCCCTCGGATCCGTCCCCAGACACCGGACTGGTTCAGCTTACGCGGACTACGCATAGCCCACGCAGGCCATACCAGGCGGGACACGGGTTTGGGTGAGGCCCACCAAGAGGTGGGCCCGGCCGTGTAATATCCCTCTCCCCTCGATGTCCGATGCCTAGGGCATCGGGCAATCAAGAAGGAGATCCACCTGCATCTACCATCTCATCCCGGAACCGCGTGAGCATTACTTCAGGATGAGCGGCATGTCTCGCGCTCGATTGCGAGCGTTCCTCTTCTCCATCTTCTCTCTTCGGCCACTTGTCGGCATCTTCTATCTTCATTCTTCATTGTTCCCTCTCTTTCTTCTTTCTTCCCTCTTCTTTCTTCTTTCTTCCCTCTTCAGTGCATCAGATTCCTCCTGGAATCATTTGGGCCTCTTCTGTTTCAATCGGCAGAGTCACTGTGATTCGCCTGCTTCGAGGCGCCTTACTTCCCTCTCTTTCTCCTCTTTGCGGGTCATCACCAGCTTGATGTATCCGGTGAGTCTATCCCATGTCTCCTGGTTGCGGAGCAAGTACGGGACGAGATTCTCAGGTGTTAGTTGAGCACCCAGCCATTCATCCAGCTCGGCGCGCTCTCTCCGGGTGTCGCTGCACTTGAACAGGGCATGTTCGGCGTCATCCCATTCGTCCCCGCATGACTGACATGCTGGGGTCGTCCTCTTCTTGAACCTGGTTAGATAGGAACCGAAGCAACCATGATCGCTCAGTGCCTGCGTCGTCCAGTAGTCCATCTCTCCGTGGGTGCGTTCCGCCCACTTGGCTACGTCACGGATCAGCCGGTGCGTCCATCTGCCGTTTGCAAATGGCGAATCCCACTCAGTTTGCCAATGCTCAAGGGTGGTTTCCTTCTCGTTGTCGCGGATGATCTCCTTCATCGTCGGAGTGAGTACTCGTTCGGCTCCGATCACTTTTTGGCGGTCCCAGATCCTCACTCGCTCCGCGACGAGCAAGTGGATGGGCGGAGTACTCGCCAATACGTAAGCCGCATCTCCTGACACAGTGCGGTAGGCACGGATACTCCTCAGGGCCGCTCTTCGGTGGACAGGCCCCATTCTCTTCTCGATGATGGTCTTCTCTACTCTCTTCCCCCACACGGGTGCACCGTACAGCATGATGGAGGTAGTGACGGTGTTGAGAAGTGCGCGCCTCTTTTCCTTGGGTCCTCCGATATTCGGCATAAGCCGCTGGAGCGCCGCACCGACCCTGCTCGCCTTCTGGGCGGCTTCCTGGATGTGCTTCTTGAACGACCACTTGTCGTCGAGCCATACACCGAGGTATTTCAGCTCTGTCTTCCGTGGAATCTCTTGCCCGTTGATATAAAACCGGGGTAAGTCAAACTTCCTACGCCTTGTGACCACGATTGCTTCGCACTTCTTGACAGCGAGCTCCAGAAGCCTGCTAATCATCCACTCGTAGACTCGGGCCAGCGCTTCGTTCGCGCGTCTACCCAAGAGTTCCTCGTTGTCAGCCCATACTATGAGTCCCGCGTCGTCCGCGAAAGCCACTATTATCACTCCTTCTGGCAGTTCGATAGACAGTAAGCTGTCATACTGGGTGTTCCAGTTGAACGGCCCGGAGACCGATCCCTGTCCGATTCCGGCGGACAGTACCCGAATCTCTTGTCCCTCGTCGGTGTCGTACACGAGGGTCCTGTTCCGCAGGTAGTCACTCGTGACGGCTAGTAGATAGGGGGGCACTTTATCTGCTTGGGATTGATAGACTCGCTCCCAGCTCGCGCAGTTGAATGCGTTCTTTATGTCCAACGCAATGATGGCACAGAATCCTCCTCTTCCTTGGTATGGGTTCCCTACCGACGCTTGAACCCGTTCTTGGACCGCCTCGATCGCGTGCACAGTGCTCCGTCCCTTCCGGAACCCAAACTGCATTGGTGATAGCCCACCGCCTTCTTCGTAGGCTTTTTCCACCCTGTTGAGCACCATCCTCTCGTACATTTTCCGGATATTGTCGAGCATGCTGAGAGGGCGTTGACCTCCTTGACCCTTAGGTATCAGGACCAGCTTCTGGCGTTTCCACTTGTCCGGGAAAGTTCCCGCGCTCAGACAGATGTTGAAGAGGTCGAGGAGTAGATCTGGCTTGTACTTGAAGACCAGTTTCAGAGCCTCGTTTGGGATGCCATCCAGGCCAGGGGCCTTGCCGTTCGGCATTCTCTTCGCCGCTATGAGTAGCTCTTGCATAGTGAAGAGCGGGATGGGGTCTTCGCTCTCCGTAGGGAATGTAACTCTGGGTTCTCCTGCTGGGAAGAGGTCTTCCACGATGGTGCGCAATGTTGCTGCATCGGTCGGTGCTGGGTTGCCCTTCCGGGGTCGGACCTTTGACATGACCACGCGATATGGCGTGCCCCAGGGGTCTTCGTTAACCATGTCGCACAGTTCACCCCAGCACTTCTCTTTGCTCCTCCGGATGGCTAGAACGAGAGCCTTCTTTGCTTCTTTGTACGCTCTGTCATCTTCCGCCAGCGATGGTCGTTGCAGCTTCCTTGATCGCCATGCGGTCCTCCTTTTCTTGTTGCTCGTTCTTCGGAGAGCCTTGATCTCATCGGTGATCCAGTACTCTGGTTTCCTCCAGAAACATGGTGTTGTCCTGCGAGGCATCGACGCGTCGCAAGCTCTCGTGATGGCGGATGTTACCATCGCCACAGCCTCGTCCGAGGCGGAGTTCATCGGGAGATCTTCGACTGTTTCTATCGATTCCCGGAATTTTCCCTCGTCCAGCTTCCGTACCTGCCACCCCGTTGGTCGCGGTCTGCGTGTCGTCTGTCTCTGTCCGTCAGTCCTAACTCGAAACCGAATATGTCGATGGTCACTCAGTGTTTCCGTGTCCAGAACTTCCCACGATGTCATACGTCCCATGAGCGACGGGCTCATGAACGTCAGGTCGAGGACCGATGATGAACCTCCCTCCCGGGACCGAGTGTCGTGCCGGTAATAGGTGATAACCCCCGTCTCGTTCGCGAGCACTAATCCCAATGCCTCCATGGCATCAGCGAGTATTACCCCCCGTCTATCGCGCGGCCCCCCGCTCCAAGTCGGTTCCTTGGAGTTGAAATCTCCCGCGATTATAGCTGGGCCCCCCCATTGCCTCACATCCTCTTCTAGGTCGTGGAGCTCGTCTTCAAATTCGTGCGTCTTGAGCGACGGCGAGTAGTAGCAGCTGTATACAGCTGTGCCCCCTATGGTCTTTTGAGCATAACCACGGCCACTAACAGCTGGTTCAGTCTCGCGGATCGCGGGATTCGTGATCTGAATTACAGCGGTCCCCCAGTGATCGAACGTGGAACGGGAAAGTTCGCGCTTCCGAGGCGGTTCGGAGATGATCAGAACATCTATACCCCCTTCCTTGGCGGCAGTGTGTAGGAGGTCACAAGCGTCCCCGCTTCTCCTGAGGTTGGCTTGGATGAAGTTAGCCATTTCTTCCCCCCCTGCGTCTATATGTCGCCCTCGCGTTTTGGTAGGCTGTGCAGTTGCTGGAGCCTGACCTGTGGTCAGATCTGGTTCCGATAGCCACGCAGCTGAGGCATTTTGGTTTCTCTTTACAGGTAGCGGCGAGGTGTCCTGGTTCACCGCACTGGAAGCAGAGTTTCGGTTGACGTTCCTCTGCCTTCTCTTTTTTGCAGCCTGAGGCCTTGTGGCCATACTCTAGGCAGTTATAGCAGCGTGGGATGCCTCCCTTCTCGCGGATTCTCACTCTGCTCCATCCCACCTTGGGTTCTTTCCAGTCCAGGAGGCGGTGAGCGAGCCTCGCTGGGATGGACACAACCGCTGTTTGGGTGCCTCGGGAGCCGTTTCGCAGGCTCTTGACTATTATGGCTCCATCCTCGTTTTCTGGTAGGGCCTTCGCGAGGTCCTTCTGCACTTTAGTTTTGTCGACATCGTAGTCGACTCCGAGAACCTCGAGGGTCATGCTATTTGCGAGGCAGTGGACGGCCCCTTCTTGCCCGACGACTGGTGTCAGAGCCGCTTTGATGGCTGCAGCGTCGGTGCCCTTCCTCAGTTCAATGAGGATTTGTCCTTCCTGTGTCTTGCGGATGCCCGTGACTTTAGAGCCCACTTCTTCATTAAGGTCATCCGTCTTTATCTTGCGCAGCATATCTGCGTAGCTTAACCCACCTTGGTTTGCCGTGACGAGAACGGCGTCGGATTTCGCTCTTCTTGGCTTCATCTTTGCCTTCTTTCCAGCGGTGTCACTTGATCGACCGCTTTTCTTTGCCCTCTTTGTATTTCTCTTAGAGACCACTTCCTGCCAAGGCCCGTCCTGCTTGGGCCTATTAGGAGTCGATGTCGAACGCGGTGTTTCGAGGGCTCCCGATGGATGTCCGCGTCGCGTCCTCTTCGTATCGTGCTGTTTCTCTTGTCGCGATTCCGGTTTATTCGCCCCCCTTCCCTGTGTGCCGCTTCCCGACGCGGCTGGCCCAGAGGGCTGCGCACTCCTCTTCATTTTTAGGGTCTTCTCCGCTTCGAGAAGTGTCGTCTCGAAAGCCGCTCTCTTCCCTTTGTCTGCCGCAAGTAGGCCTTCGAGAGCGTGGCCAATCTTCTTGAGCTCTTCCATGTCGCCCTGAGTTCCTTCTGGGATGTTGGAGGCAGACTCGGCTATCCCTATGACCAAGTTCAGGTGGTCGAGGAGAAGATGAGTCTTCTCCTCCATCTGTTCTCGGCACATTTTCAAGTCCCTCCATCCTTCCATTAGATCGGGGGCCTTGTCTCCATTTCTTTGTCGACTGGCCTCCTCAGGTGTGGGGAACCGATCGATGTCCATATCCTCCGGTGTTTTTTGACCTCTTTCGAGTCCGCGGTCACAGTCCTTGGATGTCAGGGTGTCTTCTGACTTCTGGGACTCCGTGGTGGTGTTAGAGTCCCCTGAATCCGAGCTGGAATCGGCGGTATCGTCTCCCTTGTTCTTGTCTTGCGTAAGCTGGATCTTGATCGCGGGGTTGATCTTCATCAGCTTGTCTGCCGCCGCTTGCGCTTCTGCAGCAACCTTCGCGTTCTTCTCTTTTTGGCTCAAGAATGTGAGCTTCGATTGCTTCAGCGTTCGCTTATCTACTTCCTCACCCGGACCCTTTCTCTTCCTGCTGTTCGGGGTGAGGTCTACTCCTTTCTGGTGTTGGTCCTTTCCTCCAACTATCTTCGCCAGAGGCGTATTTCCATCGCTTGTAGCTTTACGCGTGAGTCCACCAGCCAAGTGTGCCACTGGTAGCGCGCTTTGCATCGTTGGGGGCCCCCCCCCCCCCCCCCAAGATCCGAATGGGGCCCCGCTTTACTTGGGGAATTCTTGCCGTCAATGCTGGACATCTTCTTCTTTCTTCTTTTTTCCAGGGCCTGGAATCGCATGCTGGCCGACCCCGGACCAGGCCACCACGGGTGTGGTGTGTTGTGTGATGCGTGTTCTGTATAATGTTGGTATGTCTGTGTAATGCTTGAGCAAGCGTAAGTATGGTGCGTGTAGAGTGTAGTGTGTGTGTTAGTGTAAGTGTAGGACTCGGGTCCGGAGGGGCGTCACTCCCTCAAGCTCCAAGTGCAACCCTAAGGTCACACCCAAAGCCCCCTACGGGGTCTCTCTCTCTCTCTCTCTCTCTCTCTCTCTCTCTCTCTCTCTCTCTCTCTCTCTCTCTTATATGCCTTTCTACGTGAGAATGTCCTCTTACCTCGATCGTTCTTGTGAACACTGATATATATATATATATGGAAATGTATTTATCATTCTCTTCCTGACTTTTATGCATCTCTCGATGCCTTAAAATGACTAGTCACTTTCTGTGATAATCCTAATATTCCTTGACCAAAAAGACAATTATTTATACTTTTTATATATTTATTATGTAGGTGTAACATATGTGACATATGCCACTGTATTTTTCAATTTTGCCCTCGGGCGAATAAAGGTTATCTATCTATCTATCTATCTATCTCTCTCTCTCTCTCTCTCTCTCTCTCTCTCTCTCTCTCTCTCTCTCTCTCTCTCTCTCTCTCTCTCTCTCTCTCTCTCTCTCTCTCTCTCTCTCTCTCTCTCTCTCTCTCTCTTATATGCCTTTCTACGTGAGAATGTCCTCTTACCTCGATCGTTCTTGTGAACACTGATATATATATTATATATTTTTAGTTATAGACATTTATGACGACCAATTTTACAAATATACCCACTTATGACGACATTTTCGGTTATGACGACCGGTCGTCATAACATTTACAAATATACCTACTTATGACGACCAAAATTTTCTTTACGTATACATGACTTATGACGACCGGAAACGGCTGTCTCAGAAAACTTCTGTTATCTCCTCGGCGGTCATCTCCCACGAGGGATGGTTAGTGTTTTGAACGCAAAACGGAGTCTCAGCACACGTCTGTCATCTCCTCGGCGGTCATCTCCCACGAGGGATGGTTTAGTGTTTGAACGCAAAACGGAGTCTGAGCACACGTCTGTCATCTCCTCGGCGGTCATCTCCCACGAGGGATGGTTTAGTGTTTGAACGCGAAACCACTGTCTAAGCAGAACAACTGTTATCTCCTCGGCGGTTATCTCCCACGAGGGATGGTTTAGTTTTTGAACGTAAAATCACTGTTTTAACCCCCGGTCGTCATAACATATTGATAAGTGTAACAACGGTATCTATACTGTCGGTCGTCATAAGTACTGTATAGATGAGTTTATATATATATGGAAATGTATTTATCATTCTCTTCCTGACTTTTATGCATCTCTCGATGCCTTAAAATGACTAGTCACTTTCTGTGATAATCCTAATATTCCTTGACCAAAAAGACAATTATTTATACTTTTTATATATTTATTATGTAGGTGTAACATATGTGACATATGCCACTGTATTTTTCAATTTTGCCCTCGGGCGAATAAAGGTTATCTATCTATCTATCTCTCTCTCTCTCTCTCTCTCTCTCTCTCTCTCTCTTCTTCTTCTAAATTCTTCTCTCAAATTCTTGTAAATTTACGTGATTACTGAATTATCCACCTGTAATAATCTCTAACTGGGCGAATGGGGTTGTTCCCCCCGTCCTCAATAAAATTACAATCAATCAATCAATCAACCAATCTCTCCCTCTCTCTCTCTCTCTCTCTCTCTCTCTCTTTTTTTTTTTTTTTTTTTTTAAGGTGGTTGTAGGGCAAATACGCTGCGACGTACGAAGGAGAGGCACCGGTCAGCCAAACACGGCTGGCCAGCACCTCCCAAACAGTCCCGGGCTGGAATCCGCATCGATACGGCCATCCGAACCGGGTAAACCCTCTCTTCCTTCTCCGTTGGCGCCCGCCATTGGACAAGGGAGAGATCCACCAACTTACCAATCCGGCCCCGGCACCGCGTGAGCATTACTTCAGGGCCGGCGGCGTCTCGCGCTCAGGATCGAGCGTCTCTCTTCTCACGACTCGCAGGTGTTGTTTTCCTTTCTTCGATCTTCTTCCATCTCTTCATTCTTCATCTTCTTTCTTCTCTCTTCCCTCTTCAGTGCATCAGATTCCTCCTGGAATCATTTGGGCCTCTTCTGTTTCAATCGGCAGAGTCACTGTGATTCGCCTGCTTCGAGGCGCCTTACTTCCCTCTCTTTCTCCTCTTTGCGGGTCATCACCAGCTTGATGTATCCGGTGAGTCTATCCCATGTCTCCTGGTTGCGGAGCAAGTACGGGACGAGATTCTCAGGTGTTAGTTGAGCACCCAGCCATTCATCCAGCTCGGCGCGCTCTCTCCGGGTGTTGCTGCACTTGAACAGGGCATGTTCGGCGTCATCCCATTCGTCCCCGCATGACTGACATGCTGGGGTCGTCCTCTTCTTGAACCTGGTTAGATAGGAACCGAAGCAACCATGATCGCTCAGTGCCTGCGTCGTCCAGTAGTCCATCTCTCCGTGGGTGCGTTCCGCCCACTTGGCTACGTCACGGATCAGCCGGTGCGTCCATCTGCCGTTTGCAAATGGCGAATCCCACTCAGTTTGCCAATGCTCAAGGGTGGTTTCCTTCTCGTTGTCGCGGATGATCTCCTTCATCGTCGGATTGAGTACTCGTTCGGCTCCGATCACTTTCTGGCGGTCCCAGATCCTCACTCGCTCCGCGACGAGCAAGTGGATGGGCGGAGTACTCGCCAATACGTAAGCCGCATCTCCTGACACAGTGCGGTAGGCACGGATACTCCTCAGGGCCGCTCTTCGGTGGACAGGCCCCATTCTCTTCTCGATGATGGTCTTCTCTACTCTCTTCCCCCACACGGGTGCACCGTACAGCATGATGGAGGTAGTGACGGTGTTGAGAAGTGCGCGCCTCTTTTCCTTGGGTCCTTCGATATTCGGCATAAGCCGCTGGAGCGCCGCACCGACCCTGCTCGCCTTCTGGGCGGCTTCCTGGATGTGCTTCTTGAACGACCACTTGTCATCGAGCCATACACCGAGGTATTTCAGCTCTGTCTTCCGTGGAATCTCTTGCCCGTTGATATGAAACCGGGGTAGGTCAAACTTCCTACGCCTTGTGACCACGATTGCTTCGCACTTCTTGACAGCGAGCTCCAGAAGCCTGCTAATCATCCACTCGTAGACTCGGGCCAGCGCTTCGTTCGCGCGTCTACCCAAGAGTTCCTCGTTGTCAGCCCATACTATGAGTCCCGCGTCGTCCGCGAAAGCCACTATTATCACTCCTTCTGGCAGTTCGATAGACAGTAAGCTGTCATACTGGGTGTTCCAGTTGAACAGCCCGGAGACCGATCCCTGTCCGATTCCGGCGGACAGTACCCGAATCTCTTGTCCCTCGTCGGTGTCGTACACGAGGGTCCTGTTCCGCAGGTAGTCACTCGTGACGGCTAGTAGATAGGGGGGCACTTTACCTGCTTGGGATTGATAGACTCGCTCCCAGCTTGCGCAGTTGAATGCGTTCTTTATGTCCAACGCAATGATGGCACAGAATCCTCCTCTTCCTTGGTATGGGTTCCCTACCGACGCTTGAACCCGTTCTTGGACCGCCTCGATCGCGTGCACAGTGCTCTGTCCCTTCCGGAACCCGAACTGCATTGGTGATAGCCCACCGCCTTGTTCGTAGGCTTTTTCCACCCTGTTGAGCACCATCCTCTCGTACATTTTCCCGATATTGTCGAGCATGCTGAGAGGGCGTTGACCTCCTTGACCCTTAGGTATCAGGACCAGCTTCTGGCGTTTCCACTTGTCCGGGAAAGTTCCCGCGCTCAGACAGATGTTGAAGAGGTCGAGGAGTAAATCTGGGTTGTATTTGAAGACCAGTTTCAGAGCCTCGTTTGGGATGCCATCCAGGCCAGGGGCCTTGCCGTTCGGCATTCTCTTCGCCGCTATGAGTAGCTCTTGCATAGTGAAGAGCGGGATGGGGTCTTCGCTCTCCGTAGGGAATGTAACTCTGGGTTCTCCTGCTGGGAAGAGGTCTTCCACGATGGTGCGCAATGTTGCTGCATCGGTCGGTGCTGGGTTGCCCTTCCGGGGTCGGACCTTTGACATGACCACGCGATATGGCGTGCCCCAGGGGTCTTCGTTAACCATGTCGCACAGTTCACCCCAGGACTTCTCTTTGCTCCTCCGGATGGCTAGAACGAGAGCCTTCTTTGCTTCTTTGTACGCTCTGTCATCTTCCGCCAGCGATGGTCGTTGCAGCTTCCTTGATCGCCATGCGGTCCTCCTTTTCTTGTTGCTCGTTCTTCGTAGAGCCTTGATCTCATCGGTGATCCAGTACTCTGGTTTCCTCCAGAAACATGGTGTTGTCCTGCGAGGCATCGACGCGTCGCAAGCTCTCGTGATGGCGGATGTTACCATCGCCACAGCTTCGTCCGAGGCGGAGTTCATCGGGAGATCTTCGACTGTTTCTATCGATTCCCGGAATTTCCCCTCATCCAGCTTGCGTACCTGCCACCCCGTCGGTCGCGGCTTGTGTGTCGTCTGTCTCTGTCTGTCAGTCCTAAGCCGAAACCGAATATGTCGATGGTCACTCAATGTTTCCGTGTCCAGAACCTCCCACGATGTCATACGTCCCATGAGCGACGGGCTCATGAACGTCAGGTCGAGGACCGAAGACGAACCTCCCTCCCTGGACCGAGTGTCGTGTCGGTGGTAGGTGATAACCCCCGTCTCGTTCGCGAGCACTAATCCCAATGCCTCCATGGCATCAGCGAGTATTACCCCCCCCGTCTATCACGCGGCCCCCCGCTCCAAGTCGGTTCCTTGGAGTTGAAATCCCCCGCGATTATAACTGGGCCCCCCCATTGCCTCACATCCTCTTCTAGGTCATGGAGCTCGTCTTCGAATTCGTGCATCTTGAGCGACGGCGAATAGTAGCAGCTGTAGACTGCTGTGCCCTCTATGGTCTTTCGAGCGAAACCGCGGCCACTAACAGCTGGTCCAGTCTCACGGATCGCAGGATTCATGATCTGGATTACGGCTGTTCTCCAGTGATCGAATGTGGATCGAGAGAATTCGCGCTTCCGAGGCGGTTCGGAGATAATCAGAACATCGATCCCTCCTTCTTTGGCTACAGCGTGTAGGAGATCGTCTGCGTCCCCGCTCCTCCTGAGGTTGGCTTGGATGAAGCTAGCCATTTCTTCCCTTCCTGCGTCTATATGTGGTTCTTGCCCTCTGGTACGCAGTGCAGTTGCTGGCCCCAGATCTGTGGTCAGATTTGGACCCGATCGCCACACAGCTTAGGCATTTTGGTTTTTCCTTGCAAATCGCAGCAAGGTGCCCTGGTTCGCCGCATTGGAAGCAGAGTTTTGGTTTCCGTTCCTCTGCCTTCTCTTTTTTGCACCCCGAGGCCTTGTGCCCGTACTCTAAGCAGTTATAGCACCGTGGGATGCCACCCTTCTCGCGGATCCTGACTCTGCCCCATCCAACCTTTGGCTCCTTCCAGTCGAGGAGATGGTGGGCCAGTCTCGTTGCGATCGAGACAACAGCGGTTTGGGTGCCGCGGTAGCCACTCCGGATGGACTTGACTACAACGGCACCCTTCTCGTTTTCTGGTAGGGCCTTCGCGAGGGCATCCCGCACCTTGATTATGTCGACATCGTAGTCGACTCCGAGAACCTCGAGGGTCGTGCTGTTTGCTAGACAGTGGACAGCTCCTTCTTGCCCGACGACTGGTGCCAAGGCTGCCTTGACGGCGGCGACATCGGTGCCCTTCTTGAGTTCAAGAAGGACTTGGCCTTCTTGGGTCTTGCGGATGCCCGTGACCTTGGAGCCCACTTCTCCATCGAGGTCATCCGTTTTTATCCTGCGCAGCATGTCTGCGTAGGTTAGCCCACCTTGTTTGGCCGTAACGAGGACGGCTTCGGGCTTCACCCTTCTCGGCTTCATTTTCGCTTTCTTCCCGGCGGCATCCTCCGATCTACCCCTCTTCTTTGCCCTTCTCGCTTGTTTCTTTGACACCACTTCCTTCCAAGGCCCATTCTGCTCGGGCCGATTGGGCGTTGATGTCGAGCGCGGTGTTCCGAGACCTCCCGGTGGAGGACCGTATCGCGTCGCCTTCGAACCGCGTTGTTTTCCCGGTCGCGATTCCGGTTTCCCTGCCCCCCTTCCTTGGAAGCCACTACCCGACGCGGCCGGTTTTCTTGTGACCGGAGGCTGCATATTCCCTCTCGCTTTCAGGGTCTTTTCCGTTTCGAGGAGCGTTGTCTCGAAAGCAGCCCACTTCGCCTTGTCTGTCGCGAGTAGGCCTTCGAGCGCGTGGCCTATCTTCTTGAGCTCTTCGATGTCACCCTTGGTCCCTTCTGGATTGCTGGAAACAGACTCGGCTATTCCTATAACCAAGTTGAAGTGCTCGAGGAGGAGATATGTCTTCTCCTCCGTCTCTTCCCGGCACGTTTTCAGGTCTTCCCATTTCCCCATGAGATCGCCTGCCTCGTTTCCACTCCTCTGTCGTGCCGCATCTCTGGTTGAGGGGATGTGGTCAATCTCCACCCTATCAGGCACCTCATCGTGCACTCCCCTCTCGAGCAAACCGTTTTCAGGAGTCAGGATTGTTCCGTTCCCCTGGGACCCTATAGTGGAGTCAGACTCGCTCGAGTCTGAGCTCAAGTTGACGGCGTCATCAACCTCGTTGCTGGGTTGCGTGATCTGGATCCTGATAGCGGGGTTGATCTTCAGCAGCTTCTCTGCCTCCTCTCGTGCTTCTGCTGCAACTTTCGCGTTCATCCCTCGTTGGCTCGGAAATGTGAGCTTTGATTGTTTGAGCACTCGCTTCTCTGCTCCGTCACTCGGGCCCTTTCTCTTCCTGCTAGGGGTGAGCTCAGCTTCTCCATGGCGTAGGTTTTTTTCTCCCGCACCCTCCACCTGCAGCGTATTTCCATCGCTTGTAGCTGTACGCGTTATTCCACCAGCCAAGTGTGCCACTGGTGGCGCGTTTTGCATCGTTGGGGGGCCCCCCCCCCCAAGATCCGAATGGGGCCCCGCTTTACTTGGGGAATTCTTGCCGTCAATGCTGGACATCATCTTCTTTCTTCTTCCAGGGCCTGGAATCGCATGCTGGCCGACCCCGGACCAGACCAGCACGGGTGTGGTGTGTTGTGTGATGCGTGTTCTGTATAATGTTGGTATGTCTGTGTAATGCTTGAGCAAGCGTAAGTATGGTGCGTGTAGAGTGTAGTGTGTGTGTTAGTGTAAGTGTAGGACTCGGGTCGCCCCCTACGGGGTCTCTCTCTCTCTCTCTCTCTTTTTTTTTTTTTTTTTTTTTTTTTTTTTTAAGGTGGTTGTAGGGCAAATACGCTGCGACGTACGAAGGAGAGGCACCGGTCAGCCAAACACGGCTGGCCGGCACCTCCCCAACAGTCCCAGGCTGGAATCCGCATCGATACGGCCACCCGAACCGGGTAAACCCTCTCTTCCTTCTCCGTTGGCGCCGGCCATTGGACAAGGGAGAGATCCACCAACTTACCAATCCGGCCCCGGCACCGCGTGAGCATTACTTCAGGGCCGGCGGCGTCTCGCGCTCAGGATCAAGCGTCTCTCTTCTCACGACTCGCAGGTGTTGTTTCCCTTTCTTCATCTTCTTCCTTCTCTCTCTCTCTCTCTCTCTCTCTCTCTCTCTCTCTCTCTCTCTCTCTCTCCTCTTTAGGAGTTCAGTATACAAGTGAACTTGATTCTTGGTGAAGAGTTCTTACTTTCTTTTCAGGTTCTTGGTGTATCGGAATACAATGGACAGGAATAATGAAACCGTACAAGTTTTGCACTTCAGCCTCACTCAATATGGATTATTGAAGAACATGCATTTGGCAGATCAAAATGATGCTCTCCATCATGTTCATATAATGTCATTCAGCCCCAAAAACCAGTGAAGAATCCGAACAGCATCTAAACTTCCAAGTACAGGAAGAGAAATTGATAAGCTTGTGTGGAGGGATAGAATACTCAAGATTTCTACAGGTATTCTTCAGCTTATAATCCCATGAGTTTGGATTTCATGGTGCATGCTGCTTCCATGCAAAATTTAACAGTTCTGTTGCAAGACAATTCTTGGTCTCGGCATAAGATAGTTATACATTGATTCAAGGTGGAACGTTCTCTATGACCCCAACTGCAAGCTTTGAGAAAATTCAGTTTGAGTCAGATCCAAGACTGGGCTAGGAAGATCCTACATGTTTTTCTACTACACCATCTGTACTGATGAGTGCTTATTGGTGTTGGTAGCTTTCAGAAGATCCTTCATTTGATCTTCTGATTCCAATCTTGTAACTGATCTGACCTGGAATTTTATGGTTGAATATTTAAAGAACGGTCCATCTTGAACCAATGCAGGATGATATAATTTCAAGAGATTCTGAATATTTCAGCAATAACAATTCATGATTGGACAATGCAATGTGCAAAGTTATATCTAAACCTCAAGGACTATGGAATGAAAAATACCTGTCTGAATATCTAATTTGTCCACTCTGAGCTTGTCGTTTTCTATTGCTCTATTTGGGAATTCGAATGCTGCACTGGGTTTCGGGGCTGAATGAGAGTGTATAGACATCAAGTGATGAAAACATCATACTTCAACCTGCTAAATATATATTATTCTTGAGCATTGAGTGAGTTTGTTGATACCAAGACCTGTGCGGTTTCATCATATCCATAATAGAGGATTTGGATACACCAGAAACCTGAAAATAAAGAGTCATCTCTTCACCAAGAATCGAGCTCTTCTGCAATTGATATCCTTATTTTTACTTTGTAGAATACTCAACTGACAGAAACAAACACAATGGAGAAACCGATGGTTGATGTTAGGCATCTGTTCTGCTTTGACACACTGCAAAATTGAACACAACTTGATCGACCTCGTTGTTAACACCTGGTGGACTTGGAGGACGGGACATAGTCCGCCGAGGATGCCTTTTTTCAAGGACTCGACCCGGACTACATCGGCTGCCCGGGCACGTCTTTGTGACTTGTTGTCGGAATTCTAGCCCCGAAACTATTTCGGCTGCGCGCGCGCACCGAAAACCTCACTCACAACTTAGTTTTGTGATCGGCAGAACTGGTCGCAAGCTCGGAAAAAATCAACTACCGCCGAGTGTACGTCTAAAAATATTGAGATAGGCCAGAGTTATTAAGCAAATGGCTTAATGGGGGCAAGTTGGGTACACTTACCTTAGGTAGAAAGAGAAGGAGGCGAAGAGCGGGACAGAAACGCGGGCACTTCGTTGAGCGTGCAATTCAAAATTATGAGTATACGTAGCAAAGCCAATGACCCCCTGCCCTCCCTCCGTCAAGGGGGAAATAGCTAATATTCCATACTGTGGATACTTAGCTTATAACTGTACGTACTTGCTCGTACCTGTCAATACTCGCAATAGTAATTCCTGCTACCTACACAGTACGGAATGGGTATGTGATGGATTTTGGAGAGTTGCTCCAAATGCACGCAACAGTAGTTGCCAGTATGTGACGGGTACTGAACAAGTACGTGACGGGTACTGAACAAGTACGTGACGGATTCTGGAGCCCTTGCTCAGCGAGCCGCATGGCAGTAAATTCGTGTATGTGCCAAGTACGGATTGAGTACGTGACGGACTCTGAGAGCGGGTCACGGGGTACCATGAGGCAGTAGTTGCCAGCACGTAATAGGAACGGGACAAGTATGTGACGGACTCCGTGACTGATTCAATCTACCTTGAATGACGGTGTCTCCTGCTACGTAATTATCACGCAGAGAATTAACTAATTTATTAATTAACTGACTAATTAATGAATTAGCCTGCTCGAATCTCACACGAGCCTCACCGCGATGCTCTACACTCACGAAGGTCAAAAAAATGAAAAAAACAAAGCGCACGGAAATGGAATTTTGACCCATTTTTCGATAATAATTTGTCTTGGCGACTCTGGATCGCCAAACTAATGATTTCGCCAATAATACGTCGGAAGTGACCCTTTGTGGAAGTATTCGAGTGAAATTTCACTTGGATCGAGTTGTTTTTTCACTCGATCCTCGAGTTGCTTACAATTTTCAGTATAAAAAAAAACTAAATATTTATATATTGTGGAACGATATTGAGACTAAAATACGAAATGAAAACAATGGAACTGCATAAAAAATGAAAAAAACACTTTCAACAAAGTTTAGTATGAATTCATAATTGGTTGTCGCTGGGGTTTGAACCTGGTTCCCTTGCTTTATCTTCTCTGTTCGTTATTTATTACGCCAACCATCCAACCAACTGAGCCATCGGGTATATTGACGAGAGAGACTGAGAAAACAGTGACCAGGGCCGTTATGACAACCAATCGTAAATTTTTTGACAAAAGTGGTCTGAGTATGACTATTTTCCACTGCTCTACGTAAAATAGCCTGATTCACTGTTTTTCGTGTAATATGGCTATAGAAATCCGTATGAAATCCAAATCTCATGATTACAATGAATGATTCGATATGAATAATTGCTATCTACGAATTGAACCTCAATGTTTGGGATGAAACGCGGGGTAGAATTGAGGCACAAGTCCTGTTCGTATCAAATTGCACATCTTAATTCGTATCAAGAACGTGATAGTAAGAGTGTCAAGATAATGATGTTGACTTAGGAGTAATTCCACGAGAAAACGATATATGGTCGACAGTTGGATCTCAGATTTCTTTCTAAGTGAACTTCTTCGATTTTATAGGTTGAAAAATGAACCTCCTTCACCATAAAAGAAATTACAAAATTTTTTTTCGGACCCTGGTACACAAATCGAAATCATGTTTTCAACTTTTTTTTGCAAAATTTCCGTAACTTTTTCACACTCAAATCGTTATAGCTCAAAAATTACCGCAGATAGAGGGACGCGGTTTGGCGCATCTGAAAGGTGAGCAAATAACCTATCAAAAACCACTTTCGAGTTCCGGTTCCCATAGAACCTCGATTATATATGGATGATTCCGTGAAAATCATCTTCCATTTTTTTCTCAAGAAGCTTTTTCTTCAGAGGATTTAAAAGTACATTCTCTCATGTAAAAATTTGTGTTCTCCACGAATAAATTATTTTCACTCTGCATTTTTGGGTTTTAAGCTATTTTCTGGGCAATTTTTTCGATTCCAATGACAGAAAACCTCAATTTTCTGCGCATGCGCGAGATTTTAGAGTTTCAAAACCAGTTTTTTGAGAAGCTGAGAAAATTTCCTTTGAAATGACCTCTTGTTAAGTTCAATTTCATCAACTAGAAGCAGAGTTACAGTGCCCGAATGATGAAGAACGATTCGAGCGAAAACATGAAGGCTTCCAGGCAATGACTGGAGCGAACATGGGGCCTTGCACCAAGCTGCTTTTTGTAGTGGATGTCAAAAGTCACTGTAACTTTGGTTTAAATCAACGGATTCAAGCTCACCAAGAAGTCATTTTGAAGGAAATTCCCTCAGCTTCTCAAATAAATTAGTTCTGGAATTTTAAATTTCGCGCATGCGCAGAAAATTGAGGTTTTCTGTCATTGGAATCGAAAAAATGCCCAGAAAACAGCTTGAAATACCAAAATGCTGAGTGAAAATATTTTATTCGTGGAGGACACAACTTTTTACATGAAAATATGTACTTTCTAATACTTTTAGAGAGCCTGTACGAATTTTCCCCCAAGTGTTTCAAGGGTTCGTACAAACAGGCGCACATTACTTCAAAGTTTCCACAGAACTACTCATATGCATCCAATATGTTGTACGCAAATTTCATATATATGATACATATACATATACACTGCACGTCAACGCAAATGTATTGAGCAGACCGCGGCAAAACTATTTATATTGCTATACGGAATCCTGGAAAGCGCTCGGTAAACTAACACAACATTACTATTCCTATTCCCCCCTCTCTCTCTCCTTCTCTCTCTCTCTCTCTCTCTCTTTTTTTTTTTTTTTTTTAAGGTGGTTAGAGGGCAAAATCTGCCTCAGGATCCCTCGGATCCGTCCCCAGACACCGGACTGGTTCAGCTTACGCGGACTACGCATAGCCCACGCAGGCCATACCAGGCGGGACACGGGTTTGGGTGGGGCCCACCGAGAGGTGGGCCCGGCCGTGTAATATCCCTCTCCCCTCGATGTCCGATACCTAGGGCATCGGGCAATCAAGAAGGAGATCCACCTGCATCTACCATCTCATCCCGGAACCGCGTGAGCATTACTTCAGGATGAGCGGCATGTCTCGCGCTCGATTGCGAGCGTTCCTCTTCTCCATCTTCTCTCTTCGGCCACTTGTCGGCATCTTCTATCTTCACTCTTCATTGTTCCCTCTCTTTCTTCTTTCTTCTCTCTTCTTTCTTCTTTCTTCCCTCTTCAGTGCATCAGATTCCTCCTGGAATCATTTGGGCCTCTTCTGTTCTCTCTCTCTCTCTCTCTCTCTCTCTCAATCTCGCTACGAGATTGATGAGACACTCAGATTAATTGAGGAAGACGCACATGCCATCCACTCGTGGGCTATCGCCAACGGTTTGAGTTTGATTCTCAAGAAAACGAAGGTCATAATCCTGGGCAGTGCCGAAAACCTGCGACTCCTGAATATGAGTGCTCTCTCTCCAATCACTATCGACGGTACGCCTATAGAGTTCGTGTCTGAGGTAAAGAATCTCGGTATCTGGATGACAGCCGACCTGTCCTGGAAGAAACACGTCTCTCATATCTGTCAAAAAGTTTTTGGAACTCTGCGTCAACTTCGTCCTCACCAGCATGCACTCTCCTTTTCCTTACGTAAATCTCTTATCCAAACTCTCATTCTCCCTTACTTCGATTATGCCTGCCTCGTTTACCACGACCTCACTGACGAGCAAAATACCAGACTCCAGCGTGCTCAAAATGCATGCACCCATTTTGTATTTGGTAACATTCCTTGGCGCGAGCATGTAACTCCCTATCGTCTACGATTAGGATGGCTCTCGGTAAAGGCGCGTAGAGAATACTTCTTAGCCAGCTCTATGTTTCAAATTCTGAAGACCAATAAGCCTTTATATTTAGCGAAGAACATTATTGAGATTTGTAACACGAGTGTTCATAGATCGGCAAGACTCCAGACTGGCGATCTTCTCATTCCAAGTTGTCACACCTCTTCGCTACGAAACTCATTTTATGTTTCTGCTTCCTCTTACTGGAATAAATTGCCTCGCACCATCACTACCTTACCGAGAGCCACCACCTCGCTGATCGTCTTCAAAAGAGCCATTTTGCAACACCTTACAAGCTTGGAGTGGAGTTTGACCGATGTCAACAGTTGAAAATATTTTGTGAAGTCAGCGGATGGCACCAACATACTAATTGTATACTTCTGTTATCGTTGCGTGGATATATATATATATATATATGTGTGTGTGTGTGTGTGTGTGTGTGTGTGTGTGTGTGTGTGTGTGTACGTACATACATGGTTTAATCATTTGAGGGTTTTGTAATTTACTCTAATCATTTGTCATTAATTTACTAGTTCTAAGATTTTATCCCTTATTATTATTATAACCATGAAATGTATTGAATTTTATGCCCCATGGGACCCATTGTCCCCGGGTGAATAAATACATCAATCAATCAATCAATCTCTCTTCCTCTCTCTCTCTTCCTCTCTCTCTCTCTTTTTTTTTTTTTTTTTTCTTTTAAGGTGGTTAGGGGGCAAAATCTGCCTCAGGATCCCTCGAATCCGTCCCCAGACACCGGACTGGTTCAGCTTACGCGGACTACGCATAGCCCACGCAGGCCATACCAGGCGGGACACGGGTTTGGGTGGGGCCCACCGAGAGGTGGGCCCGGCCGTGTAATATCCCTCTCCCCTCGATGTCCGATACATAGGGCATCGGGCAATCAAGAAGGAGATCCACCTGCATCTACCATCTCATCCCGGAACCGCGTGAGCATTACTTCAGGATGAGCGGCATGTCTCGCGCTCGATTGCGAGCGTTCCTCTTCTCCATCTTCTCTCTTCGGCCACTTGTCGGCATCTTCTATCTTTATTCTTCATTGTTCCCTCTCTTTCTTCTTTCTTCTCTCTTCTTTCTTCTTTCTTCCCTCTTCAGTGCATCAGATTCCTCCTGGAATCATTTGGGCCTCTTCTGTTTCAATCGGCAGAGTCACTGTAATTCGCCTGCTTCGAGGCGCCTTACTTCCCTCTCTTCCTCCTCTTTGCGGGTCATCACCAGCTTGATGTATCCGGTGAGTCTATCCCATGTCTCCTGGTTGCGGAGCAAGTACGGAACGAGATTCTCAGGTGTTGGTTGAGCACCCAGCCATTCATCCAGCTCGGCGCGCTCTCTCCGGGTGTCGCTGCACTTGAACAGGGCATGTTCGGCGTCATCCCATTCGTCCCCGCATGACTGACATGCTGGGGTCGTCCTCTCCTTGAATCTCTCTCTCTCTCTCTCTCTCTCTCTCTCTCTCTCTCTCTCTCTCTCTCAGATCATTCAGAGGTTCATAATTCAAGACAGCAAGAATGTATGTATGGGTACCCTCTATGATTCATTCGGTTATTATCTCATAAGTTTTGCCAAAACACTCATGTGCATAAAATCAGATACAGACGATTTTAATTTGAGACTCTCTTTGTGGGTCAATTCCTTTCAGATGCATGTATAATAACGGTACGTGGATTCGCGAACTTTGTGACCTTCCCCAAGGATCAACCAAAATAGACTTTGTGGAGTATGATTGAAGAGTTATGATATCAAATCCGCGGGACAGCATTGCATACCCGACTTTTCTTTCTGCTTTAGCTTTCATTTATTCATTCATTCATTCAAATTCGATGCCATTTCCATGAGGAAATTATCGATCACGATTTGGCCATCCAATTACTTGTCAATGCAAAAACTTATTTAGCTCACATCACGGAGGAGAATTGCCTACCCATAGAGTTCAAAAAACTAACTCCTTTGGCCATCTATGACATCCTCAATGCTCCCATCCTGAAGTGTAGTTTCTCATTACTTTGACCTCACAATCTAGGTACGTTATGAAACTATGAACAGTCCTAAAGTGCCATTTTTCAAATTATGTAATCGTCACTACGTGACAATTACGTAGCAGGACACACCGTCATTCAAGGTAGGTTGAATCAGACCAGCTGCGCTCACGGAGTCCGTCACATACTTGTCCCGTTCCTATTAAGTGCTGGCAACTACTGCCTCATGGTACCCCGTGACCCGCTCTTAGAGTCCGTCACGTACTCGATCCGTACTTGGCACATACACGAATTTACTGCCATGCGGCTCGCTGAGCGAGGGCTCCAGAATCCGTCACGTACTTGTTCAGTACCCGTCACATACTGGCAACTACTGTTGCGTGCATTTGGAGCGCCTCTCCAAAATCCATCACATACCCATTCCGTACTGTGTAGGTAGCAGGAATTACTATTGCGAGTATTGACAGGTACGAGCAAGTACGTACAGTTATAAGCCAAGTATCTACAGTATGGAATATTAGCTATTTCCCCCTTGCCCTCCGTAGTCCAACGTAGTTTTTTTGATTAAATTTTCGACTTCCCCCTCCCTCAAATGCGCTGTTTCGCAGTATTCGCGGTGCCTTGACTCGCTCATTCACGGCTTGGACCTGGGTCCTTGAGCTTACTCAGCTCATTAGAGATGAATTTTCATTTGAATGAAGATTTGTGATCGTCCTCTCTTTCTGCACATTGAGATGAGTTTTTTATCGATCGATGAGGACTAGGTTGAGTGAATTTCACTCTTTTTGCAAAATATCTATACTTTATTCTGCAACGTTTCGTCAACTCATGCGTTGACCTCATCAGGCTTGTGATTTCTATAAAGATGTTGTACATATACATATATCCAAGTATACAAATTTGTAAATCGACAAACAACTGTATATTTACCTTAGAGATTAATTATCACATGGTTATTAGTAGAGGAGGATATAGTATCCTCTCTTTGTCACTGTGGTTTAAAAGCGCAAGTGAGTTCATTAGAAAGAGCGTGTCGTATTTATATCTGAACTTTTCAAAACATCAACGATCAGCAAGTGATCGACGAGCTTAGGTAGGGAGACGAGAGATCATTGAACTTGGAGGTGAGCTTTATAGAAGTAGAGTGCCGTAAAATTTATTCAACTTTGCTGTGTCCTCAATTTTATTGATATTATTTTTGTCAGACTTAATGAAAATCATTTCAGATAGTAAACGTTTGTTGAAATTTGCTTCTTTGTCTAGAATTTTTGTATTCAACCAATCAAATTCATGTTTTAGATTTTTTCTGTGTAAAGAAACTACCGATTCTGGTTCTTTGAAATTTTTGTGCTCACCAATCCGAGTTTCTAATGATCTTTTTGTCTCACCTACATAAGAGGCCGGACAATTTTTACAGTGGAACTTATAGACTAGTTGCGTGTTTTCAAATTTATGTAATGTATCTTTTCCTAATCTAACTATTCCTTGTAAATTTTTGGTAATGCGTGGAACTGTAAGAATATTGAATTTTTTCAACAAGTGAGAAGATTTTGGGAAAAATTCTTTTTGGTGCGGAATGCTAACTTTGGGCATAGACGCAAAAGTATGTTTTCGTACATCATCACTCGAAGAGCGTGTAGGACTGCTTCGATTTTTGATAATACTTACTTTAAATTTAATGACAAAATTTACAAACAAATTTTTGGCAGCCCGATGGGCTCACCAATATCACCGTTATTTGCAGATATAGTGATGGAAGACTTAGAAATTGCATGTTTGAATGAACTTCAAGAATCTTACGGATGTACCCCCCTTTTTTATGTTAGATATGTAGACGATACGTTGTTGTGTGTGAAGAAAGAATTTTTAGACTCTGTTGTCAAAGTTTTCAATAATTATGATCCTAGCCTGAAATTTACGTACGAAGTAGAAATGAACAATAGAATCAATTTCTTAGATATAACTCTCATTCGTAGTAATGAAAAATTAATCACCAATTGGTTTCAAAAAAGTACATCATCAGGTAGAATTCTGAACTATCTTTCCAATCACACTCTGCAACTAAAAAAGAATATCATTTTTAACTTAGTTGACAGATCCATCTTACTCTCAGATAAGAAATTTCACGAAGAAAATTTAAAAATAGTCAGAAATATCTTGACCAATAATAATTATCCAATTGATTTTATTAACAAACACATTGAAATTAGACTCAGATCCATGAATCGAAGCAGTCCTACACGCTCTTCGAGTGATGATGTACGAAAACATACTTTTGCGTCTATGCCCAAAGTTAGCATTCCGCACCAAAAAGAATTTTTCCCAAAATCTTCTCACTTGTTGAAAAAATTCAATATTCTTACAGTTCCACGCATTACCAAAAATTTACAAGGAATAGTTAGATTAGGAAAAGATACATTACATAAATTTGAAAACACGCAACTAGTCTATAAGTTCCACTGTAAAAATTGTCCGGCCTCTTATGTAGGTGAGACAAAAAGATCATTAGAAACTCGGATTGGTGAGCACAAAAATTTCAAAGAACCAGAATCGGTAGTTTCTTTACACAGAAAAAATCTAAAACATGAATTTGATTGGTTGAATACAAAAATTCTAGACAAAGAAGCAAATTTCAACAAACGTTTACTATCTGAAATGATTTTCATTAAGTCTGACAAAAATAATATCAATAAAATTGAGGACACAGCAAAGTTGAATAAATTTTACGGCACTCTACTTCTATAAAGCTCACCTCCAAGTTCAATGATCTCTCGTCTCCCTACCTAAGCTCGTCGATCACTTGCTGATCGTTGATGTTTTGAAAAGTTCAGATATAAATACGACACGCTCTTTCTAATGAACTCACTTGCGCTTTTAAACCACAGTGACAAAGAGAGGATACTATATCCTTCTCTACTAATAACCATGTGATAATTAATCTCTAAGGTAAATATACAGTTGTTTGTCGATTTACAAATTTGTATACTTGGATATATGTATATGTACAACATCTTTATAGAAATCACAAGCCTGATGAGGTCAACGCATGAGTTGACGAAACGTCGCAGAATAAAGTATAGATATTTTGCAAAAAGAGTGAAATTCACTCAACCTAGTCCTCATCGATCGATAAAAAACTCATCTCAATGAATTTTCATTGGACTATATTCACATATGTCATTCCGAAACAACTCTGTGATCTGAATGTTCAGGATATCGGTATTGTTATCGTTTTCGAAGCTTGATTGATCGGTCACCTGACAAAATTATTAGTGTACCTGTGTACTATCCGAATTCTAATTTTGGCTACGAACGCGGGAGGAATGCAATCTTTGTCAATGAGAAAACGTGACGTTAAGTTGTGAGCCTTAAAGAAAATGGAAATGTTTAATTTTTTCGGTCCTGGAGTAAAAATAGCCGAGGTATTTAGACTCTCTTTCCAATTTCTCCATGATCAGTCACCAGGGACTGTATATAGGGACTATGTTCGTTGATTTCTCGTGGCAAAAGTGACAGAGCTCATCACCCACACGCTGATGACTGATATATGAAGAGATTCTCGGGAGGGAGCGAATTACAAAATTTCTCAGCTGTATGATACTGTTACTCCGTATCTTCCATAATATAGTCAATTTGCGAGAATTTTTACATGAATTGGTCATTTCAAGGTGTGATTTGCCATTTTCAGTCACTTTCTGATCATGTATGGGCCTGCATGAGTAACTCCGTCAAGTGGGCCTCTCGTTCAAAGCTACTGCTTATGACATTAGCATTACCCATACAGGCCCATGTTAAGAGAGTGATATATGGGTAGTTCCGTGGAAAGTTTGAAACGAGGTGTGACTGCTTATGTACGAACCCTTAAAACGCTTGGAAAAAAGTTCGTACAGGTCATTTTCGACGTATTTTTTTGGTGCTCTTTTTGTTGCGATCGTTAGTTTGGTGATCCACGTTCGGCAAAAGAAATTATCATCGAAAAAGAGGTCAAAATGTCAGGTCCGTGTGCTGTGGTTTTTAATTTTTTCGACCTTTGTGAGTGTATAGCGCTACCGAGAGGTTCGGTCGGGTTTCGGACGGGCAAACTTAACAAATTTGATGGTATTGAGCACCAAATCCCATTACTATGAGAGCCCAAAGATCACTTTTCACGTACGCGCTGTACACTTTGTGGCGCAGATTTACCTAAAATTTCACTCCCTCAGTTTTTCTCGATAAAAGTGAGCTTGCCTCATCCTAGACTTTTCCGCACCAACTTATTCTTAAAGTGAATTGTCAGGCGCAACTTGTCCATGCCTCAGAATTTCGAAAAAAAATGGATTTTCACTCTTTGGGGAGTACTTTTCCGCGAAATTTTAGTTTTGATAAATCATTATGTCAGGTCCGTGTGGTACTAGTGCAACCCTTAATCGCGAGACTACAGAGGTCCTAGTCACTTTTTTCAAAGTATTTAGTGATCAAATCAGAATCCCAAAACCCCAAAGCTGTAGCTCAAACCGTTTGGCCGTGAGATCAATTTTATCTTTATGGTACTTATGAGTGGGAAAATTTACGTTCGTGCGCGAGTTTATTTATACTTTATATGTTTCAAAAAGTCGAAATGTACATCTTATAGAACCTTCGGAAATGCGAATTGGTGTTGGCACATTTTCGACCCCCAAATATCGAAGTTTCCGCGGAACTACCGGTATATGTAATTACCCTTTTACCATAAGCACAAGGTCCCGGTATTCACGGTATTTTCTCTATACGCGTTAACCGCGAATAGCGGGGGTTACCCGTATTGGGAACTAACATCCATGTTATTTTAGATGGCAGAAAAAAGCAATTTGGCCGAATCCTAAATCTCTTCCATAAGATAATAACACGGAGGAAAGATAAGAGCGCTTATCGAATGTGAGCTCCCAATGTACTTTTCTAAGCTACAAATATTCAAGAATTCACGATCCAAGAACGTAAACAAAAACAAAGGAGGAGAAATAGATGCACCAACCGATGCTTTATCGGGGGAATTTCTCGCCGTCACTCGATCCAGCTCAAACGTAATCAGAGTGTCGTCGTTAGTTGTGACGCGTTCAGAGAATGGAGCTTATACCAAATGCAAAAGGCGAGCTTGGCAGAATGATAACTCATACAATCCATCAACCCAAAAGTTGAAAACAGTTTCGGTTTCGAATTGACGTCAGGTTCGAAGAATTGACTTCTATAAGATTCAATCTGAGCATTATCAATGATCGGATTGGCCAAATTGGATCGATAAGTAACTCATACAGTTTTACTAAATCAAAGTTTCAATGACGAGGCTCTCCACGGTGAAGCGAGCTTTGACGAGAGTGGAAAAAGTCCCTCCCGACTCCACAAGAATTGATTCGTTGGTATAAAATTAGTTATTTAAAATTTCTATCGGCACCCTGATGGAAGGTCAAAGCCTTATCCGAGCGTGAAATTGATTATCACAAAAAATGGAGCTCTACGATTATATCATCGTTTGGGCGTGTGATACTGGTAGGATAGCTAACAATATAAACTCTGTGATAACTACTATATATCTAGCAGATCCATCACTGAAAGTATGTACAATGAGATGTAATTAAGTGCAATCTCTATAGAATTCTGACACTTGTGAAATGAGATAAAAACCAATTTGGCCACAAGAAAACCACAAGAAATTCGATCGGAAATTATATTATGCTGGAATAATATTCCCAGCACGGGGCAGTCGTTAAATTCAAAAGCCGGCAATAGAGCTACAACTTATTGGATAGTGATATTTTATCCTACGCTGATGAGGTATTTTTCCAAAATGCAATCTGCATTACAGTTTGCAAAATGTGGCTGATATAATTTCAATATTTCTGGTTTTCAAACTCTCGGAGAGGGGGGGGGGGCGCCGAATGGATACTCTATTTTTAGCAACTGTGAATGAAAAAGTTACCGAAATAGTGCTCATGAGCTTATAACTCCCAAAAATAGAGCTGTTCCTTCCAAATTTTATCAAGTCTATCGCGTTTCTCATGTTCGCTGTAAACAAGTTCCTGCTGAGGTTCTCTTTGGCAAGATTTGGCCACAACAAAGTCTGTTCTTTAATGCAATACAAAATTATACTAAAAATCCCTGTACGCACACGCTATATAATGTACGATTGACAATCCGTGTTAAATAATCTAGTGATTCTGAGATAAACTTCTATATGTGATCAATTTTAAACTGCGATTCTGGGATATTGTATTGCCGGGCGGGTCAATGGTTATTTCGTTATCAGGAATTCGAGCATGATTCTTTCAGGAACTTGAAGAATGTGACCCAGACTATTCATCTTAGCGTCACTTGACGTCCCGAAAACTAAAGAAACTGACGACGATAGTGGCAAATTAATCCTATTTCTATGATGTTGTCGAACTTTTTCGAGAATAAACACAGCAACTCTGAGTCTAGTACCAAGTATTAGGATTATCATCAATATAATTCATGATCTTGTGAAATCAAATTTCGAAAAATGTGTGATACGGATTAATTTTTCCCTGAATCATTAGAGATATAGGCTGTCACTTACTTTTAGGACAACTGAAACCTAACAGAATCATAATATGCTACCATTCGGTATCATCGAGATCAAACACAATCTATTATTATTATTCAAGATCTCATCAAGTAAGTTGGGATATTTTATAGCACTGCGTGACCTAAAGCCGCGTTTATTTAACGCATTTGCGGGACTTAAGGCGATGCGGTCACCGTGCACGCTGAACTTTGTTCACAGAATTCTCAAAATCTTTTCCATTATGGGCTAAACGACGAGTTATCCAGGCTTTATTATCATCTAACTTGGCCTGGATAACTCTTCGTTTGGCCCAAATCGGACTAGATTTTGAGAGTTTTGTGAACGAAAATGTGCCAATTTGTAGGTTAGAAAGTACCCGCGGGCAAGTTATTGTCTTTATTAGTGATAGTCTTGTGATTGGTGACAAATAATGAGTTTTCCATCACAATTCAGATAATAATACATAATGGACAAATCATCTCCGACTTCGTTTCGTGGAAATTTTTTGATTTACATCCAAATAAGATATAATTTCCGGGTTGCACGGTGACCGCATTGCCTTAACTGGCCTATTATTCAATTGTGAAATAACGCGTTCGCTCACTTCACGCGGGTGCGTGATACAACAAATCGGTTTATTTCACTGTGAGATAATGAGGGTATCTTTGGAAATTTTTGCGTAAATCACGTATGCAGTCATCGAAATTGAAAGAAAATTGTTTAAAAACCTCTGTTTGATCATGTTGGAGATGTTGCATCTGCATCAATAACTGCCAAGAGCAAGATAATTAGTTGAGATTTCACTCCTTTTCATGGTTATAAATCACAAGCAACATAAATATAAACATCAACACGTGGATACGTGCTAACCTTGCTATTCATGCTATTCTCAAACAATTTTGACCCGTACAACAAAATCATTGACCATGCTACACATGATTATTCCCATTCAATACATCTTCGTATAGGATTGACAACAAATAACAAAATTAGAGACTACGGTATGATGGGAGATTGTATTTGATTATTTTTCATGATCGTGCAAGATCTGATAATTATTTGAATAGATCAGGTGCGGATTCATCATTCTTGCGATAAGGATTTTACACAGTTTTCAGTTCCAAGACAGCCGTTATGAAACAGTTGAAAAAATGACAAGATGCTGATTCTTCAGGAGCCTATTAGTTACAAGTGTGAACTTGAAAATTGCTTTACTATTTACGTCTGTAAGAGAAAATTCTAACCGAGATTAGGATTGCGCACTCATCGTATAGTTATGTTAATCAACGGTAATCCTCATTATGACTTATCGTTAGTGTAGGGGTTGTGTTATCCATACAAGCAACTTCCTTATCATTACTCGATGGGTTTACTCCCGGGTGTGTGAAATCTATTCTGCAAGACCAGATTCTTAACTTTTTTTCAGTCGGGGGGGGGGGCGCCCCCCCACCCTAGCCACCCGCTCCCACGACCTTCCACCCTCGCGCAAGCGCTCGGGTGCCAACTTCACGCCGTGGAATAATAAGGCTCTTAGGTCCCTTGTATCGTAAATAAATATAAGGCAATGCGGTCGAATTGCACGCTGATTTTTGTTCACAAAAATCTCAAAATCTTTTCCAATTTGGGCTGAGCGAAGAGTTATCCAGGCCAAGTTAGATGCTAATAAAGCCTGGATAACTCGCCGTTTAGCCCAAATTGGAAAAGATTTCGAGAGTTTTGTGAACAAAGTTCAGCGTGCATGGCGACCGCATTGCCTTAACATTTAAAATGCACTATCGATAGTTAGTGGTAACGAGTACATAAGTATACTCGACTATGTTCGTATAGAAACTCGGAAAGTTGAATGGTTATCATTAGCCCATGAGATAAGATTTGACCTTTTGCACCTCCCAAAATTGTGTAAAGAACCGAGGTACACTTAATCTTTTCCTATAATTATATCTAGCATTTCTATTATATCAACATTGCTAGTTATTACTCCAAATCCATTCTGTTATAACAAAAAGAATTTTGTTTCTTACACTCTACAGTTACAGGTGAAAATGAATGATGGAATCACAAGGGTGTTAAATTTTTCTGGGTATCTTGGTGACTCAGAGAGAAGAATCTCACTTTCATTCATGGATTTTGTAATCTAGCATGACGTCGAGCTTGTAGTACTACGGAGCAGGTGTTGTCATTCAAAATGTCAAACTTTTATCATCAAGATTGAACATTCATTCATGGATGAGGATGGAGAATCGAAAAATTTCGGATTCTTATCAAATAAGGTAGGTTCTGTATCAGAGGTGTCTTCAAGATCCGCCCAGTGAAGACTTGCGTGAGTCGAAAAAAACCGAACTCATCCCCGGGGACTTTATCGCCACAGAGAGCGTCAGCATTGCTGCGTGGCTTATCAACGCGGGAAAATATCTATAAAAGAGCTCGATCTTGGATCTCAGCATCAGTTACTAATTGGTGTACGCCGAGTTCACATCTCAGAATCAATAATTACAGATGTTCTCATCAATAGACTCTTGGGTCAGGACAGGTTGATCTTTCATGAGCTGGTAGTTCTCAGGTAAGCAAGTTATGCGTCATGAACAGAACCTACCTAAATTATAAAGTTTTGAATTGACTTGGGTTTTCAAGGTGCTCACTGGCGAGAAATGGTCGTTTTAATTTGATGCGGGACATTTGAAACGTTAATTAATTCGAGTTACTCACAATCAACTAATGATATTTTGCTGATTGAGAATCGAATTTGGTCTCATTTTAGCCATGGCATGAATCATACACGGTGCTCAGGAGAGGACGATAGGTTGAACAAAATTGTCACCAAAAACTGAACACGTGGTGATTTAGTACTATGCCCAAGGATCAAAGTCCCGTTTCAACCGAAATGGAGCAATCCCCTTTTTTGAAATGCGATTAATCAAATGGAGCTTTTTTGAGCAACATACTTGTCGAGACAATACCGGCTCCCAAAGCCCATAATAACTTCAATGAATCTCAATATTTTCCAACGTACTTCAACTTATTTTGAAGCTTATTCTGAAATCTTCAAAAAGATCTGGAGTAAGTTTGATTTCAACAAACTAGAGTCGAGGAACCTCATTTTTAATCGACACCAGAGCTTTCCTTTTCTAATTTTCTAACGATTTGAGACTTCTTGACCTCCTAACTCCTGAGATAGCGCAAGTCAAATGTGTTGAATTCAATCTCACATTAGCTCATTTTGAAAATCTTTGAATAAGCTTCAAAATAAGTTGAGGTACGTTGGGAAATATTGAGTATCACTGAATTTATGGGCTTTGGAAGCCGTTATTGTCTCGAGAGATATGTTGGTTAAAAAAGCTCCATTTGATTAACGCCTAAAAATACGAATCAAGCTCGCATTTCAAAAAAGGGGATTGCTCCATTTCGGTTGAAACGGGATTTTGATCCTCGGGCATAGTACTAAACAACCACGTGTTCAGTTTTTGGTGACAATTTTGTTCAACCTACCGTCCTTTCCCGAGCGCCGTGCATAGTATGTAAAAAATTGTGGAAAACTAGATAATTTACACGACGAGTTCGTGTAGAAGCCTCTTTTTTGAAACTATTCACAGATTTGTCTCAAAATGTTCCCAGCATCTACATATTTTTTGAATTCTCATCAAAAGCGAAGGCTTTTCATGTTAGGGACCAATCCTTTAAAAATTGAAACTGTCCAATTTCCTTGGCCCATATCTTAGACATTCAATATTTGATTGAGAGTTCAAAGAAATGGAATGTATAATACTTTCCTTAGCTAATTCTCCAAACGATTCGTTGATAATGCACCATGTCTTAAATCAAAATAACCAATATCAATTCGACCTGGTAGATCTTACGATGGAAATTATCCCTGTTCTCGCGGATGCAAGGCAGTTCGTAAAACATAGAATAGTTTGATATTTGTAACTATTTAGAACCGCAAATTTTTGTGAAAATTACTCTGGACGGCTTGATTGAGAAAGTAGCTCATCGTTGCAAAAATACTAAAAGAAAACTAATTGTTGTTCTTTTCACGAGACACCGATTTTTTGCCCATTCTCCAGCTACGCTTGCTCCTGTTGTATAGTTTTACCGGATGTTTGTGTTTTGAAGTTGTGAGTTATTGAAATGTTTACGATGAGTTTCTCCAACTAATCAGTAAAGTGTTGTTGTGAATCGGAGAAGGTTTTTGAGAATGGTGAAAAAATAAGTATCCTCTCATTTTGTATCTGGGGACAGATAAATGAATAAGAGGCGAGACTATTTTTTCAGAATCAGTTTTTTCAAGTAACCTCAACTGGAATCTGTTCGTTATTTCCAGGTTGGACCAATAAACTTTAGGGCTATGATACTGAGCTATGAAGATGCCTCATCAGGTATCAGTGACATTGAGCGTGTGTCCAAAGTTGCCATATCGTACGAGTCTCCAAACACTGAGGAGTCGAATTGGTAAGTCTCAAGTTCGAGATCTCAAGTGTTAATGATCTTATGGAAAATAGTTGATCAATTTCACCTTGTCCAGGTCGAGGATCGTCAATAAAAATTCTGGTCCAGCCTGCCGCTTTTCTTCGTTTCCGATACGAAACTGAGACACCAAAAACTTTCAGTCGGATCCACGGTAAAGATCCATCTGGTAGACCACAGGGTGTCCCTAAAGTCCAGGTACATGAATTATCCTCATATTCATCGCTAATAGTCTTTGTCGAGTTTTTCCAACAGTTTTTATTCTACGACTCGTGTAACATTATAATATTGATGTGTGGTATAATTTACCATCATCGTTTTGGCTGATTTTGAACAGCTCGTGTCTTAATTACATGTAGAACAATTATCAAGGTATTTAGTTTACTTTTTTTGAGCGACCAATCACTATTTCGTCAATTTGTGATATCCAAAAACCAAGATTCAAGAGTGGGTTCTTTGAAGGCGATTGATTTTGATCTTTCGCTCTTGAGCTATCACAAGTTTACAAAACGGTGATTTCTTACTCAATGGTGAGAAGTTGATTATTCTCTCCCAATCATCATAGTATTACGGGCCAATTCAAAGCATTTTTCTGCTCCTCGTCCGCTCCTTATTCCTCATCATCTGCAAGCCAAATTTGACTTCTAATCAAATTACCAATCAGTCATTCGGTTATATAATCACTCCATCTCTCATCGAGCCTTTTTGCTGCTATTTCCTGTTGGTAATTATTTGAACTATAAATTGGGATAATATATTTGGCACCGAGTAGATGAGATTGTGGCTCGCTTTCCGGCGATTCGTTTCCAGCCAGGGCCTTAGGTGAGGGTCGAAATAATCCCTCCGAAGTAAGGAACCTCATGATCGAGTCGAGAAAGTTATTGTTTACAACTGAATAGTCACCCAAGAGTAGGAAATAGCGAAAAAAACACATTTGTATGAAAATAGCCATCTTTATGATTCTAATTTTCAGTTGATTGGGTGCGATGATTACGAGAGAGCTGAAATACGATGTACTTTACATTCTACTGGTGTTGCTGGTGCTGTTGGTGAAGAATACAGATATCCACACCCGAATCAACTCATCAAGAAGGTCGATCAAGCCATAGAAGTGGAACCCATCACGATAAACGTATTGAGATCAAATGATTTTATTGGAGAGTAAGTTTTCAAGTCATGTATCTTATGTATTCATGAAATATCCGAGTACAACGTTATTTTAATTCAATGATTGTAGATTTGATGGTATGAGCATCATTCGGATTCACGTAGTAGATGTCATGAAAAGGTTGTTGGGAAAGATGAAGGGAGAAATCACTGAACAAAAAAATTGGAACGAAGCTGTACGGAATTCTATGGGTGATGAGGAGAGAGAGATAAACGAGGTTCGCATCTATAATTTGATAGTTGATTTGTGATTTCATTATAGTATAAATACTTCCATTTCTGTCACAATCTCGTACTTCGGGACTACTACGAATCGGGATTACAGAGCTGGCTAAAATTTCATAAATTATTATCATTTCGACATTGAACAGTTACAACTTCCTATTTCGCTGACTTTTCGTAAACAAAGAAAAACGTGAGTTCTTGTCACTTCCCTAGTCACCCGTACATTTTTCGAAGCAACGGGGTATCAATATTAATTTGCAATAAATATTTAAATATACTAGTATCCGATCCATTTTTTTTGTTCAATTAATCTTTGAAAGCGCCCCTTCAAGTTCCCCAATGCTTATATTCCCGTATTATAGTCAAATTTACGGATTTCCTGGTCAGTTACATCGTTCTTGCCACGGATTTGGCTATATTTTCCGTAATATGAAACGACATAACTAACTTTTTTTACGGCTTAACAAGTAATTTTGATGAAATTTCTCAACGCTGGATAAAGAGATAAAAATGCATCCATAATCATATATCATCATTAAAAGTTGTAAAATTTGGATAGCATGGCAAACATCGAAAACTTGTAAGTCAGATTGTGAAAAAAGTGACTGCGGAAAATTACCGACATTCTTCCTTCCGACAGTAGTACAGTTTTAAGTGAGTTCCAAACCACCGACATGATCGAAAGACTTTTATTGAAACTCACATGCCAGCCGGAATTCGAGACCGGGACTTCTGCGTTGGAAGTAAGAACCTTATTGACCGAACCAAAGTGGCTTCATTTGCGAGGGTGGAAAATATACTATCTCCGCGGTTTTAGCCAAATCCGTGATTGTGATTCCCGACGCTCTCCTAACAGAGCTTAGGCAAAGTTCATACGTATATTTGTCTTGGTTTCAGCTGGAAACGGAGGCAAAAGAGGTTAAAAAATCAATAGACATGCATAGAGTGGTGCTTGGTTTTCAAGGTTTCTATCGTGGACCTGGTGATCAATTGTACCCGATAACCGAAAGAGTTTATTCTGACCCAATAAAAAATTCGAGTGAGTGAAACCTTGTATAAGTCAAAGTACACGTAAGAATGAATGAATAATTTTTCAAATACTTTTTAGATAGTACATCTACAGCAAGGCTCCAAATACATCGAATAGTACAACACCCTTTCGGTTCTTGTAGAGGTAATGAAGAAATTTGGCTCTTCGTTGAACAACTCAACACAAGTATGTTGATATTTTTGCAATCTTTTGACATCTTTTTGTCTCTCGTGCTTACTTCTTTTTCTTGCAGAAAATACCAAAGTGATATTCTGCGAATTGGATATCGAAGGCAATGAAACTTGGACAAAAACAGTCCCAATTTCTGGTGCTTCAAATAAGTACGTTCTTATCCTCAGGTATGCAAAACCACTCTTCATCGCATGAATACATATGGTACGGGAATTCAGACGATAAATTATGTTCTATTTCCAGCACACCTCCATATCACGATCTGAATATAACACAACCAAAGAAAGTCTTCATCTACTTGGAAAGGCTTACTGATGGAAGTGTTTCCGAAATGAAGCCCTTCGTGTACAACCCATCGTCGGAACGTCTAAGTAAGTATGGATAGTCTACTGTAGATGTAAGATGGTTAGATTTGATATTTATCCATGATCAATTCTCAGGCCAGATACGTGATCGGCTAGAAACACCTAATCAAAATATTCATCTTGGACTTAATGGAACACGTCAAGTACCAAATTCTTTGACACTCTCTGAAATACCAGGTGAAAGTTCAATTGTCAACATGAGTCTTCCCAGAGGTTCTTGCGCCTCTTTGCAACAAGACCCATTTCCACCAGGTCCATCAATTGCCAATGGTGGCAATGAGATACCATTTGAGATGCCTAACTCTGGAGTTTTCCCTAAACCATGGAACACCTGGTCTGCATCAACTTTTCCATCCCCAAGTCGTGGATATCCTGTAGGACAAGATCTACCATATCTATACCCATAATCCAGTAATCAACAATCCACTGATGTACCTCATCTTGAAATGTCTTCTTCAGTAGACGATGATGTAAATACCGATCATCCTCACTCACGATGAACTTATGAGAATATTGAAGGACTTGGATAAGCCTCGTCCTCACTCCCATGAAACATTTTGAACTAACAGTCTTGACAACTGTATATAGGATGAGAGCCATCAAATCAATATATTTTATTCACTTGATCATAAACTTTTTAATACGTTTGCTGCAGAAGTTGAAATCGATGACCTTTCCCCGGGTGCGGCGAGGCCCACCAGTGGGCCCCGTTCAATGTTATTCTCCATAAAGCCAAAATTCTCAGGACTGAGGGAAAAGACATGCGGGGCCTACCGGTGGGCCCCCCACAGCAAACGTGTTGAATATCTGAATTAGACTTTGACATAAGATCAATGTATCTCTAACTATACGTAATAAAAAAAATTTCTCTTCTGATGATCATGTGTACATCCTTGATTGAGTTTCTATGAAAACCTAAGCACCCTAAGCTACGCTATATTACAGAAATCGACGAATACTTGTCCAATGTGAAGATTATGGATCTTCTATCCATCAAAACTTTCGAGTCAAATATGGGGAATTTTCATGAACGCTTGTATCGGTAAACTGATAATCTTGTCACAGAATGTTTTTACTGACATATAGCCCCATTGAATAGCATACCGGGAGCACCAGCCTAGTGGTAACGAGTACATAAGTATACTCGACTATGTTCGTATAGAAACTCGGAAAGTTGAATGGTTATCATTAGCCCATGAGATAAGATTTGACCTTTTGCACCTCCCAGAATTGTGGAAAGAACCGAGGTACACTTAATCTTTTCCTATAATTATATCTGGCATTTCTATTATATCAACATTGCTAGTTATTACTCCAAATCCATTCTGTTATGACAAAAAGAATTTTGTCTCTTACACTCTACAGTTACAGGTGAGAATGAATGATGGAATCACAAGGGTGTTAAATTTTTCTGGGTATCTTGATGACTCAGAGAGAAGAATCTCACTTTCATTCATGGATTTTGTAATCTGGCATAACGTCGAGCTTGTAGTACTGCGGAGCAGGTGTTGTCATTCAAAATGTCAAACTTTTATCATCAAGATTGAACATTCATTCATGGATAAGGATGGAGAATCGAAAAATTTCGGATTCTTATCAAATAAGGTCAGGTTCTGAATCAGAGTTGTCTTCAAGATCCGCCCAGTGAAGACTTGCGTGAGTTGAAAAAAACCGAACTCATCCCCGGGGATTTTATCGCCACAGAGAGCGTCAGCGTTGCTGCGTGGCTTATCAACGCGGGAAAATATCTATAAAAGAGCTCGATCTTGGATCTCAGCATCAGTCACTAATTGGTGTACGCCGAGTTCACATCTCAGAATCAATAATTACAGATGTTCTCATCTTTTCGTCTGCTCGAGCTCGAGAACGACAAAAACGACGAATAAGCTGTTCGCAAACGCGCGATGCATGCAGCTGTTCGTATTTTTCAGTGAACTTGGATTTTTGATGTTTTATGTATTTCAGATTTCAGAACGTGGTCGATCGTCCTTATTTCCCGCGCGGCTTCGTTGATCTCGGATTTTTCGCTGATCGAGTCATATTAATCAGCAAAAAATCACTCAAGAATTTACCAGTTCTCGTTGCGATTGATCTTGATTCCTGATCTTCAAAATACTTGAATGTGTGAGAAGTGTTGGAGCAAGTGGTGGAGTTGTGGATCGTTTGATTTTTTTGCCAGTGGTGTGAAAATTTGATTCCGTAGGCAGCAATCAAGTTCAGTTTTTACATCCGGAAAATTCCCTCAATTCCATTTTTAAGGTCCTCTCAGTGAATTGAATGAGATTTCACAAAACACTGTGTCAACTCATACTGGAATGCCTTGAATCAAAATTTGGTTTGTAGGTGAATAGTGATTGGGCGGATAATTGATGAAAATGGACTACTTTCAGTGTGGAAAGTGTAAGTGACTTTGTGTGTTCAGCTGGTGGTTTATTGCTCCTCTTCACCATGCTTACTCTTATTGTCTCCTCAAGCAGAAATATCCAACAAACACTTTCTTATACATAAAAGTATTTTAAGTATTGTGTTGGAATATTCTACTCGATGTTCTTTCCATCTCTCATGAGATGCATCAGACTAAGTCAATCAGGCGAATATGGTAATTCATGCTTGAGCTCTGGTTTCTTATAATTTACAAAATATCAATGGATGGAGATACTCTAATAGAATTGATAGACTGGGACGTCTGAGGAACATGAAGTGTTGTGAACTTTTGACTCAGAATACGATCATGGGTATGGCTAGGAATTAGACTTGGAGTAGCTTGTGGGAAACCGTGACCAAATTGTTTGCAAGTCTATTGTCAATCTACATTCAGCAACACGTATAACACTGATCACTCAGTGAAAACGGGTAGATATCTTCATTTCAAGTAGCCAAGGTTGTTGGATCCGAAATTGAAGTGATCTTTATTGAATGAAAAGTTGAATTCATGAGTATGCTGCGAGAACTTCATTTCAGTCATGGAATCTAGCCAGCAATGGATGTGAACTCTTGTGATACAAACGGAATGTGTTAGAGTGAGGTAGACCTCCAAAGGCAACTGAAAAATCGTCAGAGGGATATCACATTGCTTTTTTGTTTGAATTAGCTTCTTCGTCTAAATAATGTGGATGTGTGCAATTATTACGTTAGTATAAGAGCGAGTCACTCGATTCATATCGAGATAAGACTTCACTGCCATTCTTCAGTATCACTGGCTCTTCTAATTCCTCAAGCACAGAGTGAGTGTAGAATGTGAGATTCTTTGAGATTTCCTATTGCTATGGGCTTGGAGTCTTCATGATGATCTTCCGAGACCTGGAAGACATGACTTTAATCTGATACAACTATTTTTCTACATATCTTTTGCAAGAATAACTTTCCAAAATGGATACATTTCCGATTCACCAGTATGGATCAGGATATTTTGAGTCGCAGGAAACCACGATTACCCAGATATTGGAATAATTGGAATTTAATTCTGACGAGATCAGGAATGACCTTAAATCCATGAAAACCGAGTTAGGCAGATATTACCCAGATGCTCGAATCGGAAGTTCTGTCAAGGGAGAATCAACCCCAAAACCTAGGAAGGCAAATAAACCCGCGAATATCCAGATGCTCGGATCGAAAGTTCTATCAGGGAAGAATCAAACCCAAAGCCTAGGGAGGCAACTAAACCCGCGAATACCCAGGTGCTCGGATCGAAAGTTCTGTCACGGAACAACCAACTGCGAAACCTAGGAAAGCAATTAGACAAAACATTCGGTCTAAGCACTTGGGTATTCGCGGGTTAATCGGCGATGATTCGACCCTGTTCAAAACTTCCTATCTGAGTGTTAGGGTGTCCGCAGGTATATCATTCGGTTACCTGTAATCGATATGATCTTCCCGTCAGCGGAACTCACCGCCGTTCGAGCATCTGGGTATTCGCGGTTTTATTTGCATCCGTAAGTTTTGGAGTTGATCCTTCCTCCGGCAGATCTTCCATTGATTCGAGCATCAGGGTATTCGCGGGTTCATTTGCCTTCCTAGGTTTTGAGGTTGATCCTTCCCTGACAGAACTTTCGATCCGAGCACGTGGGTATTCGCGGGTTTACTTGCCTTCCTAGGTTTTGGGGTTTATTCTCCCCTGACAGGACTTCCGATTCGAGCATCTGGGTAATATCTGCCTGACTCGGTTTTCATGGATTTAAGGTCATTCCTGATCTCGTCAGAATTAAATTCCAATTATTCCAATATCTGGGTAATCGTGGTTTCCTGCGACTCAAAATATCCTGATCCATACTGGTGAATCGGAAATGTATCCATTTTGGAAAGTTGTTCTTGCAAAAGATATGTAGAAAAATAGTTGTATCAGATTAAAGTCATGTCTTCCAGGTCTCGGAAGATCATTATGAAGACTCCAAGCCCATAGCAATAGGAAATCTCAAAGAATCTCACATTCTACACTCACTCTGTGCTTGAGGAATTAGAAGAGCCAGTGATACTGAAGAATGGCAGTGAAGTCTTATCTTGATATGAATCGAGTGACTCGCTCTTATACTAACGTAATAATTGCACACATCCACATTATTTAGACGAAGAAGCTAATTCAAACAAAAAAGCAATGTGATATCCCTCTGACGATTTTTCAGTTGCCTTTGGAGGTCCATCTCACTCTAACACATTCCGTTTGTATCACAAGAGTTCACATCCATTGCTGGCTAGATTCCATGACTGAAATGAAGTTCTCGCAGCATACTCATGAATTCAACTTTTCATTCAATAAAGATCACTTCAATTTCGGATCCAACAACCTTGGCTACTTGAAATGAAGATATCTACCCGTTTTCACTGAGTGATCAGTGTTATACGTGTTGCTGAATGTAGATTGACAATAGACTTGCAAACAATTTGGTCACGGTTTCCCACAAGCTACTCCAAGTCTAATTCCTAGCCATACCCATGATCGTATTCTGAGTCAAAAGTTCACAACACTTCATATTCCTCAGAAATCCCAGTCTATCAACTCTATTAGAGTATCTCCATCCATTGATATTTTGTAAATTATAACAAACCAGAGCTCAAGCATGAATTATCATATTCGCCTGATTGACTTAGTCTAATGCATCTCATGAGAGATGGAAAGAACATCGAGTAGAATATTCCAACACAATACTTAAAATACTTGTATGTATAAGAAAGTGTTTGTTGGATATTTCTGCTTGAGGAGACAATAAGAGTAAGCATGGTGAAGAGGAGCAATGAACCACCAGCTGAACACACAAAGTCACTTACACTTTCCACACTGAAAGTAGTCCATTTTCATCAATTATCCGCCCAATCACTATTCACCTACAAACCAAATTTTGATTCAAGGCATTCCAGTATGAGTTGACACAGTGTTTTGTGAAATCTCATTCAATTCACTGAGAGGACCTTAAAAATGGAATTGAGGGAATTTTCCGGATGTAAAAACTGAACTTGATTGCTGCCTACGGAATCAAATTTTCACACCACTGGCAAAAAAATCAAACGATCCACAACTCCACCACTTGCTCCAACACTTCTCACAAATTCAAGTATTTTGAAGATCAGGAATCAAGATCAATCGCAACGAGAACTGGTAAATTCTTGAAAGATTTTTTGCTGATTAATATGACTCGATCAGCAAAAAATCCGAGATCAACGAAGCCGCGCGAGAAATAAGGACGATCGACCACGTTCTGAAATCTGAAATACATAAAACATCAAAAATCCAAGTTCACTGAAAAATACGAACAGCTGCATGCATCGCGCGTTTGCGAACAGCTTATTCGTCGTTTTTGTCGTTCTCGAGCTCGAGCAGACGAAAAGATGATCATCTCGACTCATCTCACTTGTCAAAAAGTCGCGCACGCGCAGCAGCGCTCAATTATAGTGAAATAGTATATTTCCGTACTGAACGCGGTAGCCCATTTTGGGCACTAGGACAGTTTGTCTGTCGAGCGAAGCGAGACAGACATGTCCTCCAGTGCCCAAAATGGGCTACCGCGTTCAGTACGGAAATATACTATTTCACTATAATTGAGCGCTGCTGCGCGTGCGCGACTTTTTGACAAGTGAGATGAGTCGAGATGATCATCTTTTCGTCTGCTCGAGCTCGAGAACGACAAAAACGACGAATAAGCTGTTCGCAAACGCGCGATGCATTTCATTACGAGAATCCTAAAATCCCATTTAAAAGCGGCGTTTTTAGGTTAGAGTAATGAAATAGTATATTTCCGTACTGAACGCGGTATCCCATTTTGGGCACTAGGACAGTTTGTCTGTCGAGCGAAGCGAGACAGACATGTCCTCCAGTGCCCAAAATGGGCTTGCAAGCGAGGTGCGGATATATTTTTTCATTACGAGAATCCTAAAATCCCATTTAAAAGCGGCGTTTTTAGGTTAGAGTAATGAAAAGTACTTTTCGCTACTTTTCGCTGTTTTTTTTTCACTTTCCGCCCACACCTGGTCTCTCCACCGAATTGAAGTATGAGCAGTGTTAGATGGGATCATCATCAGAGCAGCAGCCGACGACAGCGCATCAGAGCATTAATTCTGTTGGAACCACAGCGATCACGCAACTATTTTGCACCCGTGTACTATCTCCAGATTTTGTCCAGCATCGCCGTACAAAATTTTGCAACGTCGTGTTGTCACCCGTTATTGATTCTTCAGAGCACCCAGTTTTTACTATTGTGCTCAAAAGTTGTTCATAAAGTATTTCGTCGCGTGCATTTAAGGTTTACGAGAGCATTCCCTGCGCTGGCGAAAAGTAGAGCTGTAACTCTACGAGATCAGATAAGTATTATTTCATGGATCTGGTCAATGGTCTTCACTTTATCTGTCTACAGAACTCGATTCTTTGCCTTATTAATCCTCATTTCAGCTTTCGAGAGCATTGTGATAATGGACAATAACAAGCATTTAATGCTTCGTGAAACTGAAGTTATTGTCTAAATCTGTCAAATGATTGATCTGACTGTATTCCATTAGAACTCCTTCGGGTATTTTTTTGACCCGTGTGAGTTGAACTTTTAAATATCTCTATCTGTCGATGTCCACCCTATCTCATCACTGAACTTTCAATTTGTGTCATCTTTCACTTGTCATCCGTCAGCTTCTATGACCTTCATTGTTCAAGTGTATTGCCGAATACTATTCTGTCACTTAATACAATTCAATTATTGCATCCTTCGCTGTGATTGAACCCACAACAAGTCAATCCTAGTTAACAACAAGGAATGCGTCACTTCAAATCAAGGTATTTCTATGAGATAATCCAATTCCCGAGCGACTCACAAAACGTCATCTAAATAACATGTGATGAGTCAATCAGATTTCCACTCACCATGAGTGCGAATACTCTTTCAATTATATCATATTTCCCACTGATTTTGCTCATCATTGATACTAGAAACGGTACCTCACAATGGTATATGATGATACAAGGGCACAAACGATGGTTTTCGCACTACGAGTGACTTTTTTAGGCCCGAGCCGCAGGCGAGGGTCAAAATTTCCACGAGGAAACGAAAACCGTTTCGCCCGAGTATCATACTGTTTTTTGATCTTCTGTCAGCAAATGAAAAGCGACAAACAGTGTGCAAATGACTCATTTGTGCACAGACGATCAAAAAGTCTATTTGAGAAACGGACTTCGTAATTCGAACTCATACATTCAGTCGAAACTCATTGATTTTGATCATGGTTACGGTACAAGGTCCACTCAATCTTTTAGACTGCCTCCCCAGAGCTCTCGAAGCTCGAGAGAGTTGACTCTGCGTCGCTGTATTAAATTGTGGAATAAGCTACCAAGTCACATTGTTCAGAATCAAGAAAACTCTCATTTCAAGTTGTTGGTGAAAAATTATGTTTTTCATCATATATCTTAATCTCGCTGGCTCTCGATAGTTCTTGGTACCCAATTTATTTGAGCATTTGTTTGATGGAAAATCAAATGTAAATCAAATTCCTTTGATTTATTAGTATTAAGTTAATAAGTTAAATATTGTGAAAGAATCTTGATTACATTGATGTTTATAGGGCCCTTGTGCCCGTTCGATTTTCCAAAATAAAATTTAAAAAAAATAAATAAAAAAAAACGGGCTTTCTCACTGTAGCCTACTGCTTTATGATCTGTATCGACCAATCCAGGGGTGAGTCTCACGGAACATCCACCCTAATCCCGATTCAGTCCTGTAGTGGTCTCCAAAGAGTGTCAAAATGGTACCTTTATTGCTACTGATCTGATTTTGATTTTAGAGGATGGGGGAATTCCCCGATTCCAACAGAATTATGAAACGATTGATCTCTTATCTTCTTCACGAGGAATATTTTTTCTTGATCAGGAGGTTGAGATTGGGGTCGTGATTAACTCCTATAAGTTTGTAACCTAGTCCTATTTTTGTCTCGTTTCAGTCCCCTAAAAGTGTCAGAACGGTACCACATCTATCTCCTGATGCTCTATGGTCTTTGCTATGGTCTCTATCGAGTGATCCATGAGTGAGTATTACGGAGCATCGAGTCTCATTCGTTTCAGTCCTGTGCTATTCCCCAGAAAGTGTCAAGAAGGTACCATATTCTCAATCTCTTTTGCTGTCAACAAACAGGGAATTTACACACCACAGAATCATAATACCGATGGTGAGATGGAAAATCCAGAATGAGCCATTGATAAGAGTATCTCGCTCAGCATCCATCCGGACTCCGTTCTGGTCCCATCTTTGTCCTCAAAAAGTATCAGAATGGTACCACCGCAGTACCCCGATGGATTTCCACCGGAGCCTCGCGTTCAATGAGACTTGACCCGGGCCAACTCGTATGAGCACTCACTCGATCACGGTGGGCCTCAAAGCTCGATAGGTTTGACAAAGATGACGACGAAATCTACGCACGTAGTGTTTTTGAGGAGCTCGAACAGAGCTAAAACCTTTTTAGATCAAAAGCGTATGAACTTTATTTATTTCAAGCACGGGAAAACAAATAGGGGTTATTCACGAATTTAGGCTCCGAAGAGCTGGTTGGTGCTCCAAGTTTGACGCATCTTAATCATTTTCGACGTATCTCAGGCTCATTTCAAAGCTTACGCTAAGGGCTTTGAATTGGATCAAAAATCGCAACGCTCTCACTTAGCAGAGCCGAGCTATGTCATTTGGATGGGATAAAGATGTCAATTTCAGGAGACACGACATTACTCTTGTAAAGACAACCATTGATTCTCGAAGCTCTGGCTCTTGGGGATGTGGATATTTTTCCACACACCTCAGCTGAAATCGAAGATATTTGAGTCAACTTCAGGATGAACAAGGTGAGTTGAATAAACATTCCAATATCAAGTTGCAAGAATACTATTTGAACTAATCTGTGTGAAATTGCTTTCCAATGTACCCACGAATATGTGTAAAAATTTCCGGAAGTGACCCTCGAGCTCAATGCGTACTGGAGTTTCTATTTTACGAGTTGAAAACGGGCATTATTTCGTCTATTTGGGCGCTGGTGAGCGGGAGGGGGGAGGGGTTTCACCTGTTTTAGCTCACAAATGAGATAAGTGGCTAGAATAAGGATACAATCATGCATTCCTGACTCAAAATGATCATCTCAAGGTAATTGTCCTGCAACTACGTGAGTCAAAGGCTAACTAACTTCACTTTTTCGGTAACATCGATTTTAATAAATATATAATTTGGGCAACTAAGCCTGTTCTGCAAATCAAAAGGCTAGCAAAAATGCCCTTAGATACTTCCATGATCAAGACCTTATCGAACCAGAGAATAATTTACGCATAAACAGAATTTTCGTGGAAGCCGTTTCGCAATTTCAATTTTCCGATAGCTGTAATGGAAAAACTAAACGATCAATCTTGAGGACTTGGAGAACAGGTTCGTCTTTGTATTACCTTCTATTTCTCCCGCAATGTCATCATTCTCTGTTGTCTGGATCGATTGTGAGACTCAAAAGAGTGCCGTTTTACGTGCCATCTCCCATAAATGCAATGTTAAATCTAACCAAAACACCCGGTTTTTTTTATGGCTAGGGCTGTGACACGAGACGATCGATTCATTTGAGATTTCGCGCAAAAAGTCATCAATACTTGAACTAAATTCTCACCAAGTTTCGAAGCATTCTGTTGGCAATTAATTTTACGATACAACTACCCTAACACGTTGAATAGTCAGTTTAGCTCCAAATCATCGACTGAAGCCACTCGATCGAAAACCATGTAACTTGTGAGTTTCCTAGTCGAAGAGATGGTATCAATGGTTCTGATCCAAACTAACCATTAGAACGTATCTAGATGATCATTTTGAGTCGGAAAAACATGTTTGTCTAATTCAGCCGCTCATCTCATTTGTGAGCTGGATGAGTGAACCTCCCCCCCCCCCCGCCCGCTCACCAGCGCCCAAATAGACGAAATGATGCCCATTTTCAACTCGTAAAATAGAACCTCCTGCTCGCATCTAGCTCAAAGCTCGCTTCCGGAAGTTTTTACACATATTTGGGGTTGTTGCAGATCAATTTCAGATAGATTGGTGCACATTTATTCAGATGAAAGCATATGCGAGCCATACCTGTGCTTAAGGTCATTTTGAGCAAAAAGTCATTATAGAAATCGGCTGGATAGAATCGAGAATTGAATATCCCACCCAGATCATTGTTCTAATTGGTAGTATTTATATATAAACAAATGATGTTTGCACGGGTTTGGGGTTGGGGGGAAAAATGATTTTTCGATACACTGTGCGTAAAAGTGCACTTTGCGCACAGTTTGTCGACTTTTACTCACAGTTTATCGAAAAGTATAGTTAGATACACGGGCGTGAAACCTATTATTCGCATCCTCGTGATGATTCCGACCCTCGCCTGCGGCTCGGGCCGGAAACCCATCACTCGGACGCGAATAAAATGTTTTACGCCCTTGTATCGAAATGTACTATTTTGCAACTGTGTGCGCGAAGTTGTAAAAAAATGAGACTTCTCTTCATTATTTACAGTGCGAGAAGTAATGCGTGAATGACTTCTCGCACAGTTTTACATTTACGCACTGGTGAAGTGTGCGTAAATGTAACTTCTCGCTCTAATGCATTTTCATTCACGCACAGTTCCAAAATATGATGTCACGTCATCCCTCTGAATTTGGCCTTTCTTGAAAACTTTGTTTTCAAGATGATCTTGCTCGGACAGTGGTGCATTTAATTACAACTTCGCGCACAGTTGCAAAAAATAGTATACGCAACACGTGCGAGAAGTTTCCGCACTCGTTTGGCAACTTGTGCGGAAATTGACCTTCTCGCACTTGTTGCGTAATATACTATTTTTTAATTGAGTTCAAAGTTTGGCATTTTTACGAAACTGCTCAACTTGTAACGACTGTACCTTCCATGAGAAGTCCGGTGATCGACTTTTACCAGTGACCAAATTGTAGGGTCTTTCCAAGGCCTTCAAAATAACCACTGGTGGAAGTCGATTATCATATTTCCAAAAGGGGCTAGATCACTTTGAAGCAGGCCCAAAAATCGCTAAAATCTGCTCTCAGCAAATAGCCCCTAGAAGTTGCTAGCCTCAGTTTTCGGCCTCGAGCAATCTATTCCTTGAAGATACTAGATTCAATGAAGCAACTGCGCCCAAGTACTTCCAAAAAAGTTGAGCCTAGTCGGAGCTATAATTTCTTCGAAAAAGGTTGAAAAGAGACCTAAAATGGACCTTCTCGACACACTGTGCGGAAAAGTGTCTTTTCATTACTCTAACCTAAAAATGCCACGTTTAAATAGGATCTTAGGGTTCACGTAATGAAAAAAAATATCCGCACTTCCCTTGCAAGCCATTTTGGGCACTGGGGGACATGTCTGTGTCGCTTCGCTCGACAGACAAACTGTCCTTAGTGCCCAAAATGGGCATACCGCGCTCAGTACGGAAATATACTATTTCCGCACTGATTTTCCATCTCATTTTCTTGCACAGTTTGTCGAAAAACACAATTCGACAAACGGGTGTAAAACCTAATTTTTCCACCCTTGTATCGAAATGTACTATTCGTGAGCCCTAAGACCCATAGGAGCTTTCGAAAAAATACAAAAAAAATTTTTTGTACTATATCAACAGAGTACTAACAGATACAAATTTTTTGGCACTTTTTTCAGACTCCCCTGGTGCAGGCATTCGATGAAATGCTCCGAAATGGCCCTTATACATTGAGAAAAAATAATTTGTAATATCCCAAGAATAGATTGGTCTGATATGCATGTATTATCTCGAGAAAAATCGTTTGCAGCAATTTTAAAGGGAAGTAAGAACTAAGTTTCTCACTCTGCATTTTTGCCTGCTTGTACTTCATCACCCGTAACAAATTCAGCAGTCGATATCCATTATTTGCAAAGGATCTATGTAGCTCTCAATTCTATCACTGAAATTCCATACCATCCTTTATAAACAGATTGTGAACAGAGCCTTTGAAATAACAAATACCTCTCGTACTCTCCGTATTCTTCGCACAAACGGATTTATTACTTCAAGTGAGTTCTCGCCTCTATGTACGTGCTCAATCGATCAACGAATGGAGGCAAAGTGCAGTTGTCCGCGAGCATTCGTTCGATAGGAGGCTATTGATATTCTGGTTTCGTTTCTAGTATGATCAGAAATCTGTCTAGCTTTAGATTTTCGGAGTATTATATAATCCTGATCATTTAAGTGTTTTTCATTCAAAATCATGTGAATAATTTATACGTGCTGAATTCTATGAATGCAGTGGCAAACCTTCGACATTCCAAATGTTTGTTTATGGAATATATCACATGTCATGTGAACGGGAACCACAGCATGCTTATCTTAACAAAGGTATAATTTGGTAGCCCTCGTGTCAGCCATATGCAATTGGTTCATCTGTTCCATTTATTACCTTCGGAGCAAACAAGATCTGCACAAATTCAAAAGCTTTCAATCTAAGGTAAGTGTGCTCAACACCCTCCCCCTCCCCCTCTTAAGGGGACGTCGGAGCCCTATCAATATTGTACAGTTACCTACATGATCGAGTTCTCGTATTTCTCAATGAATTTTTGAGATATCAAAAATCTAACAAGTAACGCCGATTCTATGAACCATACAGAATCGGCGTTACTTAGTAGAATCCCGATATCTCGAAAATTCATCGAGAAATCCGAAAACTCGACAATGTCGGTATCCGACATCCTCTTAAGCTATTTTACCAATAGTTTTGACCTACTTCAATATATTTTAACGTACTTCATTTAATGCTCAAGCTGTTTCAAGGCCTTTAAAAAACGGTACGGTTGGCTGACCAAGGCCGAGCTAACACAATTTCCCCTAGAAATAATTTTTGAACGTTTACAAAAGGGTGCACCTAAATTGCCCCCATCTCTTGGGGGATTTCGGAGTCTCGAGACAAGAAATCAAATACGCCCATCGAAGTTTAAGACTGTACTGATGTATTACGGAAATAACCCAATCCACGATACTTGACCCACTTCATTCTGTGATTCTTTCTGCAGACTGATTGATTGAGTAGCAAAGACATCAATTAACGGTTTCCCATCTCGTTATAAATGTAATCAGTTCCTCCGAGATGAGATTGAGAATGAAATTTCTTTCCAGGAAACTAACCAAGAAGTGACCAAATCTGAAGTTCAGAATTGCTTTTAAGATTCGGTCAATGGATAGATTTAAATCTAGATAATAGTATCATTCGCATTGAAGAACCATCGTTCCAATTGACGCAAATGGATAACACAACTGTCTCAATTGTTGGAGCTATTGACGACTACAAATTTAGCTATGGAAATGTCAATCGGATTCTCGGTTTGCTACAGAAATATTATTTACCTTTCCTGATGGTGGCAGGATCTCTTGGTAATTTTCTATCAATGTTTGTACTGTTGACTACAAAAATGCGTCGAAGCTCGTCAAGTCTGTATCTAGCTGCACTGGCATTCAGCGATACCGGATTTCTGGCAAGAACCTTTATAAACTGGCTTCAGCATCTAGATATTCAAATTGCAAATCAACAAGTTTTCTGTCAAATGGTCTCCTACTTTGCTTTTGTGTTTGGCTTTCTCAGTTCATGGTAAGATTCTAATATAAATTTGAATGAGTTCTAACTTTTCGGTTTGAGTGAGTGAATTCGATCGAGATACTAGCCCATTTTATCTTTCATGCAAATTGCATTCACAGTGTACCAACGAATATCTCTCGTATTTCATGCAAAGTAGAATTTTCTTAAATCGAATCGCGCAACGTGAAAAGCTCTCCTGATTCTGAAACTACGTTACAATCGTGAAAAACAATCTACGAATATTCATGCATATCTAATGATAGACATTCATAGTTCTTTTAGGAAAGCAAACTTCTAAATTCCAAAGTCCTACGATAATGGTTTTTTTTTAATTTTTTCATTTTACTTTTTTTTCATATTAACGCTTTTATTTAACCTCTTCAGAGATTATAAAGCAAATAATGGAGTAAGGTAAGTGTACCCAACTTGTCCCCATTAAGCCATTTTCTTAATAACTTTGTTCCATCCCCATATTTTCCAACGTACCTTAGCTCATTTCAAAGCTTGTCTTAAGACCTTTAAAATGAGCTAAGATACGTCCAATTTGGATATAGTGGAGCCGAGCTGTTTGAATTCTCCCAAAAGGTGATTTTTGAGAGTTTACAAAAGTGTGTACCCAACTTGCCCCCATCATTTAAAACAATGTAAATCGGCGATGAAGTGAATAGAATCGCTTTGATCCGTTTTGATCACCGTGCAGCGATATTTGTAGCTTTTAGCTGGCCCAAGACATCGTTTCCGACCTATTGTGACGTGATAAACACGTTCTGAGTGGTAAAAAAAGCCATACTGCACGCCTTTCCGAGATAACCATATGGGGGCATGTTGGGTACACTCCGATGTTGGCATCCTTGTTTACAAATCGTCTCCGTGTTTCGCACATAAAACAGCTCCATGGCCAAATCTTGCAATTTTGAGAAATGGATTTTGAAGGTCTTGAGACAAGGAATTGAATGCGCTAAGGTACGTCAAGATTGGTCGAATAAAAATAAATTGGCACCGGTTTTAGTAAACGCGATTTCCTCCTCGATTTCTTAGCCGTGCAAACACGAAAAATGGAAAACTCACTTTAAGAACGCAGAAATGATCCGGGCTCGATGAAAACTACGTATTTTCTCATATTTTAACATAACAAACGTAAAAAAAAATTTCGGGAAGGTCAACGAGCGCCCATTCCTGAGATCGGCATATGGGGGCAAGTTGGGTACAGAGGCAAGTTGGGTTCACTTACCTTATTTCTTAGTAAAAGGAGTAAAATGTACTAAGATAATTCCAGATATCGGGTCAAACATAGGAAGAAGTGTTATTTTACCTATCCTAAACAGAAGAGAGAAGCGTATAGTAATTCGTTATTTTCACTGAGTGCATCACAGTTTGTTACAGTTTCGCATCCCTGATGTGCTCGGTCTATGATATTCTCACGATACAGTCATGAGGATTATGATACTGTAATTCAGTCCATTTTTCCAAGCTCTTTGAATTTCCTGAAAAAAATGCGACTTATTATGGAGAGATATGCATAGAATTATCATCTATATACAGTATGTGTCGGAAAAGGTGTACATACCGCAACTGGGGTATAGATGGCATTTTGTAATTTCGTTGGGAAATATCAAAATTTTTTGTAATAGCTCTCATTTTTTGTAACTTTTAATTGAAAATGCCTTTCAAATCATTACATTTGTAATGCTTTGAAGGGGGTGCCAACTTCGCACGCGTGTTGATTTACCCTTAATCATTACATAACAAACAAGCGTCTGCTGTGTAATGATTAGAGTGAGGGCCATCGAGGTTAAGCTACGATCCTTGTCGTTTTTCTGTAAAGGATAATAAAATTATTACTGTTTTGCGGTAATGGTGGTGACGAGAGTGATTGCAAGTGCGCGAGTGTTGATTCTTCTGTGGGCGTGCGGGCATCGGTTTAGCTGCGGAATAGGCTGCGGAGCAAATGATGCAGATCATCAACATTGGATGCCATCATCGTCGTCCACGTGTTGCAGACGGCCTCCCCTACAAAAGAGCTTCTGCGTCCTGCTGTGATCTTTACGACAGATTCTCTGTTGCGACACAATTCTCGAAATTCATTCAGCACACGCGACTGATCACTCCCGTGGCGTTTTTGTGCGGGCATCCACTCAGTCATACACAAGTCCTGTGCCGTTTTCAGGAGTGCAATACTCGCGTGTGCTGATAATAATATCTCTCGCGTGCGCTAAGCTTATTACTCAATTTTAGCGTACGCTAAAGTTGCCTTTCGCGTGCGCTACAATTCATGGCGTATACTTCCAGGGAATTAGCGTACGCGAAAATTAAACTCTGCATAGTAGCGCACGCGAAAGGCGACTTTAGCGTACGCTAAAATCGAGTAATAAGCTTAGCGCACGCGAGAGATAATGGAAGTGGTTATTCGCACACCTCCCGTGTAGAGTCCGTGTAAAAAACCTCGGGAGTACGTGTAAAACGGACATTTTCCGTGCGCGTCCGTGTGGCTCTTTGACAAGAAGGAGAAGAGCTTGCAAGCTCAACGTCCGTTTCTGTCCGTTCGACTCGCCGTTTTTTTCCGTTTTGCCGCAATCACCCTCTTCAACCCGCCCGTTTCGGTCCGTGAGATTTTGTCCGTTTTCGTCCGTGCGCCCGTCCGTTTTTTTCCGTTTTGCAGGAAATCCTCAGTTGAGCACGCCCGTTTCGGTCCGTGAGATCTGGTCCGTTTTTGTCCGTGCGCTCGTCCGCTTTTTCCGTTTTGCAGGAAATACTCAGTCAAGCACGCCCGTTTCGGTCCGGGACATTTTGTCCGTTTTTGTCCGTGCGCCCGTCCGTTTTTTCCCGTTTTGCAGGAAATCCTCAGTTAAGCACGCCCGTTTCGGTCCGTGAGATCTGGTCCGTTTTTGTCCGTGCGCCCGTCCGTTTTTTTCCGTTTTGCAGGAAATCCTCAGTGAATCACGCCCGTTTCGGTCCGTGAGATCTGGTCCGTTTTTGTCCGTGCGCCCGTCCGTTTTTTTCCGTTTTGCAGGAAATCCTCAGTTGAGCACGCCCGTTTCGGTCCGTGAGATCTGGTCCGTTTTTGTCCGTGCGCCCGTCCGTTTTTTTCCGTTCTGCAGGAAATCCTCAGTTAAGCACGCCCGTTTCGGTCCGTGAGATCTGGTCCGTTTTTGTCCGTGCGCTCGTCCGTTTTTTTCCGTTTTGCCGCAATCACCCTCTCCAGCCCGCCCGTTTCGGCCCGTGAGATCTGGCCCGTTTTTGTCCGTGCGCTCGTCTGATTTTTTCCGTTTTGCAGGAAATACTCAGTCAAGCACGTCCGTTTCGGTCCGTGAGATCTGGTCCGTTTTTGTCCGTGCGCCCGTCCGTTTTTTTTCCGTTTTGCAGGAAATCCTCAGTTAAGCACGCCCGTTTCGGTCCGTGAGATCTGGTCCGTTTTTGTCCGTGCGCTCGTCCGTTTTTTTCCGTTTTGCAGGAAATACTCAGTCAAGCACGTCCGTTTCGGTCCGTGAGATCTGGTCCGTTTTTGTCCGTGCGCCCGTCCGTTTTTTTTCCGTTTTGCAGGAAATCCTCAGTTAAGCACGCCCGTTTCGGTCCGTGAGATCTGGTCCGTTTTTGTCCGTGCGCTCGTCCGTTTTTTTCCGTTTTGCCGCAATCACCCTCTCCAGCCCGCCCGTTTCGGCCCGTGAGGTCTGGTCCGTTTTTGTCCGTGCGCCCGTCCGTTTTTTTCCGTTTTCTAGGGAATCCTCAGTTAAGCATGCCCGTTTCGGTCCGTGAGATCTGGTCCGTTTTTGTCCGTGCGCTCGTCCGTTTCTTTCCGTTTTGCAGGAAATCCTCAGTTAAGCACGCCCGTTTCGGTCCGTGAGATCCGGTCCGTTTTTGTCCGTGCGCCCGTCCGTTTTTTTCCGTTTTGCAGGAAACACTTAGTCAAGCACGCCCGTTTCGGTCCGTGCGATCTGGTCCGTTTTTGTCCGTGCGCTCGTCCGTTTTTTTCCGTTTTGCAAGAAAAAGTCAAGCACGCCCCTTTCTCGTCCATGCGGGCTTGTTCGTTCCCCCCGTTCTGTCCTTATCACATATATCGATAAACTGGGAGTCGCATGCAGTGTCTTCCGACCGCAGTATTCCTTGTTTGTCACTCAAGCATATAGCATAGATGATATCTGAAGTGAGTCAACCCCCCCCCCCCCTCATTCCCATGCCCTGAGAGAACTTGAGAAGAACTTGAGAATACATCTTCCAAAAAATCTTGATGATCTGAGGTGTGAGACGAGTTGTCGAATCCCTGTTATCATCTCATTTGAATTCGTCTCCTCTCTGTTTGCGCGAATATCGGAGAAATCGCGAGAATATCGGAGCAGAGTGTGGCCACGGGAGCCTTTTAACCTATAATATAGGCGTATTTTCATTCTCATTTCCCCCCGATTTTCGAACGATTTGAGCTAACCGATGAGTGGACGAATTCAAAATAGATGATAACAAGTACTCTTCCACTCGTCGTCTAGCCTGAGTCGCAAGAGAATCGCACAAAAATAGGAATGATTTTCAGCTTGCACGGTGACCGCATCGCCTTATCTGCCGTAACCTTAGCAAGCTTAGAGTAGTGACATGCGGAGTTCCGCTTTCCATACGGAAAGTGAGAATACTAGAACCACTGCCCTCTGATGACCGAGCTCGCAACTGCCAATTATCTGATTCAGGGTTGACAAATGAAAGTATCGATTAGATAATGTATGAAGTGGAGTTCGATACATCTAGGTCTATCTCGAATCAGTTTCATGAATGTTGGCCGTATTCTTGCAAGTACACCCTGTATATTGCATGGGAAAGGGGGGGGGCTTTTGGTATCGTCTTATAAAGATGTCGAAGTCAGATCAATTTTGAGCCCCAAAATGAGCTGATTCGATCGGATTGAGCATGAAACGAGAAATCTCGTGTAGCGGGTCACTTTTTATACACTAAACGCTGGTTACAGCGACAAATACCCTGTACATGGCTCCAAAGGGACTCAGATCTGATTTTCAGATACTTCAGATGAAAAATTCCAACGCATGCATAGATTTTCAACCATGAAACACGACTGCTGTTAACAAGCTCACAAGAACACAAGTTTTAGATTAGAAAAATGCATTTCTGCAGGTGATCTGCACCACTTATGTAAAAAATAACGACAAATTCGGATTCTACACAGAACAATACGTTAAAATACGTTGGTTTCATGGTCGCACCTTGAAGTGCATACGGGAGCCTACCCAGCCCCCGGACCATGACTCTTACAACTCATAACACAGTGATTATATTTTATGATTGTGATGCCCGATGATACATAATTGGAGGGTACAGACTTCTTATTTTGATTTGCAGCTCAGAATTTTGATAAGTTACGAGTTTATTCGTTTTGGCAATTTACTGAGTTTGTGACTCTCAAACCTCTTGCTTTTACTCAAATAAAAAAAGGGAGTGAAATCTGAGCATCCCATTCGATAATCTGAATACTGAGTAAATTTTCATCAGGTCGTATTCGCGCAGATTATGTGCATTTATCGCCTGCAGATGATCAAATCAGCCCACCCCCCGCACAGATATTCACTCAAGTAAAATCATAGGTAACGTATTTCGATGAATATAATAGCGATGTTGAAAAAACTGGAAGAAGCGTCGCGTCGTGCAGAGCAACGTTTTTATTGAGATTTTCGCAATATGTGAAGCATTTGGTTGAAAATATCCATCAACAAAATTTATTTCATAGAGATGAATAGTATTGTTTAGTCCTAGTCACGTTTTGTTGACCTGTGTGTGATTTTAACGCGACGCAAATGAGAATTTGAAAACTAGAATATTCCTGAAAGTGGATTAATTTTTCATAACTATTTCCAGTAAGAATATTTCTGAGCCAATTCAGGCAGAGGATCGGGAGAAACTCGGCAACAGTCATCGAAAGTATTCTCTTAGTCTCGAACAAGATGGTTCTGCACGATACCAGATTATTGATATCTCACTCACTTTGGGGCGAACCTCATTGGAATAATAATTCTTTGAATCACGCGCTTTGTTTTTCTTCAGACCCATGGATGATAGAATTTTCTCAGAGGATTAATCGTTACCGCTCAATCAAACCGTAAGACGAACTAACTTTTTACACTTATACAAGTCGACTCCCGATTCCGACACTCAAACCGAACCTCAAATTTTTCTCTTCATAACAAAAAGGTCAAAATTCATCTTCAATCTCGATTGACTTGATTGGGCAGTGTTGGGTATACCTGATGTGGTATGGCTAGATTTTCTTGAGTGGATAGACCCATCTGGGCTGCCTCTATGTTTTGTAATAGTGGTATCCCAGGTGGCATTGGTGGCATGTCTACTTCATTATCATCTACCTCATCCAATCCCAGATCATTGTCTAAAAATTGAATAAGAGGCCCATCCATCTGACGGTTCATTCCATACTGCAGATTATTGTCATTTCCTACATTTTCTCCTGGAGGTTGGACTTGTATCACCTGTGGTTGGACTTGAGGTGCCCATCCAATGGGATAACCACTATGCATGAATGGTATCGGAATGTTCATCTGCCGATTAGCTACCTCATCATATCTTGGTGGTGCTATCGCAGGTTGATCTCCAACTATGTGTCCTACGCTCACCGGTATTAGGAAAAATCCGGCCCCTGATGACATGTAAGGATTTCCGTACATGGTTGATTTTTCTTTTCATTCATCCACCATCAGTCAGTGACACCGTGTTTGATTTGCCTCTCAAAATATCATTCAAAGGTTGCGCACGATATTAGATTCTCATAGTATGTGCGTCTCAAAATATCATTTAAAGGTTGCGCACGATATTAGATTCTCATAGTATGCAGCCTATTGATAAAGGCCCTTGCACGCTAATAGATTGTCTAAATTATTCGTATTAAATATTCGCCAGTCGTTTTTTTTTTTTTTTTTTTTTTTTTATGATGAAGATAGATCTCACTTATAGTTTATAAATTGCTCGGTTTATAGCTATGGGGTTTGAAATTGTACTCCATTTATGCTATGCACCACAGGTCATCTAGTTTTTCCATTTAAATTGGTGATGGACTGTGTTGTAATTGATGGCACGATACTACATCTTATTTGTTGTAATTCATGTTTTGAACGGAATTGTCCAATTGACGTGTCGTTTCATTTTCCGCGAGTCTCCATGTAAGAAGTCTTTAGCATAGGGCGATCAAAGCGTCGCTTTTACTTCCGGCTGGGAACATGAAACCGGCGCTTATTCGCCCTTATGCGGAAAAATAGCATACTTCCCTCGAATCTGGAATTCTACACATTTCGGTACCGAATTCCATTGTAATTTCTCGTTTCTAGCGCGGTGAAACATTACCTGGTGACTAAACAGTACAACAATGTCTATATTATGAAACTCAGAAGATATGATTTCGGATTTTGATGTTCAATTACCGGTTTGAGTTGCTCATTTGTTAAATATGCAATTTGTAGCAGCGAATACAGCTAGACCCGAATCCTGACGAAGCCGATGTTGTCACGTTATTTATGAACAGTGTGTCGACAGTGTCGTTTAGTCTCAAGCGGATCTGTATTTATTCAACTTCTATTTCATTAGACACGCGAGTGCAGTGACTTTGATATAACCGACATCTACAAGACATTTTTTATTGTCAGTCTCAGAGAGCAGAACATCTTGAATAAAACAACGTGGCGTTCGGTAATGAACTTTTACCTATGTTCATTATCTTTTGGCTTGTTTGAATAACTACCAATAATTTTAAAATTCACCAACCATTAGCGAAATGTTGCTCTGAACATATGTGCCCAAGTACCCTAGTGTGTACGTGGTAAAGTTGCTAAAATTGAGATGATAGTATTTGGTAAAAGTACACCGCTCTTCGTGGCGAATTTACTGAAGCTGATATCACGGCATGGCGGTGGTCGCAGTTTATGGACTTGGGGTTATATTATGGAATCTTGTTGCTGTTTGTATATAAAAAGTCCACCCGAAGCACTGGTTTTGAGTAAGATCCGAGGTGGCAAGGACCAATTTCGGTGGACCCGTATGTAGTCTTAAACGTCTTTTCTGTGTTTTCAGTAAACTCAACGGGAATAAGAAACGTGTACAATATTCACGCGAGGAGAATAGTTTGTGTAGTGAAGTTATGTACTCAGTTTCTCCTCGGCGTCAGACATTACGCCAGCCTTGAAGATTGGCAATCGGTATTGATTTTTGACAGATGATGTAGAATCAGGAACGATGAAGAATAAAACTTAACAATAATCATATATAGGACAAGTATCTGAAACGAAAGTAGAGATGATAAGTAAGAAATATATGTGCAGGCGTGCATATGCGTCTGGAGTCCTCTACTTGGCGATTCGTCTGCTACGGCATGGTATTAAGAACGCTTCACGAAATTAAGGAGTCAGCTGCACACACAACAGGGATATTGAACATACAACAACCCAGATAACATATAAATAACAAAAGAGGCCACATAAATTTTGCGATGATTTCAAAATGTTCAGAAAACACCAATAAGAAGTCATCCAACAAATCTTCGCGCGTGATAACGGGTGCATAACTACGAACTTAGGCAATTAGCGTAAAAAAAAGCAGTGTGTCTAACGGGATCCTTGTGAGACAAGGAAAGACTTTCGAAAAACCAAAACGGACAATGTAAGGACTTGGTTTTAAGAGTCATCGAGTAGGGAGATACGATTCTCAAAACGCTCATTTTGCGGATTAAATTTTTTTTTTTCTTGCTTTCAATCCCTCTAAAAATTTCTCACTATATGAAATGATAGAGAAAGTCTTGCAAGATTAACATATACAATACCGTATTTAGGAAATTATTCTTAATTATAAAATTAATCTATCTCGGAGCTTTGCTGCATGCGCATATTCGAAACGCTCAAGGACAACGAATCCATATATGGCTGACAAGGCCAAGCCATACTCAACGGGATGAGAACTCCACCCGCCTATATAAAGACCACTCGCTATGACTGCTTCACGACTTCTTGCTCTGCTGCAGACCGGCGTCTGGAGTCCTCTACTTGGCGATTCGTCTGCTACGGCATGGTATTAAGAACGCTTCACGAAATTAAGGAGTCAGCTGCACACACAACAAGGATATTGAACATACAACAACCCAGATAACATATAAATAACAAAAGAGGCCACATAAATTTTGCGATGATTTCAAAATGTTCAGAAAACACCAATAAGAAGTCATCCAACAAATCTTCGCGCGTGATAACGGGTGCATAACTACGAACTTAGGCAATTAGCGTAAAAAAAAGCAGTGTGTCTAACGGGATCCTTGTGAGACAAGGAAAGACTTTCGAAAAACCAAAACGGACAATGTAAGGACTTGGTTTTAAGAGTCATCGAGTAGGGAGATACGATTCTCAAAACGCTCATTTTGCGGGTGCAGGCTATGAGCAATTCATGAGTATTGATAAAGAGTCTTGTTTATAGCCTGCAACTCCAAGAGCAAGTTCTCTTGCTCAAACCTGACTGACAGTTTTAAGAATAGCACAACAAATGTGAGTCTAGTGGAGAAAATTTGATGAAAGGCTCATATTTTTATGAGCTAGCATTTTGTCAGACTTGACACAGTAAATTATGAGAAGTATAACAAGATTGATCTTGTATAGGAGCTTGAATGCTCCAAGTATTTGTTATCTGACATTTTTGTGATGATTGAACATGTCCTGAGAAAACAAGATTTGCATATTTATAAGAGACATTGACTGTTTCACATCTTTATCTTTTCATACAACTGACATTCTTGTCACAAATAGCATGTGTTCATAGAAAACTATCTTGGACATTGACTGTTCAAAGGATGGTTGTTTATAAACAGGAAGTACAATTGAATGTACAGCTGACATTGTTTCAGGATTTAATTATGCATGATGTACAGATAAACTAAAATGTTCCATTGTAAAGCATATTGACATTCATTTTATGTGTTATCGACATTTTTGTCATACCAAAATTGAGTACAAAGTGCCTTAGGATGCAGATTGTATGCATAAAAATTCAGTACAATACCAACAAGTACATGCTAGGTACAAATAAAAGAGAAGACTTATGCATGAATCCAGATACCTTATTAGACGAATAAGTGTCGTTGTGAATTTTTTTTTTTTTTTTTATAAAAGTTCTATCTAATACACAAAACTTCTCCTTACAGTACCTTGTTCAATTGAGAGCAGAAGAATCATTTCCCTATAAAATCCTAATGCTCGTCAACATGTCTGAATTCTCAAATCAAAACACGTTATTAGGAGAGATAACATGAATCTTTGCTTTAAAGACCGTATGACTAATCATCAAATCACCTTACTGATCCAGAATAACAAGAGCAACGCACATTCTGTTTACTCCAATGCATTATTGAGATTTTAACTAGAACATCTAAAAAGAAAGTGAAATCGATTCATTGAGAATTCTTATATGGTGAGCCAGACTTCTAAAATTTATTCTGTGAAAAAATATAATTTTTCTGTAAAAACTTGGAGTGTTCATAAATTCTCAACAGCGCACGGACAAAAACGGACCAGATCTCACGGAACGAAACGGACGTGCTTGACTGAGTATTTCCTGCAAAACGGAAAAAAACGGACGAGCGCACGGACAAAAATGGACCAGATCTCACGGACCGAAACGGGCATGCTTAACTGAGGATTTCCTAGAAAACGGAAAAAAACGGACGGGCGCACGGACAAAAACGGACCAGATCTCACGGACCAAAACGGGCGTGCTTAACTGAGTATTTCCTGCAAAACGGAAAAAAACGGACGAGCGCACGGACAAAAACGGACCAGATCTCACGGACCGAAACGGACGTGCTTGACTGAGGATTTCCTGAAAAACGGAAGAAAACGGACGGGCGCACGGACAAAAACGGACCAGATCTCACGGGAGGAAACGGGCGTGCTCAACTGAGGATTTCCTGCAAAACGGAAAAAAACGGACGGGCGCACGGACAAAAACGGACCAGATCTCACGGCCCGAAACGGGCGTGCTTAACTGAGGATTTCCTGCAAAACGGAAAAAAAACGGACGGGCGCACGGACAAAAACGGACCAGATCTCACGGACCGAAACGGGCGAGCTTAACTGAGGATTTCCTGCAAAACGGAAGAAAACGGACGGGCGCACGGACAAAAACGGACCAGATCTCACGGACCGAAACGGGCGTGCTTAACTGAGGATTTCCTGCAAAACGGAAGAAAACGGACGGGCGCACGGACAAAAACGGACAAAATGTCACGGACCGAAACGGGCGTGCTTGACTGAGTATTTCCTGCAAAACGGAAAAAAACGGACGAGCGCACGGACAAAAACGGACCAGATCTCACGGACCGAAACGGACGTGCTTGACTGAGTATTTCCTGCAAAACGGGAAAAAACGGACGGGCGCACGGACAAAAACGGACAAAATGTCACGGACCGAAACGGGCGTGCTTGACTGAGTATTTCCTGCAAAACGGAAAAAAACGGACGAGCGCACGGACAAAAACGGACCAGATCTCACGGACCGAAACGGACGTGCTTGACTGAGTATTTCCTGCAAAACGGGAAAAAACGGACGGGCGCACGGACAAAAACGGACAAAATCTCACGGACCGAAACGGGCGGGTTGGAGAGGGTGATTGCGGCAAAACGGAAAAAAACGGCGAGTCGAACGGACAGAAACGGACGTTGAGCTTGCAAGCTCTTCTCCTTCTTGTCAAAGAGCCACACGGACGCGCACGGAAAATGTCCGTTTTACACGTACTCCCGAGGTTTTTTACACGGACTCTACACGGGAGGTGTGCGAATAACCACTTCCATTATTATTAGCACACGCGAGTATTGCACTTCTGAAAACGGCACAGGACTCCTGTATGACTGAGTGGATGCCCGCACAAAAACGCCACGGGAGTGATCAGTCGCGTGTGCTGAATGAATTTTAAGAATTGTGTCGCAACAGAGAATCTGTCGTAAAGATCACAGCAGGACGCAGAAGCTCTTTTTTAGGGGAGGCCGTCTGCAACACGTGGACGACGATGATGGCATCCAATGTTGATGATCTGCATCATTTGCTCCGCAGCCTAATCCGCAGCTAAACCGATGCCCGCACGCCCACAAAAGAATCAACATTCGCGCACTTGCAATCACTCTCGTCACCACCATTACCGCAAAACAGTAATAATTTCATTATCCTTTACAGAAAAACGATAAGGATCGTAGCTTAACCTCGATGGCCCTCACTCTAATCATTACACAGCAGACGCTTGTTTGTTATGTAATGATTAAGGGTAAATCAACACGCGTGCGAAGTTGGCACCCCCTTCAAAGCATTACAAATGTAATGATTTGAAAGGCATTTTCAATTAAAAGTTACAAAAAATGAAAGCTATTACAAAAAATTTTGATATTTCCCAACGAAATTACAAAATCCCATCTATACCTCAGTTGCGGTATGTACACCTATTACGACACATATTACTGTATATATTACTGTATATAAGTAAAATCATGAATAAGTAAAAATGCATGTCAATGTATCACAAAATCATTCTTGTGGAAAAGAAGCATAAGAAGATTATTCTTGCATTGCTATGATGGAATCGTTCCGGAATATCTTTTTTATCTTGTAAACTCCAAGAATAGGTTTGAATTTTTTTTTGTTAAGGTGAATAATAAAATCAAATATTTGCTCAAAAATGATCTCATGTTTGGAATTATCTCAATGTGTTTGATTTTCTAATGAGATTTGGACAATTTCACAGGTTGGTCGTGGCATTTACTATCGAGCGTTTCATCGCTGTATGCTACCCCTTACACAGACGGATCATATGCACGACAAAACGTGCCAAAATTTTTATAACTCTGTTAATCCTGATAAGTCTTGTCCTATGGATCCCATGGCTATTAGGAACTGGACCTATATTTTATCATGACATTGGGATTGAAATTTGCAGCGTTTTTGAAGAATGGGTGGCAATACTTACCGTCATGAATTTGATCGAATTGTTCAGCACTTTTATTCTACCTTTCATTATGATAGTAGTACTCAACACCATCATATCCATCGTTATCTGGCGAGCCAATAAATTGCGAAAATCTCAGCCGAGAGCAGAAGGATCTCCTCCAGCATTACGTCAATTCAAGGTGACCAAGATGCTTTTGATAGTTTCCAGCATATTCCTGATTTTCAATCTGCCCGAAGCCACTATACGCTGCTACATGTCTCTTGTAAGATTGCTATTATTTCTGTTATTCGTTCATCAACATACATAGCAGGAATTCCGATAAAATTCTGACAATATTAGCCATTTTGTGAGGATTTTATTCCTGAGGCCCGATCATAACTACCAATTTTGCAGCCAATTTTTAAATTTCACCAAATACTGATCCATGTCGATCACGGATCAACTGTTTTTCAGACATCTTGTGGTCAGAGGCTAAACATTGAATTTTTTCGTAAGTAACTTTTGTGGGAGAGTTACGTAGGGGAACTATCATCGAACCGTATTAGATATTCTGACAAGCCGCAGGAAAAATTTAGATGTTAATTTAGAGAATTTCTGAAGGTGTCACTGACGTTTTTTCAGTGTCTATTTACTACTTGATTCCGTTAATTTTTGACTACATAATGTAACTTGTTCCAAGAACTAGTGTCTCGAATACGATGGTACTGTTGTCAAGGATTTGAATGCACGTACATTCATGCAGTTGATTGCATCATAATAACTTGAGTAATAGAATATTCTCAAAAATTCCAGAAAAGCTACAACCACACAGAATTAGAATTAATATTTGTCAAGCTGAACAACATTTTGCTGATCACAAATTACGGTACAAACTTTATATTGTACTGTTTGAGCGGGAGAAATTTTCGATCGGAGGTTGCTATCTTATTTCACTGCAATCGAAAACGACAAATGACGAGGAAAAAGTCAACAAAATATGATTTACAGCGAGTGAATTCTGCAGGTGAGAATTTGTATCTCATTAACAACATTGACGTCAAATTAACCACATTCGCAACTATGAGGTCAGAACTGTGCGGTTATGATTTTTCTACATGAATCTTCGTAATGTTCAATATTGAGGTACGAGGATTTTGTTTCATTCAATGGGGTAATGTGGGGACCGGGATCGGATAGGAGCTTGCGAAATGACAAAACACTTTGATAAGACAGTGGTTTATTGATAAACCTCAGGCACTCGGACTCTCACTCAAGCACTCGCTAGGGAACGAGCTGCATGAAATGTATGCTACTTGAGGGGCGGAGAAATCACGCGTGCGGTATATGTTCACCCAAGCGGGGCTACACGTAGACTAACTGCCGAGCTGCGGCGTAATGGCCGCATGCCCGCGTTCTCCAGCTCGCGGCATGAAACGCACGCCTCTCGAGCAGAAGAGCAGACACACATACTCCAATACACATTCACGCGCTCTCGCTCACTCATACGCCCGGACATAGCCATCCTGGCGATCGAACGCCCTCGGTCGACTCATAAAATGATTCATCCGTATTCAGATTCATTACATATTCTTACGAAACCTCAAATTTTGCAGAGATTCAGGTTAATATACGAGGATGTCTGCACTCAAATACATCCTTGGGTTTATGCATCAAGATCATTCTTCTGTTCTCTCATAACCCGAACGGCGAGCTTACAAGCTTACACCACTCGCAATATACAGCTCTCACAGCACTGCGGCTTGTCACAGCCCACAATTTCACTAACATTGATCAGCCTTAGCCCTCTTCATTGGGCTCCGGCTCGGAATCTCCATCAGATGTAAGATCTCTCGGATCTTCTTCGCGATCGTCCTGAAATTCGTGGCACGGCTCCATGTTATCAGATGACGTAGTGCGTGCTGGACCCTTGCTGGGGCCAACTTCCTTGATAGCGTTCACTTCATGAGAATCGAACTGAGAGTCGAACCGCATGACCTTTGACGGTCGTCGGGCACTATATACTTCTTCATACGTGAGCAGGACATCTCTGAATTTGCTCCAACCCTCAGAATTAACCATCTCCTGCTTGTGCAGAGGATCCCCGCCCAATCCGACCCCAATATATTAGTGACGGGTCTGCTCATCTTGAGCGTTGGCAGCTTTTCCTAGCCTCATGGCTCTGTTGAGGTATTCGATGGACTTTTTATCGGGTTTTTTCGTCAACTCTTCGACCTCTTTGTAAGCCAACATCGGATTCGCTGACTTTCCGAACCATTCAACAAAATCGTGGCTGAGCTCCTCCCAAGACTCATACGGTTTTTGTGAATGCAGCGATTCGGCCGCCGTGCCCTTTATAGCTGTTTTGGCCGCAATGAGCTTTTCATGCTCATTCCATGTTCCAATCCGAGCCACTTGGTTGAAGTCCGCAACCCAAGTTGAGACCATAGACATAGAAGTATAGACTGCCAGTCCCGTATCTTCGCCGTTGATATCGAGGCTCCCCAATGAGAGTGAGAGAGACGCAAGATAGGAATCGCATGTTGAAAGCGTGCGCCTTGGAGCATGCCGTCTCTCTCACTCTCACGCAAAGGCCTATGTCTCGATGACAACGGCGGGTATACGGGACCAGCAGTCTATACTTCTATGTCTATGGTTGAGACTCGCATCTACTTATTTACTCCGGAAAATTTTGGAAGAGCCGTAACCTCCTCGCGGTATGTAACTCGGCTTCCTTGAGACCGGAAACTCTGTCGCCCTTCAACGGCAGCTAGAGCATTCAAAGCAGCTGTGCTTGCTTGCAAGGCTGCATACAGGGTGGCCACTACGTCCGGGCCGATCAGACCTGAGTCCGATGCTCAGAATCCTGAGACAACTCCGAGGATCTCGACGCTCCCTGTGCAGAAGTCTGGGGCAGAGTTACGTTTTGAGGTGAACTCGCCGAATTGTCCATAACGCGAGTACCAGAAGCTTGCCCAAGCGTGCTCCGATTTTGGACGGTCTGTGCTCGTTGTAACTTCTCGTTCTGAGCGCGCAGGGCCTCGTATTCCGCGCGGAGTGCGTTCATCTGTTCGCCTAGCGAACGAATTTCCTTCAGCGCGACTGACCTGCGCTGCTACCAATCGCGCGTGCAAAGCCGCAAGCTAGCGGGCCCACACATCATTGTCTCGAGCGCGCGCCTCTTCCAACTCTACTATTCGACGTCGTAGTTCATCTGCTGCAAGCATAGGCACAGCTGGTCGAGGTGCAGCTTCGCCCGAAACCGAGTCTTCAGCTGGCTCCACCATAAGCTGAGCCCTAATGCGAGTCGGCACGCGCGACCACGAAGCAGTCGATCTTCCATTGATACTTGAATCTGTCCGTGCTGCCTATAGCTATAGCTGCTCGCTTCTACTGCACGCTGCAGTGGTTCAATTCCGCAGACCTACGAATGAGGAGAGAGAGAGGGACGTGAAAAGCTTGGAAGCTCGGTACATGAGCCCCACTGTCTCTGCTGGCTGCTCGTTCTCCCCTTCACACGCAGCTGCACGTGGTATTTTTAATACCGTAAGCGTAGACCCGTTGCGCTTTCCCTTGTACAAACTATGTCTCCTTACAAGTGGAAGCTAGCAGGGTCTCGCGCGTTTTCTTATGTGATAAAGACTTACAGTTTCGACACGCGCGCTTGGCGTCTTTCTATACCCAGTGATCGTTGTGAATTCAGCTCCTGCTGGGCTACGGCTCACCCAGAATACACGGGGTGCAAAAAACAAGACCATTGCTCGGTGCCTTGTGCTTCATACTCCTCGTGGCGTCACCCGCGATGAGTTGTCCTCCGGGACACGGCGCTGCGCTGGGCTGGCCAAGCCCAACGCAGCACTCTCCGGCCGTGTATTCTCGCGGCCTCGGCCACGTTGAGGATCACATCGGGAATTAACCCCGTGTTCACCACAGATCACTGTTACGGGCACAGGTTCGCAAGCACACGTTGCAAGTTCACCAAGTCACTACCCGCAAGCACAACCGCCTATTTTCTTTGTTGCACGGCTCGATCTTTGTCTTTCGCTTCTATCCCGGTCGAGCCCCCAATTGTGGGGTCCGGGATCGGATAGGAGCTTGCGAAATGACGAAACACTTTGATAAGACAAAGGTTTATTGATAAACCTCAGGTACTCGGACTCTCACTCAAGCACTCGCTAGGGAACGAGCTGCATAAAACGTATGCTACTTGAGGGGTGGAGGAATCACGCGTACGGTATATGTTCACCCAAGCGGGGCTACACATAGACTAACTGTCGGGCTGCGGCATAACGACCGCATGCCCGCATTCTCCAGGTCACGGCATGAAACGCACGCCTCTCGAGCAGAAGAGCAGACACACATACTCCAATACACATTCACGCGCTCTCGCTTACTCATACGCCCACAGTAATGTCTTCCACTTTGAATCATTCTTCGGCTCCAATGTCGACCTCTTGATTAGATTATGCTTGTACAATGTCATCAGCAACATTGGAATTACTATTTTCGATTGAGGTGGTAATTGGAAGAGTCAACTCAGAAATCTTTTTAAATTCGAACCAGAATTATATATGATTGTCTGTCTCACTCAAATCTTTCGACCTTGAATACGACTTTATTGAAAGCTCCATTCTCTACAGCGATTGTCGAGACTATTCTTTAAACTCGTTAGTGAGATGTTGGAAGTAACTCCGGTGACTATCATAGCGACTTCTTTTCCCCAGATTGTAAGACGTCAAAATTGGCCACCATGGCGACCACCAATGGAACAATTACGATCTCATGTGAACCGTCAACTCGACGAATTAAGCAGTCTCCACCAACTCAACAATGTAACCAAGACGATCGGGGGAAAAAACGTCTTGTAGGTGACCCAAAGTATCTGGAAAAAATTTTGGAAGGAATAAATGAGGTATATGTATGAGAGTGATCCATCACCCCTAGAATGTTTTTATTGTGTCCACAACAGGCAAAACTATGAACTATAAACATATTCCATTTGTTGAAAGATGAATCTTTCCTTACTTGCATCTGGTGAGTTTCGAGTCTCTTCCTATCCCTTCGCAGCTGAACCTCGTCGTGGGCCGTCCAGGGTAGGGATTAAGGTTTCAGCGTTTAAATTACGAATTTACGAATTTACAGATTAAGCGAAGCGCATGTCCAGTGTTTTGTAGCGGCACAGCAATAAGCTACATTCATGCGTGAGTGGCTTCGCGGGAATTTAAAAAAAGTTGTGAGCCCCAAATCTCACTTACGAAGCTTCCCAGATGTACTTATCGGCTGTTTGAAATATATACTAATATGAATGCGCACACGATTACACTGGACAACAGAAATTTGGAATTAAATTGTCCACTCAAGGAGAACATCAAAAGGCGTGGTAGCAGCTTTTTGGCGAGTACTATAAAAGAAGTTCAAAAAAGAACGAACTGCGCGCAAGAATGCCGTACCTGACATACGCTGAGTTGGGCTGTTTAAACCTCACACATTTTTCACGATTGATACATTTCTATCAATTTGTACAATTAGACTCAACTTCAAGCACGCGTCAACTACCAATCAATTCTCAAAGGTTTCCCGAGTCGTTACACCCATGGTGTAGGCATCTGGTTGTTGACTATTCAACCAACAAATTCCGACCCTTCCCAAGATTTGTCGTTTGATTTCATTTGAGTCGTCATAAGACGTCTCGAACGCTAATGCATGATCGATTCGTGTTGCGAGTTACATAGGTGTGGTAGTGTTTATGTATGTTCATGATCTGTCATCGCAAGAGGAAGGAGGGCGAGGCCTGTAACAGACGACACTTATCCGTCGAGGGACTAGGAAGCCTAAATGTGTGTAAAAATATTCATCAAAGTTTATTAGTGAACTCTATGATTTGTTGAGTAACGGCATTGAAATTGATGATAATACTTAGTCAGTGGAAGTCCACCCATTCATTTGTGATACCCTTGCTCGTACCTTCATAAAATGTATCAAGGATCACACAGGTCACAGCAGTTGTGAGTATTGCCAGTTAAAAAGTTTAAAGATCGAAAAATAACTGTGTATCCTGTTAGGCAGGATGAAATGCATACTGATAATCATTTCAAAACGAAGTTAGATCCTACCCACCACCATTAAGAAGTGTCTCTTTTGACGAAAATTCCTCCATACCTTGCCATGATGAATCAATTTGTAATTGAATTCATGCATCAAGGTTGAACAGGAGTGACAAGAAATTGTTGCTGGATTATAGGCTGAAAACATCTGCCAAAACCTCTACCAGACGAGATATTATTCGAGTAACAACACGACCAGCGAATTTGATTTTACAGCACACGGATGAATTTTGAAGAACTACCAGATCTCTAGGTGGAATTGCGAAATGGAAAACTATTGAATTGGGATTTCTTCTCTTACATGCAGGAATATTTGTTCTGAAGGATATTTCATCACAGCCATTATACAACCATTTTTTACTCTCCACTATGGGATGTGGTCTATCATGCAGCAAGAAACATTATACCTCTCACTTTGATGAAGCTAAGTCATCCCTGGACAAATTTGTAGAATTGGCACCCCAAAGAGAGCTTTATGGACTAAGAATTATGGTGAATAACATGTTCAATATTTCTTACATGGCTCATGATGTCAAATTAATGGATAACCCCGTAAACGACATCTCAGCCTTCTGTTTCGAGAACCTCTTGGGCAAGTTGAAGGAATACTCTAAAGTGGCACCAGAACACTCGCTGCACTCAGAAATAAAATTAAAATTCATGGTTATTGTGGAGGTAAGAGACCAGATGTGCCTGGAGACTTTTTCTCACATCCCTGCTCTAAAAAAATCGAGATGGAACAGTGAACCTAGAGGAGATTGTGTACAAAGAGAGTGTAGTGGCAAGCAGAAAGCCCAACGATATCATTCAACTTGAAACTGGTGAAGTTGTCAGAATCAGAACTATGGTCCAAACACATCCAGATGCCACACTCGCCAATGTATTAACTTCTTCGTGCACGCACCTACTTCCTGTACTTTCAGACCTTCGTTTCCTACTAGATTCTATAGTGTGGATCATGCGAATCATTTTGATCCCAAACACGATATAAAGCCATGCCATAAGAGAGTTATGGCAGCATGAAATTTTCAAGGTCAAACACGAATTAGGCACTTGCAACAAGAATTCCACGATGAACTTCATAAGAAATCATCGATTCGGATCGAGAAATATGATGCGACAAGTATCCTTATTGTTTCCGATTAAATTTTAAGTATGAACTGACTATTCTGAAAACATGATGAATTTGACGAAAATTATGAAAATATTGTGAAACTAATCGTGAATTTATTATTAATTTATGATCAATTTATCAATCGAAGAAATCTAACTAATTTTCAATGATTTGTGGGAATATTGTTGGAAGAATTGGATATTCAATCAGAAACTTTTAAAATCATTAAGATAGAAGAATGCCTCTATTTTTGTGCAATTTGAGCACTGTGTTGTAAATTGAATTTTCATAAAAGGTGCAACTAGAGATTGCGCCTTTTCCAGTCGCGTGGACCCGATTTTTGGAATCGCGGGGCCACATCGTGCTCCTCGCCGATTTCGATCGATAATAGTGAAGACCGGGTCATGGAATTCGTAGAAGCAGACCATGGGCGCATGGCTCCACATGACCATTCAACTATTGTTAACTTTGGGTTATCATGACAACCGATTACTTGTTTTTCCTTCGCTGCAAAATCTGAGGATCGGCTCACTTGCGATTCAACTCGCTTTCGCGCTAGACGTGTCCCATCAGTCCAATTCAGAATCTGGTTTTAATTGGTTTCGATTGATTTTCAAGTGAATAAACTTTCTAGTTCTGTTTCCAATTGGTTTCACGATTTCTTTGCTTCATTGCAATAAAATTAGTCTGGCAAACATTTATCCTATCATCTAAATTCAGTAAGTGATAACATTTTTAGTGATTGCGCCATTGAAATGACGACACCCACAAAAGCGAGTTCGACTGATAAGACCAATGTTGGGTTAAGAAATACTAATTTCATGCGGTGTTTGAAAGGAGGGGCGTCCCTTCAGAAATCCTCCTGCTATCAATCTTGCCCATATGATCAGCGTGATAATCTTGATTCTTCAACGCTTACTACCATATATTCGGTGCGAAAATTGCAGCATCTGGAAGGTTATGCAAGTGTGATCATCAATTGTGGTCATGATTAGAATGGCAAGCATAAAGGTGGCTCCAGTCAAGGTGGAAAGGCAAAAAAGCGCTCTGGCCCAGAACTGGATGGCAAAGAATCCTGGTAGCAGTCTATCTGAAAATTACAGCTAGTTAAAATTGCTAGATTTATATCGTAAGACAAATTAGTGTCTCTGCTTTGGATTAAGCTTTTGTATTACAATTGGCATTATCGTTTTGTTCTTATATAGGAGAAATGAATTATTGATCATCACGATATTGTTCTTATTTTCATGTAAATGTATGTACTCAGTTTATAATTACTTCCAGATTTGTCTGTAATTCATGTTTTGTACGTTGTAAATAAATGAATGCAACTTGATGCAACTGGCATTTGACCTTGATTTTCACTCTGACCTGGGATTCTGAAGTATGTTCGAATATGTGAAACTCCTCTCACTCTGCCCGGAGCACTGAGTATTTTCCGTCAAATCATACAATCCAAACGATTGAATACTTTCAAATACTCCTTGTAGGTTATTGGGACAATTTTCTGTTTTCTCTTGATGATTTGAGAGTTTCGTTAGACAAGAATTAAAAGTTTCCTACTCTGCGTTCAGAATTTCCGTGTCTGGGATAAAACCCTTTAGAGTTGCGTCTGCATGTTTTTTTCCAAAATTAGAAGTATAATTGATCAATTACAGTAAGGAATGCGCTCAGAAAATTAATTCGACCAGGCCTTACTACAGTCAAGTCGGGATAACACGAATCCTTAGGGACTGAAGAAAAGTTCGTACTATCAAGAATTTCGTGTTATGTGGGCTCCTTGAAAGGGTGAATTTAGTTCGCGTTACTCAACACCACCGCATATCCACGAGCTGATGAGGGGTAAACTTTTACAAAATCAAATGACTTTTTGGATAATCATTTGAATTCATCCAATGTTATTGTTTAACAGAGTATCGAGACAATTGATGAACAATTAATGCAAATAATTATTGATTGAGGATTGTTTCATTTGGGATCGTTGTCTCAGATTTTTTAGGCAATCACGATCAATTCGCCTAAGATATTCAATAAATTCCAAAGAAACATCGTTCGCTCTTGCACGTAACTCTAGGAAATCAAGAGCTTTTATAACGTCATTTCGTGCAGGCGGGCCCTCCGATATTTCTACATCGATGGAGCTTTCCTCTGTCTCATCATTTTTCTCGTCGGATATGTTACGGGCGCAAGCTACACAGACGCCCACACTCCAAGTGTACCGCGTATAAGAGCCACCGCTTGGTGCGGCCGGACTAGCTCAGTCAACAGCGTGTCAGACTCTTGATCAAGAGGTCGCCGGATCGTTTCCCGGCGGCCGCACTTTTTATTCAGTGCATGAAAGAGAATAAAATCATAACAACTGGTGTCAGAAAGCGGAATGAACCACGCTCACGAGTGGACTGCATACTCGGAGGATAATCAACGATGATAATTAGGTGGCGCTGCCCACGCGTGTGACGTACACGGGACTCATGTACGTGTGCATAGTTGAGCATGTGTGAGTCTCGGGCATCGCGCGCCAAGTATAAACGTATTTCCCACGCGAGTAGATCAATACTCATTACAGTATAACTTGAGATAGAATCAAGATTGAGGTTTCACTCTTTGAGCGCTATAGAAAGGAACATTTCAGAAACACAGCAGTAGAAGCATCTTACACATGTAATAACATCCTAATTGTTTAACGACAGTTTACACTTGAGACCTAACTAATCAATCCCCGCGCTCATGCTATTATAACCACCCAAAAACATGTACATAAGTTGGTTACAAGGACGATTTGATATGGTGAACCCCAATATGACTTCAACTCATTAGCCAAGTAAGATCAGAGTCAAAGATCGATAATTTATCTTATTAGAACTGAAATTCATACCTGACCTTGTACGTTCAATGTAACATACAATACACACGGTTATACGGAAAGTACAGGAACAAACGCTCACACTTCACATGTTTTGGAATAGCAAACCTCAATCATCTATAAAGTCATTAGCCATCAAGTTACAAGAATCTAGAATCATTATTCAGCCTATAAACAACAATTCGAGTTACATGGGATGCACGGCATGCTTTTCTCTTGAGAGGAAAGCCTATAAATACGGCCACTTTCCGGGCGACACACACTCTTGTGTCGACTTCTTAACGGACGACTTCCATACTCACTGTAGCCACAGTATCGCTTATTGCGAATATTTACCATAACTCTACGTGAATATTACCTCATTGTACTACCTCAAGTCTTGTATACCGTCAAAAGTGACGAAGATAATATAGCATCTATTGTATCAAAGGAAGAATAAACCTCCAGTTCTATTTGCTCGCCGACTACAGTTCCTGGATTCGAAACCTACCGCCAAATTGGCACAACAACGCCATCTAATAAACCTCAGGGTCGTAACAACTGGTGACAGCGGTGTCTGGGAACTGGTGGAGTGAATACGAAAAGAAACTGGAGGAGGACATTGGCACACGAATATTCAAAGAAGCAGTCAAGTCATTACACCGCCGACTAGAGAGGATCGTCAAGTGGGCTGCAATGAACGGCTTTCACGTCAACACCAACATCTGCCACTCGGCGAGGGAACTACCTGCGATCCACGCACGCAGCTATCGCACCACAGGGGTCTAAATAGACACACCCCCAACGAGGCCAACCATTCCACGCAACGAGAAATTTCAAACATCGCCAGCAACAAGTATCATCAGTCTCCAAGCAACAGCAACCTCCAAGCAGCAACAGCCTCCAAGCAGCGACAATCTTCAAGCATCGAATATCTTCAAGCATCGACATCGAGGGATCAAATTCCAAGGGAAGACTAGCTTAAGCATTATTTGAATCATATAGAATCGATACGGGTAGATATAACATCTCAATTTTGAGGCGAAAATCTGGCAATTGGTATGGTTAGTAAGAGATTTTTGAAAACGAACATTCGGAAAGAAATCAAAGAGATTAGAAACGCGCTGGAATTAATTAAAATAGACGGTGAAAAAACACAAAACGACATAGATTTGGCAGTTTTTCTAACCCACGAGTTAACAGAGGTGAACGAAAAATTATTGCGAGTCGTTGAGAAAATTATAAAAGATTGAGAGACCAAATTATGTCGAGAATCGAGATCGGAAATCAGGCATCGAACGGAAAATTATTAGAACAAATAGAATCAACCGTGAATAGCCAAGCGAACATTTTACGGGAAATGGCAAAAGACGTCGAAGATCTCAAGCGTTTAGTGACAGAACAGTAGGGAATAAACGAGGAGTGTAGATCGCGTTCAGAGGCACAATTCACCGAGATCGAAAATTTTCCGAGACAACTCGAGGAGATTTTGAATTTATTCAGAAATAGCGTAACTGCCATTGATGAGCAAATTACACGGTTAGAAAGTAAAGTAGAAACCCTGCAAAACATTTTGGATTTAGAGAGAAGCGATTGATTTGTATGACCTTGTAATATAATGAACAATACTGAAATTCGAGGGAAATTGGAAAAAATCGTTCGAGACCTCCAGAGTCAACGACAACATACTAAATAAATCCGTATTGAACTCAAAAAGGTCAACGCGTTTTTTAGAGAACAATTTGACGTAAACGAAACCTGCGTACTGAGATCGGTAGACAAATTCAGACAAATCGATAGAGTGAAGGCCAAATTTTTAGCTGCAGGAAAAATTTTGAAGGAAGAAATAAAACGCATAAACTGTCGGTATTGGGCTCTGTTGAAAAAGTTTGATAGAGTACGCGAAGCATATATAATTTGGGAGATGAGGTTTGAATAAAATATGCCACCACTAGACCTTCCGTCGGAAAGAATTATCCACCAATCGAGAGAACCGGATTTTAATCAATATTTTGAGATTGTTAGCCGACTCGTTACAATATATTGCATGTCACAGAGAATAGAAATATCGGAATTTTACATTGGAAACCTAAGCGGAACACACTCGTGCTTGGATTGCTTCGAGGAAGAAGTTTTTGAACCAAACGAAAGGATTATCGTTTATACGGATTTCCACCTAAACGTAAATAGGGGTCAAGATATACTTTCGTGCGATATGTGTGGAGTTCCTCTGGTATATAAACGTTTAGCGATCGATTGCAGAGAGTGCATACGTATCACGTCGAATCAAATCCGCAATTAAGTAGTAAGGGCCCTGCACTCCGGGGTATGGAACTGAGAGTTGTGAACGGAAGAGAAAATAACGCTTGGTCTAATCGCTTCATCAGTTCATTCCTATCACAAAAGCTGTACGAATATTTATTGAACAATAGCCGATACATTTGACCTCACGCGGACGACTGCAGCGCTCAAACTCCACAGAGTAGAATCAGGAACAACGGGGGCTAAAACCCTGCCACGCTCGCAAATTAGATGTGTTATCATAACATTTCACCTGATCTATACACAGGAGAGTCAAAACCTAATCATTTGGATTCACTTCTGTTCGAATTGGGAAATTTTATTTGTTTGTCCACAAATAAGATCGTTGTTACTATTCTAGGAACCCCAGATAAATCGTACGTGTGCGAAAAGTGTTTCATTGAAAACGAATCAATGATAAAGAGAACAACCTTCTTTATTGATAGCAGCTTCCATAGCATCAGAGAAAGATTCAGTAACGTGACATACACGTGCCGATTTTGCAAGGAAAGCTTGACTTCCGAGAGGGAAACGATCGGATGTGAGATTTGTTTGAGAATAATTTGTAACAACTTCACGTAATCAGATAAAATGTCGAGAACACGAGGAGCGGGTAGGGTGCGGAAGTCACCGAGACTCAACCCCGGACTCAGAGTTATAAACGAAATTGAAACGGTACAAAACGAGACAGCAATGGAGGACGTTCCACGGACAACAGAGCTAGCAATCGCAATCCCCGTAAATCAGAGAAACCCAAGTAGCTCGGGATCGTTGGCTACGGATAACCCCGAGACAAGAAGCATCATGTCAAATCTGAGTGTGAACTACACACAAGAAAATCAAAATAGGAGACTGCTCTCAATCTCTGAAGCTATAAAATTATTACCAAATTTCGATGGGAAAAATATCTCAGTATCAACCTTCATACATAAATGCACAGACATAGAGACATTGATCAACCCGTGCGATAGATTTGTTTTCACAAGAATAGTAAAATCCAAGGTAACAGGTCAAGCAGAAAAATATGTAGAAGCGAAAAATTACGACGACCTACAATCTCTTTTCTCAGACCTAAAGCAAGCTTTTGATCCTTTCAAAAATGTTTTTGGATTGCAACTTGAACTATCAAAGACAACGAAGGAACCATTAGAGTCAGTGACCGGTTATGGACTCAGAATTTCAGAAATACAAAATAGACTAATTGAAGCTACTTGTGGCACCGGGCCAGAAAAGGGTTCAGGCGGAATGAGAGAGTCGACAACAAGAAACGCGATTTCATGTTTTATCAGGGGTCTGGGTAAAAATTATTGGTACAAGCTTAGAATCGAAGATTTTGGGAATCTCGATAGTGCTATTGACGCCGCAGTCAAAGTGGAAGAGGAAATGAGAGATATCGATATAATGCACAAACAAAACGAGAACCCAACGGTCACAGTGAATGCGATAATGAATAAGGATCAGCAAGGTCAAGACCCTAGACATTGCTATAATTGTGGTAGACCGGGACACTTGGCGAGGGCCTGCAGAGACACGTCGTTAAAAACTCGCTCAAATAATACAACTTCGAACCGGAATCACCCATATGAGAAGAAGTGCAACTGCTGCGGGGGTATAGGTCATGTTCGTTGGGAGTGTCGATATAAGGACGCAATCTGTAATAATTGTAAGACGAAGGGACATCTACAGCGGGCATGCGGAAGATCATCTCGTAATGGTAATCTTCCCCCCTCCCACTTTACTTTTTCCAAAAGTCTAACTTGGCGAGTATCACCATCCTTTCCTCCCATAACTTCATCTGAGATCGAAGTGTGAATTTCAATTCTTGAGGGTCATGAGATCAGGGGAAACATGTCGAGTAACTTTTTACCAAAATCTAAACGTCAAACAAATGAAGAGAGATTGCAAAATATTGATTTCAATTCTTGAGAGTCATGAGATCAGGAAAAGTATGTCGAGTAATTTTTTTGCAAAATCTGAATGTGAAATGCATGAAAAATTATTTATTACATCACAATCTGATTATCTCTCTGTAAGTTTGACTCAACTTGAGTTACTCACCATCTCTTCTTTCCTTAAAATATATTGCGAATAATAGACCAATAAAAAAAACAGAAGTGAGAAAATTCAATCTAGCATTGATCGTTCCAGTTTGGAAGTCAGTAAAGATGGTGAGTAATTCAAGTTGAGGCAAACTTACAGAGAGATAATCAGATTGTGATGTAATAAATAATTTTTCATGCATTTCACATTCAGATTTTGCAAAAAAATTACTCGACATACTTTTCCTGATCTCATGACTCTCAAGAATTGAAATCAATATTTTGCAATCTCTCTTCATTTGTTTGACGTTTAGATTTTGGTAAAAAGTTACTCGACATGTTTCCCCTGATCTCATGACCCTCAAGAATTGAAATTCACACTTTGATCTCAGATGAAGTTATGGGAGGAAAGGATGGTGATACTCGCCAAGTTAGACTTTTGGAAAAAGTAAAGTGGGAGGGGGGAAGATTTCAGGACTTGGCTATGGCAATGATTGAAAATTCCCAGATTGACAAATATAAACTGTGAATAGTAACATGTAGAAAAACCGATATCAATTATTCATATCTTATTCTTAAAAATTATCCCTCCAATGAACAGCAGTGTGCTATGTTCCAAGATAAATATTTTTGAATCCCAAGCAACAGAATCTGGACCAGTACAACTTTTTGTTTTTGATAGCAAAACTTGGAATTAGTTCATGAAATTCAACTTGAGTTGATGCAAAGACTCCCAACTCTACTTTTAATAGTACAAGGTTTTCAGTTGATGAGAAACTTCTGAATTTTGAAAATTCCTTACACGAGTTGGTTCATCCGCTCTCCAAGAAGAGAGGATCCCAACCACCAAAATGACCAACTGATGGGTGACTAACAAATGAAACATGGAACTATAACAATACATCTGTTTCTCAACACTATTTGAAAACCAAAAACTTGAACAAATTTCAACCAGGACATTGATTATCTGTGACACATTAAGAAGTTCAAGTGCTGCGTGAGAACTCATTTTGAGAATGAAGATTCAATAGCGTTATGTGAGAAGTGCTTTGATGCCAGACAGAATGATCCTCAAAGTACATCCAGATGAATGTATGGATCCAGTTTCTATTAATTGACTTCTTCGCCCTACATTTAGCATAAATGTAAGTGGCACGTCAAAACAGCTCAGACCCATAAATCAAGAGTAAAAGTGTAGCCAAGACTAAGATGTACAGTGATATGCAATGAAAGTATATAAAATTGATTAGAGCAGCATCAGAGATCCTTAATACACATATCAAAACAACTGTTCCACAGTCACTAATAGGACTGACCAGTCCCACAACATCTAAATGTGAGAGACGATCTCTCTTGTGTTGGACCCGAATAAGTTTTTGGTGAGATATGAGAAATAGCTTGAATGGGTAATACATTGGTTGCAATCTAATTCTCTCACTATAGAGTAGATTATGAACTTGAGATACACAATTTATAGCTTCAGTGTTAGGTCTATCTCAAGTATCGGAGGAAGTAAAAATCAATTCACTGATAAAATGTACATTGATGCTTAATGGCACCCATGCATCATAAACTCTCCAAATATATTTTGAAGATTATTCTTGACATTTCACCTTGCACTGCACAACAGCAAGAATGGCACACATTTTGGCCATCAGACCATCATTTTTAAATCACTGCAAACAAGAAAGCATACATCAGATGGCTTCTTTTTCACTAATAGACCAACAATGAGATTGGCATCAATTTGTATTAAATCTTCACTGTATGTGATACACGTGCAGAGAGTAAACACTCATCTGGAACAGAAACCTGAATGGTGAATATGGTCTGCTAGCTTGCTAGTCGCTCATTCACGCACACAAGGCCGATTGTGTCACACCGACGCAGTGTCGACTTCGAGATGAGTCGAATCTCGAAAGTGGCTGAAGACGAAAATCCACGATGAATTTCGTCGGGGAGGGTCTCAAATTTGTCGGTCGTGGAACGATGCCATTAGTTCATTCAACGACGAAACAAAATAGTATTTCGATAGAGAAATGATCAAACTTGCGATTACTGGGGCACATCGTGTCTGATAAGCGCAAGAATACATAATATTCTATGATCGAGGCAGAACGAGAGGTTAAAAAACCCCAACTTGGCGTATATAAGGCTACGGCAGCGCTGCGAGTTTTTCTTCTATATATACTCGCCAGCAAGGCGCTACCGCGCCTTTTGATAGAATAGACACGCGTAATATGAATAAACGAGAGCCAAACTCACGCGGAACATTGAACAATGATTTAAACTCAAACCCAACTCATTGGAAGAGTGCACCAATAAGGAGGTCTTAGAATCATTGCACTCAAATGAACAAGAAACACGCATAATTTTAACATGTTCCCTGAACCAGAGACAATGTCCCAATATCATCCTAAGGAGTAAGGAACTTAAAGGAGAGGTGAAATTTTTGGTAGATACAGGCGCTAAGGTGAACCTGTTGAAAATAAATTTCCTGAAGGATCACGTTTGGTACAACCCATCAGTAACAGTGAAATTAACGGGCATTGAGAACAAAATCGTTGACACCCTGGGTCATGTTAAAATATTTTTCGATAATTGCTCACCATGCGAATTTTTCCTCGTACCAGAGAATTTTAAAATTAATTACGACGATTTGATCGGTATACGATTTTTGAGGAAACACGAGGCAAATTTATCTTTCAAAACAAATATCATGATAATTGAAGAACGTGAAATCGACCTTGCACCAATCCATATAACTAACTGCTTGTTGCCCGCAAGATCGAAGAAAATGATTGACGTAAATCTTGAAAAAACAAATCTATCCGAGGGTTACGTTAGGAAGTTACAAGCAGGCCCCGGTATTTTCATAGGTGAAACGGTGATTAAAAATGTTAACGGTAGGGGAAAACTCTGTGCATATAACACAAACAACAATGATATCTCCTTATCTATTCCGCCATTAAAATTAGAAGAATTTGAAGCTCTGCCAAAGAACATCAGACACATTGATTGTAAAGACGAATCGAAAATTGAGCAACGAATCGCAGAACTCACAGAATCACTGAACTTGGACGATTTGAATCAGGAGGAGAGGGATAGTATGATGAGGATCATCAGAGAGTTTCCGTTTCAATTTTTCTTACCTGGTGACAAACTAGGATACATGAAGGGAGTGAAACATAGAATCATTACAACAGCTAAGGTACCAATAAATATAAAACAATATAGAAATCCGGTACATCTTAGAGACGAGATTGAAAGACAGGTGGAAAAATTATTAGAACAGGATATCATAGAGAAATCAACTAGTGGATGGAATGCGCCACTTTGGATTGTACCAAAGAAAGACAACGATAAGGGTGAAAAACAGTGGCGGTTAGTCATAGACTTCAGGGAACTGAACAAAGTGACAGTTACCAGGCATTAATTGACGAGAGAGATAATGACGTCACGAGCTTCTCAAGTAATAACAATCACTGGAAATTCAAAAGACTTGCTATGGGTCTCAAAAACTCACCAATCTGCTTTTCTCGAGCTCTCTCGAACGTTCTAACAGGAATAAACAACGTAGATTGTTTCATTTACGTCGATGACTTGATTGTTTATGCTTCTTCAATAGCTGATCACCATAGGAAAATTAAAAAACTATTAGCAAGGTTGAAGGAGCATGGTCTCATGTTCCAACCCAGAAAATGCAGATTTTTACAAATAGAAATCACTTATCTCGGGCATAGAGTAGGTCAAGACGGAGTGAAACCCGACCCAAAAAAAGTATCGGCTGTTCGAGATTTCCCAAAACCACGAAACGAGAAGAATATCAAACAATTCCTCGGACTAGCCGGTTATTATAGGCGTTTCATCAGAGATTTCGCGAGAATATCGAAATTACTATCGATGTTAACGAAAAAGGGCGTAAAATTCACATGGGGAGATGAACAACAGATAGCTTTCGAGGAGTTGAAACAAATACTGTGCTCCGATGTCATTTTACGCTACCCAAAATTCGACGAATTATTTCTAATCACCTGTGACAGTTCATCTTTTGCTGTGGCATGCGTGCTCAGCCAGATTGAAAACGGCGCAGATTTACCAGTCGCATACGCGTCACGAGTACTTGATTCCGCAGAAATAAGGTATTCTACAATTGAGAAGGAGATGGTAGCCATTTTGTTCGCCGTAAAACAGTTTAGACCATATATTTATGGACGGAAATTTACCCTTATTACGGATCATAGACCACTAGTATGGATGAACAACTGTAAAGATCCTTCATCACGATTAGTCCGCTGGAGAGTGACACTAAATTCGTATAATTTCGACGTAAAATACAAAAGGGGAAGCATGAATTTGAACGCAGATGCTTTATCTAGGAACCCAGTAGAGTCAGCCGAAAATGACAATGAGCAAGAATATGATATCGATGATTACATGGTAAATGTCGTGGACGAATTCCAAAATAAGATAAACTGCGACTGCCCTCACTGCACGGAGACCTCGTCCTCAAAACGAGACGACCTAGACACGACTGAAGACAGACAGAGACAGAAGGACTTACGAGAAGTTAGGACGATCAGTGACTTGGAAGGAAGCACTGGAATCATAAAAAAACGCTGTGACTCAAGAGTGAGCACGGGAATCATTGAAAACGGCAGTCACTTGGAAACAAGCACTGGAATCATAAAAAACCGCTGTGACTCAAGAGTGAGCACGGGAATCATTGAAAAAGGCAGTCACTTGGAAACAAGCACTGGAATCATAAAAAACCGCTGTGACTCAAGAGTGAGCACGGGAATCATTGAAAACGACAGTCGCTTGGAAACAAGCACTGGAATCATAAAAAACCGCTGTGACTCAAGAGTGAGCATGGGAATCATTGGAAACGGCAGTCGCTTGGAAACAAGCACTGGAATCCTAAAAAAACAGCAGTGACTCAAGAATGAGCACTGGAATCGTAGGAAACAACAATGACTCAAAAGAAAACACTGGAACCATTGAGAAAGAAAATACTGGATTCAAACGCCCACGAGAAGACGGCGATGAAGAAAGTATAAATGAAGTTAAACTCAAACGGCCACGAAACATCGTCCAAGAGGGAAAACTAGATAGGGAAATTACCACCCTAAGTCCAAACAGAGGTCTAGACGAGTCAGCAGAGGAGAGTGTCGGGGTAGCTTACATCCAGAATAACACTAACATGTCTATAAGCCAAACCCAAATCGCAAATCCAACCAAGATAACAGATAGCACCTCAATACCTCAACATGATGACCCAAATTCTGCGACAGAGACTAGTATCAAAAGTGCGGACGAGGGGTGTAGTGAGAATGACGACAGAGAACGAGGTCACGGCAGTGGAATAGTCAAAACATGCATGGATACGTTACCGATCAGTTCAAACACTCTAAATTACAGTAGAGATCCATTATGGTTGAGGAAAGGCACTTTGATCCATCTGATCACAACAAATTGCGCGGTAAGATCAAGAGTTACGAAGAATTTACTCGAACGTGGACTTTTCAATGTACATGAAGCGACAGCAAAATCACCTGATTTGAAGGAAATTGTAGTAACGAAATATAGTAGGAGGAGAATAATCCACTTGTTTGTAAAAAGGAGCGTTGAATGTCGAACGTCACAGATTGACATACTGGATACCTTGATTTTGTTACAGAACTTAATAGAAAGAAGGGGCATCAAATCAATCAGTATAGAAAAGATATACGATATTGTAGAGGAAAATTTTTGGCCCACGATAACAGAATTCTTCAAATCGATCACAAATGACAATCTCGAAATAACGATTTGCACGGGTGAAGTCGTAATACCGGAACCGAATATCAGGGCACAGATACTTAAGGAAAATCACGAGGCTCTGATAGGTGGTCATAGAGGTATATCAAAAACATACTACAGAATAAGGGCGAACTTCTATTGGAAGAATCTAAAAAGAGAAGTGAGAGAATTTGTTAAGTTTTGCGGGAAATGTCAAAAGTCGAAATTAGTAAGAAAGAAAACGAAACAGCCCATGGTCATAACCGACATCCCAGAAAGAGGTCTTCAAAAAATCCAAATTGATCTAGTAGGGCCCTTACCCGTTACAGAAACAGGAGAGAGATATATCTTGACATGGCAATGCGTTTTAACCAAATACGCGGGTGCAATTCCTCTCATAAATATCGATTCAGTCACCATAGCAAGAGCCTTCGCGTATGATTTCATTTGCCGGTTTGGCTGTCCGGAAACAATCCAGTCAGATCAAGGCTCAAATCTAATAGCAGGAATAATGGACGAATTTGCAAAATTGTTCAAAATATCGCGTATAAAGTCGATAGCATGGAGACCCCAGAGTCAAGGGAGTATAGAACGAGCCCACCATTCACTCGTTGAATATCTGAAATTCTACGCACAAAAGAGGGATTGGAATTTATATCTGAAACCCTGTCTTTTTTCTTTCAATTCAAGTGTCTCGGAATCAACGGGATTTCCCTTCCACGAACTTGTATATAGTTACAAAGCAAGAATTCCTTCAGAATTTGCATCAGGAAAAGTGCCTCGGACATACGACTCATTGATGAACAATTTAATTGAACAGATCTGCGAAAGCCAAGCAACAGCTGCTCAAAGACTGAAGCTAAGCAAAGAAAAAAGTAAAGAGTACTTTGACAGGAATAAGAATCCGTTCGATTTCGAAGTCAACACGTTTGTATATCTCTTGAACGAACCCAGGACAAGTAAATTCGATGACCAATACAAAGGACCATACAGGGTTGTACGAAGAATGGACAAAGAGAACGTGGAGATCGAGATGGAGAGAGTGAAAAGGAGAGTCGTACACGCAAATAAACTAAAATTGGCATGTATTCCTATAGTATGAGCGAAGTATCTATGAATTCTGGCAATTATGGATATAACACGGCAATACAAAAATGGTCCGAGAATACGAGAAATGGAAAATGAAATAAACAAGACACAGAAATCCGCGAAAAAGAGAGGTTCACCTTCTGAAGGTCTATTCGATTAAATTCCGATTTATGAATCTGATAATGGGATCATTATAATATAGTCAGGATAACATATGAGCGGCTTCATGGACCTTTATATACCGACCCGAGATATGAATTTTTCCTTCACTCGCTTTAAGAAGCCCATGCGATTCTTGGACTTGGAAACATGTAGCTAAGGTGGTGTTATTCTCTCTCCCAAGCAAGGGTATCCTGTTCGAACGACGTGTACAAAATCCCACTCTTGAAACATTGTTGAATCAAGTTCAGTCAAATCGATCCGATTCGAAAGATTGTCTATTAACAGGGAATATATTTCGCGGGACTTAGCGTTGAGGCAAAAACTAACACTGATTTTTTTTTCTTCTCCAAATTTGATGTATATTTGCAAAGCCGAAATGCGAGCTATAAATCTCAGTTTAGGTTTAAAGCATAAAAGGATTCCGATACCATCATGTTACATTGCAACTCAAACAGTACTTTACATTATTTTTCAATGAAGAACAAGAGCACATCTTCCCAAGTTTGTACTTCACGTCCCCCAAATATGTCATCAAGGAAGGACCATCATACCACGACTGAATCGACAAAAACCCATCGGATCAAACACTCCTTCAATATATGATTATCAGATGACCTATCATTTCGACAAAAACATAATGAATATTCTTCTGAGAAAGCATCTTGGAGAGATTTACTGAAATATCAAAAATATAGCAGCTTTATCACCGATCAAACGATTGATCGGAAGAATTTCGAAGACAACAACGACGAATTTTCATCATAGAATTGGATAAACTCGTAGATGCAAATCCCACGTCTTATATCATGGATCAATCAAGATACAAGTAGAATATGAGTATAGTTCGAACGTAAATTCAACATTCCATACAAATCAATACGAGCGACTTTTCAGAAATGCCTCTAAAACGGTGGGGAACGAGTGTAATACACAAACTAAGTGAGGAACGGGTGAGAAATGATGAACTCTCAACACTGACAAAGCCGAGGGACTCTACCACGACACCAGTTGCGGAGTCCTCAAGGCAAATATACAGATGGGACGCGGTGACAGCACGGATTGTAAAGCCTCGAAGCACCATATTCACGACTTCTTTAAACTAATTTTAACATGACGACTGATAATGTGTTTACGCAAAAAGATTTTCTGCTTGAATGTAAAGTGGCAGACGTCACACTTGAACTTTTTGCTGTCGCAGACTCGTTCGTGCTGAAAAATCTCAAGAGATTGATAAGGTCGAGTGCAAAATCGGCATTCTGTGAGGGAATCATGGCCTGATGCTCCCGCGTTGGAGGATGCGGGGGTTGACGGTGGGCTGCATCTGCAGTCTCGTTCATGAGTCAGCTTGTCAGCCTCACTAGGTTGGTCTTTGAAACAAACCTGACATCGCCAAACGGGCACGGGATAATTCGGTTCCAAGCCTGACTTTTTCAATTGCAGGAGAATGGCTATAAGAAATATACGTCATAAGTCTCAAGTTGAGAAATGAATTGTCACAAGGACTGATTAATGTTTCGGTATCCATGCATTTGCGAATGAAGGACGATAAATCTCCAGTCGAGAAATGAATTAGATGGTAGAAATAAGGTACCTTTGTGAGTTTGAGATTGTTTCTCGTGGGACGACAATTTGCGAGTCACGGCACCACAGTGCGACGAGCATCCCTGTCAGACCGCAACCCTACTTACGCCAGGCATGCTCGCGCAGAGACATTGCTGGTCACAGGCGCGAACCAGGGGATTTCCCGCAGAACTAATCCGCCAGGTGGCTACCTGCACAAGTCATCCATATGCGGAATAGACATCACCAACAACCAAGAGGGCGAGGAAACCAGCACGAAAGCAGTCGAGTCGGAGCTCGAGTCCAACTCACTGGCTAGTCTTGGGAGCTCCAAGCCTTAGCTCTTTTGACCCATCTCGACTCTAGGAGCTCTAGAGCCGTGATAGGTCTTCCCTGGGAGCACCAGCGGAGTAACGTTATCCGGGAGCTCCGGATACCAGTTCACCCGGGTCGTCTCGTCTTGGGAGCACCAAGATGCGAATGATCGTATAGAACATCACCTGCGTAACCCGCCTGCGAAACTAGACCAGGGTGAAGGCATTTGTTGGGCGCACCACCAAATGTCTCTGACAGGAGTTTACTGTCAGATCAATTCACCATCCGGTCACTGTGCTGTCCACCACGAGGAGCTGTCGCTGTGAACCGCCCAGCCTCCCGTAATTATTCCGTTTATGTAAATTCAACTGACGTGTATTTCACACACCGGTTTTTAGGGTTACCGCAGTCCATGTAAACTTTGTTTGTTAAGAGCCAATATACCTCTGTTGTAATTGATACTTCATTATTTATTTGTAAATATATATATATATATTCATTTATTTTAACAATTGTCTGTTCAATTCAACACCCGATTTCCTGCCTCGAGAAACCCTCGGTTACAACAGACGATACACCTTTGTAATGTCCTGCGCTGGATGCGACGCTCGCTTTTCCCGTGAACATCTCTACAATGACGTCTCAGCTCCTCCTTGTTCGGGGAAGAATATTGACAATCTTCGCAGTCGTGTAAGAGACGAGACCTGGTCTTGACGGTGGTAATTTGGTGGCGATTTGGTTTGATTAAATAAGCCTTGATTTTTCACACCGATCGACAGTCACAAGTCCAGCGTAGACATTAAAACCTGGGTCAGCATAATTTGCAGCCTCCGCCACATTTGCCGTGAGCTGACCAACCTGATGGTAAACTCCTGCCATAGTGTACACAAGATCATGGTCACCTTGTCTGAAGGTCTCATAAGCTATGCCATATCGTTTGAGAAATTTGGTAGTCATGTATAAGTATTTGCGGCTCAATTCATCCGGGCAAGCATCAGCAAATGTAAAGGTTTCAATCGTCTCTGAAAGAAAGGTAATACGAGTCAAATATCAATAGTAACAGGAAGTGAACCGGGTGTACACTAGGTGTACATTTTGACTCGATCTACTAAGGAAGATCTCACCATTTGGTGTTTTTCCAACTGAGTACCTTGGCTTCTTGACCCGTGATCTTCGTTTCTGGACACCAAAGTTTCTTCTTTTACGTTTGGCTAGGAAAGAAAGGGTCAGATAAAGAGAGAAAGGACTCGATAGAATAAGAAATAAGCAAAGGATATAGTCCTTACAAGCACGTTTGCGTCGTGACTTCGTCGGGCTAGGCAATTCCAAACTCTCATCACCGACTGAGGTCGGGGCTAGAACGCGAGGAAAGGATAAGCTTAATATTCAACATAAAGAGATGAATTGAAGGAAAAAATAATAATGATAATAATAAACTCAGACCTGCAACTTCTGCAGGGAGAGGCCCATCGTCAACTAAGGACGACTCCAAGGATTCTGGAGCCGGCGATGAAGCCTTGTCTGCTGCTTGAATAGCGTGTATGACCTTTTCGATAGGTTCTCGCTCTGGTAACATCACCCAAATTTTTATCTTTCCATCAGCAAGAATGATGTAGCCACCGTCAGTATTCTTACGGAGAGAGCCTTCGCCAACATTGAGAGAGGGCAGCAAGGAATTCTCCAAGTGAATTTCACTAATAGAATTGACTCCACCAACAAATACCTGGCTAGTGTTAATACCCTTCATAATGCCCACATCGGGGTTGGTGGCTGGGTGGATCTGGCTCTTCTGCATACATTCTTCCCGGTCTAGCAGGCCCACATACGACAGATCAGACGTATCAATGCCGAAACAATATGATTTCCTATGAGGAGAGGTGGGCAGGTAGTCAATAATCTCATCGTCCGTCATTTTTTCAATAAGAGGATCGTTGGGCTGAGTGAGAAGAGCCAGCAATTCACTATTATCTGCAATGTCTGTCACTCCTTCCTTGCTAATGAGGAAAAGGCCCTCTTCCCGATGATGAGGAATGGCAGTGATTTCGAAGCATCTTATCAAGTTTGAATTCTCCAAAAAACCCTTCTGGAGCAGCTCAAGCGACAGCTTGTCCTCATCAAAAGGCACGCCATGCCCAATAAAAACCTTCTTATCTCGATATTCTTCCAGCGTGGGCGCTTTCAGTACGAAATCGAGGAAGGACGAAACTGATTCGGCAGACACTTCAGCGACGTGCCCTTGAGACATCGTGAAACCTGAAATGCAATCAGTAATAGATGCAATAGATATCGGTGCTAACCCCAAAGGAATTGTGCGGTTATAATAATATGAGAGCGGGGAGAAAGGCATGAAAATATTGACGGGCCACTCTTGGTTATACGGTAAAAAATTTAGATAGTGAGCATGTCTCGTTGCCACCTGGTGGAGTGAACGGGAAATACCGCGCACATCGTAAACACACGACGAAGCGATATATCGGCAATAATACAATTATAGCATAAATGAGCTTGGTGAAATTTCGAACCAAACTATACGTAAGAAATAACATGAGCAACCGACAAGTCAAAATATATATATATATATACGAAACCAAAGGCACTGAGTCGGGAAAGTCTCCCGCTTTGCGAGAGGGACAATAATACACGATATAGAAACATCGATACAGATGCAGCACGAGAACCACTGCCTAGAGTATCAGCAAATTCGAGGTCACAGTCGCGTTAAATGATCATAAAACGTGATATGCGGAGCATTCTTGATCGAGATTCTCAGTAGGGAAACAATAACTGAAGTAACGGTTTAAATAAACTAACTTTGACACTTATAACAATATCGCGAGGGAAACTTTCCAAGTGTAACGATAAGATTTGGAGCTTCAAACACGAAACCGACAACGAGTTGAATACAAAGGATAATACTTACTATTCACAAGATATCTCGTGCACACATTTGCAGCGCTGCATTGAAAATGGAAATATTTGGAGCACAAGTCACTGGGACGCAGCAACAACAATTTGCAAACAAAAACTTACTACCCGCAAGATATTTTGGAATAACGTACTGTAACACTACCTTGAAATTGGATTCGGAGCACAGTTCACTTCGACACATCAACAACCGCCGTGCGAATGTGCGGATAGCGAGCGGATCGAGTATTAGCTGAAAAGTATGGGAAACCACATGACCGGCAGAAAAATCGTAGTAGGGAAAAAGAGTGACGAGTAACTTACATAGACACCCTATAATTGTACACGTGTAGGCGAGCAACTAAAAGTCTCGAATAAATATTGAATACATGAGGATTTCTACAAACCTGTAGTGGTTACATGACTGCAACATTCTACGAGTATCCTGAGCCGAGTATATTGATATTATGCACAATTATCGATTTCCAATATTGCCTTGTAAAAGTTTATAAGACACGGGCCGGTTTATCGACAACACACTGCGAAAATCACCAAGAACATGCAACAATGCAACTGGAAAACGACTAATAGATAAGGCACAAGTAACGAAGGACTCTGCCACATCGTCTATGGAGGAGTCCTCGGGATACGGACTCTGCCACATCGTCGATGGAGGAGTCCTCGGGATACGGACTCTGCCACATCATCGATGTAGGAGTCCCCGGGATACGGACTCTGCCACAACATCGATGATGAGATCCTAAATGGTGCTCACCCGTGATCCTGAACGCAAATTCTCGAAATGCGTGACTCAAAAGAACCGTGGCACAAAGTAAAGCATTTTTCAGACGGGTCGTTATCATCTCTCAGAAATCAGACAAAGCATCTCGAGAATATTCAGCACAAATGACGTAAAAGTAAATCGAAGGGGAAGTAACGAATCAGGGGATATAAAAATCGATCAACGTGTTAAAAATGACGCAGAAATCGTATCACGGAAAAATGAATCAAGCGCTAGAGTTCACCAAAGCAAAGGACTCCGCAACATCACCGCTGGCGGAGTCCTCGGGATAGTTACCACAGAACAAAATATTCACCAAAGGCAAAGGACTCCGCAACATCGGCGGTGGCGGAGTCCTTGGTGTCGATGTCACAGGGAGTAAGAAATACATGTATAATGACATTCTTGCAGTATATCTGAGTTGGAATGGGAGGCTAGAAGATTGCTTTTCGTAGAACATTGCGATCAGAGAACTTTATCTTCCTTGGGTTGGGGTAATCTATCTATATCTTCAAAACCTAATTCCTAATCAAACTACTTACTGCCCACTGAGGAACCCTGGGCGGTACTAGTTGCCACTCTTCGGTCCATAAATCAAAAATGGCTCATGTACTCACCTCAATCAACTGCGGTACACTGGTACAATGAGTAAATTTTAATCGAGTCACTGTAAAGGTTCGATTGAGTTGGTGATGTACTCCTGCGGTTACACGCCGGGCGTTCATTCGGAAATCCGAGTTAAATAATAACTGCTGGTGACCGTACCTGGAGGGGTGACCACTGGTCGGGGTATGCTACGCTTAGCAGACACAAGGAACGCAGTTTCAGTAGAAGGATCGTGCTCGCGAGATGTATAATAATATCTCCAAAATATTACTGAGTTCTGAATCGTAGAAAAGTAACAAAACACTATGGCTGAATCCAAATTTGTAGAACATCATCCAACATCCACAATAGTTGGACTTGTATATTGACGACAGTATACGGAATCGATAATGAGCCGGAATACAACAATATGGTAGAAATAAAGTATCGAAGATAATCGCACAGGGGTATTTTATTCGCAAAGATATAAAAGTATGAATGGATACATATCGTTTCTTCACACTTCACACATTCTTAGTAAAACTGGCGACGAAAACGTGAGAAACTAAAATGATCGGCGAAAAAGTTATCTGAGACTAATGGCTTTTGGGGATGGTGAAGATTTGAGGAAAATCCTCAGAAGCACTGAATTTTTTTTTAACGGTGACCTGAGGGTTGGGGATAAGGTGGTGGAATCCAACCGCAACATGCCCTCTGAAACCCAATGACCCTGAGAACAAACACGAAAATATCAATCGGTCATGAGCTGCTCATGAGATGAAGTCACATAAAACGAATTCTATTAATTTCTCCTAATTCCTTAGTTGCTCAATCTAATTCCTTCGACAGCCATAGACTGGCTTACAGTAATTTGGTCTAATGATCCGCTCATCGTGGAATTTCAAGTGCGCGGTACTCTCATCGAACCGAGTCTAATGAATCATTTTTTTCCTCTAACGATTAATAAGAAACTATGATTTGAATGAACAGACGCACCACGGGGAGCGTTGCGTCAGAATTCTTGTTGGAGCAAGAATACATAAATTATTAGAACAAGAACTAATACGTGTGGAAACAAAATTACAAACATTCTTCAATTTCCGATACAACAACAGCCTATGACTTCAGTTGGACGGGTAAGAGGTATCACGCTGAATAAAATCTTCGGGATTACGAAGACCGGATGGTCATTTGATAAACCTATGGATAAGACGGTGTCAAGTTCGGCACACAACCCTCTCTTTCTTTCTCTCTTCGCACCTCGCACTCTCGACAGCTATAATTTCAAAGCAGGTTGTCACATGAAAATATTGAGGTTGAGCACAGCAGTTCATGGACCTGCAGTATCAGATGGAATTTTGAGACCCAGAAATAATGACTGTGAGAAGACAGCAAATACACGCTCGGCATAGACGAACTCGGGAAAAGAATTCAATGATATTGATCGGGAATTATCGTCTAATTTCGGTCATGACACTACACGCAGAACGTAGGTGACGAAAGATACAAAATCAATGACCAAGAATTATCGGATTAAAAAGGGTCGATATATATATATAAAAAAAAACAAGAAAGAAACAAGAATTATCACGTTAGCGGGCGGCATTTCAGTAAAGACTAAATATTAGCTTACCCGCTCGGAGAACAACTGACAACACGAAAGTTGACATCGTGTGTAGCGTTGAGAATAATGGTGTACTTCCGATGTGAGACAAGAACTGCCAATAAATAACTGATCCACAAATCACAAAAGAAAAACACTAACGAGAACAACCAGAACCGATTCTAAAACGCTCGTTGGCGGCAGTAATGGAGGATAACGAAACACATGGTTAGAATCGGAGCCGGCGCGTGCGCAAAGCAGAAGATAAACGAAGCGCGCGAAATAATACAAAGACGTTGAATACAATGGAGCTAGTGTTGAAGCGTGAAACGAACAGGTGACGGTCTCGAGTCTCGAAGAATAAGACATAACGGTCTGAGTAACAATCCAAAATGAATGCGATTTTCTTTTCCTCTACGGAAAATCTTCAGAGTTGAAACCATAATTCGAATCAATTTTTTTCTGATCGGGCGAATTAGACAAAGTAGTAGATCGATTAGTGTCATATTATGATTAAAAATTATCTCAGATAGTATTAGAGTTTATCAATAGTGAAGGGAGGTAGAGTGAATAACCATGCTATTAGCCAGATTTAGTCATGAGTAGATGCGTGATCAATGTACCAGAGTTATGTTAGAGAATTTGAAAAAAAAAAAAAAAATCATGCGTCAAGATGAATGTTCAGAGAATGGAAATGGAGAAAACGCTCAAGTATATTGAATACAGAATTTTTTTCTCTCTCCTTCCTCTTTTAAGTGCATAAGAATCTGACTTTTGTACACACCAAAAATACAGAGATAGAGATTTTAATGCAGGAGGCTTGCAGCGGGAGTCAGATGCATACACTACGGAAGATGTCGAGTACAGAATTTTACGACCTGACTCGCACACATGCTCACATAAATATATACAAGTTCGCCTGGAAATTTCTGTGGGAAATCGGCGTCGTAATGAAATCTCGAAGCAGATGATAGAAACAAAGGGCATCACCATGACAGATCATCAGTCGGGCCTGGTCTTCCTTGACAAACAGAGCTCTAGCGGAATCAATCATGGATCGCGATCAAAGCGAGAAACGAGTTTGCAAAAATCTCGATGTAGTGACAAAAGCGCAACTCTTGGACGACATAAGTAAAGATGAATGGGAATTCATCCAACAAATTTGCGCGCTACCGGAATTGGACATTACTATGAGTGACCAGCGCGAAGAACAATGTGAGACGCAAAATTTGGAAGTGAACACAGTCGAATTTGGTGATGAAAGTGTAACAAATTCATCAAGTGCTATCATTGCAAATAGCGAGACGCCAAACATTTTTAATCCCGCAGTGAATAATCGAGAGTCGAGAGTACAAAGCATAGTCTTGGATCTTATGGAATGTGAAAAATCGAGATCTGCCCAGGGTCCCGGTGGAATACTAATGGAGATAGGACTGGTCTCAAGTAACATGAACTTTGTGAGCACCACGACCTTCAGTGATAACACGTATACAGCAACCGGAGATTCTGTTACAACAGACTTTCCCAAATACAATGAATCAAGTGCGGTTGCAGCTAATGACATTCCAATGGATGATCATGATTACGGTGTTAACTTGCCGGTGTACGCTGAAATCAACTCCACAGAATCAATGAGTCTCCAGGAAGTGAATTACAATCCAATCAATACACCGGTACCAGAATATGGTGAAGTGATCGACAATCATAATGACAACAAGGAGGAAAATGATGCCCATAGAATTATATCGCTAACCGAGGAAAATAGAAACAATGAGGCTCAGATGGAGTTTTTACAGTGGTACGCACCCGATCCATGCAAACCCTGGTAACCGAACCGGTGGAGACTATACAATCATCAACGGAGCAATTCTCCCAACTCGGAACAAATAAAGCAATCGTCACTGTTGAAGTACATTCAATTGAAGTGGAAAATGAACTCGTGCTAAGCCAAGAATCGGACGCACCGAACACCAATTCTCGATCAGACCAACCCATCACCGACACATCTACGAGTAGCTGCAATCTAACTGAAGCTTCAAGGGATACAGCATCGGATACGATCAACATAGACGCAGCAGAACGTATACAAACGAGATCATCAGTCAAGAGTCAACAGAACTGGAACCACGTCAATACGCAAGAAGAAATAGCAAAAATCAGGTACCCCGATCTAGAAGACGTAAGGTATCAAGCAGATGATAATTGCCCCGACTTAGAAAGTCCCTTCTGGGAAAATATTAAAAATTTTAGTTGTAAGCGATCGGTATTTTATCGCAAGGATAAGTTAGGAACAATATGTCCCCTCTCATACTTTAAAGAAAAGTACGAAGCCATGGGTTTCAAAGCAGACTCGAGACATATCTTGATTAAATCGAACAAAAACCCGAAAATGCCCATCTGCATGTTATGCCATTGCTGTCGATATGAGGTAAAAGATGCAATCAAGTGCGAATTTTGCGTGAAAGCATATTTCGAACTCATGATTTCAGAAATGGGAGATCAAAGAGAAATCATTGATAAGTGGGAATAATGTTGATAGAATTCGAGTTCTAGTTTCTACTATAACCTTAACGTTGAAATATTACGGTGTAATTTGTAAAGAAAAAACCGAGGGAGAAAGGGGAAAGTGAGAAAGGAATGTGGAAGAAACACTCCTTTGGAATAGAACTTGAGCCATTGGAAGACTCAGAACACGACATATGATAGAATTTGCAATTTCAATCTCACAGCAAAATATTTATTTATTGAACTACGGTAAAAAATAATGTTCGGTTATACCTATATTCTGAATATTAGAATTTGTCTTGCGGAAACTTTTGAAAGCAATAATGTCCATTTATATCTATACCCTGAGTATTTTTGAATGTCGATTTATATCTGTACTATGAGTATTTTGAATTAATAATGTTGAACTATATCTATGAATGTTTGGAACCATATCTCTGGATACCTATACTCTGAATATTTTGAAGTTGATAATGTGAACTCTATGAATATCTGGAACTATATCTCTGAATACCCATACTTTGGATATTTTTTGAATTGACGTGTGGGAAAGTTTTTGAAGTAATAATGTCGATTGATATCTACACTCTGAATAATTTCGAGTTGACATGTGAAAAATTTGGAAGTAATAATGTCGATCTATATCTATACCCGTAATATTTTGAATCACGATTTATATTTATACTATGAATATTCGAATTTGATAATATTGAACTATATCTTTTGAACTACGATTTATATTTATACTATGAATATTCGAATTTGATAATATTGAACTATATCTTTTGAACTACGATATATATTTATATTGAACTATATCTATATCTCTGAGTACCTATACTCTGAATATTCTTGAAATGACGTGTGGAAAAATTCTGGAAGTAATAATGTCGATTTATGTTTATACTCTGAATAATTTGAGTTTGACATGTGAAAAATTTTGGAAGTAATGATGTCAATTTATATCTATATTCTGAATAATTTTGTGTGAAAAAATTTCGAAAGTAATGATATTTGGCTATTCAGGAAACTTGAACTGAAGATGTTGAACTATATGTATGAATATAGACCGAACAACCCAGATAGATAATAAGAATATGTAGAAACTGATTTCACGCAATGAGAGATACACAAATTTCATCTTTGTAAGGGCGTTCGCCCTTCCGGAATAAGGAGGGAGGTGTGACGTACACGGGACTCGTGTACGTGTGCATAGTTGAGCATGTGTGAGTCTCGGGCATCGCGCGCCAAGTATAAACGTATTTCCCACGCGAGTAGATCAATACTCATTACAGTATAACTTGAGATAGAATCAAGATTGAGGTTTCACTCTTTGAGCGCTATAGAAAGGAACATTTCAGAAACACAGCAGTAGAAGCATCTTACACATGCAATAACATCCTAATTGTTTAACGACAGTTTACACTTGAGACCTAACTAATCAAGCCCCGCGCTCATGCTATTATAACCACCCAAAAACATGTACATAAGTTGGTTACAAGAACGATTTGATATGGCGAACCCCAATATGACTTCAACTCATTAGCGAAGTAAGATCAGAGTCAAAGATCGATAATTTATCTTATTAGAACTGAAATTCATACCTGACCTTGTACGTTCAATGTAACATACAATACACACGGTTATACGGAAAGTACAGGAACAAACGCTCACACCTCACATGTTTTGGAATAGCAAACCTCAATCATCTATAAAGTCATTAGCCATCAAGTTACAAGAATCTAGAATCATTATTCAGCCTATAAACAACAATTCGAGTTACATGGGATGCACGGCATGCTTTTTTCTTGAGAGGAAAGCCTATAAATACGGCCACTTTCCGGGCGACACACACTCTTGTGTCGACTTCTTAACGGACGACTTCCATACTCACTGTAGCCACAGTATCTCTTATTGCGAATATTTACCATAACTCTCCGTGAATATTACCTCATTGTACTACCTCAAGTCTTGTATACCGTCAAAAGTGACGAAGATAATATAGCATCTATTGTATCAAAGGAAGAATAAACCTCCAGTTCTATTTACTCGCCGACTACAGTTCCTGGATTCGAAACCTACCGCCAAATTGGCACAATAACGCCATCTAATAAACCTCAGGGTCGTAACACACGTAGACCTGCTGTACCGACAAGATGAACTCGGGATCTACATAGACGACAATGCGGAATTAACGACATGAAGTTCAGACGATGTGGTCATCGTCGACTTTGCCCAGGGGGTGTGTTACGGGCGCAAGCTACACAGGCGCCCGCACTTCAAGTTTACCGCGTATAAGAGCCACCGCTTGGTGCGGCCGGACTGGCTCAGTCAACAGCGTGTCAGACATCATTTCCCGGTGGCCGCACTTTTTATTCAGTGCATGAAGGAGAATAGAATTCCCGTAACAGATAATTCTGGGACCCCACACACAGCCAGATTGTGATCGTGCAAAACAAATCCTTGGAATGTTTTACAATCCTGCGTTAAAGAGAATATTTTACACAATATCCAGCGATTGAGAGCTCAGCGTGATTTTTTGGTTCTTACCACGGCACTTCCTGTTTTGAATCTATTCCAATCATCATTCGATGTCTCTCCCAGAACAGTCTCAATAGTGATAACGAGCTCATGATTTGTCTATGAATTGTCGAAACAATTCTTCATGTGCTCCGGGTTGATGGGATCCCATGATGAGCCTATTACTTGAAAGGCATCGAGGACATTCCAAGAGATTATTTTCTTATTTTTCTCGATGATTTGAATTGTATCCTGTTATGATTTTATTCTCCTTCATGCACTGAATAAAAAGTGCGGCCGCCGGGAAACGATCCGGTGACCTCTTGATCAAGAGACTGACATACTGTTGACTGAGCTAGTCCGGCCGCACCAAGCGGCGGTCCTCATATGTGATACACTTGAAGTGCGGGCGCCTGTGTAGCTTGCGCCCGTAACAATCCTGAACTAGTCGTTTCCGATATCCAGATTTCAATAGAGCTATTATACCCTGATCTAGTGGTTGAAGGTGGCTTGTGCTGTATGGTGAAAAAAACTGAAGCTCTTTGTTCGATAGTTCCAGGTCACCAACATTATGAGCTGAACGATTGTCCAAAATTCATGGTTCGCGTTAGCCCGACTTCACTGTATATTGATCTAGCAGTATTGATCTAGGCACGTGCGTCCAGTTGTTTTGTACGGTTAAAGCCTCAGAATTGTTTAATATATCAATTTGAGATGTCAGCAATTGAATTTTACCTTCGCACACTCATCTCCGATATAAAACCTTCATTGTACAAGATTATCAAGTTGGAGATTCAATAAGCAAGGTCAATCCGGCTGCGGTCCGTCCGAGATCTGGCCTGAACCTTGATTGAGGTGATCGTCTGGTTTGGATTCAAAACCAGGTTAGATGTCCAGACGACCGACGGACGTAAGCTCCAACCAGTCGAACAAAGCTGGGATCCGGTCCGGATCTTTCGTCCGACCTATCTCAAGCATTTATTACCCGGGATGACGTAGGAGTCACGTGACATCGATTTGAATCGGGGGTCTTTCGCGGGCGCATTTTTGATTATGTATTGTGAATCGAATATTGACCCTAGAATTACTGTTTTGACCAAAAATTCCCTTTTGGTCTGCGCTACCGAATGCATATTCTACATCGACAATTGCTCGACCATGCAAGTTATCTATTAGGAAATGAACTGCAGATCAATCGAAAGGGAAAAATCTGACAAAATTTTGGAAATGAGGTAGATCTCGATCAGAGTCAGCTAGGATCTCGATAGAAAAAGATTCCCAAATTAGGCAACATACCAAAATAACCCCACCATTTATTCTTCGTGACACATTTTTATTACCTATCCGACCTTCCACCCCACCGTGCCAATATTTCAAGGACCTGGAATTTTTTTGAGAAGTTGAGAAAAATTTCTCTAGAATAACCAGAGAGCAGTTTGATGCCATGAACCAATGTTACAATCACAGAGGATCGAATATTATGGATAAATTACACGACCCTCCCAAACACTTGGATTATAATTATGATATCTCGAACAATATCGAGTAACATTGGTAAAACCATATCCGTTGTAACCAATAAATAGAATCAGACTGATTTGTATTCCATTGAAATGGTTCTTGAATTTTCTAGAAAATTCATTTGTGATGTCCCGTAACACACATTTCAATGTATAGTTTCATGTTCATAAAGACTTAGAGAGTTTTGAGTTGATTTCTAAAACGTGGGTGAATTGATTGCATGATCTGGAATTTTAAAGAACATTATGCTGGGAAATCTGTTCATTGCTTATACATGCTCAAAAAAGCTTGACAACTTGGAAGACGACCGTCCTTGGACGGAATCCTTTTGAAGGACCGGGAAGATTTTCCTGGAAATCTCTATGGTAGAAGTTGAATCTAGGTGGTCTGGTGCCAAATGAAAATACCTTTGACATCCCCAAGGATAATTCAATTACGAACATAAAGTAGTCCAACGAAGTTCGGGGTTCTTAATGTATCATGTCCATCAACCATATAGACATATGCTCCATCGATCCATCCATGTTCAACTCTGCTTCCTCAATTCGCAAGCATATTAAAATTAAAGAAATATTCACTTGAATCATCTGTCTTCGCTTTCAAGTGAAATATAGCTACAGAAGACGAGAAATATCGAGTTGAGAATTCTTCAGGCACACAATATTTTTCTTCTATGATAACTTTTATTACAAATAATATGTACAAAATATAGAAACCAAAGTGATGACAATGCTCACATACATAAAACCACATTCTCACGAATGAAAGTGCAAATTTAGCAACTTAAGGGTACGTTCACGTGTTATCAAGTTGCCCCAAGAACGGGAAGGAAAGTATCAGCCTCAAAACATGATTCATGTATCGAAGATACCATTCATTGCACTATAAACGCACCCTAAGGTTTCGTCTCTGAAAATGACCAATCATGATATGAGGTGGGAGATCTAGTTGTGATCAGATTTAGATGACGCTGGTGGAACGTTATCTAAGGTGATTTGTACAACCTCAATTTAAGCCAAACATTTTTGAGGTTCGAGTGATAATTTTGATTTTGATGCTAATCTTATTTCTATTTTCCATAGATTACTATTACATACAGATAGTTTTTACAGCATAATACTGATAGACTATGTTTGCAACCACATTTTACATTAAGAGATTCGGGATTGGAATGAAAGGATTTAATGTGAAGGATTTTTAAAGTTCATTCGGATCATTGGAATCCTTCAAATATTGCAACTTGTAAAATTTCCGCGAATTGTACTTCGAAAATACGGAGCGTGAATTTGATTTAGAATTATTTGAACAAGTCTTACTACAGATATGAAGTTATTAACAAATTTTTTTCTTTTTGCTCCTATGTAGTGGAATCCTTCAGCCTTTTCTAAAGCCCAAATAAGATAATGATTGAATACAAAATGTATAACTTAGCTAAGAGTGAGTTCTTGTTCCTTAATATTCATAGATTTCATTCTGTTCCGTAACATTGCTCTTTTACTCATCCCGACATCACGATTTCATGGGTTCCTCACGATTTCTGTTCAAAGGTGTGATGGCTTAAAATAATTAATCTTGATTCTTATTTTTCATCTTGCCGGTTGTTTTTGCGTGCGCGATAAGAATCAAGAAGATTCCCGAGAGAGGCTGGAGTTGTAAAAATTCCGTTAGATCATCGTTATAATGAAAAAATTTCCCCGTCATCTCGAGACTGCATAAAACATTCTAATTCCATCAATCAAAGTGAATTTTCTCGTGTGTTTATTTAATAAATGCCTCTCTCCAATAGAAAATATGGATTCCTAGTTCTATTACATTTCAACTCATTTACACTTACACCTGACATTCAAAAAAACTGTGAACTCTACGTATGAATGATTAACATGACGATACATGAGTGAGGAATAAATCCGAAGGACGATTGAGTTTCTCTGGACGAAAACCAGACTTACGAAAAGTTGAAGTGCCGCATTACAACTACTCGAGTGAAAAGTCGAATATTTGCAGCAATATTTGGGTTTACATGACAATATTTTCATCACACCATCATGTATAGTGATCACCAGTATGGTCAACAATCCTGGTAATTATTGCATTCAGTCCACGATTCCAAAATGAATCTATACGAATTTTGAGCTGATCTCCCAAATGTATTATCAGCTTTCAATACCATTGGTTGAGATAGAATTTGTTCTTCCATTTTTCTGCAATAGTTTACCTGTCAGAAAACCGACTTCTTGGAGATCTGGACTGCGAATCTCTATTGGTTCATGGATTTCTTGAAAATTCCTGAAATACAATGAGAAAAAATTATAAACCAGATGATATTTCAGTTCGTCTTTTTTTAGTGCTGAATATTGTATAAATCACTTCAATCAATCTTGGAGGATTACGATTGTACAGGCGAAAAAAACAAGATTTTGCGAATCTCGTTGTGTATTTGCAAAAAATTGTATTGATATAATCCCAGTCCTCCAAAATCGATTGACGTGACTTATACAATATTGAGACAAATCATATCATCCTTCTTTCCTTATAATGATCAGATTGAAAGGTAACAAGCGATGGAATTGAGTTTCTGAAAATATTTCCTTCGACCTGATTTTGAATTTTTCCAAGGAAATCTTCCATATTTTTGATCTCACAATCAAGTAATTTTGTGAGTCATACAAACTTTTGTAGCTTTCCAAAGAGGAATTCGGGCTATTAGAATTACTTATGAAAAAAGCTTACTAAAGCCCCAAATAAATTAATTAAAGAAGTTGCATAGTTTTCGACAAAAAATTGATATGGAATCAGGAGTTTATTGACGTGGTTGAATTGCATATGCCTTTGGGATATGAGGATTCTTTATAATATATCCCCTGACAGCTACTCGAGCGTCAATTTGTTTTGATAAAATTTTTGATTCAAAGAAAACTGTGAAAACAATATTATAACGAAGCATAATGCGGTGATATTTTAAAGAATTGAAGTGTTGCGCCTGATCGCTAAAAGTACTATCTCTCACTCCATTTCACTACGAGAATAATGTCTGAATAAATATCTAAAAATTTTCAAAATCAACTCACCTATTGCCATTATAAGCCGATTGTTTTTCCTTCTTCCTCAACCTGTTGTATCTCGCAGTACAGCTCAAATAAAGCATGGCAACGATGGCAAGTACTGCTAAACCAAGAAGTACCACAGCAAGTAATAAAATTGGACCATTAAAGCTCGTTACATTTTCTATGACTAATGGATTCTTGCTGACACTTCCGCCATTATTGTTATTGCTATTAGCATTGCTCATTCCCATATTTTGATCATCCTTAACCCTATCAAATTCCAAAGGATCGTCGTCAAGCCAGTTGACCCATGTGTTATTCCATAAAGCTGGATTTGCTCGTGGATCATTTGGTGTATTACTCGGTAGAACAGCTGAGAGTTTGTATTTTTCAAGAATTTCTTCAAGAGCTTCGACAAGGACTGGATGACTTGAAGCTAGATTACGCTGCTCGCATGGATCCTCTCGAATGTTGAACAGGCAGGCAGATTCCCGAGGATTGCAGGCGACCTTTAAAATAAGAAAATTGTTAGCTGTCAAGTATTTGAGTGGTATTCTGAACAATTTTATTAGTTTCTTTGGAAGGGCAGTGATTGATTCTGACTCGTGCAAAAATGTGTGTACACAGTTCCAAAACAGCCTGTGGACTCGCCGTGAGTATATAAGAAAAGGGTTCTCAATATTCATTGTAGAGAATTCTGTCTATTCTTTAGAATATAGTACAGACAGCGTGTTTATGAAAAAAATGTTGCCAAAAAAAAGCCTCTGACTCAACACCCACGGAAATTTGTGGTAACATTTTCCTAGATTTGGGTTTCTTTGTACTATTGCCTACTTGTTATCAAAAGATATGTGATTCTCCATCATATAAGTATTTAGGGTTTCGTAAAGGATGTTAAAAATTTTCTTTCCTTGATAATCAACAGTTTTTATGGAACATCCTAGTAAAAAGTTTAAAAATCTCTGATTGAACATCTAATACGAATTTTAATTGTTCATCTCAAGAATTCCTCTATAATTCATGAGCGTTTCCTTCGACAAAAAATGCAGTATTCTCTCATTAGAAATTTCGTCAGAAATGTCTTGCAGGGGTGTCTCATTTCGAGTAAGAGAAAACACCATAAGAAAAACAAATGAAAACTTGAAATTTTGAATCAAGTTTCGTTCAAATAATCATCGGTTGAATTGTCTCATGGTCATTGAAGAATAAGTTATTTACCTGATTAGATTCTGAAATAGTACAGTGAAGGGTTGCTTGACTCCGAAGTGACAGAATTTCATTAGCCGTGAGTAAACTTGCAGTGCTCATATCCTCATCCTTGACTTTGTCGTAGGTTGTGCTCCTAATTGTTCTGATTTCTAAAGCCTAAAAAAAATTACAACGGATTTAAGATCGTGTCATCAACAAGTATATATATGTTCAGCTACCATCACTACTTAATGGGAATGTATAGAATCTATAGAAATTATGCGAACTTGCATTGAACAGCGTTTAGAAATTGTATTGTTTAACATTCATGGTTTGTATATTAAATGATTCTTCATGTTTGTACGTGCTCATTCTTAAAAACAACCACGGTATCAGTAGTGATCATATCGATGCCTTATACGAAGATTAACACATCATTACTCATAGTAGACGAATATTAACATTTTTTGTTAGCGCCACGAAGATTAACACTTACTCCTTAGCATCACGAAGACTAACACAGTCGATTTTATCGAACCCAATAGATTAGCTCTAGAATCCAGCACATTCGTCTTATCGGCCCCGATAAGACAAATGTGTTAGTTTTCGTACCGTTATAAGGAGATCGTGTTACTTTTTGTGTCGTAAAGATAGAATTTTCAGTCTTTGTACCGTTGAAGAGAATTAGTCCGGGCGCCCACCTATGCTGTCGTATCCATATTAATTCCCACGAAGTAACTTGGTGGTTTCTTATGTATTTTGGGTCGCTGAATCAGATTTTTGAGGTCGCTTTCCCGAAAACCTGTGACTTTTTTAGTTATTAACAATTTTTAGTGCAAAATGAAGGTTTCTCGCCAATATCTCGGAAAATATGCATTCCCTGGGGAAAGTACAAGGGGTCAAAGTTGTAGATCGCAAGATTTCCCACAGAAATAGTCCTCACAGTTTTTCCGGGAAACCCAGTCCTCAGCTTGTAAATGCGTGGAAAGCGCCTGGCGCGGTTAACATGGGCTTATATGGGCGAGCGCTGCTTCGTCTCTTTGATCTGCTACAGTTCCGATGCTAGTTATTCTATCGAGATGCGACCAAACGCATCTAAAAGAGGAAGAATTCTACTTTGTAATGTTATGAATCGCATTTCGCTGAAATCGAAAAATTTTGAGTAATTGAGAGGTTAAGAGGACCAAGTCCCCAGGCGCTCGGGAACGGATACGCCTGTGCGTTGCTTTATATACGTGACGTCGACTTGTCGCACAACTATTAAGTACAGCTGTTTCGGACTCACGGACATACACCTGCATTAACAATTGCTGTTTCTTATTAACAAACTCAACTGATGCGAGCACAAATAGATATCTATAGATATAGTAATCTTGGGTTGCTCAACTCATCATTATTTGGCCAGTAATGCATAAAGTAATGTATAAAGCAACGCACAGGCGTATCCGTTCCCGAGCGCCTGGGGACTTGGTCCTCTTAACCTCTCAATTACTCAAAATTTTTCGATTTCAGCGAAATGCGATTCATAACATTACAAAGTAGAATTCTTCCTCTTTTAGATGCGTTTGGTCGCATCTCGATAGAATAACTAGCATCGGAACTGTAGCAGATCAAAGAGACGAAGCAGCGCTCGCCCATATAAGCCCATGTTAACCGCGCCAGGCGCTTTCCACGCATTTACAAGCTGAGGACTGGGTTTCCCGGAAAAACTGTGAGGACTATTTCTGTGGGAAATCTTGCGATCTACAACTTTGACCCCTTGTACTTTCCCCAGGGAATGCATATTTTCCGAGATATTGGCGAGAAACCTTCATTTTGCACTAAAAATTGTTAATAACTAAAAAAGTCACAGGTTTTCGGGAAAGCGACCTCAAAAATCTGATTCAGCGACCCAAAATACATAAGAAACCACCAAGTTACTTCGTGGGAATTAATATGGATACGACAGCATAGGTGGGCGCCCGGACTAAATCGTGTTCGAAGAGTATAACTTTTGTACCGTTGAGGAGTAAGTGTTTTGTCCCTGTAACAGAATGTGTTAGTCTTCCTATAGTAGTAAGCATATGTTTCAATCTTCGTAAAAAGCATCGATATACTTTAGTATTTATTTTAATAAAGCCATTTTCATCGATCAAGGCCAACGTTTAAGCATCTTAAAGGTAAAGGGATTCGATAGCGACTCGCGAGTCAAGGCGAAAACCAATAGTAGCAATAAACCCAAAAATCCATATTTGCATTCCTGACTGCTTTGATTTCTGTTTGTAAATTCAAAATATGAATTCAGATGAGGCCAGAAATCATTATTACATTGATAAAATCTGTGAAATCATGAATTATAATTTTTGGTGCATTGCTTGCCTACCCCGTAACCTCGTTGCAACGAGCACGGAAATTACATGTATAAGCTCCGCGTCATCAGTTTGTATTCAAAAGTTATCTTCAAAATGTCAATCAACCCTGGATTTTTATCGATTCATTAGAAAGTATGGAATCACAGCTTCCTACATGCAGTTTCTCATTATTGTGTCCGATAAATACCGTCACTTTTTGCCAGAAACTTTGATACGCCCGTAAGACGTGGGTCAAACATCCAATTTTCAAATGAGTTGATCTCAAAAATTTCATTGTAAGCCCATATTTTTCTCAACGGCAATTGATCCGAAGGTTCTCAATCTATACAAACTACAGTCCCCGACAAAATTGAGTGGACAGTATGCAAAAATTCACAGATCAGTGATTAAGGTCAACTCTTGAGGGCTCATACCGCTAAATTATGCACAATTGGATTCCCAAGCATCTCACGTTTACTCATGAAGAGGCGCAACTTCAAAAATTTGTGTGGTGAAACTACAGAAGGCATTTTGTACGAGCACTTCGATTTTCGATCGGACAGAATTCAGTGGACATGCACTAAAAAGCCTATGGAAATCTAAACAGACCATCCGCCCATGCATATGAGAGTTTCCACGGAACTTTTAACTTTTGTGTTACTGCAGTGTTTCAAGAGTATTTTGAACTATTCGGAGTGCGCAGGAGTGGCATTTTATAGTATTTGGCATCATTCAATATGGACTAAATTCTTTTTTGTTGAAACGCATCCTGATTTGTCAATAGCAGACCGCAAAGGATGATTTTTGGGTAGTTTACAAACGTACCAACGCGATTTTTTGAATTGATAAGGCTGTAACTAAAATACCTATGCCTCAACTACTTCGGTGGAATGATATATCCATCTACTAATCTCATATTTTGAGAAAATCTTTGATTCAGAGGTGTGCGCTGATTTGGCTATGATATTAACTCTCATTCATCGATGTAACTGAGTTTTGTGGGAAAACTTTTTCTGGCTATTGTTTACGAAATTGATGAAATACCTTGTGCAAAACGGAAAATTTAGCAATGAGTTTTCGAAGTTAAAAAGAAGACGAATCGAATCCCGTTTGGTTTGTGAGTGTGCGTTGATCCGGACCAATTTTATAAAGCTTCAAAGCTCATAAAGTTATCGCGCCACTGGCTCTCAAAACGGTCATTTTTTGATGGCATACTCAGGAAACGTAAAGCACAGGATTGGAATGTTGTGCTCTTTTTTCTTCATCGCAAAAGGGATATAACCGCACTGTTCTGAGTTACAATTGTCAATCGGTATTTCTGTGAGAAGCTGAGGAGAAATATTTGAATCCGGATGGTAAGCTAAATAAGCCGCTAAATGTGATGGTATCGCGATTTTCTTGATTTTTACATAGTATACGGCTGAAAAATGAACAAAATAACACCACAGTGTATTCTAGAAATTGAAATGAGACTCATACCTCTTGACTCGATTTTGGAAATTTACATCGAATTTCGGAGAAATCAATGATGAAATTCATCTCAAAGTCAAGTCAGGCAAAATATAATCCGTATCGATCGTCTAGACAATGTTTTGAATCGAATCTGTTCGATTGAAGTTGATTCACGAATGTTTCAAGTGTGAAATTCCGTACAATTCGTTCTGAACCAGATACCTCGGCTTGGAAGAGAGTGGCACCACTTTTTTCACATGTTTTCGAGGTATAAGAATCACATGAAACCCATTTTAAACGTGTGCGATGAGAAAAATTTTTTTTTATTTTAGAGGGTCAATAGTCAAATGTTCCATGGAAACCCTCATATAGGGCTCTCTAGTGACCAGGGCGATTCCGTAATCACTCATGCTCGTCCATTGATGGGTATGAGCTTCGCGGAATCTCGTTACACGTGACGAAAAGGCCAAAGATGAAATTCTCCAGATTTCTCTTCAATTTGACTGAGAAAAATGCATCAACGCGCTGCATTGAAATGGGAGGACTCAAGAATGAAGGGAATTATGGAATACCAGTCCTGGGAGTTCACTCTTGTAGCCTTATTATCAAGATCTTGTATGAAAGGTGTCCAAAATCACCTGTAAGAGAACACGGAGTCTCCTCCGTGTGAGAGAAAATACGCGAAAAGGAGGATTCTAACCGATAACGGCTGGTCGGAATCAAATTCAAATCTTCAGTTGGATGTACCCATGGAGTTTTTTCAATTCTGTAACATGATTGAAATAATTGGCCGCAGGGCCGTGTCAAAATGTCTTGAAATCTTACAGGGCTCATAATAAGTCAGTTTCCGAGGAAGTCAGTCTGAAGATCCTATCACGTGGTACGCGAGGCTCTTCGAAAAGCCATTCATTACAATAGTGTATTTTGAATATATCGCACAAGATTGATTTAACAAAACTTGATTATTGTCTCAGAATTTAATGTATGATAAAAATTGAAGGAAATGAGTATACTGCCAGTACCAAAAACTAATTTACTCAAATATTGTAATAAGAATGAAAAAAAAACTTTTATGTGGAATAAAAAAAATCGACTCACCTGTTGTTTAGTGAGAAGCGCAGAGATAGCTTTACCGGCAGTGCTAGATATGACAGCCTCTGTATCGTAAGTTGGATTACTACCCTCAATATGAGCTTTTTCAACCCTTCCGCTTTCTCCATACCAAGCCTCACCATTACCCACAGTACCCAAAACATATTTGAAGTCACCTCTTCTCAAGGCCGAATAATTAAAAATTGGATCGATGTTTACTAGCAATTCTTGTCTTGGAGAACCTAATCCTTCGCTTATACTTGGCCACATATCCATTCCATCGATATCCGAAGGTACTTTGTCTTGTCCACCAGCTAGCGATAAAATAGTTGGCATCCAATCACCTATGTACATCATTTCATCGGAAACTCGTTTTGGATGACGAATTAATGGACTCCAAACTGCTGCTGCACCTCGAATTGCACCTTCCCATGCGCTTGCTTTTATCTGCAATTTTAGGGATTTGTTGTATTTTCGAGTTGAATGTAAAATATGGTTAGATTAGGTATTGGGAACTTTTTGTCAATAAGTTGCATGAATACATAGCTAATCGTCTTTTATATCTTTAAAACTCATCTCACTATACTGAAGAGACTCGTTCGACCCTTAGGGTTATTTTCGGACAGATTTTTAATTGTATTATTCAAAAAAAGTTGCATTTCTCCAAGCACTTGAATCATACATATAACATCTTGAGTTGAAATAATCTAACGTTCAACACTGGTCTTAGGATCCTCGAGACACGTGTGTCAACATAAAGATAATAATATCACAGACTCCTCAAAATTGAATTTGCCTCAGTAATGATCATTTTTAATCGTTGTTGTTCCATTCTCCATTAGACTGGGAATCCATTCTTTATACAATGATACTTTTTCGTTAAATTATTATCGATTGTGCAGGAATTTAACGAGGATGATTTTTAGAAAATTCTAATCCATTTACTTTGTATTTGAGTCGTCATCTGCAGTTGATCCCGACTTGAAGTGTCACTCAATACTCAACTTTTTAAGTGAAAAGGGAACCTAAAATAAAATGTATTGTGGATTGTAAACTCCAAGACGAACATTTTACTTTTCCATATTCGTTTTTTATCAACGTTTTTGAAACAGCTTAATTTCACAAAGATCGTTACAAAGTACGGATTTCAAAAAATAATTAAGATTTGAAATCTATTTTAGATAAAGGAAACTTTTTTGGAATTACAAAACTCTGCTCACCAAACAGTGAATGTTGCCACAACGTTTCTGGGAAGTTGTCCTGTGAACCTTGAAACGTTAATTCCCTTAGATTCGGGAAACGCGTTGCCAACACGTTGGCGCAACGAAAAAATGTCCAGATGCGCATTGCCTCAACGTTTTCAGAACGTTTCTAGGAAGGTTTCGAATATGAATAAATAAATGGATTATTATTAAAAAATTGTTGTTAATTGGCTCTTGTCGCTCTCAAGCGTAATCTCCCCGTCTTTCTTGTACCAAGTGGACATGTTTCTGATTGAGCGCAATCAATGGGATTGAACGGGGATGGAGCTGGTAGCTTGCGAGAACGGGAATTTTATGAACAATTTGTTTATTTATTTAAGGCGATGCGGTCACCGTGCACGCTGAAAGTTATTCCCACTTTTCTCCGATATTATTGCGATTATTTGGACTAGACGACGAGAAAGACGAATACTTATCATCATCTGACTTGAGTTCGTCTTCTCGTCGTTTAGCTCAAATCGCAAGAGAATCGGATAAAAGTGAGAATTACAAAGTACCTATATTGTAGGTTATGAGGTGCCTGCGCTCAAGTTATTCCCACTTTTCTCCAGTTCTCTTGCGATTTTAGCCAAACGACGAGAAGATGAACTCAGGTTGGATGATAATAAGTATTCGTCTTCTCTTCGTCTAGTCCAAATTGCAAGAATCTCGGAGAAAAGTGGGAATAACTTTCAGCGTGCATGGTGCACGGTGACCGCATCGCCTTAACAAAAAATATTCGAAGTATTGGTTGCACCGGAAACATCTCGGAAACCATCGTGCAACCTTTGAAAAACCGCTGAAACGTCCCAGAAACGTTCTGGAAACGTCGAGACAACATAAATCTCGTAGATATTTTTTCGTTGCGCCAACGTGTCGGCAACGCGTTCCCCGACCTTTGGCTGAACGTTTCCAGGTTGACAGGACAACTTCCCAGGAACGTTGTGGCAACATTCACTGTTTGGTGGGTGAGAAGCTGAGAGCGGAGAATATGTTCCTGAATCTGGAATACTTGCATCCTCACTGACCGTTCTAATGTCGTGTGTTTCAAGGAAAAACAGTCAATTACCCGCGCTATATGCGCGCTATCACGTGCCCCTGTTAGTAGGCTACCGGATACAACAACCATTTCTGGTGCTTCAGCAGACGACGGGTGGTATTGGTATTCATAGTCGTCAATCCGCATATGCTAAATCCGACCGACTATGAATACCAGCCGACATCAGTCAAATCAAAACATCGTTATTACTGCAGATCAAGATCGAAGTAACGAACAATACTCGTAGAATTCACCGAATAAATCTTCATTCTTTTACGATCACAGAAGTGTCAAATGGCAAGAACCGTAGTCTGATGTGAATGTCGAAATTTCACAAATTAGATCCATCTACTTGATCATTACAAATTTTCAGGTATGTAGTGCAAGTTTTCGCGGAATCGATGTTCTCAGTCGTGATTCTTTATATTTTCCCTCAGCAGTCATTGAGTCCACGTGTTTGTGGTCAAGGTCATAACTGAAGAATCTGCTTCAAATTCTGCTGTTGGTCGTGTATCAGTTCAAGTCAAACGACAAATCCAACCTACAACAACCTACGAGTGTGATTGGAAAATCAATGATTTTTCTCTCGATTTTTCCACTTCTGTCACACAAGAGGCTCGCTTATTTCGATCATCGTATTTAGCACCCAACGGTAATCTATTGACTGGGTCCACTGTTTCCAAATGGCAATTATTTGTCTACATTTTCAAAGCATTCCTTACTCTTGGTGATATTATATATGTTGGTTTGATCAAGCCAAAGCAAGAGGATATTGAATTCAAGTGTGAACTTTCCATATTAGATAATTTGGGTAACAAAATCAAAGGAAAATCATGTATCACACAAGCACAACATATACTTCCCAAAGAGCTCAAATCCATGGGTAGTACTCCATACATACTTGCAGGTTTAATATCATACGAGAAGAAGATGTTTTCTGAGAATGAAAGTAAATATTTGCCCAGTGGTTGCCTTTCTATTTCATGCAATATCCAATTACTAGATGTGTGGACAATCGGAACAAAACCAATTAGTCTACACGAAAACTTTGGGAGTCTTTTGAATCTTTTTGAGGCACAACCAGGATATGTTGATGTAATATTCAGTGTTGATGGGAAAGAGTTGAGAGTGAACAAAGCTGTACTTGCATCAAAGAGCAAAGTATTTTCAGCTATGTTTCAGCCAAAAAAGTTTGGCAAAGATGACAATGTTATAGAGATATCTGACTTCAGTTATGATGTTATGAAAGAGCTTATTAGCTTTGTTTACTTTGAAAAAGTTGAAAACATTGAGAACGTTGCCAATAAGCTCATACTTGCAGCTCATCATTTTGATTTATCTCTACTGAAAACTGTTTGTGAGAGATATCTGGGTGGAAACTTGTCAGTCAACAATGTTTGTGAAGTTTTTGAAGCTGCCGATGTTTGTAGCAGTACTTTCTTGCAGAGCAAATGTGTCAAGTTTCTACACAAGAATCTAGAAGCTGTGATGGAAACACCAGAGTTCAAGAAATCGAAGGAATCAAAACCAACTTTGATGCTGGAGATGATTTGTTCAATTATGAAGAAAAAAAGGCAGAAACTCAAGGATGGTCATTGTGGTCATTGTTCTGGAAAATGAAAATTTTCTGCATAAAAGTAAGAAACATAATTCTATCTCACTGTTGAGTATAAGTGCTAATACTCTTGTGAATTTAAAGATCAATGAGTGAAATGCACCAATCAGATTCGTGAAAGTACCTGTGTATGTAGAGTCAGTTTGCAATGATTTTGGCGGTAATTTCAATTTTACTTTTGAGGTGAGAAATTTATTATTCTCCATTTATAACAGAGGTATGTGTTAAAAATCGCACAGACCTCTCATACATCTGTTTTAAGAAGTTGATCGAATTTTATAAGCCGCTAGTGATGAGATATATCTGTAGGAACTTCTTCAATTAATACTCTGGAAGAATTTAGATAATTTTTGTAGTTGGAAAAAGCAAATGGTGGCACATTTTTAATTTGTGGATCCTAATGAATTTTACTTAGCAATTAAATCTCATGCACTTTTTGTTAACTGATATGAAGTGGTTCCTCTTCAACATATTCTCCAATCATTATTCGCAAATCAGGCTCATCATGATACCTTTGATATACCTAAACTTTACCTTGGATCTCTCAGACTTTTCCGTAGTCAGAAGAGATCGGGAAAGTTGAACATGAAAAATTAAGAACAAGCTTTTCACTAGCCTCAATTAAAAAAGCATGGTCTAAAAACACGCGATACGTATCAAATTCTTAATTCTTCTTCACTCACCCCTCTTAACGGATAGTTGCTTCCACGATTGTAATGTATCCCCTGAGTTGCAGCTCCGTTATCAGCCATAAAAACGACTACACTATTCTGCAGCATGTGATTTCTTCTCAAAGCAGCCACAACTTCTCCAACACTTTCGTCAAGTTTAGCCATCATCGCAGCATAAATTCTTCGCTCAGGATCATCAATATATCCAAATCTCGCAACATAATCATCGGGTGCTTGAAGTGGCTCCTTATCATTTCCACTATGTGGTGCAAGATGTGCCAAATACATAAACATTGGCCCAGCTTCAGAATTATGCTCATCAATTAGACGTACAGCTTCCTCGGTAAAAAGGTCGGTTGAATATTTTCCACGAGTATCATGTGCAACGCTCATATTACGTCTCATATCAAAGCCAAGGTAGCCTTCGGAGGCACGTGATGAACCTACTTCGTGGGTGTAGTAATCTTGTAGACCGTTCCAGTATCCGAAATGAGTGTCGAATCCTCGATAGGTTGGAGTATATTCTCGACGGTGAAAACCTTGATGCCATTTTCCTAGTGCATGAGTGCTGTAGCCGAGTTCTTTTAGATACTGAAATTGAGAGAAAATTATTTAGATGGCTAGTAGTAGATTTCACTAAGACTTGCTTGTCCAGATTTTGAATGATATTTTGGATTTTCAAAATTTATAATAGTTTTCGGGAGGAAACGCAATTCATAAATTTAGAGAGTTTGGCTTGAGATTGATTTCGATATAGTTTACGTTTGGGTGTAGGGTTAGAATTTGATAGTATTCCAAGTCTCGGCGTCATTGGGAATCGAATAAATCAGATTAGCGGAGATACTGTTCGATTTAGAGTCTATGAGAGACGCTTCGGATAATAACTCAAATTTTTTCATTTTAAGAATTCAATTTTCGTGTTAAAAAAATATGGATTGCCAACTTTTACATGAGAAACACGTACATTACAATCATTTAGATTTTGTGAGAAAAACTCTCAAATGGCACATTATAATCTTATTATTTTTTGGCCCTTATTAGTTATCATCTGGGTTTCACCATATTGGTACGGGTCTACAAGTAACGTTCGTTCAAGCAGTCTATATGCATCTCGCATTTTTTACGCTCGGTGCAGTATCACTGACAGAGTTCTCCTCTACGTTGAGGAGATATAATTACATCGCAAATCAATGGCTTTAGGCTGAAACGGTACGTTTCAATTTCAAACATTCAGGAATCCGAGTTCGTACTTCAGGAGTTGAAATCATCAGTGATCAACTTTTAGAAGAATTTCGACGACGTTATTGAAAATGGTAAAGCATTTTCATGTTGATACTACATTTATTCAAAAAAGAAACAACCAGGCCTAGAGACAACCCCCGAACTCCTACTCAATTTGATTCTAGATTTGACTCTTCGATCGTTCTGAACCGGAACAGTTTAAATATGAAGTCACAACTTTTTCAATCTTATCTCCAGTTCAATAAATAGCCTGAATAGCCTTGCAGTCGTCAAGACTTTTGCCAACAATGTCAAATTTTAGACATCACGAGCGAAGCTTTTGATGAGAAATGGAGTGCGCGTAACTTTACTGACCAGAGCTCAATTTTGATTTCTTTCTCATCGTGGATGAAACATTTATCTTCGACTCAAAATTGAATTCATCTTCCAATATACACGTTAATTCTGAATAATTGCATTTAACTATCATTTCCCTTTCACTGCAGGATTCACTGCAGGATTAATTATATCCATCCACGTCTTCGATCATTCGTTATCATTCTGCTATCAGTCTAACATCATCCAGAGGAGAAAACGCAGTTTGATAAAGAATTTACTGATAGAATAATGAACTTGGTAATCCTTAGAGCCACACCAATGATGCAAAAAAAACAATTTAACGTTGCGCAGAGCATTAAGATTTGCATAACTTATACACACTTCACATGAGCATTGACTAAGTTGGCGATAACGATTCAGATAATCATTTAAATCAATTTCGTTCGATATCTATGTAAACGTTAATTGATGAGCAGTAGTTATATTGCTTTTTAATTAAGCGGTTCGTCACTCTTAGAATGAATTATTACCAATGAATGGATGTTTGCATTTTTTGTGGCAAGTAGCTAAGGCGATTAACACCGTTATCAGATACAATTTAAATGAACGCTCGCTTGAATCGTGTCGATTTCGAAAGATGTCACGTTGATTTTTCCACAGGATGTTTCAATTTCTTCCGAGGAAGAATTGCTGTGAGATTCTCAGATGGAGAAAGAATATCTAAAAACCGGTGAATTCCTTGTATTATGCAACTCAAAACCTTCCACTACCTTGGGAGGATTCAGTTTTTCGATAAATATGAGCACATCATTTTGAAAAGATCTGTCGAAATTCCACAAAAAAACTTCTCTATTCGTTTCTCTATAAAACTTATCCCGTCTGACTTATAACGGACAAATCAACAAAAAGAAAAAACACTGTGAAAAAAACGAACTGCCTCACCATTTTAATGGAGAAATTGAAAAATTGACTTTCTTCCAAATTCCATCGACGAATTTTGTAACACCTCGAGAAAAGGACCGCGAGGGTACTCAGAAATTGATCGCGAGGAAATTTTTTATATTGGTCAATGTTCAACTTTCCTGACTTTCCGATACAGAGTGGTTCGTTATAGTTTTATGAGAAAGTAACTGGTCTGTGCTGACCCAAAATAATTTCTGCGCGTCCTTGAAAATTTACAATGAGATATATCCATATAACCATAGTTATAACCATTTTTTGTTGTTGCACAGCGAAGAAATCGCCGAGGAAATCGCGTTTATTAAAACCGGTGCGAAAAATTCTTGGTCCGGACAATCTATCAACTTGATTGATAGTGGATTCACTTTATTTTCTCGCTTCCTTTAAAATTCGTCCTTGAATGCTGCTAAAGCCCGATCTGGAGTATTTTTTTGTGCAAAATGCGGAGTTCATTTGTCGAACACAAAAGCCAGAATTCGCGTGTACCCAAATGCCTCCATACCATTATCTCGAAAGATTTTGCAGTGCAACCTGTTTGACCACTTAAACCGTGTTTATCAGTCAAAATAAGCCAAGAATAGTGATTTCGAATCGATGAAAAAGCTTTAAGGCCAGGCCGTAGTCCGCCGCCATATTGAATTTAGCCCTGAATCCGTTCGGAGGATAAGTCAAATTTTATTCGACCAAATGACTTGAAATTTTACATACATCTATAGAATGCATGTCTCAATCGCGCTACGAAGCCAAATGTGTCAATTTCACTCAAAAAAGTATCCAAACGAGATGTACACAAACGTCGTCTGCTAGAGAGCGGCAACCTACGACATCTCGAGTAAACCTCATCTGGACCTTTTTTTTTCAGTGAAATTGACATATTTGGCTTCGTAGCGCGGTATAGACATGCATTCTATACATGCATGTGAAATCCCAAGTCATTTGGTCAAGTAAAATTCGACTTATCCTCCGAACTGATTTACGTATATTCAGCGGACTACGGCCTCACCTTGAATGTGGTTGAATTCACCCTTTCACAAACTTGCGAAAAATCACATTTTGGGAAAATTAAGATGGCTCGGCTCTGGTTGGTCAAAATTGAACTCACTTCAGCTCATTTTGAAGGTCTTGAAACAAGCTTTAGGATGAGTCGAGGTACATTGGAAAATATTCAAGTAGACCAAAACTATCGGCAAAACGGCTCGAGGGGGGGGGGGGGCATGAGCATGTTGGATACACCTGCTTTGATGGAATATTCTTACATCCCTCATGATATACACCTTGACTCTGCATCTTCATAATAGATTTGACATCCATAGTTTCAAACTATTTTAAATTTCTTCTCGTATTGTAAAAAACGTTTACAATACAAGAATTCAAAATCCACTAGTTGTTCAAATCATGTTGAAAACTCGTACATTCAAATTTGACCCTCATTCGGAAAAGGTAATTTGAACTTCAGCAAAGTATCACTCACCTGAGGTAAAATTTTCTCAGATAGTGGCAATCCTCTTGGCTCAGCCTCCATAATAACTAAATGCTGCATACCTAAATGTATCGGATGCTTGCCGGTGAGCAAAGCAGCCCTACTTGGAGTACACATAGCCGAAACGTAATGACTATTGAGGATTACTCCATTGTAAGCTAGCGCATCAATGTTCGGTGTTGGTATCTGATCACTACCATGAAAGCTCACGTCGTTCCAGCCCATATCGTCTGCCACAATTAAAATTATGTTTGGAGGATTTTTCTTGTCATTTTTGTTGCCGTTATTGTTGTTGTTGATGGTATTTCTGCTGTCGTCCTTGTTGTTATGATTATTGAGTGGCGGGTTGATTGGTGTTCGATGTTGTTGTTCTTGGGGCACTGTACCCGCCAATCCTACCGTCAGACAGCTTGCCAGCAGCCAGCAATATGTTCCAATACGTATTTTATTCATCATTTTTTGTCTGTAACAAAATTTTTGTCATTTTGTTAATACTGAGGATCAAGGAATAAGTTGAAGTATGGAATATTTGTGATCTCATTGACGAGATTGCTATCAGTAGTTTTACTAGCTCACAAAAAATAGCTTGAAAACGGCTTTGTATCGACAACGATGAAACGGTCACATTCGTAGTGGATTACAAATTTTTATCATAGTTGCTAAGCCATTCCAGTTGAGACCGTCCAGTGGAGAAGGGTCAAAAAATTAGATTCCCTCCGCGATAAAGTATATGATATTCTAGAGCAAAAATGAGCTAACACGTGTGTTTTTGTTTAGCCCAGATCGACTTCTGATCGAAGCTATGCGATTTTCCAGTTTGTTGCTGAGAATTGAAATTGGCATTCTGAAATTACTCGCCCTCAATAAGTCTCTTGAGATGGACCTTGATGGGTTATATCAATCACAACGTATTCTTTCAAGAAAAAAAACCCTGTGGTGCTCGAAAATTTGCATAGAATCCCAAAAAGAGACAATTTGATGGAAAATGAAAAAATGCGAACACTCTAAAATATAGATTCGTATCCTAAAAGAAACTTTCGAGAAAAAAATTCAAAATGCGAAAATATTCTTGAAATTTGGTAACACATCTTGTGCAAGGATGTATTTCTTCGCCCAAGAGTATCATAATCCCATGGAACTATCCCCAGGATGATTATTTTGGGACCCATTGCTGAATTGAATGGTAATCACTCAAATGAGGAATTTTGTAATCATGGATATCAAGATGAAAGACTAGATTCGTTTTTGCTTTTTTTGTAAGACGGCTTATGCACCTGGAGCACACGGTTAGGCCGGACGCCGAGTAAAGTTGTCGTTTCAGAAAATAGAAACATTCTTTTGGGATATGTTTCTTATACAAGTTCTACGCCATATCGTCGGTCCCTACGAAGAATACGTAGAACATTTCAACCTCCCTGCGAACACTAGCACATTTCGACTCTCCCACGAAGAGTAACACATTCCTCCTATGCTTTAACATTGGCGAGATGTGCTACTCTTCGTGGGAAAGTCGAAATGTGATAGCCTTCGTAGGGAGGTTGAAATGTGTTAGTCTTCGTAGGCGCCGACGATATTTAGCAAGAATCAAAATCATTCCTTGAAGAATTTGGAAATAGAATCAATTTTTCGATCTCACCACTGCAAATGATATGGAAAAAGTAGTCTCACTCACGCTTTATCGTTTTTATCATGGTTTTGCCATGACAACTCGGATGAGATGGATTTCATAATATAATGTGTAAAACAATTCTTGGTAATTTTTTAGTGATCCGAGAAATGATATGTGCTCCTATTTATTGAAGAACAAAGAACATCTGCTGTGAGATTCTCAGATAAAACAAAATTATCGCAAAAAATCAATTTCCTAGAATTTTCTCTCGACGTTCCTATAATCATCCGGAGTGGACCGGTTTTTTTTATTAATGTTAGAACATTATCTTGCAAAATTTCAAAAAATTTACCTCACATCTTTCGATAAAACTCATTCCTTTCGACTAATAAAGAAGGTGAAACCTCGTAAATAACACACATTTTTTCATATCATTTTTAATGGGGAAATCGAAAAATTGACTCTCCGTCACAATGCTTCGACGATCGATTTTAATTTTTGCGGAAAAATGACCACGGGACCCTCGGTGGAACCTTATAAAAATATATCCCGAAGCAATTTTTTCATTTTCCCATCCATCAAGTTTTCCGGTCTTTCGATCCAACGATAATTGGGCGTCATTCATGCCCATTGAGCCTTGTATTGCATCGAGAGCGCTGAAATTAATTCGAATATTTCCAGGGGTCGTGGTAAAACTTTTCGTGACATAATATATACGAAATTTGAAAAAATCTGCTCGATAATTCGAGAAAAATATCATTAAATTATTGAAATCTGGTGTGTAAATTCTTGAATTAGGGCAGCCAGTTTCCCACTAAATATCTTTCAATCATCTGTAATTTTAGAAGAAGTTACCTACTGCCAAAGAGATTATTTCGTCATGTCGAGCAATGATATTATGATTTTTTGTATCAGACTCATTGCGTGCATCTATACATGATTTTGTATTTACATTCTACATGCAGCTCATTACACGTTACAATTTCGAAATAATCTCACTTTCAATTGCTGCAGTTATAAAAACGATACCAATTACTTCGATGCGCACATCCTTTTGACCGATAGACGGACCAATTATTCTTTTTTCAAATTTTTTCGTAAAGTATGTAATACTGGATTCTCTGCGTAGAATGTGAACTGATATCGGTAAACAATGAGATTTAGTAGATAAATGGTAACCATTACGAAATATTTTTACGAGCATAAAATCTTAATGGTCGATTAAAATTAATATTTCCTCCTTTTTTGATTTGAAAAAGAAATTAGCTCTGGTGGTTCTTCAAGTAGACAACGAGATCTAATTTTCAAAAATTATGTAACACTACGATGTTGTATCATCGGTCAATTTTCTAAAATTATGTTGGATAATAACCTCATCGATGAAACAAAATTGAAATATTACTTGTAACTTATTGCATTTGAAGGAAATAGACGATACAATTATGGTACAGAAAAATATAATCGTTGAGGAGTCAAGATGCTGACTATTTTTTAATTCCACCTCAACGAACTATTTTGTTCGGAAATTTGTTTGTTATTTGTATCCTGAGCAAAGCGAGGTGGACAAGTCATCCATAGTGATCAAGAAATCATAATTAGCAGAAAAAACTATCTTTTTCCCCGTATAAAATTCTGAAATCGCCCTTCAGTGCATTCCACATGAAATCTATGAAGTAAAACTATCTCTTTTAATTCAAGGTAAAACCCAAGTATAAAACTACATCGATGGTAACGTACTTGAAAAGAGAGAGCATATAAGCTTGAAGAAATTATTCTCAAGAAAAAAGAACGTATCGATCAATTTGTATCAGGTATCTAGAAACAGAACGAGATCTTAATCTCAGTCTTTCACAATATAAAGTTTCAAGATCATTCCTTAGTCTAATGTCAATGACTCAGATATACTTAAGTATATATATCAAGTAATTTAAATCGCGTGACTTTACACTTGGCATTGAAAAATTTGCTTCAATAAATCAAATTTTATAAAATGATATAAAATCCTATCACGATACCGTATCACCATTCATCATATCAAAATCCACATCCAATAGATAGAAATATTTGAAAAATTTAAATCCTGTAACCTCATCAGTCTTTCAATAATTCTTTATCGTTATCGACGAGCCGCACATTTATAAATAGACATAAAAAATTTCAGTCATATACCTTACAATAAAATGTAGTCTACATAAGATACTTCTAACAGGTGTGTATGTCCCCTATCATTTTATATACGTCCCTCTGAAATGCAGCTGCAGATAAACTGCTATCAATAGCTCAAAGCTACAAAAAAAAAAAAAAATTACACTGACATTACACTGACACCGTGTATTTTAAACGACTTCAACATCATGTGGGAGTTATACCTACTTGATATGTGATTGAAAACGAAGTATAGAAAGAAAAGAAAAATATATTGACTCGTAGGTGTACCAGTATATATTATCACCACTAGACACTTTCACACCTGTCTCTTATATGCAGTTATATGTACATATAAACTGCAAAGAATTAAGTAAGTGAATAAGTAAGTACATACGTGAAATATTTTATAGAATATCTAGATTCGTATCGATTAGCAGTAGAGACGCGAGACGATCGAAAGAAAAAACCGCGAGACATCTCCGCGTTTACGCGCGGTGGTTTGAAAATTGCGCAAGCCGGCATTGTATATGTACACACATGCTAATTGTCGCGACTATATAATGTAACTGTAGCCCGATATACTATATAGTAAAATCAACGTACTCAACATTATTTTACAATTGTATGTACACCTATGTGAATATATTTTTTTATTTTTATGATGATGTGGGATATGCGTGTGATGAGTTAGACACGCCTTTAGAAGAGAGACGGTATTGGAAATTTTTTTTTCTTTTTTTTATACTAAATGAGATGCGCCAATGAGATCCTGTACATGTAATTTTTTTTTTCTTTTTAGAATTTACTCAGAGCGGGTGCTGGTGCTGGTTGTACATCTTTTATAGGTATTGCGAAAAATTTTCAATTTATCGACGGAGATTTTTATCTTTCTTGCAATTAGAATAGATAATTATCGGTTTGGTTAGATTATCGGAAAATCGGTTATGTAAGTTTCTGTATGCGACGTTAATTTATTTGAATTGGCTTTATTCCATATCTGAATACAAATTTGGTAATATTTTTATTAAACAGTTTGATTGAGTTTGAAACTTGATTGATATTTTTATAACATTTTTTATAATCAAGTGGAAGACATGATAGGAATATGAATTTTAAAATGTCATTATGGAGCTATTTGACTGAAATTTTTTAGAGAATTTCATTTTATCAATTGACAAGGCTAACATTTGATATTTTTCATCATTTGTCACTCGGTTCATAAAAATTATTTGTAGTCACAAGATATTAGAATTGAGAGTATAAATTCAAATATACAAATAGCTTTCGAACTCAAACTAGAAGTCAAAGTTAACAAGTTCACTATACGACAGTGAAAATCGGCATTTCGTTCCAGAGTGCAGAATGGTACAAACGCGTAATTTTGCACCTATAATAATCGAACCTTTTGAAATATTATCAAACTGGCATCTATTTATTAGATCAACGGTGGGACCCGCAAAAATTAAATTTTCATCGGACAAAGGGAGTTAAATTAAATATTCGAAGTAACAAAACGAGCGATCCTGAGATGTATTATTCAGTTTTTCCATTGATTCTTCAGTTCGGTATCATTCGGATAATTCGCTTGTATGACGTATTAATATATTGGCTAAATGTTTTTGTCTGATATTAACCGCAGAGCGCGATTGTAATCCATCCTAGTATGATTTTCATAACCCTCGTGAATCCATGAGATAAGAGCTTTTATTTGAGATGTGACTGACGAAGATTAACATTTATTCGTTGTGAACACGAAGATTAACGTTTATTCGTTGTCAACACGAAGATTAACGGATTCTCCTTAGGTCCACGAAAACCAACAGTTACTCCTTAGGGTCACGAAGATCAACGCATTCTCGTTGAGGACACGAAGACTAACACTTACTCCTTAGGGCCACGAAGACTAACACTCACTGCTCAACGGCCCATGAAACTAGCACTTACTGCTGAACGGTATGGAAACGATAACACACTTGCACACGTTCCCGTTCAAAGGGACGGAGACCAAGTATTTCGTCTTGCGGCCACGAAAAAAAACACATTATCTTTAGCGGCACGAAAATTAACACGTTCGTAGACTTCATTCATGGAGGGACGGAGGCTGTACGTATTTCGTTTATGATGAAGAACTTATGATCTCCGTCCCTTCAAAAATGAAGGCTCCGAATGTGTTAATTTTCGTGCCGCTAAGGAGAATGTGTTACTTTTCGTGGCCTTAAGACAAAATACTTATAGTCTTCGTCTCTTCAAGAAAAAAATGCGCGAATGTGTTCATCTTCGTGCAGTTTGAGGAGTAAGTGTTACTCTTCGTGGTCTTAATCAGTAAGAGATAATCTTCGTGGCGCTGAGGCGTAAGTGTTGATCTTCGTGGCCGTAACAAAGCAAATGCTGATCTTCGGCCCCCGTGTTAGTCTTCGTGGGCGTTAGTAGATGTGTTAATCTTCGTAAGAGGCGTCGATATGATCATGAATAAAATCGGTTACAAAATTTGTCATTTTCATTCCGAAAAGGTGTGATATACTAATATACAACATCAATAGTTCACGGTGATGATCGAATATCACTCGGAAAAATTTTTTCCCGCAGTGATTCTCAGGTTTTGAACATTTGAAGCACCGAAGAGAAAAAATTCACATGAAATATCATTTTTCGTCGAAAATGTCAGTTTTTGAGAACTTGAGACCGACTCCTGGAAAGATTTTTTTTTCAGTACTATGGGATCAGTATCGTGACGTATTGATGTTAGAATAGGTTTGAATCAATATATCACAACTTTCTGGAATAAAGATAAAATGTTTAAAGCGGTTTCACGTATGATCATATATGTTCATGGAATCGTATGTTTTACATGGGTATATGTCAACCATTTACATCGGTGTACGTCACGGTTATTTTGCATCTTTTTCTGACGACAAGACTTTTTACCGCTCAAATCACGCAAATTTGGGCGCATTTTGTAGTTTTTGACATGAATTTTCGAACGAATCGAAATACGTTGTAAATTATCCAAAAGGACTTAATAAATTGACAATTTACTGGGTACTATCAAGACATTTATCGAAATTCTTGCAAAAACTGAGTTTTCATCGAGTAAATCGTATACAAATCAAGGCCTAAACTAAAACTGGCGTACACATAGGATTGTTAACGTGATATATGATGAATCAAAATCGCAACTTAAGCCATTGGATGTGTCTACGTCGTTTGGTGCACTCTATGAACCCGTACAAATACGGGTGCCACCCGTGAGAGCCATCGCAGTGAATGTGTTGACCTTATTCCTGTTTGGTCTTCTGATTTTTTTATACTACAATCGGTTTTCGATAGAAAAACCTCATTGTGGATGATGAATAGAAAGGAGTCAAGAAGGCAACAGATGCAAACATTTTTGGAGTATAAGAATCTTTCAAAGGAATTGTAGAGCTTTCTGATTTCTAGCCTGGTGAACATTTTGTTCAAAGTACCACAATAATGACTATAAAATTGCCTTAATTGTGTTATATTGAAATAGATTTTTAACACGAAACTAGAGTCAAAACTGCTGACAAATCTTGATCACCTGATACCTAAGATTATTGTTTCGTTTTTCAATTTTTTTTCTTATCTTCGTATACGGTACGATGACGATCTATAGACAGTTTTTCTTTAAGGGAAATTCAAGTTGAATTTCTCCCTGGTCAATCTCCCATAACCTTATGATTCAATGACTAAAATTATCATATAATATAAATTATTTTGATGATGAATATCCCAAGAAACTACAGTGAGTCAAAAAATTAACTTCAAAGCGTAGCTTTTCCGCCTTTCAGACAATAAAAAATTCAATTGCATCAAGCGTAAACTACATTCATCAAATACCTATACCACTTATACATACAGCCAATTGATCAGAATCGGCTCCATCTGTTAAACCATGTAATTTATAATCTTCAATCAAATGTGATTTGCGACGGATAACTCTGCGTAAAATCACCGCGGAATACATTTATTGTTTGTTAAAACTGCAACTTAAACTCATTACGAGCTTTGTAAGTGCGGATCAGAGGTGATTTAATCTGAAAAAAATTGAGATATAACTTACGTATTATAACTCGAAAGATTAACAGAAAAAATGGTGTGTCACAATTCCATGAGTTTTTTTTAGTCAGGAAGAATTTCCACGTTTTCAAAAGAATGGTGAGAAACTATATTTCACGTTCAAACAGAATGAGGATAAAATGAATACTGATCAATGTCCATTGGAGCGGATGATTACTATACAATCATCACTCTATCAAATGTTACATAAGAAAAAAATAATAATTCGATAATCTATGGTGCTCAACAAGTATGTTGAGCAAATTATTTAACAAGATTGGCCGCGTTTATGTACTTATCACAAGAGTATGTAATAATTTTACAATCGTACTCGACGGTCAATAAATTGAACGATGGAATTTATAATTCTATCAAATAATTTTTTCGAGCATAAAATATGTATCACGGTGGATATGTTTACAACAATTTCGCGGAACTTTCCTAAAATTTTCCTGAAATTTTCAGAAGATATTTTATAAAAAGTTTTTTCAGATTCATTATCTTTTGATAAGTGCTTAGTAAGGAGAAGTAGCCCAAACATATCAGAAAAAATTTCTCATTCAAAAAGATTGGTATCAAAGTCATCTACAAGACAATTGATTAAATATTTTTCCATTGGAAGCTACATCTTTCATACAATACTTATTCTTGTGCGTCATGGTATTTTTTGTTAGAAATTGAAGATTTCGTTGCGGAGATAGATATGATAATTCTTCATAAATACGAAGATGATTGAATCACAGTCGAGAAAATAGAGAGAAAAAAAAGTTGAGTGGAATGAGGTCAATTATATCTTTGCACGTAAAATATGTGTGGACGATCGATTAATATCTGCAAATGACTCTGTGAATCATCCGAAAATGAGGAACTATAGTAATCACTCACGTGATAATCTTTAGATGTTGAAACTTTTTTTAATGTATGTGTACTACTGAGTGAGATAAATTTCAGTATAGTACATGTTTATTATAGAATAGATTGTTAGGAGTGGTGGCTCAGTGTGTACTGAATTCCGCCCTGAGTGGCAGTACTCGTGTACTCAAAGATTGCGTCAATTTCATTAATGATGACAAGGCGCATCTAGAGCGGATGAGCAATTTCCTTTTTTGTGAAAATACAAGTTCGATACAGGACCAGGTCTCGTGTGCTATACACTCTTCTTTCTTTAAAAATTTGAATTTTTGACTCATTTGATCTACGTTCTGAATGACGAACAGTTTTTGATCATTTGATCTTATTTGTGCCTTTTAATAATCTTATTATCTTGCTCAGTTTGAACTCGAAAAGTTGAAAGAGATAGTCTTCGATAAGTTTACATTTAATTCATTCACCTTCTCATAATTATCCACTACGACTCCATTTGCTCATCCGAGAATCATAAATCCAGGCGTAAAAAATCGAAACGTGTTTTTAATTCTCGGTTTGTAAAATAAAGATGCGGAAGATTTTTATCTGAAGCAGTGTGGTAGTGTTCTTTACTCACGGTGGTTTTGGACTACGTTTATATTCGATTAACATAGAGCAGATATGTGTTTCCGTGCGCTTAGAGGATCATTTTCTGACAATAATCAAAATCGAATTCTGGGACGTTTTTGGAAAAAAAAGGGTGATCCTTCGAAGTTTTTCAGTCGTGATTCCTCTATAACTCGGAAGGCGCACACATTTCATCAAAAAATGTGTAGAGCAACATTTTGTAGATTTTTGAAAAATCTACAAAAAAAGTTCTTATAGTTTTCCTCGTACAACTTATCGTGTTGGAGATATTCAAGGATTCTTGTCTGAAATCCATTCTTCAACTTATTTTAGCTTCACGACTTCAGCAGAACACATTATATTGGAAAATGTGTGGAGCAATTTTTTTTTTTTTTTGGTCTTTAAAGAACAATCAGTAAAGGTTTTGTGACTTTTTATCTTAAAATGCGGATTTGCGTTATTGCGTTATTTTTTAGTTAGATGCTTATTTTTGTTATCAACGAAGGAAATATAAATTTTGACGAAAAATCCTCCAACATGCCTTTTATTAAAAAGATGAAGCTCAAATGAATTGAAAATTGGATTTTCAAGAAAAGTTGTCATAGATCTCGAACAAGATGGGTTGTACGAAGGAAACTATCAGAATTCTATTCGTAGACTTTTTATAAATCTACAAGAAGTTGCTCTACACATTATCTTCCGACAAAATGAGTTCGTTTCGAGTTACGGAGGGATTACGACTGAAAAACGTCAAAAAATCACCTTTTTCGACCTTTTCCTTATACGGTCTAGAATGCGACTTTGATTTTTGTCAGTAAATGATCTTCTAAGTGCACAGGAAGACATCGGACAGGAATTTTGGATGCTGTATGTCGACCGAATATAAACGTAGTTCAAGACCACCGTGTAGTCAAAAAGGAATTCTTTTACCGCTACATCTAGCCTTGTATTTGCCCTTGAAACAATTTTGGGACATTTATCTATGAAATTTTTGACAAAATTTCCTGCAGCTCCATTTGTCGCTGAGTGATACGGCAGAAAAAAAGTATGCTCAACGCCGTAATGTTTTAAAAAATTTTCAAACTCAATACTTAAAAATTCTCAACCGTTATCTGTTACCACGTGATCTGGTGAACCATGCCTTCCAAATAAATCGTGGAAAATGCCTATAAGTTATATTGATTTAGTATTTTGCTAGTCATCCTGTGTAATGTTATCGATTATATTAGTTCTACATTGGACAATTAAAAGAAATGCTTATAAACATCGGCCACTGTTACCCCTCCGTCAACAAAGCAAACAAATTGAATACTGTCATGAGAAAATTGGAGAGATAAATTGGATAACCTAAGCTGGTTTTTGTGAAAAAGAAGTCTATTCAAGGAAAGAAAAATTCAAACGAATCTTATGATACCGGTATTGGCTAATTACATTTTACGATACTCGCGAGTGTGAGATAATTCACAAATGACGGTGAAATTATTTCAATCCAAACTGATTATGTCAGTTTGATGTTACGCGAAGCAGAACGTGATTGGCGATCGGACAAAAGCCCAATAGACTCGGAGAGTTTCCTCTAATATTCGTATCATTTTCTGACGTCTGGGAGTTATAACTATTAAAAAAAAGTGTATGTACTGAATTTTTCGAGTCTCATGATTTGAATAATGTAAAAGAACCATGATCCTGGTGATATCATTTTTGTTTACATGGTCCTATCTTGATCTGGATTCAATAGATTTCCGCTAATCTGAACGATTTATTGTTGCAACCGGGCTCAGTAATTTCACCCTTGAAATTTTTCGTGACCTTCGTTCGCTGTGGAATGATTATGTTTCCGACATCGTTATTGAGCTGAACATTAATTCCTCCTGATTCGCGATCGTGCCTTCGAACAGTGCGGACGTGTTTACAAGTTACGGCTCACTCGCTTCGGCGAGGCAACTCGTCCCAAACACGCGTTGGAAGTACAATATCGATTGTGTATGGTGCCATTGGACAGTGGTAGTGAAAAAGTGGATAATAGTTTCTCCCCTGTGTCATTTCTAGGTGCAACCTAGACCCTCCTCAGGTTGAGGAAAGCACCACTGACTACAGGGTGCCCTCACTTTCAACTTTGCAAAATGTCAAACTTCGCTAAAAATGTTACTCCCAGCACATCGTTCTCAAACATCGTTCAACGAGAAGCTCTGCTTGGCAGAGATCAAGCTATCGTTTTTGACTCTATTGAAGGACATAATATCCAAGAATATGCCGTAGAACTCGCAAAAATCGTCAAACCGCAAGAAATTTGTTACGCATCACGTATTTCACACGCGAGAGTTTGTTTCTATCTGGCGAGCAAATTACTGGCTGACCGATTGATTGACAAATGTGCAAAAATCAAAATTGGCGATAATCAGCTCGAGGTTCGTCCATTGGTATCTCGAGCAAAACGTGTGATCATATCAAATGTCGAGCCCTTCATTCCTTCCTCGATCATTACCGAAGAATTGCAGAAATACGACGTCTCTCCGGTCTCCCCGATAACAACAATTAAAGCTAGCATGAGCATTCCAGAACTCGCTCACTTGCTTAGCTTTAGGAAACAAATGTATGTGAAACCAGAAGATTTCGCGAAAATTCCAAGCAGCCTGAAGATTACAATCGACACAATTTCTCACTGGATATACTTTTCTGAAGAAAAAATCGTATGTTATCACTGCAATGCAGAGGGTCACCTCTCTAAATATTGCAAGGAAAAGGAAAAAGATGATGCGGATTCTCTTAGGTCTAGAGAAATGCAGAATTTTGGAAATACTGAAGATGGTACATCACAAACCAATTCATTGAGCACTGTTCCAGAGGTAGACAACACGCCACAAATAACACTGCAGACCGGAGTGAAAAGACCGTTATCCAGCAGTGGTGCATCGACGGTCTCGAGCATCGAGCAGCCCCGTTGTGATGAGCTCCCTTTCACGGAAGTTAAAAAGAGAACAAAAAAGTCTAAAAATGAGCCCATTAGCTCACCGAGTACTATAGTTAAGCAGCTTGAACCAGCAAAGGACTATATCGATTCAAATTCCAATATATTGCCGATGTCATATAACAAATTACTCGAGTTCTTGGAATCTACTCAAAAAAAATCGAAGCCAGACATTGCTCAGCTGGCCCGGGTTTGTTGTGACGATCTCGACTCACTTGATAACATGCTCACCAATGTCTACAAATTCGTGAGTAGCCGTACGCTTCGCTCTCGGCTTACTCGTATCAAGAAAAGCTTTTCTGCTCCTGACGACTCGCTGGACAACAACAACGCTCAGGACGAATTCTCTCAAGATGTATTTACCGACAATGAATCTAACACGGAGGATATAGCTATAGAAGAATTACCCGATCACTCTCACATTTCTCCTATTATTAACGATGGCGCTGCGGGATAATAACATCAGAGTGCTGTACTGGAACGCGAGAAGCTACCTGAAAAGAAAAAACGAGATTCTTCGAGTACTCCAAGACGTCGACGTGTTCATCTGCGTAGAAACGTGGCTTACCCCTGATTCAAAAGATCTCGGCATACCACCGGGATTCATATGCGTACGTAAGGACAGACTTCATACATCTGGAGGAGGAATTATGTTTTTGATCCGCAAGAACTTAGGTTTCAAAACAATTGAGAATCTTGTTTCACCTCATACATCTGTAGAGCTTCTTGGTATTCATATCAACAACACTAATCCCTCCTTTAGCATATTCGCTTGTTACCGAGCCCCCGGTCTCACTTTGACCGCGGATCAATGGAATCTCATTTTTTCAAACATCGACACGCCAGGTAATAATATATTTGTTGGTGATTTTAACGCTCATCATATCGAATGGAATTGCAGGAAAACCGATGGAAATGGTATACATTTACTCGAAAATGTGGAAGCTCAGAATTTATTCATACACAATTCAGATTCAATTACGCGCATTGATAGAACTTCTAAATCTAATATTGATCTAGTTCTCTCGAGTCAGAATTTTTCGGAAAACATCGAAGTCCGGGTACAAAGGGAGACCTGGGGCTCAGATCACTGTCCGATTTTCATTGATGTATGTGTTAGTAGATCTCTGTACAGGAAGAAGACGTTTAAAATTGCATCAATCCGCACTAATTGGCAAAAAGTACATCTAGAGCTAGAGAGAAATTTCCACCAGTTCCTCTCAGCCGATTACGATTCTCTCGAACCAAGTCTCAAATATCAATTTTTCGTCAATATTCTGTCAGAAGCAATCAAATCAAATACTCCCCGAAGAAGAAATGTTAACAACAAAATGCATAAGAATCCCGTCTCTTGGTGGGATTCTGAGTGTCAAGAAATTATAGATCTGAGAGAGACTGCCTTTAAATCTTGGGATGACTCTGGTTACCTTCATGACCTTATAGAATACAACAGACTCGACGCGCTCTGTCGCAAAACTTTTCGGGAGAAGCGCAAGTCTAATTTCAGGCAATTTGCTGAGACCGTAAATATGAACACTAGTATGTCATATGTTTGGAATACTGCTAGAATCTTGAAAAACAAGTATGTGAAAGTCAATCATAATGTTTCTGAGAATTTGCAAACAGTGAGTAAATTATCCTCGTTACAAAAGATATGTCCTCCATGGGTCCCGACAGACCCAGAGTTCCTTCCTAACTGTCGAGAAAACGAATTTTTAGATTCCGAGTTCACATACGCCGAATTCAATTTGGCCTTATACTCTCGTAATTCAAAGTCATCACCAGGTATGGACGGCATCGACTACGATACACTGAAATCTCTACCAATGAAATACCACTTGATTTTGCTTGATATTTTTAATGAAATGTATCGGTCTTCAGACTTCCCATGCGATTGGTTGAATTCGTACGTACACTTTGTTCCTAAACCGGATGGTAAAGGTCAAAGGCCAATTACTTTGACCTCGACTCTATGTAAGCTCTTCGAAAGTATAGTAAAGAACAAGTTCATGTGGTGGTTGGAAACCCAAAACATACTACCAAATTCGCAAAGTGGATTTCGTAAAGGTCGCTCTTGTATAGATAATCTTTTGCTTCTCCTCTTGCGGATCCAAAAGAATTTTAAAGGTAGAAAAGCTCTGTATGCTCTATTTTTAGACATCACGGGAGCCTTTGATAATGTTAAGATCGATATTTTGTTGCAGAAACTCGCTGAGATCGGATGCCCCGCCAAACTTGTTAAACTAGTTAGATTCCTTACTTACCACCGAAAAGTGTATACAGATTTTAGTGAAACATACCACTCGACTTTCAAAGGAGTTCCACAAGGTGGGGTTCTGAGCCCGATATTGTATACGATTTACGTGTATCTCATCATGATTGGAATTCCAAAAACAGTTACAGATATCCAATTCGCGGATGACATTACGTTGATATCAGACAATTTGAGCGATCTGCAAGATAGCTACAGAATAATAGAGGAAAAACTTGACGGATTAGGACTTGAGCTTGCTTCACATAAAACGATTCTTGTTAACTTCAACAACTGTGGCATATTGCCTGGAGAAACGGAAATTGAGATCCATAGAGACTTGAAAATCAAATCAAGCAAGGAAGTGAAATTTCTCGGAATTATCTTCGATTTCAATCTGACCTTTGCTTCGCAGATCGCAAACATACAATCCAAGAGTATTAGAGCCCTAAATGTCGTCAAATATTTGCGAGGAGTTTGGTGGGGTGCCGATCCAAGCACTTTGCTAATTCTTTATAAGAGTTTGATCAGGTCCAAGATTGATTATGGTTCATTTGTATATTTTCCGGCGAGAAAAGATATCATCAAGAAACTCGAGCGTGTACAAAATTCAGCGATACGGCTAGCCCTTGGATATCGCAACTCCACGCCTGTTAATGTTCTCCTCGGTGAGTCGAAACTCACTTCAATCGAGTTTAGAGTAAAGTACCTCTGTCATGCATATTTACTCAAAATCTTATCCAATGAAAGCCTACCTGTCACAAGAGAAGTTGTTGAGTACTATGAGAATATTCTTGATAATCGAAAATTCAAGCACTTGAGATTATTCGAAGAATGCATTGTGAAACAAATGGAAAGCCCTCTCTCATTGTGTAAAAATGATTCTTATAGTATTTTTAAGTACGAGTACCAAGTCCTACTCACCCCTATCCCTTACGATAGGATGCCAACAGTAGTGGGAGGCGAAATACCTTATCAAATTCAAGCTGCCATCCTTCCGCATATCACTCTTGATATATGGACCGATGGCAGCAAACAAACTGACTCGCCCTCAGTGGGATCCGCTTATGTTTGTCCTACTTTGAAACTCACTGATTCACGAAGCTTCGACAAAAACTGCTCAATTTTTACTGCGGAATGCGCAGCAGTGAACAAAGCCATGGACTTGGTACTCGAAAACCCTAATCGAAGCATACGAATCTTCTCAGACTCCTTGAGTGTTCTAGAATGTCTCAGCAAATGTTCTACTGATATCCGTCTGAACCCTCACATCCTTGAGATCAGGAGAAAGTACCTTGAATATTTGGCAATTAAAGGAGAAGATGCTGAGTTGAAATTTTTATGGGTTCCATCTCATCAAGGCATAAAAGGTAATGAGCTAGCTGATAAGGCTGCTAAAGAAGCATGCTTGAACAACCCAGATCCTTCGTTACAAATCCCTTTCACAGATTTTCGTCAATTCTTTAGAAACGAAATGAACATTGATTCCACTAGTCTTCTGATTGCGTTGAGTCTAGAAACAGGGACAAATTACTTTGAGAATTATTTTCAAAATTCTGCGAGGCCATGGTTTCATAAGAAAAAAAATATCTCCCGTGAACTGATCGTTACTATTAATAGATGTAGAGCTGACCATTACGGTTTAGCAGATTCACTAGCTAGAGTCAAAATAATTGATAGCCCGATTTGTGCATGTGGTGATTATAATCAATCAATAGACCACGTGCTATGGCAATGCTCGCTCTTCGATCATCAGAGGGAAAAACTTGTTAAATCACTAGTTAAGAAGAAGTTCCAACTACCGATGAAAATCTCGATGTTATTGATAGATCCTGACACTTCTGCGTTCAAATGTATCATTGATTTCCTCAACGATTGTGACTTGAAAGTGTAATTAGCAATCAATATGTGTACAGTGAGAATTTCTGATTATTAATCGATATCAACAATTTCTATTATTATGAATCTAAATTTTTTATTTTTTTGTCATCAATCTGTATGTACTTGTAGCAAATAAATCTCAGGAGAGATTTCAATGCTTTAAATAAAAAAAAAAAAAAAAAACATTAATTCCTACTTTTGACTATACAATGATTTTGAAAGCCCGCGCGCTTTTTTGCGTACATGCTTTTGAAGATTGCTGTTTTTCTGAGTAAACATAGAATTTTTCTGAGTTTTAATCATTATCTTTCAAAGATTGACTTAGGTACAATGATAAGCTATCCATTGTTACGTAGGGGCGTCACTCACCCAAATTCCCAGGTATGGATCGCCTCAGGGGTCTAAAGTGAGAGCTTGAAAAAAGAAAAAAAAATAAGGTCATCACGATTCGAAGAGCTCGCTAAGGACCCCGCCATAAATCATAGGATTTTGGGTTTCAGCTAATCTTGTCACTTTGGTAGTTGGACGATAGATTTTCACGAGCTGAACAAAACTCTCAATGGGCGCAAGAACCGATAACGTATCGTTTTTGAGTAACTCGTGATAAAAAGTAGCCCGAGCTTGCAAGCTAAAATAGGGTTATGCAATGTTTACAAGATGTTGTACGCACTTGAACTCCTCGTTAGTCTGTTCCTTTTTCATCTCGTGTGGCTCGCAATATAATTGCAAATGGGTCGATTAGTTATTTTGGATTTTTTTACCTTCACTTTTCGAAGGTCTTTAGTCCAAAATCGCTCGAGTTCGAGAAGCCAAGTTGGAGGCATTGTCTGCAGCTCCAGCAGCTCGCTCTTGTCCAGAAAAATACTCAAAGAAGAGCTTTAGGAGGGCATTTTCATAATCAAAGATTCTGTCGATCCCTGAGCAATTGTCTTATACGAAATACCAGTTTTCACTGATGAATGGATATACTGAGTCCAAAAAAAAAAAAACGATTTTCAGCACTCATTTTCTACCGATGCGTGCAGTATTCGTTGAATGCCTGCAAATCTCCGAATAGAATATGGTAACTCTTTTTGAAAAAGCTCTCTCTGGATTAGTTTATTTGAAGCTTTTCTTTTGGTACTTTACTGGACAAGGGCGAGCTATCTCACAGCTCTGCTGGAGCTGCAGACAATGCCTCCAACTTGGCTTCTCGAACTCGAGCGATTTTGGACTAAAGACCTTCGAAAAGTGAAGGTAAAAAAATCCAAAATAATTAATCGTTCCTTTTTCATCTTGCCACACAAGATGAAAAAGGAACTGACTAACAAGAAGTTCAAGTGCGTAGAACATCTTGTAAACATTGCATAACCCTATTTTAGCTTGCAAGCTCGGGCTACTTTTATCATGAATTACTCAAAAACGATACGTTATCGGTTCTTGCGCCCATTGAGAGTTTTGTTCAGCTCGTGAAAATCTATCGTTTAACTACCAAAGTGACAAGATTAGCTGAAACCCAAAATCCTATGATTTATGGCGGGGTCCTTTGGCTCTTTTACTGCAGGTTTGCATTCTGTAGATATTAATTCTTATAAGGGCAAATCTCAGGAACTGTGCTATTTCGACCTTAAAATTCCGAAAATTTCAGAATGTGCAAACACAGAACTCGATAGACAGATCTTTATTATATTGAATTGCGAAATTTTTGCTCGCTCAGGCCCGATTTCCCAGGTGTGGATTTCCATACGTATTCTCGGCCCAGGTGTGGATTCATCCATACCATCCATAGGGAAAGTGACGCCAAATATTTGGAATTTTTCCACAAATAAGTAATAGCTCTCAAAAGATATTGATATCGTAGATCACAAAACATGAAACGTATTAGGGCCTTTCAATTTATTTCAGAACACTCTTTGACAGATTTTCTGATGTGCAAAAATGCAAGCAAAATATGAGTCAAACAAATGATCCAAGTCTGATTAATTGATAGTAACTCTCTTGAAACTTTTAGAAGCCATCGGGATTGAAGTTATAGAGTTATAAAACTGTGGAAATGGACGCCATCTCGGTGAAAATTATTGAATTTTCAACAACGATTGAATGTGACTGATTTTCTTTCATTTTGAACCAGAAAAAAATTCATCGTATACTTAAATAGCCTATTATCAGGGATGCAAGTCAATCTTTCGACCCAAAATAGCACAATTTGAATCAAGTTTATGAGGTTGTAGCTTGCTTTTGAGCGATTTGATCCCGGTCTGAGCCGCAGGCAAAAGTCGAACTAATCGCTCGCGCGGTAGCGGGGATCTTCATCAACGACAGCGCATATACTATTTTCGCAATTTCGTTAGCACGAATGTTGCAATAAATTTATCTGCCTCGTGTGAGTTTTATGAATTTAATAATGTTCTACTGGATTGATAAGGGAAAAAGTTTGAAACAAAAGCTGCCGTTTCACCACGACCTTGCGGAAAATCATCAAATCTGAGTCTCAATCGTAATTTCTTTCAAAATTCCACTCATCTAATTCCGCATGAAAATCCTAACAGCTACTTCCTGAAGGTCGTCAAACCTCTCGAGTCTATACTTTTTCCGACATTGACAAAAAAAAAAACTACACAAACAGAGCTCTAGAAATCTCGTGAGACCGATTCAGATTTTAATCTCGATGATTGATTCCAAGTTTGGTCTCTCCCATTATCGCTGTTAAGAAAAAAAAAATCACAATCAAACTTGAACTTCAATTGAATCATGGTATAAAATAACCACTCGGGGTCAAATATGTCATCGCTTTTCGATTAACTGCTTACATTTTACACTCCTTAATCACAATCTAATATCTCCTCAATCTTAAATCTCTCAACCAACCGACCGATCAATGGCGGCGTAGATCTCGTATTGCTATGCACCAACATACACTCTATTGATTATAACCTTCCCATAAACAATTCAAATTCAGATCAGCATATTATCGATACGATCGATCAGATATCTCTCAAAGAGCCCGGATTTGAATACTATTAACGATTACACAGTATTGGCAAAAAAAATCCTCACGGTATATAAATTGTATGTACAAAGCGTGTACTTTTTCTATTACAAATACCTATCTAGGTATAAATGTCCGAGTATATCTTTTAAATATGAAATATAGGTTCATGTAATGTAAGCTCGCGTAGCTAATTTGCAAAATCAGCGTTTGGTGGTATTCATTTGTTTTTTTTTCTTTTTTTTTTTTACCCAAGTGGATTTACGGAAAGTATCTGATGGGTGTGGATATATTAGATAAAAGGAGCAATATATTTGATCAAATTTGTTAGTCTCAAGCAGCACCTTTAACTTCTATACACATTCGATATCGATATGCCTGATTTGTTTAATCTAACGTTGATAATTTAGACGGTACTCTAGTAACCGACCGCAACGCGGTCATTGAAGTGTCGACTTGTCCGGTCGGATTACACTATTTTTTTTTTTTTCCATTCATATTTCATTTGCACTTTGACTCTTATAGATACGTATATATTTTCTTACTGATATGAGATCTACTTGGGGATTACCATCACAAGTGTAAAATTTTTAATTAACGTTACGTGTTCTTCTCAAGAGGATGATGCGTCTTGAAAGATTTGACCGCAAATGTTTGATACTTTGATGGAATGGTGATGCGGTTTGAAAAATTTTATACAATCACGTTTTCTCGCCACTATTGGTTCAGAGATTAAAACTTAGAACGATTGAGTTCTCACGTGCAAACTATTATTTTACTCAATCGTAGGTATAATACCTGTTTGATATGTATGAGGAAAATATGATATCGGATGATTGATCGATTAAAAAATGCAATTATTTCATCGATGAGAGTCCTGCATATTTATTATTAATTTCCTGTGCTTGGAAAAAATTGAGTTTCCAGAGATCAATTTTCCTCATTATGGTGGGAACAGATATCAATTCATTTGAATATATACAGAGAATCGATAATGTTGACAGGATTCTTTGATTTTTCAATCAGACAATTGAACAACTTCTGATTATACTTTTTATCAAGTCAGCCATTTACTTGAACCATTTATCAACATTTCTACTAGAAATCGAGTCAATAAATAGTATTTGTTGATGGCTCAACAAATACTGAACTTTCGAAGGTTTTCGAGGTTGCTTGCGAATTATTGATGGTTTTAAATAATCAAAAACCTGAAATGGTTAGAAAGATCGAACTCAAGTTTTGAATTTCAATGACTCACCAGTTTCCCTTGGCTCAAATTATTTTCCAAAAATATTCGATATTCAATATGATTGGTCAAAATATTAGGGATTGGCTTAAAAAAATTGAAAAATTGAGATCCAGACCGAAATCACACAGCTACTTTCTTTCAATAAGACTCGTGTTTCGTGAATTTTTGTGATTTATCCCGAGACACTCGACTTTACGTTTCATTATTAAACTCTGAATTCTTTATCATTTTATTAGCGCAATGTCAACGTCATCTCAAACTGCAGGATCTACAGTGTTAAATGGATTTCGATCAACAAAGTCACCGATAATGTTATTTTGAGTCACTCGAAGTATTGTCTTGAATTCAAACTCTGAAGAATCTATTATGTAACAAAATTTCCCAAAACTTTGAGAATCTGACCTATGACCTTCTGATAGAAGTTAATTCGGTCAAAATTTCTACATCAATATGCTAATCTTACAAAATAATGATGCTCAAAAAATTGAACCTAAACGGCCCCTAACTATAAAATTATGACCTACAAAATTGGCAATGAACGTCCAAAACTATATTGATCAGAGGAAGTAAATTATCTATTCGATCCAATCATTATCGGATGAGAAGAAAATCCATAAAACATTGCGAGTCCTTCAATAATCTCACTACGATTCAAAGTCTCGATCTCTCGATATACGAAGATACCCATAGATTTCAAGCTATGACACTTGATAACACGTTAGAAGCATGTAATTTTACGAGAATGTCTTGTAACGAACGTTTATCACAATCTTTTTTCTACTCTCCTTGATCTCAGAGTCTATCATTAATCTAACTCCGAACGTCATTATCAATTTATTAAAATTTTAGTTTTACCAACTACTCTACCCTTGATTTCTTTTCGTCGCCTTAAATTATAGCCTCGGTAAATATTTTTAAGGTCTTATTTATTCTTATAAAAATATACAACACACAGAGCGACGCAAATTTGGGAAAATTTCAATCACTCAGTTATTTCAACCCATCTACTTTCAGTTGGTAACATTGTTTTGGAAAGCTTGTCCTTGAGCCCGATATACTTTTTGGTTAGTTTTGGTGACGAAATCCGAATTTTAATATCACAGACTAATATTCGAATTTTCAACAAGTTTTCTAGCTGCAAACTATCCATAAATATCGAATGGGCTATCGACCCAATTCACATGTGGATCCCCAGCATGAAAAGGAGTTCTGAATCCATTCATTAGCACTCAGCATTGGCAAAATTTGAATGTCATCATACCTCGCGCGAGTAATATCAAAACCTATCAAACTATAATACGGGAAATAGTTTCCAGATTCAATTGATAGACCTTTACGATCACTTGAGCTACCGCCAAATAGAATCCTAAACGCAAGGGCCTATCTACCCGACCGGCTTCGCATAAAAGTACAAAATATTTTCAAAATGCCAACATCTTTACGAGAACGATTTTCTTCTCGAACTCAATGCAATTGTCTCGATTATCCAAGGGATGAAAACATTTCAATTTCTACCGTTCCATGTATAGAACAAGATTCAACAATCAGTTTTGTGTGAAAACCAAGAAACTTACATTTAAAAAATAATCATTTCAAAACTGAGGTGGTGAAGAAAACGAAAATTTCAACCAAAACCGAAAAAAAACCAAGCATCAACACTTGATGCACATTTTAATAGATAACCGCGAGATCCAGCAAAAAAATTTCTGCATCCTTGGAATCTATCCTCACACAATCACAACATACTTTCCTTGCATGCATCGAACCGGCCATCTGTCCGAACACCTTACAACTTCACCACAATTCCTCAAAAAACAAAAAAAAAAAAAGTAATGAATAAAAATAAAAAATAGCTTGCGCATTTCTGCGCCATGCACTTGTCACAAAATTGTTCCTAATTTCACTTTCCCTCAGACCACATCACAAATCACCAAGTCCCAAAATTGTGAACACTGATCTAGAAAAAAAAAATCCAACAAAAATTCAATGTTTTTTCAAAACTCACCTTTGATTCTTCCAATTGACCGATGTCTTTCAACTTATTAATCTGATCTTATGTATTGATGATATTAGCGGCTTAGGTAAATTAGCCACTTGTCTGTCTGCTTCAGGTATATGCTGCTGCTGCTGCTGAGGCACCGGACGACTGCAGCTCGGCAAAGCTCTCAGCAGCTTCACGGTAAACCGCGACCTTTATCTTCTCGCGTCTTTTGCATGAGCTCCGGTGCTCGGTGTAAAAGAGGTGATACAAACGATTCAAGATACACATACTTACCTGGTAATGGGAAAAGGAGGGAAGGGGTCGAGCTGCATCAGAGGAGGCTCGATCTACGCGAGACGCCGTCGTCTCCACCGATCTATAGATCACCTGCGTAAGCATATATGATAAGCTTCCGGATACATTACACACGCGTTATACGTACGATTGGTGATAAGTTTTGCTGTCTCTTTTTTTCGAACGCTTGTCGATCCGGGAATTCCCGGAATCTTGTAATTTGCGTGTGTATGAGTAGTTCCGCGCGAAACAGACCTACGAAAAGGGGTCATGTCTTGAATTTTTTCTCCATTTTTTTATTCGATTCTATGGTACAAAATATGAAATTTTCACTACCTATGGGGCCCTAAAAACATTTTCCAGGTACCTTCAGCGTATATATCTTTGTTATTTTGAGTTATTTCCAACAAAAAAGTTAGGGTATTTTTTTCAATAAAATGTATTCTTCTCGAATTTGTTCAGAGATACAGAGATGCGGTTTGCGAAAATACCTATCAAAATTGATCTTTTGAAGTTGATTTTGATGTCTTGGGTGTTTTCATCGGGCAAAAGAGTGAAAAACATGGAAGATTGAATTTCTCGAAAACCCAATTTTTTAAAGCCTTGAAAATTCGATATTTCATGGAAAATGTTGTGTTCTTGCAGAAAAAAATAGTCCGGAATTCTTTTTTTGCGTTCCAACGCCTATTCTTGCCAATTATCACACATCCATTTTCCAGGCTTTTGGAAATCGTCTGTATTCTGCGCATACGCAAGAATTTGGATCCTTGAAACCAATTCGATTGGAAAGCTAAGAGAATTTCCTTCAAAATGACCACCTCCCGAAGTGAATTCGATGCATTTGAGCTAGAGTTGCAACGTTCAAGAGACCGGTGAATCTTGATAGTTCCTCAAAAGTGGGTCTAGGTACTGGAGACAGCAGTGGAAAATCCACGCCTGCCCCCGTTCGATGGCGTCCATCGACGTGTCGCACTCGAGCTGGGGGGTCATCTTTCATACGTTGTAGATATGGTTCAAATGCATGCAATAGGCATCTTGCATTTTTTTGAAAAAAGGTTTGGCAAATTCGAGCAAATCGAAATAGGTAGGGTGCAATTGGAAAAAAAATCCCCAAAAATCGTTTTCATCTCGCGCAAATTGTTTGAAAGTCTGATGACTTGCGCTGTGTGAAGTCACTCCGACAAATTCGTCCACTGCCGCTATTGTATGGCGTCTTGCAATTTCTTTGATCCCTCCAGAAAAAAGGTTTGGCAAATTCGAGCAAATCGAGACAAGTTTCGTGCAATTGAAGGAGAAATCCCAAAAATTTTCTTTGTCTTGCGCAAATTGTTAGACAGTAAGATGACTTGCACCGTGTGACGTCATAGGGACACAATCGTCTGACTTTCAAACAATTTGCGCAAGATGAAAACAATTTCTGGGAATTTCTTCCCAATTGCACCGTACTCATCTCGATTTGCTCGAATTTGCCAAACCTTTTTTTTGGGGGGGGGGGGGGGGGTCAAAAAATGCAAGATGCCTCGGCGGTCATTTTGAATGAAATTTTCTTGGTTTTCCAATGGAATTGGTTGCAAGGATCCAAATCTCTGCGCATGCGCAGAAAACAGACGATTTCCAAAAGCCTGGGAAATGGATTTGTAGTAATTCGGCAAAAATAGGCGTTAGAACGCAATAAACGAATCCCGGACTATTTTTTTCTGCAAGAACACAACATTTTCCATGAAATATCAAATTTTCAAGGTTTTAAAAAATTGGGTGTTCGAGAAATTTAATCTTCCGTGATTTTCACTCTTTTGCCCGATAAAACCACCCAAGACATCAAAATCAACTTTACAAGACCGATTACGATAGGTTTTTTAAGGCCAGTCCGTACTGCTTCCTACTCCATAGATGGCGCCACGGTTATCCGCATTGCTTACTTCAAACAATTTCTAGTTTTTAAATAATTGCAAACACTTCTTGGATCAAATCATTGAGTTAGCGCGCTTCGTGATACAATTTGCAATCATTTAAGCTTTGCCGCGTCTCAAAACTCGCAATATTTTTTGAATGATTCGACAAATGGCAAACTTGCATCACCGCGTGGTTTTATGATGCAGCAGGATAACTCAAGACTGCAGTTTGTCAAAACGTTCAATGAATATCGTGAGCTTTGAGACGTGACAGTGCTCAAATTGTTGGAAATTTTACTGCGAAGCGCGCTAACTCAATGATTTGATCAGAAAAGCGTCTGCAATTACTTAAAAATTAGAAATTGTTGAATTCGCGCTGTGTCGATAAAACAGAGCACTACGGACTTGCCTCTTAAGGAAAATTTTTTTGGGGCCCCATAGGTAGTGAAAAGTTCATATTTTATACCATAGAATCAAATAAAAAAGTTGAGAAAAAGATTTAAGAGATGACTCTTTTTCGTAGGTCTATTTCGCGCGGGACTACTCTTACACTAGAATGGTGTAAAGTAAAAATTATTTATATTATGAGTAAAAAGTGTAGAAAAAGGATAGGGATTTTGGGTATATGAGTATATGTAATTTCGGAAGTTTTCAGAAAATTTCCAGCGATCCTGTTGATGATTTATGTGTTATCCCGTGGGATCTTTTCCATTAGATTTGAACATTAACTAAGGTAAGTGTACCCTCTACTTGCCCCCCAACAACTTTGTCCTACCTATAGATATAACATTTTTTAACTCACATTAGCCGATTTTGAAACTTGTTTCAAGACCCTTCAAAATGGGCTAATTTACGGTTAATTTTGCTCAACTACAGCCAAACTGTCTAAACTTTTCCAAAAAATAATTCTTAAAAGTTCTTACGAGACTGCACCCAACTTTCCCCCACCGTTCAAAATAAAATTTGAATCGGTGATGAAGTGCGTAAAGTTGTTTTTATATCAGCGTGCAACCACATTTGACGCTTTACGCAGGTCGAAAACATTATTTTCGACCCAGTTTGACGTGGATAACAGAATACTAAATTATAAACTCATCGGTTGAGCTACTTCAAATTAAACAATCAGGGTATTGGTCAGTTTACTCATGCAATATTCATCACAGCGTGCAAAAATAAATTTTTTTCTCATTTGAGTCAAGTAAATCCTCATCAGAAAGTTTCCGATCATTTTTTCTCATCAGCGATGCTATATCTTCAATTATCCCTATTTTTGGTACCTGTAATATGCAAATTTATTAAATAAATAGAAAGTCCTCGTACGTTAAGAAATTCACTAATCATTTGGATAAGCATGTAGTACGTGTTCAAAATCACCTATGTTTCCATCATCATTTCGAAGAATTATCTTTTATTGGAATTCATCGTCGAAGTAAAGATACATGACCCAATTATTCCTCCTTCATCTCTATATTTCACACGTAAAAAATTTGAGCAAAAAATTATTCATAACTGGTTTCATAAATACATAAGCAGTTTTGTGTTTTATTGAATCGTTGTGCAATATTCCTTTAATATCTTCATATTCACGCACTCTAGTCGTCAGTATTTGACCAGATAAACATCTGCCTCCAAAAGTCGATACCTACTTGGAAATTTGTAAACAGAGTAGACGTAAGGCATCCCAATTTGACCATCAATGGAGTAATTGATCATAATGATACCTATTTTCAAAGAAAAAGAGAATGATGATAGAATTCCTGCGCCGAAAAAAGATCATGAATCACTTTCAGAAAATATCTTTGATATTCGGTGCAGAAATGATGATCGCAAGACTGGTTTTCCCTCGATCTGCGTACGCTTATGGTATGTCATTCTCTTGAGAAGAGGATTTCTCGACATTCATTTTGAGACTACTGACTTACGTTCAATGCGCTGGAATTATGAGTCGCCGTTATTTCTACTTCGGGGTATTTTTAAGCTCATTTATGATTGGAATCTTCTCCGTTGACGCCAATGACTTGGAAATTTGTGTGGTGTGATTCAACTAGAGTATGATTGTAAACTGATGACATATCGATTTGTGAATTTAAATATTTCATAGAAAAGGATTCATTGTTAAATCAATCTTTCATCAATGCTAGAATGAGAATATACCACGTTGAGAAGTGTAACATTTATGAAATCAATTTATGTAAATCAATTTGTTCACACGTTGATTATCGAGAAATGTACAGTGAAATTCTTCAAAGCAACTAGACTTTGGAGACTCTTTACCACATACTGGATGAGAAACGGATACACCAATTCATTATTTACAATCTGGTGTCTTTTTTCTTTCATATAGAATATAGTTTTTGAATACCATTTTTGAATAATCTATAAAAATGTTTCAAGATAGTCAGCTTAATTTTGTCTCACCTCATTTATTTGCCCATTCCAAAGTTCACTCAAAGGCGAACAGAATCAATTTATCGATGAATAGGGGGAAGGTTTTACTGTGGGTTATGCAATTTGCATCTTATCGTGATTCTGATGACTTGTTTATGATTCAATGAATTTCGATGTTCATTAGCTGGTATTATACCCATCAGGTAAAATGAGATAACAACAAATTACAATATTTTGCTCATCTCGATGAGTTCATTGACTTTTTGCATCACTTTCATCGATTCTGACTATCTTCACTTTCCTCTTCAACGAACAAAATTTGATATTCTTAGAAAATGGAAATTTAATTGTTGAACTCATCACACTAAGAATTTTTGGAAGATAAAAATTTTTGGATGGCCACCCCTAACGAGCTCAGTGCTCCAATGATTATGAGGTATGCCTCTTGTACTCAACACGCCCCCTAATGTCGATCTCAAAACTGGGCACTCATTGACCTTCGTGCAACTTTTTTTACGTTTGTAAGTATATTAAAATATGAAAAGTCAATGATTCGGACCAAGCCCGGACGATTCCTGCGTCTCCTACAAAATATGGAGTGAGTTTTAACATTTTCTGTAGTCCGGAGGGAATTCAGATATTTCGGTCAATAGATGGCGTTTTGATCGCCCTATACATGCAATCGGAGATAATGAATCAACTTTTTTCCTAATAGTATTTCAGTTTCACATTTCCGACTCGAAAAGAAAAGGCAAGTGAAACACGAAAACATTTCCAGCCGAATGAGTTGTTTCATGCCTGGAAATTCTTTCTATATCTCAAGAAAATCGTATTTCTTCAATCCGCTAAGCAAGTTATCTCGCAAGTTATACTGCTCGATGTTCACACCCCTTTCGATTGGAAAATTCAATGATACATCACAGGCGGGATACTATCTGATTTTGGGTGGAAATGGTACGTTCTTGAGTAATGCGTAGGAATAGGTGAGGCACTGCCGCGTCGAGCCATGTATTGCCTTCACGTTTTTCTCGTTCCCTAGTGAACAGAATTTTATGAGATTTTGTTTCGCTTCATAAAGTAGGATTTGAGAGGCGGGATGCTAGCTGGGCCACTTATTCAATTCCAATAAAAGCGTGTGGACAATAATTCCGCTCTCAGAATCATTGCATGGAGCCACAACCTGAAGGTACGCCGGTGCGTGTGGGGTTGCGGTTTTGCGAGGACTCCGGACTGGCCTTGAAACCGCCAACGAAATTGCGTTAAGTAAAACCGTTGCCAAAATTTTGTGGTTCGACCAACGCTAGCGTACTTAAGCACATGAAGACCTTGAAAATCCTCGCTTCAGATTTGCAGATCCCGGATTTGGAACGATTTCATTAGCAAAATACGGAAATCATTCGCAAAGATGGGGGCCAAAATTGGTGTGTTCTTAACATGCTCCCACACTGTTATCTCGAAAGGGTGTGCAGTATAACTTTTTTACTACTCAAAACGTATTCATGACGTCAAAATCGGTCGGAAATAGTATTTTGGACCGAAAAAAAAACTCTAAATGTAGTTTTACGGTGATAGAAACGATTTCATGCACTTTACCGCCGATTTACATCGTTTTGGGAGAGGGGGGGGGTCAAGGCAGCTCAACTCCAATTGATCAAAATTAGACGTAAATACTTCAACTCATTTTGAAGGTCCTTAAACAAGCTTTAAATTGAACTTACACTACCGGTCAAAAGTTTAAGCTCACCCAAAAATTTTTTTTTTTCAATTTCGCGAGTTGAACTCTTTTGGCTCTATTTGACCATAGAGGACTCTTCCGGAGCTCATTTTCAAGGTTTTTTTACGCAATTTGAGATGAAATTACTCATTTTTATCCGCCTGGACCCGAATCTTTCCAATTTCAGCTTGGAAATGTATCAATTTCGACGATTTTTGAGAGAATATTTCGGATCGCGCCAATTTGAACCGCACAAATATTTCAATATGGGAGTTGTGAAACACAAAAGTACAAGTCTAGAGCTTCAAAATCCGTTCTTGAACGTCCCTCGACGCCACCTCGATAGAGACGTTTATTCTTACAGGTCGTACCAGAGGCACATTCCTAAAGCAATTCCGAGTCATTTTCGACCACCCCCGTCTCAATTGATGGGAAAACCATTGCGTAAGTTGTAACCCCGTTTCGCGCGAGACTCCGTCACGGCCTCAAGGGGCGGGGGGGGATAATTTTGGGTACACTTACTTTATTCTTTAATATCAGCGCTCATTCCCATCAATACTATTAGAATCAGAGTAGTCTCTACATTTCACATTGAAAAATTACTCTCTCAATTTTTTATGTCCGGTACCATCGAAAGTGCATATTATAATGGAAAACTCAGAGGTGTTGGACAATTAAAATTCTTATAGTTTCTACAAATGCCTCGAATTTCGAGAGAAATATCCTTGAGTATTTTGGGGTCTATAACAGACTGAGATATTCTTATACTTATTTTGGCAAAGAATGACTGGTTGACAAATGCAGGAAAACCTTGCAATCTTGTTTCATATCGACTCTGACCACTAATGAAGAAGTATCAAATTTAGAATTTCGTGGGCATTAATCCACATGAAATATTTTTTACAAAATGAGAAATTCGAGTTCCTCTATTGGAAATGTTGAGACATCTTTCTCGTACACGTATATCAATTATATCATATAAAATATACGTTAAATACCTATATCATATCACATAAGGTGTATGTGTCTATATAATTTGCATTCCTTCCCCCTGTTTTTGTTTTGGTCACCATTTTGACTCATCTTAGTATTTTTCAAGGACTGAAGAAAGTTCAATCTCGTCAAGCTGGACTCCAACTATCTCAATTCTTGCAAATACAGATTTTTTTGTGAGTTCCAAACGGGTGTGCCTCATCGACCCTCACCGTGTATTATAAGAAGCCTTTGCTCATGAAATTGCAAGAATGCAGTAAAATCTGTCTCTATGGGCACTATGGGCTTTTTTCGTGGAACACGAATTATATCACGACACTAGTTCAAATGATATTCTTACTCAATAATTTGGACACCTGTTTTTTATAGGAAGCCAGACTGAAATCGAAGGTGCCCAAATCAGAAAGGAATTTTGCGATTCTGTAAAGACCATATCAGAGTTGGATTGAAGACAAAAAGAAAGAGGTAACGTACATTGAAAATAGTCAACCCTCTAGCATCCAAGGTATCAAGGACTCAAAAATCATTTTTTGTTTCGTGTACCCCCAATAACTATGTACGCGTAATTACGGCTTGAGATCATCACAAACAGTTAATTTTAACTAAGAAGAAAGTAATTACCATGCACAGTTGCTGTAATAGAGCTTCGCGATCTGGATTCTTTGAGTGGGTCTCATGGGACCCTGAAGGAGCTAGAGGGGTAGGTTAAGCCAATCATTTTTTGGCATCATTTCGACTGTCCGAGAAGAAAGAAGTCAAAAGTTGCTAAAACGATTTTTCTCGTTCTCAACATTGCAGAGGTCATTTTGAATCATTCCAAAGTGCAAAATTTCCCATATTCTAAAATAACAAATCTGAGAAAAATGCGCGGGAAGACCTGCAGCAGGTCTATGCACTTATCTCATATCGATATGCCGATATTATTGCAAATTTCGTGAAATTTCATAGTTTTATCCAAAAATAATTGTATATAACTTACGCCTGTATTTCTTCAAAGATGCAGAAGAATAGCTAAATATCCTCATTTTAAGAGCACGCATAAATTAGTTTAGAATCGTTCACTTTTAATGGACTCATCCATTAACTATTACGTGCTCATAAGAACGTAATGTTTCGTGCAAGTGCAATTATAAGCTGATCTGAAATCCAAGTTCTTGAATATCTTTTGTTACTCATGAAGTATTGTAAATGATTCGCCGATAGCAAGTGGTATAAATTTTATCGACATACGTTGGATAGTTATTACAACTGAGAATCACCAAAAAATTATTTTCTACACAACACCACGAAATTCTTACAATGATAACTCTTCTTCGCAATCCGACTACTTCCTTTGGGTAAAGCTGATTCTCGAAGACTTTTTTTTTTTTTTTTTTTTTATGATGATCAACCCACCATGACATAAAATCGAAGTATGAGTTGCAAAGTTTGTTCTTGCAAGAAGACTCTAGAATTATCCGTCTCTGAGATATTGCATCAACGCTGTCTTCATTACCAACGCAAACTATTTAACTTATCTATTGGCATCGAATTGAATCATTACATCAATTCCACTGCCACCGAACATTCTTTCGTATTCTTTGAAAAAACAAATTCGATCGACTTTGTTCTTTCGGATGAACAATCTCGTTGCACGTTGCACGGGAAGTCAGACACGTACAATCTAGCTCTGAGTATCTCAAAATTGAACGTTATTTTACATTTTTGCCGAGTCATCAAATTCTGGTGAGAAAGATCAAGATAAGATTTATAAGAAAAATCTCTGTATTTTATCCTTTTTTCAAACATTGAGACTGAACATTGGGTCGACCCAACCTTTCGCATGCGCAGGAGATGCTAATTATTGAATAAAAATTTGCTTTCGAAATCAATTTCTACGAATCTGAGCATCTGTTACACTCAAAAAAATACTCAAAACTGTCATTCTGGAGATAAAATAGTCTCGCAAACACAATGGAAAAAGTTGCGAAATTCTCCGAGGGAGTTGAATGAGGTAAAAACGCATTTTTCGAGTTTTTGAAATTTTTTCGTACTAGAAGAGCTGTAGGAGGCTCCAGAAGTAAAAATAATGACTGAAAATTCTTATACACGTAGTTCATCACTGGAGGAATCGAAAAAAATGGAATAAAAAGAATTAAAATATACGTCAAAAAAGTTATGAGCCAAACAGTGATTTTTGAGTAGTTTAAATACCAACTGTCCAAAAATCAACTCCGGGAGATTTTGCTGATGATCAATCGATAGGTTCTAAAGTCAACTTTTAAATGCTCTTTGGAAAATCCAAATTGGTCGAAGCAATCAAAAGTTACGAGCAAAATACGGTAGGATAGTCTCAATTCTTGATTTTTCGGTAAAATCACTCTTGTAGACCTTTCTGGGCCAAAAAAAATTTTTTGGACCTACAAACTATGGGAGATATCTTATTTTGGTACCCCACATCGAAAAAAAATGGTATGGGAATTTTAAAAAAACAGTTGCAGAAACCGTTTGAATTTGACATGGACAGACTCAATGGCAACATTCGGGAAAAAACTATTTTGGCATCGTATTAATGAGCTATCTATTTCAAATAAAGTCGTTGAAACTTTCCCGGACAGTGATTTCTTACAAAAACAGCCTCTAATATGCATCACCAAAGTGAATTTCTTGGAAATGTGAAATGGACTTATACCATCCCCGTCCAAAGGCTTTCATATAAAAATGAAGCTACTGCGACCCTATGGGATGAGGTCCTCGCCTTTGAACAATTGCAAAAAAGCCTGCAGGACCATAATCAATAACTCATAATCCATGGGTTCACGAATCTTGTAATTCAATAATGCAAAAAGATAAAAACTAAAAAATATTCGACCATTTTCGATTGCTCTTGAGGTAGATGGTAAACCTTGAAAATTGAATTCAGAAGACCAATTTTTCATTACAGATCATCAAATAGCATCACTCATTCATTCAAATGCGTAACAAGTTAGTGTGTATACGATCTCATTAGTCAAACCTCAAGTATATGGATTCGCGGAAAAGGTGCGATGAAAAAGGAACGATTAAAAGTGAACGGCGCTCAAGAGTATATACGTAAAACCACGAGCAATTACGACTTGTCAGATTTGTATCTGACGTGCGAGCGGAACCAATATTCTATTATACCTATATATCTATATATAATATTCTCCTACTTTGTGCCATAGTATTGCCATGTTAGTATTGATTGTGCGATTCCTTGACAATCGCACGAATCGTAAGTATTACAATCTCCAGTCTCGCGTGCAAACCACGTGTGCTTGTACTTACGAGTCATTTACCGATGATTCTCATCAATCGAACGAATGCATTCGATATTCCTATACCTTCTCTTGATAAAGCACGATTATTCAGCGATATGAATGCGAGATCGATTGTTAGATTTACTTGATCTATGATTCTTTAAGATGACTCGTGGTACTGTGGGGTAGTATTGAGGAATGTACATAAAAATACTTGGGTGATGCTTGAATTGTTGATTTTGTATGAAGAATGTGCATCAGGTTGTGATGGCCTTTTATAATGTATAAAGTGAGTTGTAACGGACTGAAATCAAGGGTCAGGCTGGGCCGGAGTGCAAAAATATTCAAATAATTTTAACTCAAAGGAAAAGAGAAGTCGATGAATAAAAAGTCAATAATTTGGGGTGAAAACCGTAGGCTAAAAGACCAGACAGAAGGCCTGGCCAAATACCTTAAATGCTAGATCAAGCTGTATTGTGGGTTAAAAAATCCAAATATGCATTACAGCATGGAATAACAAATTATAATTGTGATTTATACCACCGCACCGCATGTTTCTGGGTCTTCACAGCTAATCGATCAATTTGCTTACGACTCTACTGCCGCGTGCCCCTCTTGGGCCGCACGGTCTCGATTCTTAGGACGGTCTCGCCGCTTCGTCCACGCCCGACTTCAGGCAAATTTAGCGATGAACAAATCCGTACAATTAGCGCCAACGGGCTTACTTTGACTTGGCTGGGAGATTTTGAGATTCGCAAATGCATTCTATATGATCGGTAAATATCACCGTTCATAATCACAACTCCCAGAGTTTGACAAAATAAAAAAAAATTTTCACAATGAGGCAAATGTACCCAATTTGCCCCGATATGCCGACCTCGAAAATGGGCACTCTTTGGCCTCCCGGCAATTTTTTTACGTTTGCTATGTTCCAATTAAGGAAATAAGTAATTTACATCGACCCCATTATTTTTGCGTTCTCCAGAGAATTTAAAGTGATTTTTCCATTTTTCTTGATTGCTTAGCTAAGAAAGCACCGAGAATATTGCGTTCAGTAAAACCGATGCCAAAATTTTTGAGTTTGACCAATCTCAACATACTTTAGCGCACTTAATTTCTTTTTTCAAGATTTTCCAACCACATTTTCTAAAAATTGCCAACTCCGATATGGAATTGCAGAAATCCAATATGGAACTATTTTATGCGCAAAATACGGTGATGGTTTGTAAAACTAGAAGGTCAACATCGGTATATGTACACAACATACCACCATATGTTTATCTACAGGGAGGGCATACATTAAAAAAGGGGATGAAAATGATTTTATATACTTTATCATCGATTCACATTGTTTCAAATGATAGAGGCAAGTTGATCACACACTTTTGTAAACTCTCAAAGACTACTTATTGGAGAAATTGGAACAGTTCAGCTCCAGTTCATTGGATTCAGACGTACATCAACTTATTTTAAAGGTCTTGAGACAAGCTTCCAAATGAGCTAAAGTACGTTGGAAAATATTCGAGTAGGACAAAACTATTGGCGGAACGGTTTAAGGGGGAGGGGGAACATGTTGGGTACACTTACCTCAGATTGGGACATTTCCTGATTTTCATGGTTTGGATGCTGGGAGAAATCATACTTAATGATGAAAGCGAGAGCACGAGATTTAAGCTACGTTGTCAACATAAATGAGTGAGTGTCTATCACGGTCCGCTTGAAACGGCTTTAACCCAAAGGTGCTTGCGCATCGGAGACTCTTTTGCTCACTTGAAGTACATGATGAATGGAAGACTTTCCCGTAAGAATGAAAAAAATCGGTGGAGGGCTTTTTGAGAAAAGTGAGATCGACGATTCTCCCATTCAATCCCATGTAATTCTTCCCGTTGAGCCACATCTGAGCTTTCCGCGGTCCTAACTCTGAGTCGCTACATACTGTCTCAACGTTACTTGGCTCAACTTCAAGAGTATCAGAAAAACTTCGAGATCAGCCAGAGGGAGTTGAATTTCGATAATGTAGAGCACACATATCCCATCATCCCATCCACATATCCCATCATCCCATCCACATATCCCATCAACATCTCATTTCTGTAAAAGGCAACTTCAAAGAATAGAAGCTTTTCGAGCGTCCAACTCGTGCGTTATCTCGATATTATCGCCCAACATCTGGGCTATTTCAAAGCTGATTTCAAGTACTTTCCAATGGAATGCATCAAACTTGATTCTGACGGAGTAGCGCTGAGAGACCCCACTTTCATCAGACATGGAACTCTTTTTTTCTGAGAAATTGCGTGCCTGAAGATTCCAACTCTAACGCTTCACCATACTTCCTCACTCCTCTTACTTCATTTCATAGTCTTCTATTGAGATAAGTATGGGAGGCGACTGTTAGGAGGATGGAGTGGAATCGGAGTAGGGACCTTGAGCAACGGAAATTGGTTTTTAAAAAACGAGATTCACGTTTCATGAAAATTGTATTCATCAGCGTTACTCAATCAGAATCAAGTTTGCCGCATCTCATTCGAAAGTATTGGAATGAGCTTGGAAATTGCCCAAACGTTGGGGAATAATGTTGAAATACGCACGAGTTACACGCTCGAAAAGCTTCGATTCTTTGAAGTTGCCTTTTCCAGAAATAAGATGTTGATGGTATGTGCCAGCTCTAAATTATCGAAATTCAACTCCCTCCAGCTAATAATCTTAAAGTTCTTGTGATACTATTGAGGTTGACCCAAGTTACGTTGACAGAATACGTTAGTGACTCAGAGTTAGGATCGCGAGATGCTCAGAAGTGGCTCAACGGGAAGAATTACATGGGCCGAGTCTACATAAGAGAGCGAGCGCGCACCGAGAGCGCTCTTGCGCTCGCTCTCGCCGCTCTGCAACGAAGGTTCAATCATGTTTCAAATTAGTGTGCGAAGACTGAAGGGATTGTCTCGCACCATAGGATCATAGTTCTAACATCAAAGCTAGGAATCATCACGGGGGAGAGGGGGCATCAATCCCGCAACTCAAGAAGCCTCCAAAACCGCAAACATGCGAATGCTCGGCCTGAAATTTCTGTTGAGAGCTTATGTCAGATTCGAGGATTGATTACTGCCCCGATAGAATTTTGAGTTCATTAATTTTCTTTCGGGGTGTTGCGATCGATTCTTCTTGCAATCAGAAAATTTTGTCATTAACATTCAGGTTTTATCGCAGGTTTATTTGTTATTCTGGGTTTTGAGATTGATTTCTCTCACGGACACTATTTTCGGTTCTAGTATTCCAGTATTAGCGAGTTTGATTACCTTAGTGAGTTTTGGGATTCACTTTTCGTCGAATTTTGGTTCCCGGCTTGGGTATCGATAGAAGCATCCGGATGTTTGCAACAGTTTTGTTACTTCCTTAGATTTTGGGAATAATTTTCTCAGGCCCAGTTTCCGAGTGTTTGCGGTTTTGGGGGCTTCTTGAGTTTCGGAATTGGTACCCCTACCCCCGTGATAATTCATTACTTTGATGTTAGAATTGTGTTTCTGTAGTGCGAGACTACCCCGTGAGTCTTCGCACAATATTTTATAACATAAAAAAACCTGCGCTATTGAGCAGTCTCACTGCTCTCAGCGAATGCACCCCGCGAGAGCGCTCTTGGGCCCCGCTCGCGCTCTTATTATGTAGACTCGGCCAATGGGAGAATCGTCGATCTCACTTTTCTCAAAAAGCCCTCCACCGATGTTTTTCATTCTTACGGGAAAATATTCCGTTTATTATGTAGTTTAAGTGAGCAAAAGAATCTCCAATGCGCAAGCACCTCGGACCTTGTTATTACTGAGACCCATGTGGCCTACACTTGAAGGATTTCAAATTTGAACGCGCTGTTTTTCACAAGACCGACCAAAGTTCTCGCTAAGACAATCTAAATTACTTTCTTGGCTTCTTCTAACCACCCTTGAAAAATTGGTTGAATTCTCACCCAACACATTCAACCAGTTGCTTAAGGGAGTAACCTCGGTAGAAGATCCACCGATCAGATTTTGATCAAACTTGGCAGAGAGATGTATTTGCGTGTCAATTGGACACAGTCAAAATTTCACGAGCATTGGCTACCCCTGAGTCAAACCATCAGCATTAACATTTTTAGAGGTTATACCCGCTGTCTTATGGGGCATCGCGATGATTATTATACTATAAAAGACTGACCGATCAGTTTTTGTTTAAGTCTTGCTCACTTATAGATCTTAATACAAAGAACGTGCTCGAACTTTTTTTCAAGCTTTGGTTTGCTTGGAAAAAAGTTCTGATCAATTTTCAGCCCATAATCAGAGATTGATATTTTATGATTCGTGAGTCGGATGCTTATCCAAGTTTATGTGAGGGTGTATTGAGATCTGATTAACACATAAGACACACATGTGGGCAAATTTGTGAAAGTTGAAAAAAGTCGATCAATTTGACTCACGCGGTACCGAGGTTACTCCCTTAAGAATCCAATCATATCGTCGTCAAATTTTCAGTCAAATGATTGAAATTTCAATAACAAATTTCAACCAGCTACTTGAATTTTGCCGTCTAGTAGATGATTGGATGAGAACTTTAGTTGGTTAGTTAAAATTTTCCCTCATGTAGTCTATCACTGAGAAACCAAGGTCTGAAACAAATATTTCCACACGTCCCTGTAAAAATTTATATAGATTACCATTTTACCAGTTGGTTATTAAAGTTTGTATCTGGACTCTCAATTTTTTTTATTGAAAACTCAATCGATCATTCAGAGTGCAGCATGAATTTTCCATATGAAATTCTCATGTCATGCTGCACGTCAGTGACTAAAAAGATTACGAACATTTTTGCATGCACGTCCTTGTCTCGATTTTTATTTTCAAAGGACCATAACTTTGGTCTATGTTTGTCCAATCAAATTCATCGTGTAGTGCCTTTCAGGGAGATTTTCAGATTGAAAAACTTGGGTACAATAACACAGATTTCTGTAATTTTCTATTGGTTTCATTCACGATTTTGTTCTTATCAGTTCAAGTCATTATATATTTCATGATAAAAAGCAAAAAAAAATGACAAGACAATGTACCATGAAATATCCTATGAAACATGACTACAAAATCTATTCGACAATGCTCGTATTATGGAAGTTCACGTTAAAATAGACACAATAATGAAAATTTGGAAATTTTCTGTGGTAAAAGTGATTTTAATTCGAGTCTGAAGTTTCTAAGTTTTGAATTGGCGCCATTCAACATGGCGGTGACTGCACATGAGTCACGTGACTTCAGAGTATTTTCCACGATGATTCTGAGGCAAACCTGCGTTTCTTCACTGCGAACTTCTATTATTTGAGTAGAATAAGCTCTCGATTGTAATTCAGATAAGAATTTCCGATGAGAAATAACATCACAACAGTTGTGGAATTCAGCGGCACATGTGTAGACGCCGCCATATTGGATGGCGCTAATTCAAATTGTCAAAACTTTAATGATGATTTAAAAACCATAGAGGCGTCGTAGGAATTTTCAACTTTTTTCCTATATCTATTTTGCCGCAAACTCTCAAAATATAACATTTCCCGGAGTTATGTCAGTTCCCTATTCAAGACTTTTGGACTTGAGGAAAGATGTTTGAAAAAAGTTGGAGCGTACAACAATTGAAAATTGATGATGATACGGTTACTTATGACACCTACGAGACGAGTACTTTTGAAGCATTCCTCGTACTCTATGACTACCCTTACTTACATTTGTGCACAGAATGAGCTCTCGGCATTGCGGTGTGAAATTATTGCTTAATTGGCTTTCCATTCGGCATTCGGAGACTTTGTAGTACGTACACCACACACGATCCGTGCACGAAACCGTTCACGCGACAAATACTCTAACCGTTTTATTTTTTATTTTTTTTAGGTTTTTCTATCTCGTATCATCCCATTTCAGTTTCAATCCAAAATAATTGATTGTGCAACTTGTATAGACCATTCTATACTCAAGCAGTCGAGCTATATACTATACAAAGAAATAAAAGTAAGTAAAAAAAATTGCTAAAGCCTCGTTTCGTCACCTCTCATTGTTTGCATCCTGAATTTTCAGCCTCGAGCTATCACAGAATACGAAACGCCACTCGAGATTCTAATAGCCATGCAAATTGAATTCAAGTACTCTGCACCCAGAAATATACCTATCCCATTTATAGCTGTCAATTGAAAAAGTTTCAGATTTCACCATATATATCTATACGGGTGAATCCGAGTTTTGAGGCATTTCCATCACCGCTTCGTCAATTTTTTCTTTCCCGCGCGAATTATGAATGTGATTCATACAGCCGCAGGATAGTCAGAAAAGTTCAAGAATGAATGAATGAATATATATGTATGAGGAATTGGAAATCTCGGAAAGTGACTCTTTTATCTCGTATTCCACTTTTCAAGAGTTTTACGAGAATTTGAATATTGTTTGGGCGTGGGTAATTCCTTGAGCTATATAACATTTGCGAGTCAAAGTTACTTATGAACTGCTTTTAAATTTTTCCGAAGAAGTATATGTACTTACCTTACTTATAAGTGTTCTGTATTTGAAATTCAAATTTTCATCACGATGAATCGTTGATTGCTTTGAGAGTGAGTATACAGTGCGTAAAACCGGGGGAAAAACGTTTTGAGGATAAATTAATGTGGACCGATTTATGATGTGGATTACTAATTTTGTCGCCTACTGTAATGGTGAGTGGAGTAAAACTGGTTTCGATTGCGGTACGAAAAAAAAAACTAGATAAAACAAAGGTATATTCATCTGTCTCATTGCATTTTTTTGGGGTCTGATTCCTGATGCATTTATTGACGCACACCTTTTAGCTTGTAACATTTACAATTCTCGCTAAAGTCCCGCGATTATTTTAGGGAATCACATCTATTTCTGTAGCTATGTACACGGCTTGAAAGGTGAAATTAAAGAATGTTGAATCTCGAATCATTATATCCAAATTATCAAAGTTTGCAAAACAATGAATGTTCTGAATCACTGATGCGATGAGCTTCAACCGATAGATTTTACAACTTTTCATTCTTCAATTTCCATCAACTCAAAGTTGTCCGAAAAATATTCCCAAATCACATCAATCTATCATAGTAATTTACTTTGCTAAACATGCGAACAACGAGACGAAAAAATGAATTATTTCCCGTATGGTTATGTTTACCGAAATTAGAGAATCCAATTCATGACCAAAAAAATAATTATCAAAAACCAGATTAGGCTGTAGGGTGGATTCTTAGCTTGATCTTATCTAATACCAACTCCAATTATCTACTTTGAAGCTCATTACAAAGACATAGAGAAAGACTTGCTACACTTTGATATTGATCCAGGCTGGGCGAGTTATCAAAACCACCGAATAAGTCTGGTTATTTTCTGGAAGAATTTGAAAAATTGACTCTGCATGTTCTAATAAATGCGTGTTACATTTTGTTTTGTCAAAAAGTTTGTTGACGTCATGTTAAATGTATTCATCTCACATACAGGAACGCGATACTATAGTGCGTTCAAATCTGAGATATTGATGTATTCATCTTATATTGATTATTTTTTATTTTAATGATAAGTTCAGATCTACCCACGAATTAGTGACCAATGAATCAACAAATGATAAGAAATTACGTGAAGACTTTTTCCATTTAATCACACGCACTTGGATAATCTGATGACTCGTTTTCATATCAATCAATTAGCAATTTTATCTTCTCGATTGACGCCCTACGTGAATCAGTTTACGTTGTTTTCAACAAATCATATCGGTTCTCATTCAAGCATGAAGATTTGAAAATTGTATTCTGTAACTCATTACGTGTTATCTCAATCTGAAACTCACCCATTTTGATAAGATAGTTGAACAACGTCAAATTATTGTATGCTCAGATGAACAGAGTAGTTATCTACATCGCGTGAACTGAATTTTGATTGATTATTGCTTAATTTACAACAATACCAAGAGTATCATCAAACAAACTGCTTGGATAATCATCCTCATCAAGTAAATGATAATGAATTAGAATATTTGAGTTCAATTTGCCTACGCTCGGTCTACTACCACGATTTACGGATTGATCAGTAGTAACTGACAGGTAATAACACACCATCAGTGGTAAGAGACGGGTGTGGTGGGACAATAGTTCACTTTACAGGTCGATTTGTAGCGAGAAACAGGAAGTAAGAGACACGTATGAACGGACCAGTAGTAACAGACGAGTATGGTGGGACAATAGATCACTTCACGAATCAATCAGTAGTAACAAATCAGTGCGTTGGAACAACAGATCACTGCGCAGGGTGATCAGTAGTAACAGACCGGTGGATACGGGTCAGTAGTAACAGACGAGTGTGGTGGGGCAATAGATCACTTCGCAGGTTAATCAGTAATAACAGACAGGCACTAACAGGTCAGTAGGTCAGTAGAAACTGGCCAGTAGTAACAGACGAGTGTGGCGGAACAATAGATCACTTCACAGATCGACAGATCGATCAGTAGTAACAGGCCAGTGCGGTGGGACAATAGATCCTTTTGCAGGTTAATCAGTAATAACAGACAGGTAGTAACAGACCAGTAGAAGCGGGTCAGTAGTAACAGATGAGTGTGGTAGGACAACATATCACTTTACGGTTCGATCAGTAGTAACAGACAGGTACTAACAGACGAGTAATAACAGTAGAGTGTGGTGGGGCAATAGATCACTTCGCAGGTTGATCAGTAGTAACAGACCAGTGGAAACGGGTCAGTAGTAACAGACGAGTGTGGTGGAACAATAGATCACTTCGCAGGTTGATCAGTAGTAACAGACCAGTAGAAGCGGGTCAGTAGTAACAGATGAGTGTGGTAGGACAACAGATCACTTTACGGGTCGATCAGTAGTAACAGACAGGTACTGCCGCCCAGAAAGCGAGCAGCATAAGCAGCAGGGTCGGTGCGGCGCTTCAGCGGCTGATGCCGAACATCGGAGGACCAAAACAGAAGAGGCGCAAACTGCTCAACACCGTGAGCGCTTCCATCATGCTCTACGGTGCACCCGTGTGGGGAAAGAGAGTAGAGTAGGCCGTCATCGAAAAGAGGATGGGGCCTGTCCACCGGAGAACCGCTCCGAGGAGCATTCGTGCCTACCTCACCGTGTCAGGAGACGCAGCTTGCGTGTTGGCGGGGATGCCGCCCATCCACTTGCTCGTCGCAGAGCGGGTGAGAATCTGGGACCGGCAAAAAGTGATCGAAGCCGCACGTGTGCTCACCCCAACGATGAAGGAGATCATCCGCGACAACGAGAAGGGAACCACTCTTGAGCAGTGGCAAACTGTGTGGGATTCGCCATTTGCAAATGGCAGATGGACGCACCGGCTGATCCGAGACGTAGCCAAATAGACGGAACGCACCCACGGAGAAATAGACTACTGGACAACGCAGGCACTCAGCGACCACGGTTGCTTCGGTGCCTATCTGACCCGGTTCAAGAAGAGGACATCCCCAGCATGTCAGTCATGCGGGGACAACTGGGATGACGCTGAACATGCCCTGTCCACGTGCAGTGACACCCGGAGAGAGCGCGCCGAGTTGGATGAATGGCTGGGTGCTCAACTAACACCTGAGAATCTCGTCCCGTACTTGCTCCGCAACCAGGAGACATGGGATAGACTCACCGGATACATCAAGCTGGTGATGACCCGCAAAGAGGAGAAAGAGAGGGAAGTAAGGCGCCTCGAAGCAGGCGAATTACAGTGACTCTGCCGATTGAAACAGAAGAGGCCCAAATGATTCCAGGAGGAATCTGATGCACTGAAGAGGGAAGAAAGAAGAAAGAAGAGGGAAGAAAGAAGAAAGAGAGGGAACAATGAAGAATGAAGATAGAAGATGCCGACAAGTGGCCGAAGAGAGAAGATGGAGAAGAGGAACGCTCGCAATCGAGCGCGAGACATGCCGCTCATTCTGAAGTAATGCTCACGCGGTTCCGGGATGAGATGGTAGATGCAGGTGGATCTCCTTCTTGATTGCCCGATGCCCTAGGTATCGGACATCGAGGGGAGAGGGATTTTACACGTCCGGGCCCACCTCTTGGTGGGCCCCACCCAAACCCGTGTCCCGCCTGGTATGACCTGCGTGGGCTATGCGTAGTCCGCGTAAGCAGAACCAGTCCGGTGTCTGAGGACGGATCCGAGGGATCCTGAGGCAGATTTTGCCCTCTAACCACCTTAAAAAAAAAAAAAAAAAAAAAATGTAACAGACAGGTACTAACAGACGAGTAGTAACAGTAGAGTGTGGTGGGACAATAGATCACTTCGCATGTTGATCAGTAGTAACAGACCGGTGGAAACGGGTCAGTAGTAACAGACGAGTGTGATGGAACAATAGATCACTTCACAGATCGATCAGTAGTAACAGACAGGTAGTGACAGACCAGTAGAAGCGAGTCAGGAGTAACAGATGGGTGTGGTAGGACAACAGATCACATTACGGGTCGATCAGTAGTAACAGACAGGTACTAACAGACGAGTAGTAACAGTAGAGTGTGGTGGGACAATAGATCACTTTGCAGGTTGAATAGTAGTACCAGACAGGTAGTAACAGACCAGTAAAAGCGGGTCAGTTGTAACAGACGAGTGTGGTGGGACAATATATCACTCAAATCGTCACGGATGAGTCACCATGACCTTGTTTATAAGGTTCTCGAATTCAACGCAGAAGGCTAAGGTTCGATTCTCGGCCGACACCAATATGAATTCTCATAAGTGCCTTTCAGTGGCTTCGGTGGTTCGGAATCCACCTTAAGGCGATGCGGTCAACGTGCACCGTGACCATGGACCTCGAAAATACACTTTACATAAAAAGTTTGATGATTCGAAGTGTGAGACGAGTTGTCGGATACTTGTTATTGTCCAACTTGTATTCCTCAATCCGCGGGAACCTCCTAACCTATAATATACGCATATTTTCATTCCCAACTTTCTCCGATTCTATTGCAATTTGAGCTTAACGAAGAGCGGACAAATCTCAGTTAGATGATAACAAATATTTGTGCGCTCGTCGTTTAGCCCAAATTGCAACAGAATCGGAGGAAGTTAGAAATGATTTTCAACTTGCATGGTGACCGGATCGCCTTAAAGTGTAAGTCCCGCAAGATAATCTCGGAAGGAGGTTGAAAATGCATTGAGAAAAAAAAAATTGTCACGGAATCGACATACCGAGATGGAATTAAATTAACAGTTCAAGAATTCAAAATATCATATCTGGCAAAGTTCTATAGTTTCTCAATCATAAATGAATTCGAGCTCAGCTGCGGCAGTTTGATATGACTAGAATTCAATAGAATTTTGGAATTATTATCATTATTATCTAATCATCCCATTTCTATTTTCGTGAATCAGCTCTCGTGAGAAATATGTTATTCTGTACTTTCCATCAAAGGTTGATACCAGATTTGTTGAGTCATACAAACCATCTACCCGTAGAGTTCATGATTAGGAAAGATTGAATCGAAAGTTACATAGTCAAATAAAATTGAATAATATTTATTACCGATGACATTCGTCAATTCTATATCATCAATTATATCATAAGTATCCAAATTTCTTCAACTTCTTTATCGTCCTAATCGTAACAGCCAAATTCGAACAATATCCAATTGAATCTTCAGTCAAAATAAAGTCTATTTCGGAAACATACTCAAAGAAAACTCGTACCCTTTTTAAGATTTTTCCGGATACGAATGATCTGCATAAAAAAACATCTTCCTCATTCCATCGCCAACCGGTAAAATTCACACAAAGCACTATAATAATTTAATATCTATTCCATGGTAGTAAATGTCAAGAAGTATGACTTACAAACTACAACCATATCATTTCCAAGTACGTATAAGTGCCGGAACATACACATTACAAAAGCTCATCTCATAAACTCACTTCTCAAACAGGCTATGTATAATAATATCAAGACACAACTTCATCAGAGCAAAAGAATGTAATTTTCAATTCTCTTATCATTATTTTTTCCTGATCTACTCGTCATCATAAAACAGATATCAGTATCGTATATATACGAGATATATATATGTATATCTATATAGAATCTCAATTCTGGAGGCTCGTAGCTTCCTGAACAGTCTCATCCAACGGCGTTATTGTAAGCTCGTTCACCTGGCGACACAAAATCATCATTTTTATCATCATCACAATGACACATATCAGTTTTTGCCCTCACTCTTATTAAGATATGAAAAAAATCACGCATCACTTATATACATCAGTGTATAATACACTATATGAATTATCTCACGCTTCGGGCATTGTTTGCAAATATAGCTGATATCGCAGTCTCAAAATAGAGCGATTGTTATATTTTGCCCTCGTGCGATTTATTAACTTGCCGCGCAAAGAGTCTATTTGCATGTGAAACGATAATGACCTTGAACGATGCTACGATATGTCGATCATTACTCTTTCGATATTTTTCATATCTCTATGTGAATATCCATATATATCTATGATAGATATATGAATGTGTTGGTATTGTAGTAAAAAAAAAAAATTGTTACGCAAAAGTAGGGAAATCTCACATGTGCATGTATTATAATAGATGATAGACAATCGATCGTAAAAAATAAGGTCCTGATCGGAGGTAATAGATTTTCTGATATCTATTGTTGTGATGTATATTGTGCTTCAAAGTGTTTTTAATCGATGATGAACACAATGTCAGTCATTGAATTCGATATAAGGCTTGTATAATTGTTTACTTCGGGCGAGATTCAATTAATAATATAGAAGGCAGAATAGGTTAGTATTGTAGATCGATTAATGATTCTAGGATGATTTTTTTTTGTAATGAATGAGTGAGATTGTAGTAAGATTGGGATCTATATCTTTACCTGAACGTGATGAGGAGTACTGAGAGAATAAATTATTGCGTCTGCTACATCCTTGGCTTCGAGAATTGGTACCTTGGATAAAAGATCGTCTGGGAAACCTGCATTACGAATCATTTCGGTCCTTACTGGTCCTGGGCTTACGCTCTGTAATACGAATTGGATAATTCATTTTATTCAAGAAATTTTTTCATGCCTCATTCTATTTACAGCGTTCATATGGACGAACAATGTATTTCCAATCGAAAATCCCAGCGGATTATTGAGATTTAATCTTTATCATTTGTAGATTATTCATTATATGAATGTGGGATAACTCTTAAATATCACGAAGGCATGATGATGATTCTTTATATTCAATCCTACTCGGTAACTGTTACATGTTTACAAGACTCAATTCTTCAATAAATTTGTGATAATGCTGGAAAAATTCCAAGAAATATTCGTTTTCTATCAAATTATCCTACATCTAACAATCAAATTTGCACACGAATCGATCCGAAATTCTTTATCAGCCCGCTCACTAAAATATTCCACATATGTGGACATACCCGAAAATCGATAATTGTGATAATTTTTCCTGGATACATCACAAAAGTCTGAAAAAATTCTGAAAAATCTATAACGATGCCAGGAATGTATTCCAACAACAAAGGAGTATCTATAGATGTCTATATTGTAAAAAACTGAACAAAACCGAAATTTTCAATTCTGTAGTTTTACCATTTTTTGTCATTTTACTAATACTCATTGAATTATTTCATATAAAAAAAATTTTTTCATTACTCTAACCTAAAAATGCCGCGTTTAAATAGGATTTTAGGGTTCTCGTAATGAAAAAATATATCCGCACTTCGCTTGCAAGCCCATTTTGGGCACTGGAGGACATGTCTGTCTCGCTTCGCTCGACAGACAAACTGTCCTAGTGCCCAAAATAGGCTACCGCGCTCAGTACGGAAATATACTATTCCCAGCGCTGGAAGTGAGATCCAAAGTGAGCGGGTCAACTTCTTGCTAGGGTTGGTAAGGGGCTATCCATGAATGACGTCACGCTCTTGGAGGAAAGACGGCGGGTAGTAGCCAAACGCGACATGCCATGTTTAGAAGAGGCTAGGTAAATAGGAAGAGCGGGACAATGGGAGGAGGTTACGACGGAGGTCTAAAATAGCTAATTTCAGCGAGACGTTATTCATGGATGGACCCTAAAAAGAGTGAACCGTTTTAGACCCCCCTATCTGAGTATTTTTAACCTTATTTCCACCAAAATGCTGATGATACAAAAATGCTGATTTTTAGGTTAGAGTAATGAAAAAGTTTTTTTCAAGTACCAATAGAGAGAGTGATCAATTCGAGGTGTCAGGCCTGACTACAGCGCCCTAACACCACGGATGAACGCGTAAGGTGGCGGAATAGTGAAGTGTTATTATTACGCCATGTATTGAACTGTCGCTCTACCAACTCCTATCTCTTATACATTGTCTGCTAGGCCACGCTTGACACCTCGAGTTGAGAATTATATCACCAATCTATTGAGGGTGCCCTGGTAAGATCAACTTTGTCCGGTTATCTGTTGGAGGAATTCATCTCAAACTCGACCATATACGCCATAGCCAATATGAAACAACAAGATAATGTGGCAGGAACCACGAATTTCAAGAAAATAACCGAAATTCTTCATTTCTGTTGAAACGAAGATGCAACCGAATAAACTGGGTCCACCATCATTATGGGAAATAATTGGATAGGATGGCGTTGGCCAATATCAATTTTGTCAAATATTTTAACCAGAGGAACGGCATTAATTTTACCCCAAAATTGATTACTCTTCCACATTCGCCGTGTAATTCATAAACCGTTTAATTCGATCGAAACTACGGACAAACACAAGAGTTATAATATCCAAAGATTAACTTTCCTAGAATTTTCAAGGACTCTAATTACATGAAAAAATTCTCTGTTTTGTTCGTGCTGAATCCTTCAAACTGAATGATATTAAGTCGTATCAGTTATGCTGAGAGTCATTCATGGACTACATCAAAGTGTGTAAGATCTCGTTAATCCCAAAATGTTGAAAGTTCATGGAATTTCGATGATTATTAACACCTATACAGACAGATTCGATCCCTTTGCCTTATCATGCAAGTTAAAACAGTTGTTCTATTTTCAAAATTTGCGATCTGCTTCGCAAATACGTAGCTGACAAATTCATCTTTTTGATTTACTCTGAAAATAAAACCTAAAAATCAGAATGCATCACACGGTCAATGAATAGTAAGCCTCTGTTTACTGTTTACATCGCGTAAAACACGTGCAAAGGTGCATCCTATACTACTCGTCTGAACGTGGGGATAAAACAAAAGCTCGTGGGAAAAAAGTTCACATCGAACGCTTTCCTCTCATTGTTTGCAAACTAGAACGTGGAAATTGAAGTGTGCAAGCGTTGAAAAAAAATAGTTGATCTCAGTGCCAGTTGGTGGTGGTACAAATACATCAAGTGTACATACATGCATGTATATAGGTATATGTATACGAGTAAAATCATTAACACGAGGAAAGAATGCAAGCATTTGCACGCACCGCGGGATGACTAAGCCGCACCGTGCGCGTGAACTGATCGGTTGATTCATTCGCACTTTGGCAAAAGTTCGTTTTGCGTGAAAACAATGTGTGCACCTTTTTTGGGCGAAAGAACAAATTTGGACTGAGAATTTATTGCATCGATCAGATTCCCATGTTGATACTAGATTTTGACTTAACTTGGAATTTTCGGCTCTCCTGAAACTTTTTTGATATGAAAAAAGTAGTGCACTCTCTAACAACCAATTTTGAATAAAATGTGATGAAAGTACCCAGATTGAAAAGTAACAGATTTGATGTTTACTGGTCTACGGTGTATGTTAGTGGGAGCTATACATATGGCATTGAATGATAATCTTCTGAATTTTTTTTTTAATTATTTGCTGACACGTTTTCAAAAAAAAAATCAGAGATCATTCAAATCTTGCACGAATTTGGCATCACTTTTGGATTTATAAAGCAAGATCCGCGATCAATCCAGAATCCCCGATCATTTAAAAATTCAAAATCCTGCTGAAACTGAGATATTGTCACTCATCATTTGCGTATCTATGTGATCTGGGTCTCAAAGAATAAACGTCGAGATTAAATACAAATATACGGAGCTCATGCGATTGAGGATTGACTAAAAACCTAGTGAGAAAAAAAAATTTCCTAGTTCATACCGTGATTTTGATGCCGGTATCGAGACTAGCAAGCTCAGTTCTGACGGATTCGGTGAGTCCAGTGACAGCATATTTACTCGCGCAATAAATGCTCAAAGGAACTCGTATCCTGGCTGCCTCATGTCCTGCAACACTGTTTACGTTGATAATGTGACCAGCTACGCTGTGCTTGCGCATCGATCGGCTTGCCTCACGGATGCAAATTGCCACTGCCAATACGTTTACGTCCAGGATGCGACGCATGTTTGCCGTTGTGCCATCTGCAATGAGATTCGAAAGGTTTAGAGGATCAAATTTTTAAAGATATTTTTTTATGAATTCGGACTTGTTGGATTTTGTGTTGATAATGAGATGATTACTTTTTCAATTTTAAAGAGAGTGAACCGGTAAGGAAGGAATTGAGAAGTTCTTTGATATTACGAAACTGTCCTAATAGGGAATAGGATTTAGAATAGAACAATCACAACTTCTTTATTTTCGTCGAGACTCAAAAAAATTCCTCAACTAAAAGTATTTTGAATATAGAAATTCGACATTCTTTTCCCCGTTGACCAAAATATTTTTCGAAAATCAGTTTTGATGATTTCTTGGAACTTCAATATACCATTGATGGGCAAATTTATTTGGAAGCTGGACGCATGTTGCGCTTTAAGACGTTCGCTGCGGTGCCAAAGATCGCAATTTCGTCCCTGTGTACGACGGGGCCCACCGGTGGCTCTTGCGCAATGTCGAATCCCATCAAGAAAAAAAATTTCAGTGAACAGCATGACAATTCCGGATGCACCAAACGCGTTAAAATTGCATGGATCTATTTTGGCTATTCAAATTGGTTTTTCCTTTTGAAATGTGTTTTTTTCAATCAAAAATAGTTTAGGAACACTAAAATTAAAAATTTGAGGATTTTCACTGATTCTACTCCAGCGAGATTTCAGAATGGAATATCTTCTGATTCTTTACTTGCGAGAGAGCTCATTTCTCAGATATATTTTTTAGAATTTTTACAGATTTGTTTTTAGAATTTTAATAAAATTATAATTTTCTTTTTGGGGGCAATTGTTTGGAAGTGAGTATTAATGCCCTGAACGTTTCCTATCTGAGAAAAGCTGACTTTGTAGCATAATTTACTTTGCTCAGGAAATTTTAAATGCCCTCTTTCCCACAAGAAACTATACATTCTACTTTTCGCTATAGGATAATATCGACATGTTTTAATGTAAATGTTGATAGAAGCTATTGCAAAATATGAATTTATTATTCACTCTTTTATCGCTGATGAAGCTCATCAAAGAAATATTAGAATTTTGATCGAACTGAATCAAAACATTGTATAAATCCGGTGTGTTGATCATTCAAAACCACGTGCAACCCATTCAGAATTATCAAATAGCAAATATGCGTACATACACTTTTCCTCCAATTGATAATGTATGCACATTTTCAAACTTCAATGAAACGTCGACTTTTCTCAAGATTTCAAATCACGAGTGTATAAAAATGTAAATACCACAGGTTCACTATGCTTTTTTTCTTCTAACGTGCACAACATATTCACATTTTGAAATATCCCAAGAGCGAATCGTTTATGCTTTGTTTGGATTTTTATTGATTGACAAGAGTATGAGATTATTTGATTTCTTCCACATTATCGATTCTATTTGTTGGAATGATCTTCAATCCTGCACCGGTAAAGTAGTTACATAAAATCAGTTTACGATTTTTTTATTATTTAATGTATTCGAATATCAGGTGTAGACCGAATTAAAAATCAGGATTGACTACTTGTCATCTCTGACACGATGTTGTCAACGAGTACTAATAGCTCCATCAAGATACATAGTTTCACTTAATAAGCATTTCGCAGATATGTCATTGCTCAGAATTTCATATCATTTTTACAAATCGCCGCGCGAGCCAATCAATTCAGCCTTGAAATGCTAATAACGCCTTCATCCTTGCAATCATTCAATCACAAAACTATTTTACAAAAATTTCTTATCTCAAACTTTGTTCCAAAACACAAAAGACAAATTCTGAGTCACATCGAATATTTCCCAAAATATAAGGTAAGTGTACTCAATATGCCCCCATATGCCGATCTCAGAACTGGGCACACCTCGTTGACCTACGCGCAATTTTTTTTACGTTCTTTATGTTGAGATATGGGGGAATTGATCATTTGGACCGACCCTGGATGATTTCTGCGTCTTGCAGTAAATATGAAGAGAGTTTTTGCATTTTTCGTGTATATGTACACTTAAAAATCGCCGGAATTTCATTTAGTAGAAACGATGTCAACATTTTTCGGTTTGACCAATCTCAACGTTCTGTAGTGCATGCAATTTTTCTGAGACCTTCGAAATCCGTTTTTTCGAATTGCAAAACTTGAGTTTAGAGCGATTCCATGAGCAAAATATGGTGACTGGTTGCAAAATATGAAGGTCAAAGTGGTGTGTACTCAACATGCCTCCCATGTGGTAATCTCGAAAAGGAGTACAGTACGACTTTTTTCACCACCCAGAATGTGTTTATACGTCTATACAGATCGATTTTGTAATTTGGATCGAAAAAAGCTCGAAGTATTGTTGTACAATGATGAAAAAAAGATAAAATCGGTTTTATACACTTTATGGCCAATTTACATGTTTTCTTTGGGCAAACTAAGACAACTTCACTCCGATTAATCAAAACTAGACGTACTTGAGCTCATTTTGAAGATCTTGAAACAAACTTGAAAAAAATTACCTTGAAACATATATTGAGTCAGACCAAATGGGGGTATGTTGGGTACATCCTTTCGCAAACTCACAAAAAAATCAGTTTTTGGGAAAATCGTCATAGCTCGGCTCTTGATGATCAAAATCTAACTTACTTCAGCTCATTGTGGAGGTCACGAATGAGCTTTGAAATGCAATAAATGAAGATACTTTGAAAAATATTGTAGCGGGCCGAAGCTATTGGCAAAATGATTTAAAGAGGGGAAGGGCATGTTGGGTACAGTTACCTCATAAAATTTCAATCTTCCGGAATTGATAAATCATACCAGAAAATTTATTCCTATGTATGTAAGTACATATGTATTAGTGATAGAAAAAAAATACAAAGCTCAAGTGCTACTACAATTGCCTTCAATTCATTGCGCAACTCATCAAGAGTCATCACTCTGTATATTGATCTCCTATGTATACAATACTACGCACTACATAGCTCGAGAAAAAATGCTCCATTTTTCGTTTGACATCCGTGACGAATCTCTCGTAAAACGAACGAGACTCAACGGCCCCAACAAAAAAAAATAATAATAATTGTATATTACATGCACACCGTGTATAGTATGCACAATTTTTTTTCCTTTCACCATGGGTTGACCTTGCAATCGATGATCTATGAAAGATATAACTCGAGCTGACGTGAATCATTACTTAGTCAGTATAGAGACTAATTACAATTGAAATTAGTATACACATCCTCCATCCGCAATATAACAACGATTTATACATACTTGAGATTCATACTAAAGTCACGTGAATTTCCGCGTGCATATCATAACAGTGTAAAAGTTCATTTACCTATTAAATCAATTTTATTTGATTTTTTTTTCAATTGTAAAATTTATTAATGAAATGAATTTATTAATGTGACTTCATGTTCTTATCAGTATAGGTTGCCGTATCCGCTCGGATTTATCAATACATGTCACTGAACTTTGACATTCTTGAGAAATAAAAGCATTATCAATTATTGCATGCAACAGTTCATCGAAAAACTAAAAGCGAAATATTAAGCTTCAATTTTTGTTACTTCCATTGAATTTGCTTGAATGCTTAAAAAAATTTTTTTCGTTGAATTTGATAAGTAAGTATTTTAACACACAATCGAATCAATATTCCAACACAAATAGATAAAATTTTAGTAGGCAAGTTTTCACATGTGAAATAGGATAAGTTGAAGACATTTATTCCACTCAATTTCAATTTCCAGTCAGCAAAGACAGAGACTAGATACTTTTTGCGATAAAATCTATGTCTCCGGATGAAAAATCGTGAGCTTATCTGCAGATTTTACAAAATTATAAGATAACGCCGACATAACTGCATAAAAATAGCAATATTTTTTCTGTAATATACGCATAAATCCATCAAAAATTTCAGATACCGAAATAAGTGTTTCACCATCACCTCAATCCACTTTCCAATCAAACTCAAGAGATAATTCATCGATCACCGTATCCAATCGTTCTACATACATTCACTCTAATTAACCCCCGAAAATGACAAATTCTCAAACCTTCCGGCCTCACTAACTCACTTTCATTTTGCCTCATTCCTATCTCCTTCCTCTAGCTATCTTTAACTCGTCCATTTACCATATCCTTGTTATATCAAATCCGGGTAAAGTAGTTTGAAAATTTCCAAAGCTCGGAAAATTTCAAAATTCTCTAAATTTTCATAAATCCAATCAGTTCTATATCTTACCAATAATACTCTCAGAAACGAGGAATCCAGCATTATTAACGAGTACAGCAACAGGTCCCATTTTTTCTTCAACAAATTTGAATGCTGCTAATATATCATGTTCATTTGACAAATCACACTTGACCGGATGAAACGAGCCGTGTTTATGATGTTTTGCCAATCTTCCAGCCATATCATTTAGTAAATCAAGCCTTCTTGCCAAACCGACGACCTTCAAACCATGTCTCACCAATACTTCAACAAGATAGGCACCAATTCCTGACGATGCACCTGTCACTACAGCCACTTTACCTTGCCAACGCTCCATTTTTATTTTTACTTTTATCTTTTCGATTACAATATTTTTGCACAAGTTCCGATTTTGCACTTTCAAACTGTCGTTTTTGCAATGACTGATGTTTACGTATGTGCACTTCGGTCAAGATATGCAACTGTACTGCGATTATTGTCGTTCCCACTCGCGAAGTCTCGTTTATAACAGGCAGCACGACTTATTGCGCTTTCCGGATGTTTACTCTGTTCTTTAGATTTTCCGCTTTTTTTGTTTTTTGCTTTTTTTTTAATATGCCTCTGCTAGCTGTCAACATGTACAGATTTGATATTGAACTTGATAATATGGTTCAGCTTGAGGTCTGTCGTCGATCGATTTAAAACCAACCCCAAATTTCGCTTCCGACGGTTCTTTAAGATATATATTTTGACACCTCAAATAAGACAAATTATACGGATAATACGGTAGCGTCACACGGACCTGACATTTACAGGAGGAGAATGAGTAAAACCATGAGCATGGTTTTACTCATTCTAGCTCGCAAAGGAAACATTGGGCTGGAATAGAGATCCCAACACAGTTCTCCGACTCAAAATGACCATCTAAACACAATTCTGAGGTCAGTTTTTCTCTAAATAGTCGTCCCTCTGCCCCTTAAGAACTTATTAGATTCTGTCGACGGGTTCTGATACCGTCCAGGCACTAGACGACATTCTAGAGCTGAACTGACTCCGGAATTGTATTATGGTCATTTTGAGTCGGAAAAGTATGTTGGAATCTCCATTCCTGCCCAATGTTTCATTTGCGAGCTAGAATGAGTAAAACCATGCTCTCGGCCTCCTGCACTCAGATGGCCAAAATAATGCCCATTTTTATTCGCTTTTATTGCACTCGACCGCGTCCGGACGGAATCTTGTCACCAAAATCTATGTGTGAGCGCGTCAATGATTTCTTTTCGCGTGCATTTGTGTTAGTTTCGGGCTCTGCGCGTTTCAACATTGTGTCAACGCAAAATGGGTTACTGCGCAGCGTCGGACCTCTCTCTCTTTCTCATTGCATCGGCCTCGCCTTAGAATATCACAGCAGTCGACGAAACTCGTCGATTCTTCGCAAACCCTAAAAATTTCACTCTTTCTAGTTGTGATTAATCGAAACATAATGATTATCAACAAATAGAAATGTTCTCTCTGAGATGTGAGATATGCCTATAACAAGTATAAAAAACTGCCTGTAGGACCCATAACCTCGAAGTGCTGCCAGTGCCACGAGATGCTGTCCTGTCAAGCCTAAACTGCTGCTGGCTGTGTTGATGCTTTTAGTGCTGTTATTGTGATGATTTGATGTTTCTCAGTTTTAAGCAGTTTTCAGAGTGCGGTCGATCTCGCCTAACTTTTGGATTCCAACAAGTTTTCTGCATGCGGCCTCGCTATACCATGGTTTTATCAAAAGTTTCTCTCCACCACGTGTGACCAAAGAGTTTGTGATGAGTGTTAGTAGATAAAAAATAATAGGTACCTCTAAAAATTGAATGGTCTCATATTTTTGCAAGCTCAGAGAGGAAGTTGAGGCCTCAGTGTCGAGGCAATCAAGTTTCGTGGTGTATGTACAGTAAGCGCACTGAGCCAAAGTCCTGGTGTTCAAATCATGAAGCACAATCAAGGTGATGAGTGATATTTCATGAGACATTGTGAGCTTCTTGATTTGTCATTGAAATAAGACTTTCTCCTCACTGTTACTATTGTCTGCTTCAAGAAACTTCAGATGAATGACGCAATGGACTACATTCAAAAGTAAAATAGTCACAGTGGCTCTACGCGTTATGAACTTGTTCATTTGAACCATTGAGGATGCTTCTTGTCATTTCTTGATGCATCACAGAGATTCAACAGTCTCTTTCGGTTGAATTTTCATGGGTCCAGCCATTAAAGTGTAGCATACCATGTTACATTCGGCTCAAGACTCATTCCATTTCTAATAAATTTCACTCTACTGATTCAGGAATATGATCATCCATGTTCGAGCTTTGGCATGTGATGTATCATGTGATCTTAACGGATGGAGATGTCCTGATGATAAATTAATATATCATTGGATGTCTTCATATTCTAGTAATAAGGCTAACACAGCCTCTCAAATGTGATTTGACTGTGGCTTGTGAATCAATTCAAAATTATCGGTATGCTCAACATGAGATCAGGAATTATTTCTGATCAGCCATAGCTGACTGATTTATTCCACGATTTATCAATTTGCATTCTGAAGCGCTTGAGCAAAGATGAATACCCAAAGAATCTTAAGAATAGTATCTCAACATTCTGGCTGATATTAATATCCTTCATTCATGTTCTATACTCCAAGCGATTAGGATAAAACTAAAACTGAGAAAATAAAATAATTAAAAAAAAAACATTTTAAAAATTCGCTTTTATGTGAACCGTTAAGTATAATAGCATGTCAAAATTTGAAGAAAATGAAAACTGTTATCTACGTTTCTGTCATAAACAAAGAGTAAATCAGTTGACGTCCAGCTTTACGAATTCCATGATTTCAAGATATCAAAATGGTAAAAGCGTGGGTTGTTAACTTTGACACATCAAGAGTAGTTTTCACCAATCAACCCACGCTTTTACCATTTTGATATCTTGAAATCATGGAATTCGTAAAGCTGGACGTCAACTGATTTACTCTTTGTTTATGACAGAAACGTAGATAACAGTTTTCATTTTCTTCAAATTTTGACATGCTATTATACTTAACGGTTCACATAAAAGCGAATTTTTAAAATGTTTTTTTTTTAATTATTTTATTGACTCGGCAGATATAACCCACAGCTCGTCCCTGGCTCGAGAATCATCTCCGCAAGTTTTTATAAATGTTTGGAGGTACTGGGGGGAGTACTTCCATATACTCTGGTGCGAATTAAGTGGGATGGAAGCATATGCGGCCATGGCCAGTGATGACGTATTTGAGAGAATTGCAAAAAACGTCATTTCGGAATGCAATTAAAAAAAAAATGACCTCCCATAAATTTTTTTGGTATAAGTAGACACCTCAAAGAACATACTGGAGAAATTTGGTGGATAAATGTCATGGACGTTTTTAGTATTTCAGTCTCAAAGTTTTGATTTTTTATAAAAATGCTCGTTTTCCCACTGCTGTAGCTCCTATAAAAAATACAATAATTGACTTTTACCAGTGATCAAATTGTACGTTTTTTCAAAACCTTCAAAATGACCACTGGCAAAAGTCGATTATCACCTTCCTAGTTGGACCTAGGTCGTCAACAAGATGACGTAAAAATCGCTAAAATTTGCTCTCATTAAATAGCTCCCAGAGGTGGCCAGGGTCGATAATCGACCTTGGGCAATTTTTCTTTCAAAAGTACTTGCATCTACGAGAAAAATGCGCCAAAGTACGTCGAAAAATATTAAATTCCGTTGGAGCTACGATTTTTCCAATATAGGCCTAAAATGGCCCTTTCACGGGCCCCAGGGCCGACAAGGCGGGGAGGGGGATCGAAAAAATCGAAAAAAAATATTTTTGCACTATTTCAACATAGTACAAATAGGGAAAAATTTTTCAGATTTTTCCCCGACCCTCCTGGTGACGATTTTGTCCAGCTTGCTCCAGAATTCCTCATGTGCTCACCGTGAACAAAAAAAAATGATCTATTGATTGTGAAACTCTGAGATTCGATACTCAATACCACTATGCCGCTACAATCATTGATTTGCACGCCTAACCCTCGACCGAACCCCCCCCCCCCCTCCCCCCCAACCGGCGGACCTTTACACTCGCGAAAGTGACACAAAATTGACGATTTGCCTTTTTTTTCGATGATAGCAATCATGAGCAGCCTTATCTATGGATCAAAAAATTGGTGATTGCACCAAAAGAAAGAATAAAAGAGTACCTCGATATTGACTTGCATGATTCTCTCTCTAACCGTTTTGGAGGTTAGAGAGTGGCACACGCCAAAAAGTTTCCACGGGACTATTGAACGCCTTAACCTTTGGTTGTCCCTGTGGGGTGCATTACACCCCAGGCCTCCTTCATGAGTACGCCACGTGCGTAATTCGAAGTTTCCCGGACTCAGAGTGACATTTGTTGGTAGTCAAGGTGTGCCACTTACCGACTGTGCACATAGCGCCGGTTTTGGCGCGCGTGTCGCTCCGCAACAGCCAAGCAAAATGGCCGTAGATAAGTGATCCTGGGGCCTTATTCCGAAAGAAATACGTGTTACCGGTGACGATGATCACTAATTAGTTCCGCGGAAAACCGCCATGCATAAGCGAGGGGGCGCTTCTGCATCAACATTTAGCGCCCCCTCGCTTATGCATGGCGGTTTTCCACGGAACTAATGAGCGATCACCGTTACCGCATAATCAGCATTAGCACGTATCAACTTCGGAATAAGGTCCCTGGCACCGAAATTGTCAGCTGCAGGAATTCCAAAAAGAGGGATCGATACTTCAAAAACTCCTCCATACAAGTCCGCGCTGAGAAAAAACTCCTCCAGCCTCCAATTTTCCAAGATTATTGATAAACACGCTGGAACCAAGCACCCCAGTACGCCTCTTCTACTGCACGTGGAGACATGTTCGTGGTATAGAAATACTCGCCTTAAAAAAATAAAATACCCGTATCCTCGAAAATCTCTTGCTTTCTATTAGTTTTTCCACCCTGGGAATTGTTGTCCATAAACATGAAAGTCCAGATCATTCGCTGACTTACACAACGTCCATGCGTGACTTACCCAAGACAGCTGGTGATCTGGACTTTCATGCTTGTGGAAAACAATTCTCAGTGTGGAGAAACTCATAGGAAGCAAGAGATTTCCAAGGACACGGGTATTTTCTTTTTCCAAAACAAGTATTTCTATACCACGAACATGTCTCCACGTGCAGTGGAAGGGACGTACTAGAATGCTTGGTTTCAGTGTGTTTATCAATAATCTTGGAAAATTGGAGGCTGGAGGAGTGTTTCTAACGCGAATTCGTATGTAGGAGTTTTAAAAGTATCGAGTTCTTTTTCTGGAATTCCTGTAGCTGACAATTTCGGTGCCAAGATCACTTATCTAATGGCCGTGGGGTTCAACACACCCCAGAGTCCCAGAGCGCCAGCTATGCGCGCTATTTTTGAGTGCATTTTGAATGCAATAATAAATTATTGCAAAAAATTGCAAAAAAGGCCTTTCCACTGAAAATATTCTAGAGGACGCAATTTTCAATGGAATGAGCTGAAAATTTAACTGAGTTATCTCAAGATCAAGTAGATATGAGAAAAGAATAGTCCAGTGGTCAATCTTTCAATGGAGGTCTTCATTCCAGCATATTAGGTGAGAATAACAATTCTCAATTCATGCGTCGAAATATGTCAGAATAAATACCTTTTTTTCAAGATCCACCCTCGCGCTATTTTTTCCTTGAATTGAATTCATCTCGAGATGACTCAGTTGAATTTTCAGCTCATTTGGATGAAAATTGCGCCGTTCACAATTTTTTTGTGAAAAAGGTCATTTTTTGCATTTTTTTGGACATTTGTATTTTTTGGAATTTTTTATTTAACCTTGGAGATTATCTGGCTACATTGGCTCATGAAAAACACATTAAAGAAGCTACAATAGTATATTAAGCAACAAGGGTGCCAACAGATATTTGCGCTCGAGTCCCCGCAACGAGTGTGCAAACGGACCATTTGCACACGAGTGCGGGGACGAGAGCGCAAATGTCGGCACCCGAGTTGCTTACGATATTTTTTGTTATTGCTGTGAGCAAAAATGTAACTCGCCCAAAACCCTAGAAAAAAGTCGCGGATTTTTTTGCTCTGGGGTGAAGGAATTCTCTTAATTTCTGTTCTCTTTAGTTATATTGAGTATTACGAGAAATTGATCCGTAGATCCATTAAATCGTATACTTCATGTATTATTTTGAACGGGACAGAGCTTATCGTCATCACGTTGAAACACCCATATTTTGAATATAATTATGGTTTCACAATGTCTAGTATTATCCAAAGTAAATTGAATATCCACAATATGTCGGTTAATCACTCCTTTGACCGGAGATGATGTTAGGGCGTGGAGAAGGGCGCAGTGCGGGGTCCAGGGGCGGCAGGGGGCGAAGCCCCCGCCGGGGGGTTCGGGGGGCGGAGCCCCCCGACTGAAAAAAAATTTTGAAAAATATATAAGAAAAAAGTCTTTTGCCCACCCCCTTGACTGGAAAAAATTTTTTTAATTCATCAGGAAAAACAACTTTTGCAGAAGCAGTTTTTACTTTACTTGCTTGTACTACTTGCATTTAGGCATGATTTTCAACATATCCAGATTCTTGTTATTTTTCTACATATTTACAGCCATAAATCTACAAATCTCACTCTAGTCAAATATATCTATTGAGTATAGGATGATCAACCATCAATCCAAATTTGGTAAGCAAACTGTGCGTAAACGTCCCATTTGCACACTGTTTCATCGTTTACGCAGTGCGCAAATGGATATTTGCGCACTACCGTGTGCAAATGAGTCATTTGCGCACTGTGCAAATGAGGATCCGTGCCCAAATGGGCCATTTGCACACGCACACTTGCGTCTAAACGGCCATTTTTGCGCACAGAATAACAAAAAAAAATTTTCAAGTCTAAATATTCAATATAATAGCTACAGCATCCATTTTTTGACTGGGGTGCAATGAACCCCAGTCAGCCAGCTATGTTATTTGGTAGAACGGCGCCAGCTAAGGGTTAATTATCTGTAACTTGTAATTAAATTCACCCACTAGCTCCTCACACTTACATGAGGTATGTAATAGAACGACGTATTGATACACATGTAAAAATTGTTTTACAGGCTCAATTCACAAGTGCCATCCGCGATAGTTCCAATAACTTGCTTAGGTATTCAAGATGATTTCGATTATGCTGGATTTCTCGAGTCGTGATTGCATTTTTTGTCAATAAATACTTGAATTCGTGTCATTCATGAATAATTTTGACGTATAATTATTAATATGTACTGTGGAACAAATTCGTATTGAATACTCTTAGCTCTCGGTGTCTGACATACAATGTAGTAGTAATCAAAAAATTACCATATCATTTATACTTTCAACTGTAATAATTTCAGTATTAAATCCTTGCATATTATATTTAAAACTAATTGAGGAATTCTGCAGTTCTCTTGGCCTTTAGGACAAGATTAATGTTTCACTGGGGGTTTTTTCCATTTCTTGATACATTCAGATACTTGGGAAAGTCTGAAATAGATTTTTGTACACTATTACATATTCAAATGGAAACATTGTTATGGATAGATGAATTTTCACAAACGGATACAAATTGTTAATAGTTAGCATTTTATAATTAATGAATACATTATTGCTAACAAGAATCGACCGTATGTTACCTTTCATTACATGTAATTATCCTTAACAGGAAATATTATGAATACAATTTTATATGTATTCATAATATTTATTTTCCATTCATCTATGTTGAAATAGATGTCGAACTGTTCCACTGTGCTAAAATATGGTTTGGAAAATGTACATATTTAATTTGATAACTAAAACAAACCCATAATCCATAAATGTTGACAGAAGTGTATAGAATCCAACGCAAAAAACACAGTCAAAATGAACAAATCTTCTATTTGGTTGGATTAATATTATAATCACCATAAAAGACGATCTTAAACAAAATTTTAAAAGCAGTGTAAGTATTTAAAGCCTCACTCTGTTTCTGTCGAAAAGTTGACGAAGGACAGGTAGCCGTTCTTCTTGGGCATGGGCGAGATCGTAGACACTCTGCAAATTCTGCATCGCATTTGCACAGCTGTGCTCCGCATTCAGTCAAAGACGTCGAATCTAAGAAAAAGTGTAAGGATCAAATTATATTTTGAATTGGATGACTAAGTTTTTGTGAACATACATAATGAATCGAGTGTGAACTGTGTATGTAGAACTGATGGTATAAACTTCGATAAGAAGAAAAAAAATTCCCGACATGCACAAGACATGATTTCGGCAAATTTGACAAGATCATACAAACATTTGATATTAAAACCAATTCTCCAGATTTTCATATGATGACGTAGAGGGTTGAGATAAATAGATTATCAGATTATGAGTTAGGAGCCAGAACGTGTCGTGGATTGGCTCAAATCGAAGTTATTTTAGGATACGTTTGTGCTATTTGAAATATGTCCTTGTTATGAATCGATGGAAATTTATAAAAATTAAAAAAAAAAAGAGAGAGAAATCAAATATGTGCGGATCTTGAATGAAAATTTCGTACCCGGTAATCAAAAATGTAAAGGAAAAATTCACATGCATAAACTTTTTCGAGTAGCTTCCATGACTGGGAAAACTTACTTGTGTTCTTTTAAAAAGAAATTCAATTATTTCATCTGTGTAAGGAAACAAAGGTCGGAGCCATCTGATCGAATTTTCATAAAACTCAAAAAATTGTGAGATGAATTTTGTATCAGATCAGAGTTTTGCTTATGAGAAACCAACATCGAAGGAAATATTCAAAAATGTATCTATCAATATCTACCTAATCCAACTTATCTGGATACTTACGATTATAACCGAATTTTTCCAAAATTGTTAATGATCTTACTCTACGATGTAGTTTGCTCAAAATTAAATGATCCGATCGAAGCAAAGAACACAAGTTTATTCCAACTCAAAACTCTTAGACGTATGAGTTGTAGGATATATTCTTGTGAAGATACGGGTCATCTCCGTAAGGGGGTCACATTCCAGAAAAATTTACCGCGAATACAGAATTTCGCAAATACCGAAGCATTTTACTCTTATGGAAATATTGAGATGAGAGATCATCTTCCTATCCGCTACCTGCAAGAATCGCGAATACCGGAGGGTCGCTTGTAGTATTTTCACCGAAATTCTCGACTTAGGTCTTTCGCTGGCCATAAAAGAAACTTTTCTTCCCGTCATATCACGTTTTACACCCATCAAGGCCAATTCGGAGTCTCCGCAGAACCGCAACCAGACACGCACCGGCGTACTTTCAGGTTGCGGTTGCATATGCAATGATTCTGAGAGGTATCATTGCTTATACGCTTTCATTGGTGTTGAATGTGTTACTCAGATAGTAGGGCATCTGTGAAATCTTATAACACGATACCATCCAAAGTTTCATGGCATTTCATTCATTAGGAATCGAGAAAAGCTTGAAGGCAATTTTTTGGTGGGACAGAGCGCGTCCGCGACTATTCCGATTTATTCCTCAATAACAAAGCAGTTTTGGCCAATATCAGATACTAGGCCATCTGTGTATTGGAATTTCCTGTCGAATGATCCCTCCCACGCTCGGAAATTTAGAATCTAGCTCGCAAAAAACTTGAATTAGTGTGAGCATCGAGCAGTATAACTTGCTCAACGAGGCTGACGAGCTACGATTTTTTCGAGATATAGGAAGAATTTCCGATTTAGAAACAACTTATTCGATGGGAAAGATTGCGGTGTTTCACTCGCCATATCTCGTCTGGGTCGAAAATGTGAGGTTGAATTACTATGAGGCAAAAAATTGGTTCATAATCCTTCAACAACGCACATTCAGTGCTATCAAAGCGCGAAATATCCAGACCCTATCCGGACTAGCCTGGAAATTCGTATCAAAACTTACGGTAACTCAAACCTAAACAACACGAGTTGAATTTCAAGATTTGAAGAGTATTTTTCTGTGCTATTTAAAAAATGTGTAATCTATCATCGACACATGTCACTTCATCTCTGCAAAAAAATGTCACTCCATTCGTATGTACTCTCATTTGAGTGCAACTCTCAAATTTCGCATAAAATTCTCTTTGGATTCTTATTTATTTATTTGTTTGTTACCGTTTTTGTACTCGTACGAATCTGTCTACTAAATATTCTACCAGTACATATATAATTGGTGGAATCAGGTAATAATAAAGATTACTCACTACAAGTTGGCACACCCTTCAGACATGTCCATTCATGCGATATTCCATACTTCCATGGGCTTGAGGGACAACTTGTGGAATTGTCATAACATTGATCGTGCCTTTGGCAACATCTAGAAATGAGTGAATGGTATGATAAATGTTCAAACAATGCCTCTGAAATATCATGCTCAGTAAAGTTCAACTAGAAAATCGATTTTTGGATCAAAATTTTATATAAATTTATCTCACTTATCGAGCTCATCAACGGGTTCGCCTGATCCTCCAATTCCGCAATAACAGCCATAACCGTAGTAAGCAGTTGGGCTGCAATCTTTTCTTATTGCACAAGCCATAAGACCCGCCAAATCGGTGTACGATCTAGAATTCCTGGTGACTACATCAGATCCTGCCACCCTTTAATAATTTATTAATTGGTGAGATTAAAAACCCATACATGAGTTATGATTTTCAAAAATTTTGACTCAAACGATGATAATTATCAAAATTTGACGAGGAATCAAGATTAAAACGAAGGCACCTGTATCTGATCCGTGTGAAACTCAAATTTAAGTTGAGTTCTACTATGGAATGACAATAAATTCTCAAAGAAAATCCACTGTCTAGTTATAATCTTTGAATTTGATGAAAAATTCAAAAATAGGGTCCGACGCACAGTATAAAATTGAACGGTATCATACACTGAAGAGAATATGACAGTAACCAAAAAGATTTTCGATATGGATAATTTCGTATTGAATGATCGATATCTATGAAGATGAAAATTGTTATGTATAAATTCAGTAATCTCATTGGATCGAAGTTCCCATGTACTATCGAGTTTTCTGAATTCTACTGCCGAGCGACAAATTTCATCTCGAATTTTATAAGGTCGGAACCTAACGATAATGACGTGAATTATAATTTTTATCTTCAATCTCTGAAGATAGGAAATTCTCACCATCATGAGATTCTTATCAGTTTATATGGCGAGGAAAATAATTTCGATTTTCTTTCAAATCGTGTATGTATATAAAAAGTACGCAGTCCTAAAAATGTAATAGTTCCAAAATATCTTGATATTCAGGTACTGATGAAAGTGATGATCTTTCTATTATTATCCGTTCTTTCACAAATTTAGCGTCACTTTGTGGCATGGCTTAATTTGTGAAGCAAAAGCCAAAAAGGAATAGCTCGCTGTTCCCGAATACCCAAGCATAATATTACATAAAAACAAAATATTTCTAAAAATCAAATCTTGGACTGCCTTCAAAAAGTACTGAGTATATATCTAGAGTAAAATAATGGATAAAGGTGAAATGTTACTCTTGATCCAGTGGTTCAAGGGATGATGATCTAATTCCGGCAATTGCACATATGGCAAGAAAAAAGATGACTGGTAGAAAATTCATTCTTTCGCTTCTTCAAAATCACACTACAGGTGAAAGTCTAGACCCTAATCGTGACAGAACCACATTTTATACATTGAAATGACAGCTACTTCCAATATCAAAATCACATTTCCCTTTATTTCTGCTTCATTTTTCGTAAATTAAGTATCGAAGACATCCTAGCTTCCGGGTGAATATTCTCATAATGAATAAAAAAAACCCCCAACGTCATTACAGACATCACCAGACGAATTTATTTGGAATCACAAGACTTGATGAATAGTATAATTATTTTAATGTGACGATTTACCAGGACGGATTCCAAACTTTTTTTATTGGTTCAACAGGGAAGTTTCGAGATCAGACATTCGAATATTTGTAATAGAAAATTCATTTCCTGAATTCAATTCTAAGAAATTGTTCGATCACAAGAGGAAACACTTTTGGTGGAATAGTACATTTAAGATTTTTAATGCACAGTTCATTTTAACCATTAATGATAATTTCTCATCTACTTTATGGAGCTCATAATCTATAGTAGTTTATACTTACATATTAACTTCGTATAACTCCAAATATCGGATTTGGTTTTTACTCCCATTATTTTGTGATATACTTTACTGTCCAAAACATTGTACCCTATGAAGATCTCGAAATTCTAGGCTTTCTACATGCTATAGGTTAATGAGGTTTACAATTGTAGCTTACAGTCGACCATGTTATTTCTAATGGTAACTTTAAATTACAGATGTGTACTCGTTCAACTTTCCTACGGAAAGAAGGCTGGCACATTTATTAATTAATTAATTTTTTTCATTTTATCCCAGCACGTTTTGCCACTTTACTCGAAAATCAGCACATCTCGGCATAACCAGAAGAACTAGGATACTTGGCGTGAGCTAACAAATTTTGAAACTTCACACGAAGACCATCAAATCTGCCAAATCTGTACACGAAGTCTAGCAAATTTCATATTTCAAGACAAAGACTAGCACATCTCATGTTTTCACAACCATACCATTCTTATATCTGAGATGAAGACTAGCTACATATATTTCAGAGATGCGAGGTCCATCGGATTGAACTATTAAAGATATAGGTACGATCATTTCTCATTAAATGGAGATGATTTCCTGAATTTTTTCAAAATCCACGTTTCACAGGGTTGATATCCTCTACTCATGAGTATGAGTTTAGAATGTGTTAATGCACGCCGAATATTCTTGTCTTCGTGATTAATTTTCGTATCAGACCGCAATCGCAAAACGTGCTATAGTCAATGCAAAAAATTTATTAGTCTCCGTACAGAGCATGAAATGTCGAGTTTTTCGTATGGTCTAGTAAAAAGGACATGATTATCCAGTAAATAATTGATTTACCTCCATAGCCTGATATCCCGCAAATAAGTTGTGGAATGAGCTTTTGCTTAGCTTATTTAGAAGCTGTTTCCATAAACTTTGTAGTATGATACTGAAGTTCCAATCTGTACCTCCATAGAAAAAATCCATATATTCTCATGATTTAATGTAATTCCTGGACCAACTGCATTTTTTACGGAAATCGATGGTCCAAAAAAAATGGTTATGACACCTCAAACCTTTTAGCACGGATGCTCAAAATTAAGGACACACAGCAGAATAACGACAAATAACTTCAGTATACGCATTGGAGAAAAAATCTGGAGAAATTAAGAAAATTACTTGGATCTTCGAAGATCCAAATCCCACAAGAGAATTCTGATATCTACTTTTGCTCACTTAACACGTTAATTGCGAAGTCGAAAATCGCAGTTCCATCACTGTGTGCGACATGGTGGATCTCATGCAATATTCAATTTCATAAACCAAAAATCTCTCGCACACAGAAAAGGACGTTGGGATCCATCGATGGGGGTCCCGCCACATTGAGCGTGTAAAAAGAAAAATTCTCCCACGTGGCAAAGTAGGGCCCGTGCTGAAAGGGTTCAAGTAATACTTAGAAATTCGCTTTTGAAAGTTGCTCTAGAACAATTTCGAAAAGCCTTGACGAACGACGTTCCAACCTTCGACGTTCCGACCTTCCAAGAACGACCTAGCTAGGTCGTTCTTGGCCCAAGATTATAAGACTATTTCTTAGAAGGGAGATTCCTTCGGAAAAGAAACCCAGTATTCATGAACGATGAGACGAAATCACGTTATGGCGATGGGTCCTTGATTTCACCGAACTTTTTGACTAGAAATGGTGTGAGAAGCAAAGGGTATTCCTTGTTTAACCTTAGTTGTGGGGCATTTCATAATTTTCTAATGATAAGACCATTTTTCGAGAGAAGTCCTTCTTCTTAATAAACCCGTTTTCCCTCAAACAATAACAGACCCAGAACAATTTTCACACACGATTGTCTGAGTAGTGCTTCAAGATGAGATCAGTTTCATTTCATTTCTATAAAAAATGCATATTTTCTTCACGGTAATTTTGGAAATATGGACTTGTGGCTGATACAAATCGGAGGCGCGGAAATTAAATGAAACTAGCTGCAAAAAAAGCTAAGCAAAAGTTCATTCAGATCACCTATAGCTCTGAGATATCGAGATGTGAAGGATTAAGCAGTTACTTATTAGGTCATCAGAAAAATTTTACCGCTAAAGTATTATTTCGTCCAATTTCTTTCATATATAAGTTATGTATCTCCTGATTGAACCGATTGGTTTTGAGAGGAATATAATTCGAGTTTTCAGTCATTACAATATTTTACAAACAAGTGAATATAATTCTTGGTCCATAAAAAGCAGGAGCATTTACTAGAGAATGGTTCAGAATCCATCTAAAACTATAGGTTGCGCATAATAGCTAATTCAAAGAGAGATTGAGAACGGGTAGATAAAAAGAAAGAATGAATCCCACTGGACAGAGTAGGATCATGATAAAGTTTTGACCGTGCAGCATGATAAAGAAATGATAAATAATCGTTCTCCGATGCCATTCAATTTTAAATCTCAATCCAAAAGTAGAAGAGTATAACAATTTCTTGGGAAAACCGACTATCAAGTTGAAGAAGGTTAGTCTAATCAATAGAAACATATGGGGATTTCATTCACGAAATTAATTTGCTCATCTAATCCAATCATCATTCGTCTAATGAATGTGCCAGACAGAATGAGGGAATTCCGCATCAAATAAAAGTTGAAACCTGATTATCAACCAGTGGCATCCAAGTAAAAGTTCCTCATGATCAAAATTATGAATTATTGAGAAAAAACCACAGCGCTGAGTTTGACGTCAATTCGTGTACTTGAACGAAAAAATTGACAATACATTAGACAGCACTATCATGTACGTATGAAATTCCTCAGAAGATTGAGACTAGCATGCACCCTCTCATGGAGATGAAAAAATCTGGTAAAATTTATGTGATTTTTCTTATACACAGCGTTTGAAGAGAATTTGTGGGTATATTTTGGCAAATGCCGATGCAGCGTTTCTCATTTTGAAGCTTGTGGTGCAGTTTTTATGTTGAATGTTGGAAAATTGCATCACTGAAATCAATATCTCACCCATCGGAATATCTGATTGAGTGGCCGAGTAACATACCTATGAGCAAGGAATCTTCAGAATTAAAAAAAATTTCTCAGTGTATCGTATAATTGGGCAATCAAAATCTGCCCTACATAAAATTGATTCTCATTGCATTATTTGTCAAATATATATACTTACCTGATTTAGACCTGTACTCAAAATATAAGACCTCAGCAATAATGATGAATTGAGTGACCTAAGTTGCCAAATAGCCTAATTGCGCTACAATAAGAATACCCACCATGTTCATTAACATGTTCACTTCGATGCGCGCACGCGTCCTTCCCTGTATGCGGCAGGGTACCGGTAGGGACCACTATTTATCAAGTTCCAGCTTCCACCAAATAGCAGAGATACATCCGATGGTTTATGTCATGATTGTTTATCATCATATGGGTAATTCCGCTGAAAGTGGGACTTTTTGGGGCAAAAATTGTCACGAGGCGTGATTTGGGTGAAAAAATTATTTCAACTCCAGACGAGTTTCAGTGGCTCGTAGCAGTTGATTTCCACTTGTTTGAGTATAAAAAGAGAGTATCCAGAGCTGCGCATCTCAAAATTGTACCTAGAGAAAGATATGCGAAGTTTGAGGGGTTGCGCAGAGGGACGCAATTGACAGGCACGGAGTCGACATTTTGACTCAGAAAATATTCCTACGACTCGGCAACTAATCGTAGACTCTTTTCCGCATATATTCACTCTAATGCAACCAAATACAACAAGAAATAGTGAATTAGAAACCGATATAGCGCGTCAGTAGGGAGGAGCACAGCATGGGGACGGAAAGGACTAGGGAGGGCAGAGTCCCTAGAAAAGAACAAAAACATTTGTACGCCATTTTAAAAACACGTTCATGTGGTGCGGATGGGTCCAGATTCGAGTTTTCGCGGCTACTGTTGCGCATGAATTAGTTGTATTTGGGTCTTTAGATGACAACCTCATTGGTCTAAAGGGGAGGTCCCATCCTAATTTTGAAGTCTGGCCTGAAAAATCATGGAGGGTTGAGGATCTGGATTAATACGTGTTTTTTCGATCTAAGAACGATGGCGTACTCAGTTTTTCAAAAGAAAGATTTTCGACCATTTTTGTCCACTGGTTTGCGCCCCCTTCGCCCGATCGCCAAATCCATACGAAATTTTGTTCAAAACCATGGAAAGTACCCCCAAAAAAATATACAGACCGATGCATCAAATTCTGTGTAACTAAGACATTTTTTCGAGTAAAAAATCTGAATTTTCTTGCTAAAATGCCTCGGAACTCGAAAAATGTCGATAATTTCGAAAAATCACATGAATTCTTTCTTTTACAGAAAGTATTCACGTGATTTCTGAATTCTGTTCTCTCTATTAAAAATTTTAGAGCCCCATCGCATAGGAAAATGGCTGCTGACTCTGTGTGCAATGGGATGGCAATGCCCCCACTGGCGAGGCTCACTAGAATTCTTAGAACAACTGTAAAAGGATGCCAAATTGATGATTTTCAAAAGGTTTCACTCTCGCAAGTGCTAATTTGAACATTTGCACTTTCTCACAATCTAGACCACAAGCAAGAGCTTAGCAGCGTGTCCTGAATTCGTGAAAATTTTGGAAATTTTCAAAGGCGCTCATGCAACAGGTAGGATTTCGTTTCTTATACAGAATACATTGCGCATTTTCGTGTCAAATCACTCATATATTATCACTTTTATTTCCAAGAACTGCGAAAATATCGTCTAAATTCATCAAAATTTATACATTGATTGTTGAACTGAAAAATAACACCCAAAATTTGCTTTAAAAAATACCCACAGGCTCCCTGACCCTCGTAGGAAAAACGATTTGAATCAAGACGTCGGATCGAAAAACCAAGAATACCTTTTTCATCAAATGGTAGTACGCATTATCATAATCAAGCACATCAATCAATTCGAACTCAAATTATCATACTCATGTCAACACCATCAAACATTGCTTCCTGCAAATATCTAAAATCGATTGAATGTCAAAATAACGAATGACGACATTCTTAATAATCTCAATGGTTCGGGCCTCCCTGCAGATAGTAAATTGAATAGTTTCTTAGTACCAATCGCTGTTTGTATCGGACGTGCATACCGGTAAATAAGTACTTGAACGTTACAGACCCGCATATCGATATGAATTCGTTCAAGAGGAATTGACTCAATTCCGCTTCACTGATTTATCTCTCTTTGATGTTGGACTATGAAAGATTTGCGAAGGTAGTGCATTCCGAGCTTATGTATGTATGTCTCGTAGCTGATTTACAAAGGTTAGAGCTTTTGTTGGTTCACTGATGCACAAGTAGAATACAAGTTCAATTCATATCTACTGCAAAATTGTATGATTGAATAAGAAGATTTGCGAGTGTATGTACCGTTAACGGGAGGGTACACCTTGATTTTGAACTCTGGCCTGAGCAATCAAGGGTACTGGAGATTTGAATTTATATGTATTGTTTCGAGCTAAAAACGATGGCGTAGTCGATTTTTCAGAAAAAAAAAAAAAAAATATCGACCATATTCATTCTCTAGTTCGCACCCCCTTCGTTGGATTGCCGAATCCATACGACATTTCGTTCAAAACTATGAAAAATACTCCCGACAAAAATTTACAGACCGATCCATCAAATTCTGTGGGACTGGCTACATTTTTGGATCATAAATCTGGATTTTCTCGCTAAAATACTTCAGAACACGAAAATTATCGGTTATTTCGAAAAATTACAAGAATACGTTTTTGTTCAGATGAAGAAATTACATTGAAATACTGAGCGAAAAGTGGCAAGAATTAAGAAAGAAAATCACTAGAAAATTACATAGTTATATTCTTTGAAAAAAGCTATTGGATTTTTGCATTCTTTGTCAACTGTTTCAATGTAATTTTTTGACCTGAACAAAAAAGTATTCTTGTTATTTTTCGAAATAATCGATATATTTCGAGTTCATAGGCATTTTGGCAAGAAAATTCAGATTCTCGACCCGAAAAATGTATCCAGTCGCACAGAATTTGATGGATCGGTCTGTAAATTTTTTTGGGAGTGTTTTTCATGGTTTCGAACGAAATGTCGTACGAGCTTGGCGATCCGACGAACGAGGCGCGAATCAAAGAATAAATATGGTCACTGTCGGAACTTTTTTTTTCTGAAAAATCGACTATACGCCATCGTTTTTAGCTCGAAAAAAACACGTATACATCCAGATTTTTCAGCCCTCCATGATGTCTTGAGCCATACTTCAAAATTAGGTTGTACCTTTCCCTTAATGAACTATGACGAGAAAATACGATTTTTGGTTTTTTTTTTTTTGTTCAAGAAAGTACTGGTAAGACATGGAGGGAAAAACAAGTTTAATTCTAGAAAAGTGATTCAAAATACCTTAAAAAACTGCTGTAATAAGGTTTTTTCTACTAGACATATAATACAATCAAATGCGATTAATGAACAGATCGGTCAACTCTATGCTCAAAATTCAACACTATGCTGTGAAATTGTAATAAATAGCAGAAAAGTCGCAAGTTTTTATTCTGCGGAAATTCGATACTATTTTAATGACATGTGCCTTGCTCGATGGTTAAAAGTGTATCGCGACATCTTCCGAGACCATTATATTTCTCGATTCTCAAGCAAGATTGGTATAATAGATGATAAAATCAAGTCAATCGAACTGTATAGTAAAGCTCTGATAGGAATAAATCGTTCGAATCCGAAATGTTTCCTGGACACAATCCAAATTCAGATCTCTCTGCCAGAGATTCCGTCTCCCGCATTACAGACTGAATGAAATTCGACCCATTGAATATCTAGAATACTTGAATTTGACTCGTGAATTTTACATCTAGTTGAATTTCCACAACTATGATGAGGGTAACAAAAGATACTCGTCGAATTTTAAAGATGAAACCTTGTAGCCCCGAAAGAATATTGGGATGAGGGATTGAAAAATATGCTCTGAGTTCAACCTCATCGAGATAAAAGATCGATAGACAGTTATCGATATGAGCGTTTCTCTGGAACTTTTGCACTTTGCTGAAAATCGTTGAAAAACGAAAAATGAAAACCGCTCAACGCACACCTGGGACCTTTTGCTCACATATTTGTGTAGTATTGAGAGTTACAAATCCACTATTGAAACTCATATAGAGTAAGTGACATCGCCAAAATCGCGATTAACGTGATCACGTTAATGAGTCGAACTCAAAGTAGTTTTTCGCACGCTAAAAAATAATTTGGCTACGACAGCAAAGTGGATATTGCTAACCACACAATTGTTGTTATTATTAACCTTTTCGATATTTGTGCAAATTTTCTCGCTGATACAGCACTCCATCGCGTGGCTAACCCAGCAGAAGACATCTGTTGGAGTGTATTTTGCCAATGTATCGATCTGTTTATTTAAATTACCAACAATCGATTGCTAAAACAGCGAAGCGCTCCGTACTCTCCAAAACATTTGCCGGGCCAGCAACGTCAAATCGCTAGCTTAGGAGCAAATTCTGCTGGACTAGCTTGTTTTCTATACTAAGAACTCCAAAAGGTTATTAGACCTTGCCAGGATAAGCAGACCAACTCACGCTGTCCGAGAATAGCATCAACAAAACGCTAGGTTATCTAGAAATTTTGCTAACCGAGCCAATTCGTTTTTTGCGTGCGCAGATTTTCCAGAACTTCTTAAGCAATTATTTGGCAAGATTGACAATTCCAACGAATGCCTTGGGCTTTTTGCACCTTCGTGAGGTCAGGGTATCCGATAACAATTGGTTTTATCAACATAGAGCTCGATCCGCCAATGTGGGATAAGAACAATTTTTTTCGTGAGTCACGTTTTTTCTATTCCAGTTCAGAACGGTCGTATTCTAGACAGAAATATCGCACCAACTCGAGACTCGTCGCAAAATCCCCGCAATTGGGCCTACTTCAGATATGCATTCCAAAAATTGCGTTCAGAGTCACGGCAGGAGCTTGGCGTAATCATCTTTGAGTTGAACGAGACATGATTGATTTATTATTTCCAATTTTCAAAGTCATACAGTTTTTTCTGAATCGGTAGCACACCATCGCGCTTCTGGGCCATTTTTATTCAATATATTACCCACCAAATGCAGCTTGAATCAACCCGAAAAGTTACGCGGCATGACCAGAATATCCGTAAGACTGTACGAGAGTACCAAATATTTCCACAGGATTTTCCCCACACTTTCACTCTTTGAGTGAGCTAGAATGAATCAACTTCTTCTGATCATACAGAGGCCAAAAATATCTCATTTTGAGTTTTGGATGATGATATTTTCACTTCGATTGGGCACGATAGATTTGATTGTTTTCTTATATCATCATCCATAGCTGTATTCCAGATTCCAGCAGGTGTAGAAGTTCCAGAGAAACGCCCATCTACTAATAATGTGTTTTTGTAGGCGTACTTGGAACAAATTATTCTATTTTTACCTTCTCAACTAGCGATTATTTTCCATTCTATTCTATAGATTTTTGGGATATTCTCAGTAGTTGTTGGAAGTAATGCCGCTGATGTGGCATGTTTTATTACAATCAGCACCACACTAATCCGATCATCAAAATTTTGGGACATCATGGAAAAATTTTGATAGGTTTTAAACGATATCGTTTAGTGAGCATAACTCTGACGTGTTATTTATACTACTACGGGATGATTTTCTATGGTGTTCTGTATCGCAGTAGTGGAACACACTAATCATATGAGCGTACTTTCCAAAAAAATGTAATATCAAGTACCTGATCTTAGACTGAGGGAGAGAGTTAGAATATTTTACCCGTGCCCTGATATTTATCATAATAGAAGAAATTCAATCGATAACAGTCTTATGAGATTACCTCATGAGAATGACCGGTAGTTTGAATGTTTTGGACTGTCTATTCTTCAGTTCAAGGATGTAGCTGGAGAATTTTTTTTAGTATCGATTACCAGGCCATTAATGGTAAAAAAGCATCACCTGATCCGATTACCTGATCCGATCAGGTGCTCGGATCACCCGGATCAGGTGACCCTATGGCACATCGGATCACCTGATCCGAGTTTTCTAGTAGCGACTAAGTAGCACTCAAACAGGATAGATTGAGCTTTTATAGATGGTAAATGTGATAACCACCAGTTGTATGAAATATCCTTGCGTATAATTTTAATCACGAGATACATTTTTCTTAGAGCAAGGAGTCGAGAAAAAACGAAAATTCGCTCTTCGAGTCCCTTTTTTCACAAATGAGCGAAGGTTATTTCATACAACTGGTGGTTATCACATTTACCATCAATACAAGCTCAATCTATCCTGTTTGAGTGCTACTTATAAGTCGCTACTAGAAAACTCGGATTAGGTGATCCAATGTGCCATAGGGTCACCTGATCCGGGTGATCCGAGCACCTGATCGGATCAGGTAATCGAATCAGGTGATGCTTTTTGATAATTATCATTAGGATTATCATCGTTGGTAGTATTTTTTGATCAATTTTTCACCCAGACTGTAGTCATGTATTGTGTGTTTTGGTAACGAATGCCACTTGTTATTTTTGTTGATTCCACTCTTATTTTTATTTTTTGTTTCGAATAATTTATGATTTATATGCTGGATAATCTGGCTATTAGCCACCGTATCTATTATAAAACTATGTGCAAGGTCTTTGTGACCGTTCAATTTTCGAAAATGAATACCGTCAACTGGGATAACTTTGGGACAGGGGGAGGGGGGTTTGACTTTGAGATAACCCATGAAAAAGTCGTTATCACGCGCAATCGATATGGCAGATAATCCTAAGGTTCTAAAACCAATTTCTTCCACTTGGGGCACGCATGGACATCGCGAGGGCCTCCATCAGCTTTGTGTTCGTTTATAAACAGTTTCAGAAGTATGTTTTTAATCTAACAAACAATCTCTCGAAAAATTGTAGGTGTGGTGCCGACTTTTGCAGGACGACCCCAAGGTAAGCTGAGGTAGATTCTACTTGCCTATACAGATATTTCGACGAATCCATCGTTTTATTGGTGTATTTTCACCTATTTTCAATTTTGTAGCGTCAAAACTGAAAATTTTTTTATTTTTGCAAACTGGGATAGCTTTAGGACCCAACTTTGAGCGCACATAACTCTGACCAAGGACGTCCGAGTATACTTTACTACTATACCTGTCAATCGAGAGCTGGAACTGTAAGATTTCGCTTTCGATTGACTACAGACACAATACATGCGACTGGTGTGAGATTTACAAGTTACATGAATTTATACAGGAGAACAATGCGATTCTTGTCCCAAAGTTACCCCAATTGACCCTAACCCTGGAATTCCCTGTATAATGTATGCTGTCCCAAAGTTACCCCAGTCCGGGTTTAGCTTTGGAACACGACTTTCAGTGCTCATAGCTCTGACCCAGGCGCCGATACGAAGGGGGGGGGGGTGTCGTCTCCAACCCCGTTTTATGCTTAATTGCTCGAATGTCCCCCCCCCCCCAACGCATCGAACCTGATGTGAAATTCATATGTTTTGGGATGTAAACTGGGTTTAGAGTTTTATTCGATTATGCTGGTTCGGACTGGTCGGAGCGCTCCGAACTCTCGGACCTTTCTCTCCTACTCATGGCATTAGAAAGAGAGGTCCGAGAGTCGGAGCGCTCCGATCAGCATAATCGAATAAATCTTAGATTTATTGTTGTTAAAAATCGTAATAATTATAATAAACAATTAACAATAATTACTATTAATCAATTCATCCACGAATGCGTTTCGATGAAACATATTGCTTGAACTCGAACTATTTGAATTTCTATCGAATGTGCGTATATACCTAATATATATCTAAAATCGACTCCCCCCCCCCTAACCTAAATTCTGGGCCCGCGCCTACTCCAGAGATGTCTGGAGATGTCCAAATGACTCCCAAATGGACTTCATAAGTCCCGCAATCGAAAGCTAGGACTGTGAGCTTTCGATTAATCGAAATCAATTGACCACAAATACAATGCAATTCTGATGCAAATTGTTCATGTTACACGAGTTTGAACTGTTTGAAGGGAAAAAATGCTCGAAAAAATGCTGTTGTTTTGTACTAAAGTTACCTCAATTTATGGCAATCAAATAAATAAATAAATAAATCAATGATGGGGAAGAACTTTTTGATGGAATATAGTTTTTTAAATTATTATACAATAATAGTATATTTTTCATATGACGAGACGCGGAAACTGCGTGTTTCCACATGCTTTCAATGGCTTTTGCCCTTCGTTCTCTCCCCCTCTTCCTCGTATTTACGGATGAATGAATGAGCCAGCTGACTTCGAGTAACCTTGACCGAGACTAACCGAGACCGCAGCACACTTTCGTGCCGCCATTGCCCGCATTCATCATGACGCTCAATGTCGCTTGGATGCAGTGGAATTTCCTGGATGAGTGGGGGGAGTGGAATGCAGGGGTCCTATTACGAGGCTTGATCCGCGAAAGCGCATACGGGAGACTAGTACACGAAAGCATGTAGGACTATACCTATAGTCACCGGTGTACATCTATATAGTTGGTCATATATAGGTATAGTCCTATATGCTTTCGTGTACTAGTCTCCCGTATGTGCTTCGCGGATCAAGCCTCGTAATACGACCCCTGTTTTGTTGGGTGTTTTGTTCGGCCACAGTAGCCTTCGCGTCGCGACTCGCGACGCGCATTCGCATATTAGTCATGGTTGTTGCAATGGTAGCCATTTTGGTAGAAATTGGTGGCAGCTGCATGACGCTGATGACGCTCGACCAGACACCCTGCCATGCTCCGGTTGCTCGGCTCGACGCTAGTGTAATCAAGTGTACCTAATAATCATCCATCAGATTTACACAAACTTTTTGTGAAGTGTTGCACCATTGTTGTGCCAAAGTGCTTGAGTGTTGAGAGAGAGAGAGTGTCTTATGCGGAATTATTCATTTGAGAATTCAGCATTCAAGGTTCACAATTGAGACATCCAGAAGTTAAAATACTCGTTCTCATTCTTCCACCTAGATGAGTATATACTTGGATGGTTGTTGTAATCATTTAAAAAGTGAAACATAACTAGTAATCCAGCAATATCCAAATATTTGTATCAAAGAATCAACATCAATATGGATATATTAAGATCCATAATTCTCAAAGATCTTCGACTTGCAGCCAAGAATCCATCACTTAATGATCTTGATGTTAGGAGGAAATGTCATGAGAACGAGACTCGTGTGAAGTGCCCAAAACACTCTGATAAATTAAGAGACCATGGAAACAAGATTTCAACAGTGGAAAACCTTGATAGAAAACAAATGCATAAGACATTGTATTACTATAATGAGAGCATATCAAATGCACCTGCTGGTTCCGAGGAACTCGCAAAATCTTACGATTGCAAGTCTGCTCTACTTTTCAATATGAGAAAGTATAATGAGAGCATTTTTGAGGCTGACAGAGCATTGAAAATTACCAATCTGATTATTCTTAAAGTGAAACTATTGTGTCGGAAAGCAGAATGCTTTACAGCATTAGGTTTACCAGAAAATAGGAGATGGTTAGAGAAAGCAAAATTTGTAATCAACAAGTCTGAGGACTTTCCCAAGATTAAAGAAATGTTGGAGAAAATTATAGAGGATACTAACTCAATCGTCAATGAGGGTAAGCTAGATATACCAAAAGAGAACAAGAGAATGATAGAAGTGTCACAGGTAGTTGCAAAAGAAGAAAAGAAGAATCTTTGGAAATCCGTTGAGATAAAATATTCTGATAAATATGGCAAACACGTTGTTGCTGCTCAAGATTTTCAGCCTGGGGAGATCATTCTTGTTGAAAAGCCTTACTTGTTTTGTCTTAAAGAATCAAGATCATATCAGTATAGCTACAACTGCTTCAGTTATCTCTGGACTGCCGTGCCTATTGTCGTTGGCGTATGTTTTGTTCTGAAAAGTGCAGAGATGAAGCCTGGCAAGAATATCACGACATGGAATGCTACATGATGTCCAAGATAAAATTTGTGCTCTGCTGTTGATGGAATGAAGTTTTCCCATCCTTGATCTCCATCTTCTGCAGAAGTCTCAAGGAAGCTGGAAGTTTGGATCTGTTGTTGACAGATTTCAAATCATCAATGAATGGAGGTGAGATATACATCATATGTTAGTTAGTCAATGAGGACTATTTTCTTGACATTCATCTAAATTGCCAAGAACCAAAAATTCTAGGCTTACATTCTTTAATGACTAGTAGAAGAATGGTGATCAGAGAATTCCAAATCTCAAAAGAGTCCAGCTTGGACCACCATGGAAGAATATGATCATCTTTTTATTGAGAGTAGAATCAGCATGATACACTGTCACTGGCTCACAGATTGTCCAAAAATGATGATCCTGAGTTTGATGAAAGCGTTGTTGTCCGCACTACAAAAATACGTCCCTACACTCGGATTGATTTCGTTTTGAGAGCAACAAAGTTGAGATGAAAAATCTCCAAAATAAGCAAGCGCTACTGCTAAAGCGGGATCTGATCTTGAAGCAAGCATTATTCATGGCTGAACTTTATACTTTTCAGTCTCACCAATGCATGTCGGTTATGTTGGACTGATTTTTTACAGATCAATTCGAGAGGGGAGTGAATTGTAAGGCAATCCTTGTTACGCCAACGTCTTATGCTAGCCAAGAAGATATAGAATCTCTACCAGGATGTTCAGCCATTCTTCTGATGGGTTTAGCTAAATGTACAAGCTTTTTTGGTAAATGTTATGGCTTCAACGAAACTAAGAAATTGATGAAAAATTACCAGGCGATTCTAGTTGGATGTTTGTTATTGAAGTTTAGTGCCGTTTTATCCGGCGGTTGTATGTCGGTGAGTTGCATAATAATTTCTTATCCGTTCTAATCATTTCCAACTAATATTACTCCATTGATTTACAGGTAAGACTCACAGATCCCACCGTCAAAGATGGCTCTTTTGAAGAAAGAGTGCATGATATTAAAAAGGCCAGTGATCACGAACAAAAACTAGAACAGAATAGAAATAGAAGCCTCGTGTTCAACGTGATGACCATGTTGACTTTGAAAGGGTGCATTCCAAATGTTAGCACATGTCGTACGACCAAACATAAATCCGTCATGTTTGCCATACAACCAATAAAAGCAGGCGCACCGGTACTGTATTCGATTTCGCAAGCTTTTCCTGAAAATCTGGTGCTTTTTCAACGTTAAACATTGTTATTCACAGCTTGTTTCATTCAACGTCTCTTCACATTCAATCTTTCATGGAACTCCGAAGTTCCAACGTCAGCTCTATCATCAAAGAAAATATAATTGTCCCTGTGAATGCCAAGCCTGCACAAAACACTGGCCCGATAAACTACCTTAGCCAGATGATGTGAGTGTTTCGACATTTCTATTAGAGATTATATCATTTCACCGTCAACTACTATGAAGGTGTATTGTATTTCAGTTATTGATGCGTGCTGGTGTCGATGACTTCTCGGCAGTTGAAAAATTCTGGAAAGAGTACAATTCCATCTGTGATGAACGAGATACTAACTTATCTACTCACAGGCCTAACTGGCCAGATCTCAAGTTGATGAACAGAGTTAACAATCGTGCTAGACAGGCGTGAAAGATCTAACAGTGCCGTCGTCGTTCATCACCAGGTGTATGGATATACTGGTCGTCGTCACATCTTTTTTCCATGATCCTGACAAAAACCTATTCACAACTTCGTAATCATCAGAAAACTCCAAGATAAAGAGGTTCGGCGGTATCAATAGAAATCAGTGAAGGATGAATGGCAAGAAGTAACCGACTTGTCGCTAGGTCGTACCAAAACATATGGCGAGTATACCTGTTGAGGATTTTTGACAGTAATTCGGCTATATTTCCGCAAAAAACGCGGGTAATTGGAGCTTTTCTTGTTCGTTAGGAACCGTAACCAGGAAGTTCTCTGTCGTCTAGACAATTTTACAGCATTTTCTGTGCGATGAACTCGTTTCATTGGCTTTGTTCATGAGAGGTGTCATTGCCTGGAAAAATGGCGTTATTGAGGGCTGATAATTTCTTTCAACCGAATCATCAGCTCTCAAGAAAAAAACGTTAGATAGCGATATCCGACCCAACGCATTCGAAAGGCAAACAAAACAACTATAGAAAACCTCTATGACCATTTCAACAGCATTGTACGTGGGTGATCCCATGTAGATTGCTTTTTAATTTTTTCCGCAGAATGCCATTTTTTACCTCACCAAAAACCAACCAAGGTCAGTGTGATGTTCGGGTTTATTGTAGGATAATCGTTCATGGTGTACATATTACATACAGCACGTATATGCAAGCGAGCGCCTAGCGCCGAGGACCGCTGAACTCTGCCCGCTCGCCGGTTCCCCACGCCTCGCTAGAGCGTTGTGGCAGCACCAACTGGTGCACATATATAACATCTCTCTTTTTATCCAAGTCACAGAATCTTCTAAATACGATGGTTTCTTGACGTCCCGGCCGTATCTACTTACAGGTCTGTTAGCCAGTGGACTTTGGTTAGGTACAATTCTTGGATTGGCGTTGCACACTCGTAAACATTATACGATGGATGATCCCTCGAGTACCCTGACTTGCAACAGTGATAAGTCAAATTATATGCTTTATACGAAAATTTTCAAAAAAGCATCTTGAAGATCAGAAAAAATACTAACTTCCATTGGGTTTGGATGATTTCTATCGGATATTCTTGAAGGTCCTACACGCTGATGAAAATATAGAAAATCTAAAAATTTTTTACTTTCATTGAGATACCTGCAGTTTTAATGCGAATGAAGACATGGCAATTCTGAAAGAAGCATCTTGTAGAGCGGAAAAAGTGCTATGTGTAACCGTTTTTTGATTACTTCTTACGTCCCGGGTATGAAGACGTGCGAGCTGTGCAAATCCCCAAAATCATGGTTTTTCACCGTTTTTTGTGCCGTTTCCGGTGATGAACAGTCATTTTGGGTATCTAACCAATCAAAAATGGTAACACATAGCATTTTTTCCGATTTACAAGATGCTTTTTTCAAAATTGCCGTATCTTCATTCGCATTAGAACTGCAGGTGTCTCGATGGAAGTAAAAAAGTTTCAGATTTTGTATTTTTTCACCAGCGTGTAGTACCTTCAAAATATCCGATAAAAATCATCCAAACCCATTGAAAGTTAGCATTTTTCCTGTATTTAAGTTGCTTTTTTGAAAATTTTCGTATAAAGCATAGAATTTGACTCATCGCTGTTGCAAGTCAAGGTACTTGAGGGATCACCCATCGAGAACTTTTGAACGGTACTGTACCTTTCCATTCATTTTGGAGTTAGATGATCGAGTTATACAGATTCGAGGTGTAATCAATGAGGGACATTTCCTCGTTATTACACGTACACTGCTGTTCTTGTTTCTTATGTTCACATCTGTTTTGATTGAATACTGTTATCTCTCAACTTATAACATCTATTTCGATGAAAAACCCGTATACAATCGAATTAGAAGGTTTCAAAGATCAACATTTCGATATTCGAGCACCAAAATGCCACCACTGAATTTCGCTTCCAAAAGGTTCTATTACATGCATATTTAGACTTTTTTGAACATATAGAGTATGAATTCACTCGCACACGTATATACATTCTCCCACTCGTGAACTCACTCATCGGTACCATGGGAATAACATGAACACCCTAATATCCGAGAACGAAACGATAAATTTTAGAGAGAGCACGGAACTTGACATTTGGTACTAAAATTGGTCTAGATAAATGGTTCAAGCTACAGTATTGGGGTTTTGATTCGGCATTCAGATATCTAGCAAAGTGCAGGCTGAGACCTTTGTACTGGGCAGGAAACTGTAATAAGAATTTAGCAAAAGTAGATTTTCTTGATAAAGTACTCAGCACAGTGTGGAAATCAATTTTCCCTCGATACTTTGGAGCATCATCATGCTCCAAAAAATTACGCCCCCCGATAAACTTTGAAAAAATTGTCGCGGAAAGGTCTGAAATGAGGCAAATTCACTTTTATCGAGGAAAGCTTAGCGAGTAAAATTTCAGGCGAAATTGCGCGACGAATCGCACGAGCTCAGCGTGTACGTAAATGGGATTTCGGTACTTGTAATTTATGGATTTGATGCTCAATAACATTATTCTTGATAAGCCTGCCCCCCCCCCCCCCCCCGAATTCCGAACGAGCTCGGTCGTCCAAGCGATCGTGGCGCTTAACACTCACGAAGATCGAAAAAAAAACGATAACCCACAAGGCACTGAACTGACGTTCAGACTCATTTTTGAATGATAATATTTTTGGGTAATTCTGAATCAAAAGGTCCATCATTGAGTCAGAAGCAGCACTAAAAATATATCGAGAACACCGTATTACTCAAATTAAAATGCCCTCAAAGCATGAGAATATTCCATAAAGGGACATCACTGTATTCCCATGAAGAACCTATAGATATTATGAATGAGTTATCAATCCGTGTTTATTTACAAACTCGGCGCGCCGATGAGATAAACGTGCACGATATAGATATACTCAATCATGCATGTTACGTGGATCGTTTAGTGCGGCCGCAGCAAAACTCAACAGGCGATAGGATGACTTCGTCATCAAAAAGTAACAACTTTGTTCCTCATAAAAATTTGCGTAAATAGCTTCCTTTCCGAGTCATAGTAGCTCTCCGAGCGCTCGCAAGCATTCATCGTTCAAGATACATATTTGTTTGTATTACACATTCAGACCGTACTCTTACAGTCTCATGCGCATCTTTCGCAACCTTATAGGTATGTCTGATAGGCCTTCGCTGAAAATCGGAATCAATGGCTTATGATCGCTTGCAACTGTCGTCTTTCCTTCTACAATATACTGGTGAAATCTTTCACGTGCGAATACAATTGCATACATTTCTTTCTAGATTTGCGCCCAGTTCTTCTGACATGGTGTAAATGGTTTAGACGCGTAAGCAACCGGTTAATTATTTGGCAATAGCACCACACCTACCTGTAATGTAAGTTGAGTGTCGATGCCACTCGCATCGACACTCAACTTACATTCTAGTTTGGCATCATAATATTGCATTACTGAAGTTTGTGGTAAATACTCTTTTATGTTTGCGTTCGACGCGAATGTAGAATTAGCCACCTTGTCGCAGCTGCTGGCTTGGTACGTGCACGTTGAGCATCCTATTCTTTTGTTGAGCACTATAGCCGTTGCTGTGTTGCACACTATAGCCTCTGTTATTTTTCTCTTTCATTTCAACCGTATTTGTATTCTTCTTCAGCGCTTTTCCATGTTCTCGCGCCATTTCTGCAATGCGACATTCTTTTACGCACCATTCTTGGTTCAACTTTCCTTCTGCTAGCAACTTTTGTTTCAAATTATCACCCGTGTTGCCAATTATAACTCTATCTCTGATCAGACTATCTCTTAACGTTCCAAAGGCAGAATCCAGACTGAATTCCTTCAAATCCGTCAAAGATTCTTCGGAGGTTTCATCTAGGCCTTGTGTTCTCGTCAGAAATTTGTTTCTGCATACGCTCTTGTTCATATGAGGCGCACAATATTCTTCGAATGATTTCACTACTCTCGCGTATTTTTTCGACTGCTCATCCGACAATCCAAATGTTTTGTATTTCTCTTGAGCCTCCTCGACGAGTGAATTCAGTGAAATTGCTATCTTTATCTCGTCCGGTTCTTCGTACCGTTTAGTCGTAATCATAAATATGTTGAAACTTGCCATCCGTATACTCCAATTTTCTGCAATGTTTCCGCTGAACTACACGTGCTCCGGTGGTTCCAAATTCATCATTGTGCCGCCGCCATTGTAAAATCTTGATCTTGGTTATTGTTCCATAAAAATCGTCCTCCTCGTTGGTCGAAGATTCGGCAAGCCCATCCGATGTGTTGAATTCGTCCGTGGTGCCGCGTTTTGGAATCTGCTTGTTCCTGTCACGGGTTCACCTAACCTCTCATAATCACTCGCGAGTACTTGCGTCACCTCCGAACATTTCCTGTACGTTCACTCATCTGCCGACTGTTCCATGCAATGTTTGGGTCATCGCACCGAGTATCTCCGACAACTAGATCGTATTAAGCTAGGTTTATTGTAGGATAATCGTTTATGTTGTACATACAGTACGTATATGAGTAATTCCACGCGAAACAGACCGACGAAAAAGGGTCATGTCTCGGATCTTTTTCTAAGTATTTTCAATCGATTCTATGGTCCAAAACATGAATTTCCGGATTACTATGAGGTCCAAAAGAAAATTTTTGGTCCCAGAGAATTTTTGAAAATGATGTAAAATCCTTTTTTTCGTAATTCCAGCAACTTATTCCACTAATACGCGAATAAGTCGAGTTTGTTTGCAGATAAAGACACCTGGTTCACGGCATTCGGAAGGTCTTCAAAAAATCTATCGAAATGCATTCCTAGAACTTGATTTTGAGATTACGTACACTATTGTCGAGCAAAAAGTCGAAAAACACAAAAACATTGATTTCTCGAAAAGTCATTCTTTTTTATTCCTGAAAATTTGATATTTGATGTAAAATTTCGTGCTCTTCCAGAAAATAATGGTCCCGAACATTTTTTTTGAGTCCTAAAGCCTATTTTTGCTATTTTTCGCAAATCAGTTTTTCAAGCGATGGGAAATCGTGTGTTTCCTGCACATCCGCAGGAATTTGGGTTCTTGAAACCAATTGCATCAGAAAGCCAAAAGAATTTCCTTCAGAATGACCACTTGACAAAGTCAATTCTATCGATTGAGACTGAAGCTACAACGTGCAGAAGACCACTGAATGTCGGCAACGACCAAGAGGTGGTCGGAGACAGCAGTGACTGAGATCCGCGGACGATGGCCTTTGCCTATCGATGCACTCGGGCTGAAGCTTCATCTTTCATGCATTGTAGATCCGAGCGAAATTGATAATTGACTTTGTTAAGTGGTCATTTTGAAGGAAATTTTCTTGGCTTTCTAATGGGACTGGTTTCAAGAACCCAAATTCCTGCGCATGCGCAGAAAACACACGATTTCTCATCGCTTGAAAAACTGATTTGTGAAAAGTAGCAAAAATAGGCTTTAGGACTCAAAAAATTGGCAGGGACTATTTTTTTTCTGAATGAGCACATAATTTCACATCAAATATCGAATTTTCAGGAATAAAAAAGAATGGCTTTTCGAGAAACCAATGTTTTTGTGTTTTTCGACTTTTCACTCGACAATAGTGTACGTAACCTCAAAATCAAGCTCTAAGAATACATTTCGATAGATTATTTGGAGACCTTTCGAAAGCCGTAAACCGCGTTTCTCTATCTGCAAGCAAACTCGATTTATTTGCATTTTAGTGAAGAAAAGTTGCTGGAATTCTGAAAAAAAGGATTTTACATCATTTTCAAAGATTCTCGTCATGGGACCAAAATATTTTTCTGAACCTCACAGTAAGGTTAAAGTGCATGTTTGGGACCATAGAATCGACTAAAAATACTTAGAAAAAGACCCGAGACCTGACCCTTTTTCGTCGGTCTGTTTCGCGTGGAATTATTCATATACAAGCGAGCGCCTAGCGCCGAGGTCCGCTGAAGTCTGCAGAGAAACAACCAACAACAAACAACCAACTCGAAGAAAGTAGTAAGGCTTATATTTAGAGTCTAGTAACGGCGGGACCCTCAGCAACCTTAACAGTAGCTGATATTATTCCAGGATAATATAAACATACTCTCGTTTTACAATGATTTTCTAATTCATACTCTGATGCGTGTAATATCCTGTAAACAGCAAAAATATGCCGGTCAAAAATTACTTCCTCAACAATGTGCAATAAAGTTCGTGGTTGCCGAATGGGCTTAGGTATATCAAAGTCGACCGGAGAATATAATAAATCACGAACTGGAAGCATTTTATTCAAATTAAGTTGACTCGATATATCCGATAGGTCAAAAATTTCAGAATCCAACCGAGTGATCTTATTACAAAGTACGTTAAGTGTACCAACTGTCTCTAAATCTTGAGTTAAACGAATTCTCCAATTTTTAACATCCTCACAATAATCTTCAGTCTACTCTTGGCATAGACGAAGACAACGACTCAAAGTGAGCAATTAGCGGTTACATCTTTCAATTCAGAGAGTATGCCTGCGATTTCGGCAAACCTTCTATCGCAGTGGCAACGAGGTGAAATCATAGACTTATTTTGAGATTGGCGAAATATGCCTCGAGGTCGTTTAAACGACGATTGAAGTAGCCAATCCAGCCTGAAATTGACTCTCGATCTTCTTGATCTTATATTGATTCGTCAATTGTTCTTTTTGTGTATTTTCTAAGTCTGTGGATTTTCTTGAATATCTTTTGTATTCCTCAATTAATTAAGTTTGTTTCACGAAAATTCTCTCCCCGAATCTTCCCGATCGTTTCCTATATCAGATGGCATAAAAATTGATTTGAGCGGGATATATGAATTACTGAATCAATTTGATGAATAGATAGAAAAGGTGATCAGTTAATTGAATAAGATATAAAATTAACGAGAAATTTGATTAGAAATGAGAGACTAGAGGTATAGTGAACATACAACAAATCAATGAATATGCAATAATCTAGGGTAAATTGGGAAATAGATTGAGTATATCACTAATGTTATGTTACAATGAAAACACTGATCCTTAGGTTTCTTTGCACAACTCCAATACCCTCCCGTTTCTGTACAAGAGCTAACTTAAGTACTAGAGGTTTATTCGATTATGCGGCTCGGGATGCTCGGATCGGTCCGGTCTCGTCCACCACCGAACGCGCGTTCGGACAAAAGTTTGCTCTGAGCGCTCCAAACGCTCCGTCTAAGATGTCTAGCCGCGGAGAGGGGAGACAGCCTGTTTCCAATGCTGTGGACGATTCCTCCCCTCTCCGCGGCTGAAAATCTTGGATGAAGCGTTCGGAGCGCTCAGAGCGAACTTTTGTCCGAACGCGCGTTCGGTGATGGACGCGATCGGACCGACCCGAGCGCTCCGACCCGCATAATCGAATGAACCTTAGATTTAAACCCTTGTTCTCCTCTAAAAAGCTGGGAGCAATGAAAATTTTTTGCCTTGGTCACGGCACTTGCTGCACTTGGTGGTTTTCCTTAAGGGAATACGGGGAAGTTTCTGAGGTGAGCCAATTATGGCTTTAGGAGTGTCTTCCTTTCGGGAAGCAAAATTGGATGGCTTCAGAGGAGTCGCGAGTTTCCGAGAGACAATATCTACCTCAGATGTTAGATTCTTGGATGCAGACTTAGCTGCTGGAGGGATGAGAACTGTTCTCTTGGGTTGAGAATCAATTTTTTCCGAACTCAACTTGGATTTTTTCGCGGGAGAAGCATTCAACGCTGTGCTCTTGCGTTTACGAGGGTTCTGAAAATGATTCATAACCTTGCGAATCGATTTCTTCTTCGGACGAACCTCGGGGAGAGGCCATATCTAGTCATTGCTATAATTTTAATGTTATGATTTTTGATTGTCGCGGTGAGTTGGGGGCGCTGGGACGAGCGATCCATTGCTTCGTCTTCTCGATAGCCGGTTGATCCCTAGGAATATTCGATGGCGTATCCAGAAAGGATATGAATATCAACGAATGGGCTCTTTTTAAGAGAGGTGTTGTAGTAACCCTCAGATTTTCGACATTTCTATCGAGCCTCCTGACTGCACTGGATTCTAGTGCAGGGAGAATGAATTCTTGGGGTAAGGATTCTGTAGCCGTTGGAGTGGAAGTGGCAGCAGGAGTAGCTGGTCTGGATGAGATGGGCGAGAGCGGACTCAAGGCCGGGGGAAAATGGATCTTCGCTATCTTCAAAATTTCTCATCACTGACCATCGATCTCAATTTCTGATTGAGATATCGGTCTTGATATCTGTGTGGACTTTTGCCTGTGATTTTCTAATCGGGACATCTGTCTTGATATCTGGTCTAATTATCGGCTGTGATTTTCTGATCGAGATATCGGTCTCGATATTCTCGGTATTTATTCACGCTTCAGTTTTCGCTCGATTGTCACTTGGTAAAATTCACAATAAACACACACAGCCCTTCATACTGAATTAGGCAATGTCTGGAATTTGTTGGTGGAAGGGTTGCCATTAGGGCGATTCGGTGAATTGAAGGTATTTTCCTCTGGGAAAAATCAATCACAAAGATTCCAAAGGGTTAAAATCGTCGGTGCGTGGCAGGTACGATCCTTCTGTGCGAATACCGAACATAGGCCGAGACCGACGTAACCACCGCATGTAATCGTTTATAGAGTGGAATTTTTCTCGGCGTGATTCATCCTTGACCGTGGACCCGCGATGTTTTCTCCGTCCCTTGCCTAGTCCGTTACTCGTTTTTTATTACTCTCCGGTCTCTCTTCATCTCCCTGCGCTTTCCTTTTACTTACTCTCACTCTCTTCCGCATGCACCTCACTTCGATCGCTCAACGTTCGTTCATTTACGAAAATGGGTGATACACTCATATTCACATTCCCAACTCAAAACACGCATAACAATTAAATATCCATTCAATATACGATTTGCGTATGCATAGTCACGCATTACATTCATATAACTTAAAGATACTCAGTACATTCGTTACTCATTCAATACACATATTCACACGCTTGGAAGTTCATCTCTCCTGGTTTGGTGTCATTTCTCTTATCGTTGCATAATTCACAACATTTTCTTTTGCAATGAGGGAGTCGAAAGTCTTCGTTATGTAGACAAGGGGATAGATTTCTTGTTGTTCCATTTTTCCTTGTTTAGCAATGAGAGACGATTGGATTTTTATTCAAGACGGTTTTTTTCAACAGGGTTGTTGTCGTTGTTGAAGTAGGTCGAGTATGGTTTGTCTTTCTCTGTCAAAGCGTGCTCTGGTTGTTTCGACGGGTTTGGGTTCTGGTTCCTTCAGGATTGATTCATTTTCGTTTGCAGTGCTACTTGAATCTATTATTTCTATGTCTGAATCTTCTTCTTGACGCTTTCTCTGTCTACAGGCTCTGATCTCATTGCGGTAGCTGGCCCGTCTGGTCATATCTTCGGTTTGAAAGAAATCTCCCGTGCATGAATTACAACATATTACTGGATTTTCGTTGAGTACAGGTCTCTGACATGCACGACAATCTATATACATGGCTCCTCTAGGTGCTGTGGCTTGGTATACTCTGATGAGTTCGTTGTAGGCGAATGACGTCTTTGATAACATCTATTACATTCGATCAATCCGGTTCAAGCGCTAGCATAAGAGATGATACTTCGGTTCTTGACTATGCATGTGTATTCTACTAAACGTTCGTAGCTTTCTGGGTAATTTTGTGGTAATATTCCATCAATAGGTATGTCATCTCCTTGCATAGTATTGGATCCTGGGTTAAACGTGAATCGTTAATCTCTTTGTTTGAGTTTTGGTTAACGTGGAATGTGGTACAGAGATTCGGTACAGCCAACATGTGGGTAAATTTGTTGGTATCCCTCGTTTTGGTGGGTGTTATGGTCATGTGTCTGATAGGTTTCGTCGATTAGTTCCTTGTTGTTGTGTTCTTCTCCCGACTGTTTTGTGGTTTTGATCAGTTGGTACTCGATGTCATCAGGTTGATTGTTCAATTTTCTTTCTCCTTCTTTCGGTCTATTCCGTCTTCACGGTAATCCTTACCAAGGTGTAGCAGGAGTTGTGTGATGGAGTTCCAAACTGCTCCAATTATGTGGAGTGACCATGCGTAGATGCTGTACAGTGCGTAACCGTGGTGACTGTTTCGACTATCAATTTGATAACTCTGAGTAGGATGAATACTCCCATGAATCCAGCACTAATGGATCCGAAGGTTACGAATCTCATCCACATCTTTTCCTAAGTTGATGCAGCTAATTTCTGTAGTGTACCGGCGTCCATCAGTTTCATTATTAAGAGACCTCCTTTGAGTGTTTCGCGACCTGCTATCCTTAATGCAACCGAGATCAGTGCTGGCCCTCTTTCTAGGGGTAACATTATCCGATCTCTCAATCTGTTTGTTTCAGCAGGTGTATATATATATATGTATATATATATATATATATATCCCGCTTATTGCTAGTTGAGATGGGTTGATGTAGTTGAAAGTAAGTGCTGTTTGTCTTTCTCCGGGTCTTTTCCGTAGAATTTATCTGGTGAAAACTGGGCCCAGGTGTTATTTATATAATACATTGATGGCATAATACAACTGCATGAAATTTGAGTCCCCGTTCTCACTAATACTCTGGTTCTTGGTGCAAGGAAATATTCTTCTTTACCTCGGAAGACTGGCAGTTGTTGATAACAATCTTTAGTATTCGCCGAAAATGAATTTTAGGGTGATCGAAAGTACAAAACTCAGGTGTAAAAATTTCATAAAGTCGATCCTTCGTCACGCAATATCTCGGGACCTATTTGTCCAAATTGACTCTACAAACTCGCAAATTGAAGGTAAAGATGTCAGTAACTCGAAATAATATCGATGTAGAAGAATTTATTCGCCGAAAATTAATTCGAGGGTGATCAAAAATACAAAACTCGGGTGTAAAAATTTTATAAAGTCGATCCTTCGTCACGCTATAACTCGGGACCTATTCATCCGAATTAACTTGACAAATTCGCAAATTAAAACTAAAGATGTTAGTTACTTGAAGTAATATCAATGTAGACGGATTTCTTGACCGAAAATAAATTTTAAGCTGATCGAAAGTACAAAACTCGCGCGCGAAATTCTTGAAAATGCGCCCCTTCGTCACACTATATCTCGAGACCTATATATCCGAATTAACTTTACAAATGCAAATTGAAGCTAAAAAGGCACACTTCACGATAGAATGAATGGTAGATCCTCAAAATCTCACTCTTCCGAGAAAACGGTGGAATACGGGCACTGTCTGGTCCAATTTTCGGGAGTTGCACGGATCGGGTATGGTGCAAATTTAACCAACTTACATGTGATAATGAGATTCTCTTACCTGAGATTTTATTGTTATGGAGTAGGTTAAAGATCAGATACTGGTATGTACTGTATTCATGAAAATTCCTGTACTGCTGACAGGAATCAATAAGCTAAACTTGAAAGTTTTGGTGCTTTATAGCTTTATTTTCCCTTTTCTTGATACAAAGAGCAATCCTCTGCTCAGCTGGGGATGTATGTATGTATGTATGTATGTTCTTAATTCCACCTTGGGGTAGAACCCCGTCTGGTGTATGAGCAATTACAAAGGAGTTACAACAAGTATATGAATTCAGCACAGCTCTATCAATTATTATTCTAGTTTGGCATTTGGAATTCTGTTGAGTAAAGGTAACTGAAGACAAAAATTCTGAAAAAATCTTGTGAAAAAAGTAACACAAATATTCCTGTGTCACTTTTGATTGATTCTGCTGAGATATGCACATGGCATAATGAGTTTTGCATTCCAGAGATATTTGAATTTTAGTAGTGCAAAAGCAAAAATATTAGAGAATCAAGCGTGACTTCAATCTGATACATGAAATAGAAATTTTGTTGTGTTGTTGAGATTAAATGAAATCGTGAAGAGTTCCTGTCTCTGACCACAGAAAAAAAAGTCGAAGTGCAGGCGAAGTACGGGGTTTTGTAAATCAGAGACAGAAAGTTTCGCGTTACAAGTGTACATATTATGGATAATATCAGTCACACAAAAAGCAAAAGTACCGGAAGATATCATGTCTTGAATTTAGATAGAAGTATACATATTTGCTTGTTTTAGTAGCGCTGAAGAGAATATTCTAGCCCTGCTTACCAAAATAAAAGTCGAAGTGCAAGCGAAGTACAGGGTGTTGTAATGCAGGGATAGAAGATTCAAAATTGTGAATGTATTCGATGACAGCGTAAAACTTACTCATTACACATTCTATTGTTCGGAATAGACAGAAAAAAATAGATGTTTTGCCGTAGTAATGAGAAATCGGTTGCAATCAAGGAGAGAAGAGTTTCCATCTCTGATCACAGGAAGACGATCGAAGTGCAAGCGAAATATGCAAGTGGTAATACAGAAACGGGAAGCTTCGTCAAATTCTAAATACAATCGAATGAGTCCAATTAATACCTAGATAGCAAGAAAACAGCTGTCAATTAATGTTTGAAAGTTGAAGTCAAATTCCACAATAGACGTAAATCGATTGAGATAGTCTTTTCACTCTCGAGAAATTCGTTCAAACAATTCACTGATAGTGCGTGCACAAACTCATCGACTCATATAATGCTTATGGAACTGAGCAGGAAAGGCTGGAAAGGACGATGATTCCCGTATCGTCTGCTGCCATACTGGTATAACTCGCACATGGATGTTGTTGTGTTGAGGTTAGGAGCATGTTCTCGGCAATCGTATTCTATACTGCTACACTTGTTTACCCGCACGTGCACGCCGAGTCGCTTGGTTGCTACAGCCGCATTCTTTAACCGCATGGCGAACTAACCTCAAACTTTGCTTGCGCTTAAGTTGACCGGAGATTCTGCAAATAACAGCCATTGGACAACGTAGATAACGATGTTGGTGGTAATTTGCAATAAGTTGCGTGCAATGAACTGTAACAAAAATATGCCCGAAGGCAATGAGCGGCAGAGGAAGCCCTTCAATACGGAACGATAGTGGGAGCGTATGGATTATACTTACAGAGCAGACGAAGTTTTGGTGCTTCATAGCTTTATTTTCCCTTTCTTGATACAAAGAGCAATCTTCTGCTCAGCTGGGGATGATAGAATTAGCCTTCAATGATGATTGCTGATTTCTCGAATGATCCCTGATATTCTCGATTTCTAGTATTTCACACCACAATATCTGATATTTCGTAGCACAAATTTTAACAATTCGCACCAAAATTTCCTGATATTTTACACCATAATTTTCCGATATTTTGTAACACTATATCTGATAACTCGCACCTCAAATCCAATTATAAATCGAAAACAACGACACCACAATGATCTTCACAGATCCTATTTCTTTTCAACCTTTCAAGACACTTGTTACAGTGAGAAATTTCGTAAGTCCCGGAATTGCAGAGCTAGGAAAAGCACGTCTAAACAGATCAAATTTTGGGGACTGACTGCCCAGGGACTGGACTCTTTTTCATGAGCTAGCCTCACCAAGGGTAAAAAATAGGTTACTCCCACTCCAAACTCTCAAAGTCATCTGCATGAGCTTTTAAGTGTCAATCAAAAAGAGATTGAGTACCCGAGAGAGATTTGCGGGAGCTCGGAAAGTCCGAGTAGGCCTTTGTTCACAAATCTACAAGTGACGTTGAAACACGAGCAGAAGTTGTCCTGTGTCATCTTTGAATTTCGTCAAATGAGTAGAATTTATGATCACGACAAAAAACTCGCGCCTATTCAAGAAAACTCATCAATTGCCTTTGTCTTTCGATTTTCGGGCGATCTGTCAAAAGAATTCACTGAGCCTTCCTTTCGCATATTCTTCAAAGTCTTGTGCGCCCCGTCAGATATAAATCACATACTGTGGAGAAAAAATACAATGGTACATTCTGAGAATCATTACATGATATAGAAAGATGTCAAAAACCCGCTTGTCACGTATGTCGAGTTCGGTTTGGAAAGAATATTTCCTCATCAAGTCAGGTGTCTAAAGAAAATGCGTTCGTATTGTCGCCGTCGAGAGGATCTGACAGCGGTCAGGCTGATCCTAGAGCCGCGAAGACCCCCCGTAGTGCGATGTACTTTAGTGACTGAAGTCCCATCAATTACGTCTGTTGGCTCAAGATGTGGGTGTAGGGGAGTGAGAGCCCTGCCACTAATACTTTCGTTTACTTTGACAGCTTGCTTTCTATCTCTCATTGAGAATAGGATTTGAGTGTGCATTTTCGGCGCTTATGGAGTCCGAGATCTTGTGAATACCAGAACATGAAAACTTTGTTCCTATGTTCGATCGATTGTGCGTAGGTTTCTAAGTTCTCCTTTTTTTCCTTTTTTAACTCATTGTTCAAATATTATTCGGAGTTATGATCATTGTGTTTCATGAGGGTAAAGTATCGTCAGCCATACGTCAAGGTAAATTGATTTGAGATTCTAAATTAAAGATAGAAGTTGTACCCAAAAGTATATTCACCCTTGGTTGTTTCGTTGGTGTATGTTAGATTCTCCAATTGAGAATCTCTTGTGTTTCTCCCTTTTCTTTTTTCCGTTTCCCTTGACCTGTAATACAATATGATAATATTAGTTGCAATCGGTTGGTTCTGCAATGTAAGATATTCTAAGTCTATTCACGTGTACCACTTAAGTTTTGTTCCTATCTCTAACGAGTTGAATTTTTGCATTGTCTTTCTTGAGCATACCAATGATCGAGTAAGGTCCTTCGTATTGATCAGCAAATTTGTGTATCTTACCTCACCTTAATAACCAAACGTAATCGCCTATTTTGAATACCCTTGGAAAGATTTTTTTATCAAGATAAAACTTGATACGGAGCTTTTATGATCTGTAGTATGAATAATATTCCAATGAGTCCAGCACTGGCAGAACCGAAGGTGACAAATTTGTCCCAGAGTTGAGACCAAGCAGACTCAACTATGTGAGCTACTGCTTCCTCATTCAGTAGCTTGAACATTGCTCCATCAGTATTAGTAGTGGGTTGATAGTGGATTTCCCGAGCCAAGTCGTTCAAGACAGCGGGTCTTTCCACGGGGAACATAATATGTTCTCGTAATTCTTCTAGATCTTTATCGGTGTAAATACCAGCAGTGGCAAGATTTGATGGATTGGTATATTTCCAAGTTGTTTTCGACATGGGTTGAATAATAGTTGGTGGAAGGGTTTCGATAGGGCGTGGCATCATCTTATACCAGATTCCGCCTACGTGGCAATGAGGAGGAAGGAATGCATTGCAAGAGATTTTCGTACCTCTTGCTTTGAGAATATGAATTCGGGGAGTTAAGAAACGGGTATCATTTTGATGGAATACAGGGAGCTCAGCGTAGCACTCCTCTGTATGTCTGATACGTACTTCAACAGGTATACATTTAATGATGTGGACTACTTCTCCAGTCAAAACTGCCATGTGGCCTGGTCCTTTCATGGAATTGAATGCAAATTCGTCGGGTGATTGGGTCGCTATTGCCAGAGAATTCTTGATGGTTTGTCGTTCGAGGTCACAGTGATGGAGTATGACATCCCGATATAATTGTTTCATTTGATTTCGCATATGTCTTTCAACGTGAACGAATTTTGAATTCACATAGGTAAAGAGGTCAAGATTATAGACAAGCGTATTTGTATTTGCTGCGAAGCTCTCGCCCTCTACAGTTTCAAAAATCAATAGCTTAGGATGTTCTGTATGAAGTAGAGTATAACCACATACCATTTCTTTTGATTTTTGTGCTAATGCAAATGTCGTGCCTTGCGAATTAAGAGAGTATACATTCTGAAAAGCACCCGACTTACTATCTCTCATCTTATCGGCATATCTCTCGTAAAGGATGCTGTAGCGATCAAAACGACATCTATCAGAGGGTATAGAATTTCAAAAAGTATACCCTCCTTCCATATCTACACAAGTTCTATCTGAAAGCGAACACAACGTGCCAGAACGTAGATAAAGATGATTTGTATAAAGAGAAACCCTCGCATTATACTGTGTTAATGTAATTTTTAATGTTCCTTGAACTACAACGTTTTCCCAAGTTCCATATGGGTCTGAATAACCGGCTCCGTTGCATTTGCCTTCAGTACCGAGAAATCCGGCAAAGGTTAAGCCATGAGTAGCGCTATGATTTACGCGAAGTCCATTTATGACGTGTCCGTTGTTCAATTTGTAAGTTCCAGTCTTATGGATCTGGTCGCATACATCATAACTGACTTCTGAGATGTATTCATTCCCTCCATTGCTGACGATTGACGTATGAGAAAACATTCCGCAAGCGTAGATAGTGCGATGTACCTCAAGCTTGCATTGTATGACGTTGGTTTGAGTGAATTCGTCAATTTGCAGAAGCTGGATGTATTGCTTGGACATTTCCACGGTTTCATTAGGTATGTCGCATTCTCCGACTTCTACGAGAGACAAAGTTGTCACGTTCAGGGATCTAGTTCCACAATCGTACCCAATCATCCCATGTACTGTTATTATAGTTTGTAATAAGATAATTAAGGAGATCATCATGGTTAACTCTGTGAACAGACCAAGAAAATTTTATTATTTGTTCTCATGATACATTTGGGAACGAGGTTTCTTGATTTTGGTCTGCTTCGATTCGTCATTGATATGTGAGATTCTCAGTCTATTGGCGTGGACTATCTTGCTACCCTTTTTGGTTTGAAGTCTTATATCATTTTTGTCCATGACTTCTAGGATCTTGAACGGTCCTGAATATTGGTTGTCGAACTTCCCGGGTTTAGGACCGGATGAGAGGAAAGCGTAGTCACCCACTTTGAAATTAACTGGCGTTAGTTTCCTATCAAAATATTTTTTGTAGCGGAACTTGGACAAGACAAGGTTATCATAAGCCATTTTTTGTATACCATTCAATCTTGTTACCAGATCTTGAACGTATCCTTGATAGGTTGGTAGTAAGTCGTTTTCGCGGAGTCTCGGTAATCGTCCAAACACGATTTCTAACGGAGTGAATTTAGTACTCTCACTGACTGAGCTATTTCAATTCAAGATGGCTAAATCAAGGAAAGAAGACCAATCATTGTCAGCATCAGTATACATTTTAAGGAACTCTGCCAAACTGTGATGTGATCGTTCCAAAGAAGCATTTCCTTGCGGTCTATCGCAGTTGTCCTTACTCTTCTGGTTCAAAATCTTTGAGCTACTCGTCTCATGAGACTACTCATGAAATTTTGTCCTTGATCTGTCAGGATAATCTTGGGACATCCAAAAACGCAAATCAGTTTTTTGACGAAAGCATCAGCTACAGATGAGGCTAGCATGTTTTCTAGTGGAACGGCTAGGCGAAATTTTGAAAAGCAGTCTTGCATGGTCAAGATATATTCAAATCCGGATCGTCATTTTTTTAAAGGACCGACTATATCGAGGGCTACTTTTTCGAATGGAATACCTGGAGTATCCGTGATGATCATGGGCTGGCGAGTTATGAGACGCACTAACTTTTTTAACTGGCATTCAAGACACTGTTGAACTCGACGTTGAATATCCTCTTTCATATTTTTCCAGTAATATTCGCGCCTCACGCGTTGATAAGTTTTTGATACACCTCTATGACCACCTATCAGAGAATCATGCAGTTCTCTGAAAACTTCATTGCGTTTTTCAGGTGGAACAGATTTCAATTTACTTGTGCAAATTATCAGCTTGATACCAGTATTGATGTATACAAGTTCGAAGAGTTCTTTGATATCAGACCAGGGTATGCTCAAGATTTCTTGGCTTTCTGCTACACTGATTTGTTCTTGTTTGTGTTTCAAAAATAAGTTCTTCAAGAGACATAATGTGTCGTAAATTCTTGTTTTGATCATTTCCAGTGATTCAACTTCACCCGATCCTATGCATAAACCATAAAAGTGTTTGTTCCGTCTCCGAGGCGTTAGACTGACTTCTGCTAGTTCTAGCGACTCGATAGCTGGGAGCCTGTTTGATTCTTTCAATGCTCTCGCGCCTTCATCACATGGAGTTCCAGAAGAATCGACAAAATACATGACATTGTCTGGTCGACATTGAATTAGTTCAGGAATCGTTACGAAGGTGTTGGTATCGATTTGTTCATGAGAAATATCATCTTGGTCTAGCGATTCGTTATCAAAATCTTTTTCACTGTAGTCTATTGAGTCAGCTAATGAAATTTGGTCGGGATTTGGCGGTTTTTTCGGTCGCGGGGGAGGCTGTGGGATAGCCATCGGTTCAAAGTCAGTCTCTATGTCACTTTCGACATGATTCGATTCCTTTTTTCGCGTCTTGCGCTTATTCTGAGAATTCTGTTGCATTTCTGCGGGTTTATCTTTCTTCGGACGACCACGTTTCGGTTTATCCGCGTGAGCTTGTTTGTTTGCATTTTTCTGAACGATATTTTCGTTCGAATTTGATTGTAGGTTTCGAGACGTTCCTAAAATATTTTTCTGAGCGCGCGTAGTTACGTTCACGTCGAGGGTCTCGGCTGGATTCCGTGACAAGGCATCAGCCGCAGCGTTAGCTACTACTCTTATGATTTATGGTGTGATCATAACAGGATAGCTTGAATCGCATTTTCATCATACGTGGGTTCAAATTAGCTGTCTTGAAATATTTCAGGGCTTCATTGTCAGTGTAAACGTCCATTTTACGTCCGTACACATAAGTTCTGAAAGTTTTGAAAGAGTGCAGGATTGCAAGAGCCTCTTTCTCATAAATTTCCAGGTTCAGTTCTCCTCCACGAAGGACTCGGCTGGTGTAAGCGATGGGGTGATCTTTGTCCCACTCACCTTGCGACAAAATCCCGGATATAGCATAATTTGATGAGTCACTATTGATATTGTGATGATTCAGCGAGAGATCTGGGTAAGCTAACCCTGGAGCTGTGCATAGCTTATGTTTGAGCTTCTGGAAAGCTTGTTCAGCTTTATCTGACCACTCGAAATTCACATATTTCATGAGAAGTTTCGTGATCGGCTTAGCAATGCCTGCGAAGTTCTCTATGAATCGTCTGTAATAGCCGACCAAACCAAGGAACTGTCGAACGTTTTTAACGGTTTTTGGCTTGGGGAAGTGTTCTACTGCTTCAATTTTTTCAGGGTCTGGCCTGAGTCCTTCAGCACTTAGCTTGTGACCAAGGTATATTCGCGTTTGAGGAATTCACACTTGCTTAGCTGTAATTTGACACCTGCTTCGCGTAGCCTAGCGAAAAGTTTGAGAATGCTTTCTTTGTGCTCTTTCAGAGTCTTAGAGAAGACTACAATATCTTCAACGTACCCGTAGACGTTTTTTAAGCCGCGAATCAAATTATCGATAAATCTTTGAAATATAGCGGGACTTATCTTGGCCCCGAACGGACATCTTATAAAATGGAAGTGACCAGCTGGGCTGCTGAACGCAGTTTTCTCCTTATCACTGCGGTCCATGGGTATCTGATAAAAGCCTTGGGCCAGGTCAAAGGTCGTGAAATAGACCGCTCCGCCTGCTCGGTCAAAAATTTGAGTAATATCGGGGAAAGGATACCCGTCGCTGACTGTGATCTCATTCAATTTGCGAAAATCGACTACAAGACGCCAACGAGGCTTTCCGTCAGGACCTCGTTTCTTTTTGACTATCCAAATGGGTGAATTGTATGGAGATTTTGAAGGCTCAACAACGCCCAAATCTTCCAGCTCTTGGACTTGACGATTGATCTCCTCTGTAAAGGCATGTGGGTATATATATTGTTTGCAATTTACAGGATCAGCGTTGCCAGTATCTATGCGAGCCACAACTAAATCGGTACACGGGAGTGGGTCACCGAGTATATAAAAGATATCATCGTTTCCACAAATTAATTCTTGTACGAACCCTTGTTCTTCCTCGACAAGATGGTCGAGATTAACTGAGTCTAGAAGGGAACTTGCTCTTCCGTGATATAAATACTGAATGTCACTGATTTCAATCTCATCCAAAAAGCGAGTCTCATCTATTTCTGGGCTTATAGCTTCTATACCAAGTTCTGTCGACAACTGATACAATGAAGTATTGAAAGAGTGGTATGTGCCGGCGCTATCATTTTCGAATGGATCAGAAGACGAATCGTTTTCTGTCGTAGATGGGGTTGTTTCTTCAGCGTCCGAGTCTGAACATCCCGAATCATCACTCGACGTCGACTGAATCTCTTCACGAGATTGAGCAAGGACAGAGTTTGATGGGATTTTCACAGAAGCTACACCTGCGATAAGTCTCTCAAAAGGAAGATCAGCAGATTTTACACATAGAGACGTGATAGATTGAACAAAGTCACCGATTTTCATGATTTTCTGTCCAAAATCCAATATGGCTCCGGCTTTAGTAAAAAATTCAGCACCTATGATACCAACAGCTGGAAGGTCAAATTCGTCTGATGTGACAAGGAAGCGAGTGTCCACTCCCAGAAGTGTTGCTTCTACTATGCCGAGTCTAGGTAGGAATCCTTCACCAATTTCTTTAATAACAATGTCCCCGTTTTCAAAAATATGAGTATCAGCAGGGAGCATACTTTGTTTGATCATACTCGATTCTGCACCAGAATCAATCATAAACTTTTCCGTTGAACGTGTGGGCGGATTTGTTACTTCAATGTACGGTAAAATTGTTCCTTCTTCACGAGAGATGTTAGCGATTCTAACGCATGCAACGTCAAAGAATGGATTGACTCTATTTTGGATAGGAATTGGCTCATCATCGATAAGCAAGTGGTTATATTTAAAATTTATTTCTGCATTCCGTTGGTTGAAGAAGTCCATGCCCAATATTCCTTCGAAAGGTATTGGAAATGTTTCAGGAACAATATGGAACTCGGAATATTGATTCATCACTTTCATACGAACGGCACCCAGCGGAGGAACGCAATCAGCACCGAATCCTCTCATCAGACAGATCTTATTTGCATTAATGATATTGCGATTTGGAAGTGCATCTATTCGAAGTATATGTATCTCGGATCCAGTATCCAACATTATCTCGAGAGCATCGCAGTTAGCTGAGACGGTAATATTGATGAAGGGTATGAATTTCGTAGAATTTTACAATCTAACGGGAGCAATTCGCACAGTAGGCTGTTCACTGAGCGAGTATCCGATGAGCGCGGTTTGTCCTGGGCCGTCTCCTGCGTTGCGCTCTGACTCTAGAGATGCGATTCGTTTCCCTGTTTCTTAGCATTATTGTAGGCTCTCTTTTTGCAATCGGCAATCACGTGACCCTTTTCCTTACAGTAGAAGCATTCATCAGCAGCAACAACGTTATTACTACCCGGATTGAGTCGATAGCATCTCGCAGCAGTATGGCCTATCTTTCCGCAAATTTGACATAACATTTGAGCGCGCGCGTCGAGCTGTCGAATTAAATTTGGTGCTGTAGGATTCAGTGAGTGACAAGAGTTTGCTGAATGTCCGGGCTTGTTACAGACCTGGCATATCACACGAGACACAGGTGGAAACAGACGATTACATTGTGGAGCAGTGTGGTTGAAACCATGGCAGAGTTGACATTGCTCAGATATGTGTGCCACTGGTGTCTGATGGCTCACAAGTTTTGTGCAATCGCGGAAGTGGCACTGAAGAGCTGAATGATTCTCGTTTCCACAAATTTGGCAGTTAGTTCCAATCACAGCAACTGATGCTACCCTGCACTGAACTGCAGTATGTCCCGATCGTTTGCAAATTTGACAAGTCAGGAGTCTAGGGCAGTTTTGAACGGTATGGCCATTGCGATTGCAGATTTGACAGGAAACTGGCGGAATTGCAACATTATCGCTTCTTTTCAAACATTTCTCTGCAGTGCGATTGTTTTTACCGCAAATGGTGCATGATTTGATAGAATTGCAGTCGGCAGCACTGTGACCTTTATTGTTGCATAATTGGCATGTCAATGAACTAGCACTCGGACCTTTTTGTTCAGTACTTTCAAATCTTCTCGTACCGTCATGGAGTTCAGATCTCGAAAATAAGAATTTCTCTACTTTTCTAGCAGCAGTGACAATGTCATCTATACTTTCTGAATACTAAGCCTCATTTCGATTTCCGGTTTCAAGCCCTTTTTGAAGCAAGTGATGATGGTATTTTTCATATCATTTCTGAATGAATCTTCAATAGCGGCTGACTCAGCGCGTTTTGCTTCTATAACTCTCTGAGCGAGGTCACGTAGTCTGTTGGCGAAAGAGAGGACGTCCTCATTACTTCGCTGTATGGTTGCATTTAGCTCTCCGAGCATCTCCAAATAGGATTGGACAGGGCGGTAAGAGTCTCTGAGATTGTTCGCGAGCTGTTCGACAGTCTCAAATTCTCCATCATTCAGGGCCGTCGCGGCCTCTCCGATGAGTTTTCGTTCAAGAAATTTCACGAGATTTGCTTCATTTATCTCGCCGACCATATCTCGAGCTTTCTCGCAGCTGGATATGAATTTGTTCAATGCCATATTCTTTCCATCGAAACAGGGCATGATTTCTAATGCGTCGGCTACAGTGATCGTTTCAGGGACCGCCATGACTGAATCGTTTACAAGATCTCTTAGTTCTTCCAAAGGACTTGGACTTCTACTTGAGTTAGGACTATCAGAGTTCAAAGCTGAGTCACCCGGGTGAAGCGGTCTGACCATTTTATCAGAATCGGAAGAGTTAGACTCACTACTCGAGGAATCGGTTAATTGGGCTTGTGGTCGAGGGGGTGGCGTTCTTGGTAAGTTGCGGCGAGGTCTCAAAGGATCAATTCCGTCTCGATTTTCAGGGCGAAGATCAAAGGGTATGTGGGCGTCAACTTCGTTGCGCAATTCTTGATCAGCGCGGGCCTTCCCTCTTAATCCTTCCCAATTATTTTACACTATAGATAATGTTTATCATCCTAAATTTCTTAGATTAACCTATGTGCGATAGATTTTTTTATGTAAATGGTGATTTACTCATCATTCGAGCAATTTCAATGATATTTTACGTAAAAATTCGATTACACGATTTACACTAGTGATTCTTGCTTATTCTTAGATTTTTAAAGTCATTTTTTAATGTTTTTTATCATATCTTACCAATTTTTATCGATATTTAATGGTTTTTCATGAAGAAACTTTATCCCGATAAAATTCGCGATATACGGTTGAAATAAACATAAGAAGTTCAAACTACGGCTAGAATATTGACATATAGGGCATTATCTACCAATATCAACGTTCAAACTCTTAAAAATACTTTAGGATAAAAAAATGAATATTTTCAATGTTCCAGAACGTTCTACATGCTTCTAGGATGTTGACGAAAAGTGCGCGCAACTAGCCTGCGACCCGCGCATTCCAAAGGTGAAAAGCCTACCTGCGTGCCTTTGGCCGTTTTTTTTTAATATAGGGCTCGCGAAGCTAGTTGCTGCCTTGTATTACCAGTGCGAGAGCTTCGCGAAAGTTCTAGAGCAAAAAAGCCGGAGAGTGTAGGCAATACCTTTCAGAATTTTCTGGACTGCGGTGCGACTAACCTTGCACCACCAGGTACCTGATGATTCCCGCGCCTATACAAAAAAAAGTGAAACGGGCGAGCAGCCCTTTCGATGGCTTGCTTATTGGCCTTCCGCAATTTTCTCGAAAGATCGGGAAACATTTGTCGAGCGGGAGGACGGCAGGACGTCACATATCCATTTCACTGAAATATCTAAATTATTAAATCATAGTTTCAGTACGGTCAAGTAATAATTGAGGTTATTCTAACTATTCTAATTAGGTTTATTATTCCCGTGGGTATATTTTGATTCGCAACGGTTTCCCTCTTCGTTCGAACGATTTATATATGATTGTTACTTGTAACTTTAGATTTCCGTGATTGTTCTGCCGATTCGGTGGAGATCTCCTGGGTACAAGAACCCCAGTATATGATCCTTCATCTCCGAAGGCAATCTTGTTCTATAACCGTGGAGTATCTTAGCCGCCACGAACCAACCTAGCGAGCGGTTGTATGCTTCTTCGAGCTTGTCTCTCAAATATTCGGAAGTTATACTATCGCGTAGATCCTTAAATTCGGAAAAATCTCGGGCACATGTGAATCTATGATCGGACCTGAAATATTTACCCAGTTTCCTAAAGTTGTCCATCCTATATTGGGGCTGAGCTCTAATCGTTCGAATCATTCTGAATAAAACTTGACTTGCTCTCATCAAATCTATTACATGATCGAAATCATGTTTCGCCAAGTCAATATAATATTCGAGTAACAGTCTATTGTTTGGATTGTTGTCTATGAGCTGGTGGAGATGAAAATCAGGGTTTTCGTGGAGCGCTGGTCGCATTGCTAACAGATACTCATAAATTTTTGTACTCCCTGAACGATATGCCTTTTCGATTATTGAAAGACCATTGAGTGATGCATTTTTAGGGTGAACTCCGAATTTGGTGAGCAAGTCGAAAGTCCTTGTATGATCTTTTTGGACCGCTAAGTGTAGTGCTTCAAATCCGTATTGAGCAAGATCCGCTCCATGGTGTATATACAAGAATACACAATGATAATTGGAGCATTCTATCGCATGGATTAGGGGAACTATCCTTTCGCTGTTGCGTTTATTGAGATCAGGTTTGCCTTTCAATAATGCCTTAAACAGGGCAGTTCTAGTGACGTCCCCTATATCAGACATTTCAGCGAGGCGGTGGAATACGTTCCTATCTTCTGCATCCATCAGAGTAGCATCACTACCGAATTTGATAAGGAGATCTCTCATCTTTGGGTTTGCAAGATTGAGTGCTTCATGTATGAGTGGATTGCGTTCGGAATTTTCATTGGCGTGAGCCCCGTTATTGAGTAAGAGTTGCGCCATTTCCGAGCGTTCCTGACATACGGATAAACGCAGAGGTGTAAGACCGTTTCCGAAATCTTGGTTCACGGCAGCTCCTTTTAAAAGTTGTAGTGTATATATCATAATATGGTCTCTACCTATACTAGATTTGAACATATCGCGCGTATCCGAGTCCATTAGATATCGTGTAAGTTCAGGAATTGCGCGTGACTGACCACAAAAATCTAATTCTATATCTTCCCATGCATAACTTCGCCTCCAATTGATATGGTTCATCACCATTCGCAAGTAATCTAACCTCAAGTGGATGATGCATTCTCTAATGATTTCTCTAACTCTATCTATTCTTATGTCATCTGAATGTTCTAAAATAAGAGGTGTAAGACCGTTTCCGAAATCTTGGTTCACGGCAGCTCCTTTTAAAAGTTGTAGTGTATATATCATAATATGGTCTCTACCTATACTAGATTTGAACATATCGCGCGTATCCGAGTTCATTAGATATCGCGTGAGTTCAGGAATTGCGCGTGACTGACAACAGAAATCTAATTCTATATCTTCCCATGCATAACTTCGCCTCCAATTGATATGGTTCATCACCATTCGCAAGTAATCTAACCTCAAGTGGATGATGCATTCTCTAATGATTTCTCTAACTCTATCTATTCTTATGTCATCTGAATGTTCTAAAATAAGAGGTGTAAGACCGTTTCCAAAATCTTGGTTCACGGCAGCTCCTTTTAGAAGTTGTAGTGTATATATCATAATATGGTCTCTACCTATACTAGATTTGAACATATCGCGCGTATCCGAGTCCATTAGATATCGTGTAAGTTCAGGAATTGCGCGTGACTGACCACAGAAATCTAATTCTATATCTTCCCATGCATAACTTCGCCTCCAATTGATATGGTTCATCACCATTCGCAAGTAATCTAACCTCAAGTGGATGATGCATTCTCTAATGATTTCTCTAACTCTATCTATTCTTATGTCATCTGAATGTTCTAAAATAAGAGGTGTAAGACCGTTTCCGAAATCTTGGTTCACGGCAGCTCCTTTTAAAAGTTGTAGTGTATATATCATAATATGGTCTCTATCTATACTAGATTTGAACATATCGCGCGTATCCGAGTTCATTAGATATCGTGTAAGTTCAGGAATTGCGCGTGACTGACAACAGAAATCTAATTCTATATCTTCCCATGCATAACTTCGCCTCCAATTGATATGGTTCATCACCATTCGCAAGTAATCTAACCTCGAGTGGATAATGCATTCTCTAATGATTTCTCTAACTCTATCTATTCTTATGTCATCTGAATGTTCTGAAATAAGAGGTGTAAGACCGTTTCCGAAATCTTGGTTCACGGCAGCTCCTTTTAAAAGTTGTAGTGTATATATCATAATATGGTCTCTACCTATACTAGATTTGAACATATCGCGCGTATCCGAGTCCATTAGATATCGTGTAAGTTCAGGAATTGCGCGTGACTGACAACAGAAATCTAATTCTATATCTTCCCATGCATTACTTCGCCTCCAATTGATATGGTTCATCACCATTCGCAAGTAATCTAACCTCGAGTGGATGATGCATTCTCTAATGATTTCTCTAACTCTATCTATTCTTATGTCATCTGAATGTTCTAAAATAAGAGGTGTAAGACCGTTTCCGAAATCTTGGTTCACGGCAGCTCCTTTTAAAAGTTGTAGTGTATATATCATAATATGGTCTCTACCTATACTAGATTTGAACATATCGCGCGTATCCGAGTCCATTAGATATCGTGTAAGTTCAGGAATTGCGCGTGACTGACAACAGAAATCTAATTCTATATCTTCCCATGCATAACTTCGCCTCCAATTGATATGGTTCATCACCATTCGCAAGTAATCTCACCTCGAGTGGATGATGCATTCTCTAATGATTTCTCTAACTCTATCTATTCTTATGTCATCTGAATGTTCTAAAATAAGAGGTGTAAGACCGTTTCCGAAATCTTGGTTCACGGCAGCTCCTTTTAAAAGTTGTAGTGTATATATCATAATATGGTCTCTACCTATACTAGATTTGAACATATCGCGCGTATCCGAGTCCATTAGATATCGTGTAAGTTCAGGAATTGCGCGTGACTGACCACAGAAATCTAATTCTATATTTTCCCATGCATAACTTCGCCTCCAATTGATATGGTTCATCGCCATTCGCAAGTAATCTAACCTCAAGTGGATGATGCATTCTCTAATGATTTCTCTAACTCTATCTAGTCTTATATCATCTGAATGTTCTAAAATAAGAGGTGTAAGACCGTTTCCGAAATCTTGGTTCACGGCAGCTCCTTTTAAAAGTTGTAGTGTATATATCATAATATGGTCTCTACCTATACTAGATTTGAACATATCGCGCGTATCCGAGTTCATTAGATATCGTGTAAGTTCAGGAATTGCGCGTGACTGACAACAGAAATCTAATTCTATATCTTCCCATTCATAACTTCGCCTCCAATTGATATGGTTCATCACCATTCGCAAGTAATCTAACCTCGAGTGGATGATGCATTCTCTAATGATTTCTCTAACTCTATCTATTCTTATGTCATCTGAATGTTCTAAAATAAGAGGTGTAAGACCGTTTCCGAAATCTTGGTTCACGGCAGCTCCTTTTAAAAGTTGTAGTGTATATATCATAATATGGTCTCTACCTATACTAGATTTGAACATATCGCGCGTATCCGAGTCCATTAGATATCGTGTAAGTTCAGGAATTGCGCGTGACTGACAACAGAAATCTAATTCTATATCTTCCCATGCATAACTTCGCCTCCAATTGATATGGTTCATCACCATTCGCAAGTAATCTAACCTCAAGTGGATGATGCATTCTCCAACGATTTCTCTAACTCTATCTATTCTTGTGTAATCTGAATGTTCTAAAATAAAACGCAATGAATTTGTAGCATCGTTGCGTACGCATAAGACCATTAATGCTACTCTCATATAAGGTTCCAATAACAATATAGAATATAGCTGGCTAGGGTCGTCTACTCCGGTTGACAATTTCTGGTGAAATTGGTTATAGCTATTTATTGCGTCGTTGTTGAGTCGATTTAAAACGCTCTGAATATCCATTTCGTTGATCTTTCCTATTATTTACCTGAACATGAGGATTTTCATTTTGAAATTCTTTCCGTTTCATTGTCGGAGACGGAGTCTCGTCGATTTGAATTATTCCGTCTAGACTAAATACTCCTGGGATGTATTTTGGATATTCCTCCTGAGTTAGGTCCACGATTGGGGGGCTTTGGGGCGGATTAAAATAAGCGAGCCGGCCCAGCTCTTGTAATTCGGGTGTCTTCCACCTGTTCTCAATATAATACCGGGTCGGCGTCCCGGGAACTGCTATAACTTGTGGGCCTAGTGGGCCCGGCGGGGCTGGACTGTTTGGATAGTTTGTCGGCGGCAGGGGTGGCGCATAACCCAGCGACTCCTGGGTGATGACGATCACAAATGCTCTGTGTTGGGGCAGTATTCCCAAACCCTCTTTCTCAATAGCATTTAGTCCTCAGGAAAATTCCATCGACCTATAATTATTAGAATAAAGTCAATAACATGAATCTAATATTATTAATCGGTGAAAAATCATACGAAAATGGAACATCTACCGATCTAGGATATTAGGAGCCCACGAGTAAGTGAGAGATCGTTCCACAAGATAATCGGTCTCTCTCTTCCTCTCTCTTTCTTCCCTCTCCCTTCCACTGTACTACAGTGGAGACTCTACGCGAGTCTCAACCCTAGTACAGCAGGAACGAGAGGGAATAGAGATGCAGATTAGGCTGTAGCCGAGCCTCTCTATTCACTCATAGATCCCTATTACTCTGCGCCAAGGGATTTCATCAAATTCGCGTAATAATTCGAATAAATAGTTTACTGCATGTATTCGCTATAATATATATATTCACTACTCACTGGGATTGATGCTGTTACTCTTGGTTGAGAGGGAGAGCGCCACTGCAGTGTGATGCGAAGTCTCGGTCTAGGTCCTGGAGTCCTCGGCAACGTGTGATGCGAGGTCCTGGTCGAGGTCCTGGAGTCCAGAAGATGCCGTCCAGATCACGGAGATATGCAGGACGTACTTCTGAGCACTAAGTCACGAGACTGATCTCGAGAACGGCTTGCGCATCGAATTATATAGACGTGGTTGTTCTCGCCCCCGCTCTGGCGGCTTCACTTATTTTAAATTTTGAGGGCCAATCCAAATCGAAAGCGTCGCAACCGTCATCCTGACCCCTCTCCAAGGAGGGTGTTCGAATATCCATGAGGAGGCTTTTCCAAGGAAAAACGGTCATTTCCAGCCCTCTCCAAGATACTCAATTCCCCTAGGGACTCTATAGATTGATATGTAAAAAAAGCCACCTCTCGAGAGGGTTCAGTGAAGCTAAATTGGTTAGCTCCTCGGCGAAGAATGGTCTCGATCTTTCAATAAAAGCTCTTTGAAAGTCGATCCCTGCATCATGTGTTTGAGTTGCAACAGCGCTCAGTATGCTGGAATATATATGGACCATTCATGAATTTCGAGGGGTGTAGCGGTAACCCTTGTTCTCTTGAGTAAGATTTCCTCGCAGCTGCTGAAAAATATCAATGTGCACATAACACAGCAGGCCTTTTCATTTCCCGAGAACTGTAAAGCTCACAATCGGGATTGAGGTCTCTGATCTTTAAAACTTTTGCCTTTCACGCTCAGCTCGGAGCAGGGATTTTCCGTTACTTTCATCAAAATGATAGGTGATATGTGATAAATGATAGGGCATATGTGAAACAAATGCGTTAGTTTGGGGCGATTGTCTAATACTTATCAGAGAATTCTGCTTTCGAATGCGTCTGAAGGTTTTTGTGATGCATCAAGGGAAATATCCAAGGGTCAATCCCCAAAAGATGATCCGATTCTGCATGTATCGTAAGGCCTGCATCTATTTACTATACTACTTCTAAAAGGTCCGAACGCGATCCGATGCTGCTTAGAAAAAAGATGCATCAATCTCCTATACCTTTTCGAATTATTTGAGAAGCCGCTGGGACTAGATCCGCAACGCTGCGGGGGCGGGTGCGCGCTGTATAGCATGAGGATAGAAAAGAGGGCTGCCTGACTACTCACGTTACAGGAGGGCGCGCCGCGCGGAGATAGTTAAAGAGAAAAGACACCACTGAATGATGGCTTTTAACTCTCGCCGGCCGATGCGCTTTTACTATTTTGGGTATGCGTTTGGGGCGCTAAAAAAGAGCCGGACGCCATGTGGTCGATTCTTACAACGTTTCTCGGTATGTGGGTACCCTCTTATATAGACAAGATACTGCAGGGAGCGAGTTCACCTCCATACATTGCAAGATCCCATAAGCAGGTGAAGTCGTCCCTCAAAAAGCGTATGATACTATAAGGAAGCAAGCTTGCCTCCCAATACGGAGAAGATGGCTATAGGGGAGCACGCTTGCTCCCTTATAGTATCTTACGCGTGTTGGGGAGCGAGTTCGCCTCCCAATACGTGAAGGATGGCTATAGGGGGGCACTCGTGCCCCCCTATAGCTTACATACTACGGTGACCGCATCGCCTTAATGCTAAGCGATGCGCGAAAAAAATGTTCCTACGGCCCACCCTAATCGGGGCTGACACTGAAATAATGAAAGTCAGTGTTAATTGAATTGGATGGACTTCAACCGAATATTGTTGAGATCTTTTTCGATGTACACCATTATGGAGCGCTCTTCCAATATTTGAAAGCTTTATCGTTTGTACTTGATTAGATATTTTTCATAAACTTGCTCTGTGAAATGGCATAAGCCTTGCATCACACTCTTTTGTGTTGAATAAGAGTTCATATATCAATTATTTGACGGATATATGCTTTAAAAACTGGGGAGTTAAATCTTCCAAATTTAAATGATCTTACTCAGGTTCTATATGCATGGGCGCGCATCAGATATTTATCAACTGATGCAACGATCATTGAGAATTATGAATCATTAGTATTATTATTCTTCATAACAATTGCAATATTCTTTATGAATGATGAATATATCTCCAATCATACTGATTTCAGGATCTCTTTGTTAGAATAGGAGGTATTCTTTTAACACCTATGGCAGTATCCTAACTATTATACTTATATTCTTGCTTCATAGTTGTTAAGCCACTATATTGTAACAACGTGTAAAAAGGTCCTAGTGACCGTAAATCTTTTGAAATAAAATAAAATAAAATAATATATTTCCTTGTTCTTTGAATAGATCAGTCATATCAGCGAGACATATCAATGTATATGTGTGTCGTGGTGTGTAAGTGCGCGTGTGCGTTGGTGTTGGTGTTGGTGTGTGATCGAGTTTTTCTGGCTCACCCGAGTCCCGAGGGCTCACCTCAGAGATTTCAGGCTGGTCCAAATCTGTTTTATCCCCCGCCCCCGCTCCATCGGCAATACAGCAGACGACGCCGCAGCCACACTACACATATGTCCACTTCGGCTACCTGTTGAATAGTTAAATCATTATTCTGCATCATTGTGCATCATTCTGGTTACTAGTTCACTCAGGTTTACTTCGGATTATCACAATAATTATTATCAGATTAAAGACGACGCACGTACTCAAATATTTGCGAAATAAGTACGGATATCCAATGTTTAATTTGCTATAGAGTCTTATTGGCTATGGGACATGTGAATTTCAGCGCCCCCGAGCGGCGGAAAACGGCATTCCACGGGAGGTAACATTCGAAGCTTTTAGACGTGTTTAGTGCGGGCTTTGGTCTTCTCATGCACGTAGCTCAAAAACCGTAGCTCGGATGTGGCAACAGTATGCAAGGCGATTGTAGGGTTTTCGAAAACGAAGAGTTTGAGCGCTTGTGGGTCTGAATCCGAGCAGAATTGAGTAAACTAGAGCGAGTTGAAAATTTTGCCTAATGCTTTTTGCAAGGGCTATGCGGCCACCGCTCAAGCTACTGATTCTGCCCCGGCTCGCTCCGATATTTTTCTCGCTTCGGGCTTTTTGAATCCTTCAATAATGGTCTGATTGACATGTATGAGAGCTCAAAATTTTCGCAATTGAAAATCTAACAACTTTCTCCCATACTCTTACGGGGTTTGAGTGACGGTTTCCTCAAAAATAAAGGTCAGAAATAGAGCATGCAAATTAGGCGCGTGGCAGGAGTTCCCATTCATTTTCGAGAAAACCATCACTCAAACCCCGTAATAGTAAGCATGAAAGTTGTTAGATTTTTAATTGCGAAAATTTTGAGCTATCACACATGTCAATCAGACCATTATTGAGGGATTCACAGAGCCCGAAGCGAGAAAAATATCGGAGCGAGCCGGGGCAGAATCAGTAGCTTGAGCGGTGGCCGCATAGCCCTTGCAAAAAGCATTAGGCAAAATTTTCAACTCGCTCTAGTTTACTCAATTCTGCTCGGATCCAGACCCACAAGCGCTCAAACTCTTCGTTTTCGAAAACCCTACAATCGCTTTGCATACTGTTGCCACATCCGAGCTACGCCCGATCAGAAAAATCAAGAGGTCCCACGCGGGGGCCACCAGTGGCGGCCACGGGTGCGCCCAGCGTGGCATGTAACGCCTTCCCATCGTGCACCCAGCGTGGCTCTCGCTGGGCAGCCCAGCCTTCGGGATTTTTGAAGTTGTTCATTTTTCATGAATAGCTAACTCAGCTTAACGAATCTGAGAGTACAACTGTGGTATTAGTCCTGTAGAGATTGCCTTTTCGATCGAATTTGATTGAAAGGTTCTGAATCATGAATACGGTAAATGCCGCAAAAGAACTTGTATCGAATCCTCTCCTTTCGTTCTTTCGAAAAGCAGTCCATCACGGCATTTGGACCAAATGAGGAGATCCTTGCTTCAATATTATCAAGTTCAAATGTAAGATTGGGTGCACTCATCTTCTCCAACAATGCTCATTTTTCTCTTTTTCAAATATATCTCCAGAACTCCCATCAATTTTTGAAGACAACCATAAGATATCATTAAGAAAACGGTATATGCATTTCTGAAATGTTAATATTATTTGTGATTTTAGGACTGATATTGAATATTTCAGGAAAATTCATACATATACAATGTATATTATACATGTATTTCAATTTTTAGAAAATTGGCCCATCATGAGAACACAAACTCAGGCCCAGGTACTTAAGGTGTCCAACGCAACCTCAAAAAGGCATGAGGCATGAAATATTGATTAAAAATGACAACATGCAATAAATTGTCCAAGGGTTCTACAGGACCCACTGAGTTATGAAAGGGTTAACTATGAGTTCTGAGAAGAGCTTTTAGCACGAATAAACTAATGAGATTTATTACCCAAATCACCTTCCAAGATAAATTTCACCATTATCTGAATGTAAAAAGTTGCTGGATCACCCTTCGAGTGCATACCCCTAAGCTCAAACATGTTCTTCGAAAGAATATGTGCTAACTTTAATTTAGATTTTCAGAGCTTGGGCTATTTTGAGGTTATGTTTCATATGTAATTATCTAGGCTATGAGTTCATCACCAATATAATCTGTATATAAGTAACCATGTATATATACATGGTTACTTTCATTAAATATGTAATATGTGCCAGAGATGGTCAGAGTTTCAAAATGTTAGCGCTTATCTTTCAACAGAAATGCACTGTGTTCGCTCTTGGATTTCCTTGTTAACTATAATATGCAAAAAAGAAACAGAGAGGTGGTCATATGTAAGATCTCAACTTATATAGTATATTGAGGGCAATCAGTAGTTGACTAACTTTGGAAGAAAGCTCTGTACACTGAATCACTGAATGTATCCATACAACTTAATGTGGTAGATCAGTGCACGAGAATTTTGCTCTAATGCCTCACAGAATATATTTTGCAGCACTTGAATACAATAAAGCACAACTTCTGTAACACTTTGGTATGAGTTGCTGGCTATAATGAGCTCCACAACAACAATAAAACATAACCCCACGAGGTTATGTTTCATCTGGATCATGCATTGTGGCATATCTGGAATTTCTGCTACTTTTGGGTGAATTCATCGATATTCACCAGTTTATTTAACAAAAGGTATTAGCACTGGTTGAAACTACCCACTGAAATTAGTAAAAATTTGTAAGTTTGATGCCGGGAGCAAACTCGGTGGCGGTAACTGCCCTGTGCTCACCTGTGCTGACGATAAGAGCAGACAAGCTACGTTCTCAAGCCGAGGCAGTAACAAACAATCCGGGGCCGTGACTTTCCGTTACAAGCCAGGCGTGCGCCACACTGGGCAGGCGTTACATTTCGGTTTTTGCCACGCTGGGCCACCGCGGGGCGACCCCAGTTTACCACGCGTGGCCCATGCGGGGGGCCCGGGCGCAGGCTGGGCGATTTCTGATCGGGCGGTTTCTGAGCTACTTGCATGAGAAGACCAAAGCCCGCACTAAACACGTTCAAAAGCTTCGAATGTTACCTCCCGTGGAATGCCGTTTTCCGCCGCTCGGAGGCGCTGAAACTCACATGTCCCATAGCCAATACTCATTACACTTATTGACATAGTCAAGTGAGAAAAGACAGCGGATTATCACTTTGACTCTTCCATAAGATCCAGCACGTGAGTGTTGGAAAATTTCACTTGTGTCAATATGGATGTGCTGAAATCTAAGATTGTCAGTGATCTTAAGACTCTGAGCAAGGACAAGAAACTCAATCTTAACATCATAGAAGAAGTTGACAGTGATAAGCCCTTGCACTGCAAAACCCACCATCTTTCAGATAAGATAAGGGAGAAAGAAAACAAAGTTCTTGCAGAAGACGTCCTTGGTAAAAAACAACTGCACAAGGTTTTGAGTTTGTATAATGAAAGCCTATCACATGCAGCAGTGGGATCTGAAGATATGGCAAAAACATATGCTAGCAAATCTGGTCTTCTATTTGACAAGCAAAGATATGAAGAATCCATTGTTGAAGCAGATAAGGCATTAAAGTTCACAAATTTGATCTTCATAAAAGTGAAACTGTGGTGTCGGAAAGCTGAATGCCTCACAGCTCTAGGCTCTTTGAAAAATAGGGTCTGTTTGGAGGAAGCAAGATTTATTCTCAACAATTCAAAAGATCCTCCAAAAATCAAGGAACTTCTGATGAAATTCATTGCAGCTGCCGAGTCGGTTGTTGATAAAGCAGTACTTGATAGACCAAGAAAGAATAAGAGAATGGTAGAGGTGTCGAGAATAGTCACAAAACAGGAGGATGAAGATATCTGGGAATCCGTTGGAATCGAATATTCCAAGAAATATGGCATACATATTGTAGCTGCTAAAGATTTTGAGCCTGGTGATATTATCCTGGTAGAGAAGCCTTATTTGTGTCACTTGAGTGAACCAAGAGAATATCAATATTGTTGCAAGTGTTTCACCTATCTATGGACAGTCATACCTTGCGATAACTGTTGTTGGCGCTTGTTTTGTTCTGAAAAGTGTAAAAATGAAGCCTGGCAAGAATATCATGATCTAGAATGCTCAGTTGTATCCAGAATGAAAGTTTCATTTCGCTGCATATGGAACGAGATCATCCCCACCTTACTTTGTATGTTTTTTAGAGCTCTCAAAGAAGCTGGGAGTATTGACCAACTATTGGACGATTTCAAATCATCAATCTGTGGAGATGAGAGCTGGCTATGTATGTTCATTATTTTTGTCGTTCGCACTCAAACTCTAGCATTAGCTATTAAATTCGAATTTGAAACAAAATCCTGGAATGCAAGATTCCGTTTACAATGTTCCATAAGTTCTCATTTCTGCTGTAATTGTAGTTGATACAATCACAGCGATTTCACGAAATCGGTTTTTTGCCTCTACAGTAGAGAGAGAGAGAGGTGTTTTTGCCTCCACGAGATTCAAAGTAATTAATTCAAGACTTGGAAAGTTTGGTGTGCGAGTCTTTTCTCCTCAAAATCATTTGTATTTGGGTAAGATTTGCAGCACCGGCCGAAATCAATAGAGCACGAATACGCGCAGCAAATTGAGCACATCTCCGACGCCCTTCATTGGGTTAACAATGAATTTCTCCACTGAGAATAATTCCATGGACCCTGGCCCTCGGAAACATTTTAATCTTAATTTTTTCGAAATTCGGCATCGGAGACGTGCAGTATACCAATATTGACCAGTCTTTCTCCAAAAATGGTCGAATTCAGTCCATTATGATCGAAATTCGTATGCTGCACGTCTCCGGTGCCAAATTTCTCAAATATCAAGATTAAAAATTTTCCCAGGGTCAAGTCCCATGGGGTCCCGCGGAATTAATTCCAGCAGGTTTAAAAGAAACATTTGAAGGATCACACAAAAACTATTGACTCATGTCCTCTGGAATTGGTTTCAAACAGAAATTCAATTCTTGGTTTTAGTTGGCAATGAAGAATCAGATAAATTTCATGTAAATCAATCATCGACCATTAATCAAAGAATCAGGATAGCGCTAAAATTTGTTGAATCTCTTAGTTCCTTTCGAAACCTTCAAATTTTCTTTCAAACATTCTGTTGCGATTTTTACAACCAAATTACAAACAATCTAACATAAAGAAGTTGTTTCAGGTTTCAGGTCCTTTTGGGCACGTTCTAGAGTGGAGCTGGCGTCTACTTCATTGAATCTAAAAGATTTCACGTCAAAATCGAGAGCTATGATACTTTTATCTTTTTATTTTTGATACCCCCAACACGTACAAACTCCTGTTCAATTAGCCGCTCAGCTTGAATGTAAAAAAAACTGTAGAGCAATGTGAATGAAAAGATTTGTAAGATCTTGGAAGGAGCGACAAGATGCGGCAAGAATTCTTAATAAGCTATCATGATTCCCCGATAGATGATCGATGATTGATTGAGATAGGAATATTTTGATTAGTCATTGCCAATAAAAATAATGAACTTCGGGTTGAAGAATTATCAAAGGACGATAATTCGATAGATTTTCTTGTGATCTTCCAAATGTTCAATTAAAAATCATTGTAGACACGAGGGCATCGGAAATGTATTTCAAATTCTGCATGTATTCGTGCTTTTTATCAATTTCGGCGGGTACTGTAGCTCGTACTTTGGGGACGCTAAAGTAATAACTTGAACATTGTTCACAATACTCAATACAGATTTTTGGCCATAATTTATTTCACTGATATCAGTTTCTTAATCTAATCATTGTCCCAATTACGTTCGTTCTTTGGATTTCTCATTCTATTATTCAGAATTGGATCCACTTGATAAAACAGACATCCTGACATTCGTTTTGAAAGTAAGGATCTCTCTTAGCCTTTCGTCTTCGTCCTTACGACACGAATGGATTCATAAATTACATTATCGATCTACATGAACTTGTGGTGCCTAGCATAGCAATGACACCCAGTGAGTTTTTTCATACCACGTCCACTGAGAGCGTCTTCTCATCTTGATCACGTTCGCCAAATTCACGCTGTATAAAAACAATTAATTTACTTCGCTTCACTTGTGAGGTAAAAATTGAGAGATTCTAAAATCCCGTCTCCTCCTTTTGCACTTTTTGTAAGTAGTAATTCTTTAAATTTCATAGTATTGTAAAAGATACTAGACGAGTTTAAATGATCGGCAAGTTACATAACGAATAACAAAAAACCCACTCTTTTTGCAGATCAGTGCGTAGAAGAAATAGATTACAGAACAATGCTTGGTACTACGACTCTCTCCGTGCGACAAGGCAACGAGACCATTTTTACAGGAAGCCCTGCTTTCACTCTGCTGGGTCTAGCCAGATTCACAAAAATTTTTGGGAAAACATACAACTTAAGGGCCTTGACAGAAAGTGCGCATTTGCTCTTTTTCCCCCTTTTTTCCCCGTGGAAGTAGCGCCATTGCGCGCCCGTGGCGGCAACTTCAACTATAGCGCCTATGCTTATACACGGGGGAAAAAGTGGAGAAAAAAGCATCGCGCACTTTCTGACGAGGGCCTTAACGAAATTGGAAAGTTATTGAAAAATGAAAAGGCTATTCTCACCGGATGCTTATTACTGAAACTCAGCGCCGTCATTTTCACTGGTAGCGTTACAGTAAGTTCACAAAGAATTCTCAGTCTCAACTACTGATTCCAGGCAGATATTATAAAAGTTGATTCATAATTCTCTAGGTCAATCTCACAGATCCTACTACCAATAATGACTCTTGCGAAGAAAAAAAAATGGATCCCGAAATAAGTGATTATAAAGCACAGGAGAACAGCCAGTATCGCGTTTCTCACATAATGACCATGCTAACTTTGTACGGATGTTTACCAAATGCTGAAACTTGTCTTACCATTGGACACAAATCCGTCATGTATGCTCTCCAACCAATCAAAGCAGGCACACCGGTAATTTCCTACTTTTCGTAACCTTCTCTTAAATCTTGAACGATAAGTACGACTCAATGAAAGGATATCGGATTCTAATATTTCCATTTTCTGAAAGATTTCCGTGAATTTTTGAGATATCGCAGAAATTCACTATACATTCATTGATCCTGAAAGAATCGACGTTACTATCAAGCCAGGTATGCTATATCTCAAAAATTCAAAAACTTGGCAGTTCTGAATAAGTGTGCAAGATTGATAGGATTCCGACGTCCTCGTATGTGTATGTCCTCCGCAGCTTATTCACTACAGTAAATCACCGACAATCTACGATTCATCGAAGCTTTTCCGGCAGCTGAAACATCAGCAGCTTTATCAATCTATCTGTGATTGTAGAGCTTGCACTGAAAATTGGCCGGATTGTCTGCACGAAGGAGACGGGGTAAGTTATTTTAGATATTCGAGTAGTATTTGTGAATAGTGTGATCTCAAGATAACCTTACTCTTTCAGATAGATGTTCCTGTAACTATCTACCGTCCACTGAAGAAATTCTTATGTGAGAGTAAAGCGATCAAGCGAGAATGGGAAACTCAAATGTCTCACAATAATCCTAGTTATCCAGATCTCAAATTAATGAACAGGGCAAGAAATTGTGCTAGAAAGTCGTGGAAATTTTTTCCGGTACCGTCGTTCTTCATGACTATTTGCACTCGCATAACAGTCTCCATCATCAATTTTTTTTATGATCCTGACAAAAATATGTTCAGTACATCTTGATAGAAGTATTCCATATTTTATTCAGACGAGCTTTTGTGATCCACATGACTCGCTTGTGATCTTACTTACAAATCAAGAATTTGATCGTTTGTTGTTCGGTTTTTACCTTTCTCAGATTAATAGTGTATTTTATGTAAATTATCAAATATCAAACTTGTATGATTGTTCTTACGTAGATTGAGTAATCAACAATAGATGTGGATCAGTCGAAGAAAGTTGAGACCACTTTGATTTCCGTTATCGATCCCATGCACTTATGCCCAGAGCAAACATGTAGTGTACAACATTTATGAGACAAGACAGATCAAGATGAGGAGTTTATCAATTTCAAACATTGAGAAACGAATTTATCTTCAGGGACTACCTTACAACGTCCAGAAGTTGTCTTCTTATTACAATACAGGCTTACTATTCATTTCGGACTGGAATCTCTTTCAATGGAATTCACAGAATCTACTTTCAATAAGCGTAATTGAACTGTTACATGGTGAGTTTTTTGACTTGATGTGATTTGCATATGCGTTGATGGAGTAGAGTCGATTTAAGTTTCTCATTCTTCTCTATACTGTTAAGACGAAACTCATATCAGTCAATCTCACAAGTTATTAATAGTGACAATTATGTAGGTATGCACGTTGAAAAGAGTTGACGGTAATATCATAACGATATTTTTTCATGATATGTTTAAGTGAAACTTTCCAGATAGATTCATCCCGTAATTCTTCATTCTATAAATTTGGAACCACGGTTGGAACTAAAAATATTAATCAATAACGATTGATAAATTCGATAATCTATTATCTCATTCAATAAGCACTTCAAATGAGATCGAGTCGATGAGTTTCGTGTAACACTGACTTCAATCAAGACCATGTTTTTCGTCGATCCTTCTCAAATTTCTAATGATGATGTTTTTTTTTGAAATGCTTGCATAGGGATTTCAAACTCCATCGTTGACCATCGTCACTTTTTAACCTTAGCATTATAGCACATGCTTCATTTTTCTTACTCAGACTACGCAAACCCTGGTAAGAGCATGGTAATGAATCTCTTACCATTCGGCGTTTTCGCATCCACGTCTTTGCTTCTTCATGAAATAATTGAACAACATTACTAGATCAAGAAAGCTCATTTCTTAATCCCAAAGATGAAAACTCGTTAGATCACAGCCCCTTTGCGACTTATGGAGAGAGAGCTAATGCCTGTATCAGAAGGGAAATTACCTTGTGTTTTTGAGAAAGTCTAGGAAAATTGTGTTAGGTATCGACTCGTGGCTTCTAAGAGTTGACTTGTTCTCGTTTTTCTTCATATTGGGGTATTCATACTCGCCCCTACATTAACGATCCCGCTGATAGTGTGTAATATTCAAGACAATATCAGCGAATGCGAGAGTGAAAATGTCTGAATCGAGGACTATATTTGAACACTGAAGATTTTTGTCAAGAAGTGCATTATTTTCCGAGCAGGGTATATTATGATTTGATCGGCCGACCACAGAGAAAGCTTTCCGTTTTTTCCTCCGCGAGGGTGGATTAGTTTCGACACACTTTCTTCCCTCCTTTATTCCAAGACACCGAATTTTTCATAATTTTTGGCTTGGACGAGCAGACCATAGATAGAAAGAGTGTTTCCAAGATGCAACCAAAAATGTTACTACCAAACCATAATACCTTGCTGTGCCTGAAATTCTCAACACAGGTTCATATATAGTTGTACGTTGTTAGCACGACAACAGCATTCGAACGTGAAGCTTATTTCTCCCGCGAGTTGAATCCCCCCCCCCCTCCTTCCTGCTAATTAACCGGTCATGTCATCCCTCGATAATGTGGCGATCACCTGTTGCAGAATTTTGGGGCGAAACACCATAGTATAATTTCTATTCTTATATTCTTGCACACCGAGTAGTAAAAACAGACCTGAGTGAATATTAGCTCTCCTGCTCGCTCGTGATTTAAATCAGGCAAACTATTCTCTTTATAACATCGCAAGTCGGAATCGAATATCCATCGTCATGATGGACGAGTTCAAATCTAAGATTCTTAAAGATCTCAAAACCTTGATGAAGGACAAGAAATCTATTTTTTATATGAAGGAGCGAGTCAATGATCAATCATTGATCAACTGCAAAACCTCACAACTTTCTGATAAAATGAGGGATAAAGGGAGCAAACTTCTCGAAAAAGATAACCCCGATACGAAGCAACTACATAAAGTATTGTCTTTGTATAATGAGAGTATATCACGTGCACCAGCTGGATCTGAGGCAATGGCAAAAACGTATGCAAACAAATCTGGTGTACTCATGGATATGCGGAAGTACAAAGAATCTATATCTGAAGCCGACAAGGCATTGAAGATCACTAATTTGATATTCTTGAAGGTGAAACTGTGGTGCCGGAAAGCAGAGTGTTTCACAGCTTTAGGTTCACCAGAGAACAGAATCTGATTGGAGAAAGCAAGATTCATACTCAACAAGTCAGATGATCCTCCAAAGATCAAGGAACTTCTAATGAAGGTCATAGAGCTCTATAGGTATATGGGCGATTCCGCGCAAAGTGTTAACTTTGATGTCCTGAGCTACCATTTTCAAATGGTGTAAGATAGGTCCAATAAAAAAATTTGGTGCATTGAACACCAGTATTTAGGACCTACGAGGATAGTTTTGAGTGACGATATTGGATGTTTTTCGTGCTCTAGAAATTAATTTACGCTCAAAAACAGGGTTTTTTGCTTGTCCTTTTTTCAACGCCACCCCCTTCATGGTCATAATCTTGCTATGTAACGAAATATATTGCATTTTCGCGACACACCATTCGAAAGCTCATATTTGAAGGAGTAAATTCACGCACAAATGCAAGTCCCCGCTCGAGTTTATCGTGGTGTAACCAAGGCTAACATCTTGTCCTGGAAAACCATGTCACATTTCATGGCACCCCTCAAACACCCTCCCGAGCTTTTCTGTGATATCGAACGCTTTTCTCCCGGGTGGCATCTCATTCCATTTGGGTTAGGGTAAAATTTCCCGATGTTTCGTAGCCGTTAATTTGAAATGATTCGGCTAGCAGAGCCAATATATGCTCATTTTTTCTAAGGGACAAAAAATATGTCACATTCCATGGCATATGAATTACAGCGTGTCAATGACTCCAATGACTCAATTCTGCTTTTTTCTTATGTAGTTTGATGGTACTAAAGGGTATATATTCGGCCAAGTCGATCCGAGTTAATCCGAGCTCGTGAGATGAATTTAAAGGTCGAAATGTCACATTCTATGGCACACAAAAATGTCACATTCCATGGTACTCGATAAAACCTAACGCACGGTCGTATAAACAGGTCTGGAAACTTAATGCTAAAGGTTGATTCTCTTAATGAAGCCAGGTGTAGTGCCAAAGTTCACCACGGCGAGCGGGGCGCTGCGATCGAGTAGTATGATGCTCGAAAAAGTAAACATGCAATCATAACCAATTTAATGGTTCTGATAATGAAATGTAATCTACGCTGAGCTGTATTGATGGATGTGATAGCCTCTCTCGTGGTGAGGATCTTTTTTGAATGACTTTTCAGGAATATAAATGTGATGTTTTACAATGTATACGTATTTGTTATAATAGCGCTCATCAGCGTCCCTCGTGAAGTTTCGACATTTTTCTGTGAGTGCTATTTTACGGAGTGATGTCGTGGTAATAGTCTAGCTCGGCAAGTAGTTTATTCACTCAATCAGTACACAAAAAAATTTAGAAGGACGAGACAAAAGAGACGGTGCATTTTACATGTAGTCTACTTGTTCTCAACCAAAACTTCTATTCATCTCAGTGAGATCTTGATGAATTGTGAATCAGATGAGTCAAGCTTATGCATCGAAATATTGTAAGTCCTGCAAATGAGCAAGGAGTGACAGTTCCTTTACATCAAGAATGTAAGCCCTCGTATACTCTCCGCAGCTAATATTGACAAGAAATGCTGAGTTAACTAGACTAGAAATTGTCGATCAATTTTGAGCCGATTCCTTTTAGTTGGTGGTAAAGTCAATTCATGATATCTGTTACTGTTCAGATCATTTCCCAAATACTGTCCATCGTTTGTGAGACGCTTGGATAATTTTTTATCAAATTATTTCATTCAATTAGCTTCATACTAGCATTTGAGTAGAGAGTCGAAGACAGATCCAGGTTTCGAGCTGTCTGAACTGGAAACTTGAAAAAATTACGAACCAAGTAATTCGGAAGCTGCTTTATTTTATGTTTTTTCCCACTTTGATTGTTTCTTTTTCATGGAAAATTTCTTCGCTGCCTTATTATTTTCTTGATGAGAAAATTGTCGCATTCTCAGTCGAATATAATAAAACAAAGAATATGATAAGATATCAGAGCCATGCACTTCACAAGGAAAACTAAACTCATAATTCTCTAAAACTTCGTCTATAGTCAGATCAAATACATTTACATCTGTTGCATGCTTGGAGAAACATTTTTCAGTAAATTGGATCAGATTGAAGAAGTGCTTATTAGCATGTATGAGCCCTCCAGGGGATTTCCAGTCAACAAGATCGTTGACGGATGTCTTTTGATGGCAAGTTACGAGAGCTTCTCGGCAATTCTTGCAGTCCCGGAAATCTTTCTTCTTCATCACCTGCTTGCAAAGATATCCTGTAAATAAATCAGATATGTGAAACATACTGTCGGCAAGAGTCGTGACTCGAACGTGAGAGAAACCGAGAGAAGGGAAGAAAAAATCGCATTCATCCTTCCAAAATATCAATGTGCCAAGCCGGAAAATTAGGTTGTTGAACTCCCTCTCACGTCAAGCTTAGTTATTCCGTCTCCACACCCAACTTTCAGCATGTTAGTAGAAATCGAAGTATATGAAGTATGTCTGACTTTGTTTGAGGGTGCCAAGTATACGTTACCATTTAAGAATTCAATTGGCTTCGTCATTGAATTTTATGTGCTTGGTTTAGATATCCAACCGATCAAAATCTACAGATCTCAGTATTTAACGTCGAATCACGATATGATAACGCATTCTTGAGGAGTAAGCTTCTATTATGAATTAATTCGCTGGTTCTCGTGACCAATGAGTTATCAAGTGATTAAACTATCCATATGCTCGATGAGCTTCAGAAGTGCGAATGAATATAAGGATAGGGCTTTCCACAAACAGAGCCAACAATACCAGGTAAGGTTTCAAATTGCACAGTGAACTTGTCTCGACTCGAGCTTTTTTCCCTCATTTCATTACAATCACACTTCCGTAGAGTTTTGATGTAAGCAAATGAAATGTGGAATTTTCGGAGGAAATAATTACGTGCTAGAAAATGATTAGTTAAATTGGCATATTTTCACCAGTGACGTAATATATCACACAGGCAAGAACAGCATCTTCATTGCCACTGTCAGTTTCATTCATCTCATCCTGAGACAAGTCTCCATCATCAATGATGATCTCCTCGACTTCCCAATCACTATATTCCACAAGATTGTCTAATTTGAATTTCAAATCGTTCAAGACAGTACCAGTCTTGGATCTTGATTTTTGAAAGATCTCTTTCAAATCCGATACTTTAATTATACTGCAGACCTTGTTTTCCGTAGCCGCACAGTTACCATATTTGGGTGGCTTTATCAGGCTGTAGATAGACAGCATCTTGTAAAGTTGAAGGAAAGTTGGACAGGTTGGATGGTCATTACTGCCCGCAGCTTGGCGTATTGTTCCAAAAAATTTCTTCAATGGTAAGAGAAAAGTAATAAGATTATTTGAGTGAAAATATTGTAAATCCCCAATGATGCGAGTATAGATTTCGAAATACCTCCAAGGTATCTTGATTCACTCTCCCAGTAAGTAAATATTTGAAACCATAATTGTCGATCAAATATTCACACAGTTCCAGCGTTGAAGTAATAGTGACTCGTAGCCCGTGAGCTGTTTCGGTTGTGAGGAACTCTTCGGGCGCAATAGAGCCATCAATCATGTCTCTTTCCCAAGCATTCAGCCACTCTAGAGCTTCTTTGAGTATCTATAATTTTTTTCTAGTTATAGTGGATGCAACTTAATGGTATGGGTTCAACGATATATTGGTGATTCAATCGCGGTGTGAAAAGGACATGTTAAAAAGACACTCAACAGGGGAAATTATCTTCAAAAAGAAAGTTTTGACGAGAAATTCTCTAAAATTGTTCGATCTAAGACATTTTCATGAAACTTCATTTGCAATTATAAACTCGCGAGGAAATTCCATGATTAGCTTAGGAATTGATTTGATACTAGCCTCCTAAAATGACCCATAAACTAGTTCAGTCATAATTCTACTTTCACACAAAACAACGAGCATACTCCTGTCATTTCGAAGATGATGCTAGCTACCATGATATTGGTTCTTATTTTCAAGATAGGATGTGCCTAGTATTCGAATGATCCTCCCACGCGTCAAATTTTATTGATACATTCAAGTTTCGTCTACCAATGAGTATGATGTTCCCTTGAATCATCGATAGCTCTTTCGAATGTATAGGGAGTATCAATATCCTCTTAAAATTATGATTGCATTGGAAAATATCCTTCAAAATTGAGTTCCAGTGGCCTTCCCTATATTTCAGGAATCTCATGAGTTGACGAGAATGAAGAAACTCGCCTTGAAATCCCGAGATCCTTGTGAGGCCTTCGTTCGCGTGTTTACGATTCAGAGCATCAAAAATATCGTTGAAGTTCAAACAGAGGTCAATGGTGGCTTCGCATCCTTTGAAACACTGGTATCCGTTCTCCAAATAAGTTCGGAGTCCAACTCCAACTGATTTGCTGAGAAGCTGAGAGAATTTATAACGAAATTACTATTCTGTAGATATGGAGCTGTTTCTACTTTATACAAGAATGTCAGAAATGGTCATCACTTATAGATTAATAATCTTTGGGTAGAGGCAAAGGTGGAAGTTCGAATATTTGCGAGCATGCGGAAAGACAATCTTCCATGATTGTGTCAAACTCTGTTTTTCCGAATTTTGAAAGAAAGATACAGATCTAGATCTTGGATCAAAAAAGCGTGAGATCTTTTACTTTCCCTAGTAGATTCATGGTTTGGATCTAGACACTTCACATAATTTATGATCTTTTGAAAAAAGCGACTCGCAAACCTTTTGTTAATCGCTTTTCATCCATTTTGGCTCGAGACATCGAGGAACAATACTTTGATCATCATAAGATGATGCTCATTGAATTAGACTGATTCAAAACAAGAGATTTCCCAAAATATTGTGTATCAGTGATCTCTCATCCCAGACGCATCTTAGAGTAACGGAAATTTCATTCTACTTCGAATATCTCTCTACAAACAATTCAGTCTTATTGGACAGAGTATCGAAGCAGGCAGCGAAGTTTCCAATACCTTGGAAAATTTTCAGTTCATGAAAAAGAAAAGTACCAGCAAAAGTGTACCTGAGTAGCAAACTTGACTCTCATCTTGGCCGTATTATCCAAGTAGATATGCCGTTTTGATATCTTCGGGCAAACTCTTGCATTTCCAGGAAGATTACTGTCAATTCCATGTAAATCTTGGAAGTATCTCCATTTCACTTCTTGGATTTGGGAATCATCTTTCGGCTTAGTCTTGAGCCTTGAAGACGATGTTACTGGATTGATCTTTTTAATAGCACCTCGAGGTTTCTTAGCCTTCTTCTTACGAGGTTTTCTTCTTCTAGTTCTGTGAATTTTCTTGGTCAGGGTGGGTGTTGAATGTCCAGATATATCTGAGGGGTCAATCATCGGAACTGACTCGTCCTCAGTCTCGGGCTCTTCACTCGGAGGAGATTTTCCAGGATCTTTAATATTCTGGTCTTGGGACTCTCTTTCTAACTCTTCAGTGGACTCTGTTTGAATTTGTTCCTCAGTATTCTTCCTCAATCGTACTCGAAGCCTCTTCTTGTTGAAGAGTCTATTGCGTACACACTTTATCAAATGAGGGGTGTCTGAGAACACAAACACTTTACGGTTCTCGTTCAAAGGATGAGTAAACCAGCATTGGGTGTTATCGACCTCGCCCTTGATGTCTAGTATCTTCCACATTTTTCGATTGGTCGATGCACCATCAGAAATTATCCCATGTATGATTGCCCCAGCCTCCTCCGCCTTACAAATACCTTTCACAACAATTTTAGCCAGATTCTCGCCATTCACAGTACTAGCTGAGGCAAACACAGCTAGAGTTTGTGTGGAATTATCTGTCAGTGACTGGTACATCAAAACAAGTCCGTGAGTTGCTAGCTCGTTGATGTTGCTGCCTTTAGGCCCATCGTCGCCGTAATCTGTCAACCCATTGTATGTTAGATTCTTCGAAGATACAGTTACAGATTTCCTCAAGCTTATTTCATCCAAAACTAAAACACCATGACGATGCTTCGGATCCTCCGCCTCGAAAGATTTTCCAAGCAATTGAAAGTATTCGTCATCAAATCCGCACTTGGTATTTATCGAGGATACATAATCTCGAATAGTTTTAGAACACGGGAGAGGGATAATATCATTCTTCCTCAAAAATTCATAGTAACTCCGTGATCTTATATTCATTAGGAGGCATTGCATCATGAAGTCTTCTGAGTAGCGACGACCCTTAGGGCTTTTTGTTCTTGAGGCATTAATGATTTCTCGTATCAGTATCTGCTGTTGATCGGGCACTTCGAATAATTTGAATTTATCAGTCAATCCTGTCTCTGAGATCCACGCTACTTTACTTTGTTGATCAGCAAGGCTCTGGGTTAACAACTGAACTCTTATTTTCATCCTTCGTGCTTTTCGACGATGGTAGCTCACTTTTTTCTGTAGTGCAATCAATTTTTTTTTGATCGAGAGGATCGCTTGATTTCGAAATTCGAGTAGAGTTTTGATTCGTGTTCGATCTGTTTATCTTTTGGGACATATTTTTACGTAGTTTCTTGCAAAAACCACACCTATCACTATTCAGTGATAACATCTGACAACTTTTATGGCGCCATGTAGAACTGGAATCGAATTTCATTGAGCCGTTTTGAAAGCGATTGTTCATGCCGATCCCTTTGCATACTCGAAGGTTCTTGAATTTTTTTAATATACTCGGGAGACTCTTGATATCGTCAAGAATTATGGGTAGTTTGCAGTTTTCGGGACACGCTCGAGTAGAATATACTTCATACAGTATTTCCCTGTTAGTCTTGACAATCAAGGTCTTCTCAAAAATGTGCTTCTCATCGTTGCCATCTGATACTTTCACAGCGTAAGTGAATAGTAGAACATCTTCATTATCAAATTTGGCGGTAGATGCATTCCATGGTTTTGGTATTTCAAGGTGAATACTGCCAGATATATCATCTAGAATCGGAAAATGGGCATCAGGTGGAATTCTTACAATGAGCTAAAAGGCAATCCCGCAGACTAGTAGGTTGAATTTGAGAACTATTAAAGATGTTATCGATGCTGACAAGTTTCAGTTAGACTGGTGCAAGTAGATTTTTGAGATAGAGTTTCCAATATTTATGTTAGAAGAATTCAAGGAATTTTAAGACATTCGTTTCTCCGTTACATCTATGAAATACACGAGTGGTCTGCAAAATTCACGAATCATATATAGTATCAGTAAAATTTGTAAGAGATGAAAAAAGCCAGATTACGTGTGTGGACGTCAATCCACAACTTTAGGGCTTTATGAGAGTAGCTATTATCCCAATTCCGATTCAACATGGTCATTTGAACGAATGAGTACTCACTGCAATCGTCAAACTGGAAGGTGACAGGATAAAAAGTTACAGTTGGAGCGGACTGATTGCTACTTTCGTTCACAGGCTCATGATCCTGCGTAAAACTGTCACGATCTGATTCGACGCTTTGGCACTGCTCATCAATCAGAAGGACTTTTGAGTCTGATTCAGTTGTGAGTGGAATCTGTGTTGGAATATCTTCTTCGAGAGTTTCCATATTTTCATAGCAAATCAGCTCATCAGTAGCAATGGGGTTTGACTGTTGCTGGATTCTTTCCACGACTCCTTTGCATTCAGTGCAATCCATCGGTGATCCTATGTAAAGATCACTCATTCAAGAAAACACTTGCAATCAGCAAAAATGAGGTGGCATAACTATTATCGGTTTACGTTAGTCCCTATCTAGAATCTACACGCACAAACCTGTTCTGTACTCCATGTCTACATTTGATGATTCGCTTGAATTGGTAGCTTCACCAGCAGAATCCAGGTCTAAGCTAATCGTTGATGAGGGAATAAGCATTCCATCGACATCCATCAATTCAAGGGCGCTATTCAACTCAGAATCAGCCAAATGATCATGATTCGCTTCGGCCATTTTAATATCCATAGAAGACTGATGTGAATTTGCTGAAATGATGATTACATGAACGACTCAGATTTTGTACCCAATATCAATAATATCGAGCATTTCACAACAACGAGCCAAAATTCAGATCCAATGACTCGATGAGCTTTTGAGATTCGGAAAAACTTTGCAAATATTATCAGGGAATAACTCACTATCATCCGGACATGACTTGAATTGATAGTCGTATGTGTGATCATGATGGATGAAAGATATTTGATGTCCATGCTTGAATATTCCCTCATAACTAGCTTCAGTGTCCGGAAAACTCGATGAGGCATGCTGATGTTCACTCTGTCCAACTCCAGTTTTCGTTTGCAATGGCTCTGAATTCGATGAGAGAACAAGAGTGTCAGTGATGATAAAAACCAACGTGAAGTGTTGAATCTAGTATTCGCCTGGGATAAGAAAATCATGAGGTTAAAATTCTAAAAATTAGAGAGAAATTTGAGTGTTTTTGAATGCGAAATGAGATTTTTGCACTCTATAACAAATTTAGATTTCAAAGGAACCTCATGTTTCCGAAATCTAAATATATATACGATGGTGCAAATCATAGCAATTTTTCGCGATGCGATAGAATTTTAAGACAGCTACTGAATTCTTACAGTCCCCCTCGTCTTGGTGGATAGGTAAGTCGTAAAAATTCTGATGTCTCCATAACATCGATTTCTTACGATGAGCTGATCAATCGAATCATAATCACGACAAGTCGATTTTTCTAGCTGTGGCGTAAATCTGATTATTGTGAATAATTGATGAGCCACTGAAAATTTGGTTCTCAGATTTATACTTGTTATAACTCACTTCTATTATCTGAATCACTCAAAAATTCGCGGATATTCGAGATTTCTCCCGTAAGTTTCTCGCATCTCTGTGGTTCGTCATTTATCTCCGAATCAAAAGCAGATGGTACCGCACCTTTTCGCAGGTGAGGGTGGGCAAAGGGTACCTGATTTTGTGAGAGTAACGTTGAAGAATTTCAGGGAGAAATAAGATGCATGATTAATCCAACAACTAATTTTCAGTTATGAATGAGCACCCTCCAACGATGATAGAGACAACAACTTCAACGATTGTTCACTCAAATATTAGATTCATAAATTAATGAGGATGAGCTTTCCAATATCACAGTATTACGATTTCAACCATATGTACATGGAGTTGTTGCTTACTTGTGCGATAATACGACCGCTTGCATCGCGTTTTATGAACTCTCGAATCACGTCTCCTTCAGCAAAGTGTCTGTCACACACTCTTTGTGTTGAGCGTAGCTTCTTCAAGTTGAGCTTCTTCAACCATAACTGCAGCAATCCAAAATCTTTCGGTGCTTTGAAAGTTGACCGAATCTCTCTTGATTTATGATTATTTGTCGGGCACTTTGGAATTGCACAAGCACACGGCATGGTAGATCACTTCACTGACACAAAGGTTAGAGGACCAATGTTTACATGACAAATTGGATTTGTAAACATCAACACGTGCACGTACTACTCGATCGCAGCGCCACATGAAAAAGTGAGTAAAAGTGGAAACTTTCGAGCCCGGAAACCAAGACCACGTTTGCGATAGGAGTTTCCAGACCTGTTTATACGACCGTGACCTAACGTCAATCGCATGAATGATAAGGGCACTGCTGGGCTCAAGATCATTTGTCATAACGATAACCCACCTGGTATAATCATCATTTTGACTCCAAAGTGAGCAGGGGATGAGTAGAAATCGAATAATCAAAGGGGTAGAAAATGAGCCAAAAGGACAAATTTGACCCCCAAAGTTAACACTTTGCGCGGAATCGCCCATATATAGCTATCCTAGGAAGCTCAGGTGGTAGTAAGTAAGGAGAAACTTGACAAACCTAAAGAAAATAAGAGAATAACAGAAGTATCAAAGATAGTTGCAGAGGAAGAGAAGAAGGATATTTGGGAATCAGTTGAAATAAGGCACCATAAAAATTACGGTAACCATATTGTTGCTGCACGAGATTTTGAGCCTGGTAAAATGAAAAACCTTATTTGTATCATTTGAATGAATCTAGAGCTTACCAGTATTGTTGCAAATGTTTCAATTATCTTTGGACAGTCGTTCCCTGTGAACATTGTTGTTGGCGTATGTTTTGTTCTGAGAAATGCAGAAGTGAAGCATGGCAAGAATATCATGATTTGGAATGCTCAGTTATGACCAAGATGAAATTGGCACTTTCCCGAGTAGAAAAAGTTTACGGAGCGCCGTGTACTATGATACGCCCCGTGTACGGAAAGTGCCCGGCGAGTCTCAGGAAGACTTGACGGAAAGTGAACGGATGCAAACGGCTAGCGTATACGCGCCGTTCACGCGATCTATACGGCCGTATACGGCCGTATACTTTCCGTATACTTTCCTGAAGCTTCAGAGGGATTGACATAAGATTCATCACCATAACCTATCTCTTGCTGTCAATAAGTTTTGCGTATACTCGCGCAGTAGTTTCGTTCCGGCCACAAGATACTAATATGTTCTTTTGTATGATTGGAACAGGCAAAAATCGTAATGTTTGCAGCTCATTGACGAATTTATAAATAAAATATACAATTGATGTATGAATGAGACGCAATCAGAGCCAGTGTAAAATCGGCAATGGATTGGTTTGTTCATGTTGTTGAATGAAATGGGTATGAGTATGATCGTGGATGGACAACCCTGCTGAAAATAATTCCATGGGACCCCATGGGTCCCACGGGGTCAGGTCCTATGGGGCTTTTTGGGTCCTGGCCCTGGGAAAATTTTTAATCGTAATATTCACGAAATTTGGCGTTTGAGACGTGCAGCATGCAAATTTCGATCAAATTCGACAGTTTTCGGAGAAATAATAGCCAAAATTTGTATGCTGCACGTCTTTGATGCCAAAATTTGTAAATATCAAGATTAAAATTTCCCAGGGCCAGGTCCCACAAAGCCCCATAGGGTCCCACGGAATTATTCTCAGCAGGGAATGAGCGGTCGGTTCTTTTGAGAAATTGCAAATGGACCTGCTTTTTATCATACATAATTAAAAGAAAGCGCGGTTCAACCTAACAAGATTTATGATTTCACCATCCTGTCTGTGAAACAATATAAGTGTTTGTATACAATATTTTCAGACGTTAAAATCCGTCTACGAATCAAATCGCTTGCAAATAATGTGACGAGCCATCGTCCGTGGACCACCGTGTACTTTCCGTGCAGTTGCCGGGAAGCTCCCGGGGACGAGTGTACGGGAAGTTCACGCCAGCCGTTTGCTGCCGTGCACGCGGCGTGTACGGATCCGTATACGCAGCGTATACGCAGTATACGGATGCGTGTACGGGGCGTATGTTCTCCGTAAACTTTTTTCTACTCGGGTTACAACAAATGGAACCAGGTCATACCCACCTTACTTTGCATGTTCTTCAAAATTTTGAAAGATGCTGGAGATATTGATCAATTGCTGGCCGACTTCAAAATGTCGTTGTGTACAGGTAAGAAGATGATATATTTGTCATTTTGATGGATATTTCTTTTCAAGTATATCCAAAGTACTGGAAGTCACATTTCATATCACTATAGAGTTTACATACATGCTTTTACACATTTCAAGTGAAGAAGCTGTGACCACTGGAGACTCAAAATTTGAAGGAATAATGAGCATGAATGAACTCATGCAATTTATCGTGCACTAAATCTCAGTTTTGATCTCACAAAACTACAATGGATTTTGTAATGAGGGACTTCGATGCTAAATATACTCAAATCCTCAAATTTCAGAACTTCTTCACAAAAAGTCTTTTAACAATGAGTTGGTTGGATTCAAACCCGATTCTGTGAAATTCGTAATATCTCAAAAATTCATTGAGTAATATGGAAATTTGACGATCAGATATGGAACAAAGATTAAACTCTAACATCCACTATCAATGGATTACAACTAACCTCCCTGCTCATAATCATGGAAAGTATTCACACAAAGTGGTAACAAAATTGTAATCCTTTTATGACACCCTAGATATGTTTTCTTTCTGTTGATTATCGCGCTTAACAAGTTCACTACGAGGGCGATTTTCCGGAATCTTATTTCATTCATAAGCTAAACACTTGGATTCTTATGAACACCTCTGTATGAAATTCTTTTTCGCTGTTTGTTGATGTTCTTAGGGAAATGAATCATCATGATCAATCGTTCTTCGAAATATGTTTCGAGCAAATATGAATCTGCATAGATTGAAAAATAAATGGTCGTGAGAGTCACATCGGTACTGTATTCGGAATGAGCATCACAAAATGATTTCGATCATAAAATTTTATATTCATTCTACGAATCCAAAGTAAAAAACTCGAATAAAAAATCCATGGGTTCCAGGTTTTTCATTCTTATTATCATTGCAAAATCGAATGGAGTAATTGCTCCGGGGTAACTTCTTTTTTCGTTTAAAGGAGAACCCCTACTTCGTATTTATCAACGTATTCAAGAACCTTCAACATGAGCTCACATGAGTCCAATTTCAATGAACCAGATCTGTCTCGTCTCGGATTCATACATGTGACGTTTTTGAGTAGTCCCAATTGACCAAAATGATTGCGACGCAGTGAAATTCATTATCGCTTCTTGCGTTTTTTTTCAATCGCTTTGTCAGCTTTTAATATGAAATCTATTAGAATCTATCAAGCACGTTACATTCTTCTCATCCCACTGCTTGGCGCAATTCTTTCATCGAACTTTTTCTATGCAAAATGGAATGGAGTTCTCACTCCAAGATCGTTATAGCTCGCAAGAATGATTAATTATAAGTATCGCGGTGTGATTGGGCCAGGTCTGAAAATATTTGAAAAACTCACGGAAAACTTCCGGGCTAAGGAAAGGGTTACGGACTCGACCACATAAAGCAATTCACATTCTAAAGAGAATTGTGTCATATTTCTCTTTTGTAAAGGCTTCCCAACTTTCCATCAACAGTCTATCTCGAAGTATCATCTCTCGATTTAAAATCATGTAAACATTCAAGAAAGAAGCTTAAAGTGCGATTCCCGAGGTGATTCCTATTCGTACACGCCTAAAGATACCTAAGCCTCATAGTCGAAACAGTCCAAGTTTGGGACTTAATCTGAAAAACTTCAGAAACATACAGTGATCCTATGAAAAATGGACGATGTTTTTAGTAGAGTTTTACTAAATCAACGATTTCTGAAGTAAACCTTATGGTACCGTTGAATCAAAGTAATTTAGATACCTTGGAAGAATCTATCTCTTGCATGTGTTTTACATTTTTCTCGTGCCTTAAGTTTCCGTAATTGCATTAAATTCCGTAATTTCGTAATTCCATAAAATGCCAATCCAATTTCTGTTCCCAAGTTACCCCGATTGACGGTGGTCGGTTTTTGAAAAAAAAAAAAAATCTTTCGACCACATTCATTTTCTGGCTCACACTCCCTTTGTTGTATCGCCAAACCCATACGACAATTGGTCCAAAACTTTGAAAAGTATCCCCAAAAAATTTATAGACCGATCCATCAAATTTTGTGGGACTGGATACATTTTTTCTGGTCAAAAATCTGAATTTCCTCGCTAAAATGGCTCAGAACTTGAAAAATATAGATTATTTCGGAAATTCATCAGAATACTTTTTTCTGGTCAAAAATCTGAATTCTCTCGCTGAAATGTCTCAGAACTCGGAAAATATCGATTATTCCGGTAAATTACAGGTATACTTTTTTCTTCAGATCAATAAATTACATCGAAATAGTGAACAAAACATGCAAAAGCCGAAAGGTTTTTTTTGAAAAAAATTGGACATACATAATAATTACATGATTTTCTGGTGATATTCTATCTGGATTCTTGCCAGTTTTTATCCACTACTTCGATGCAATTTTTTGACTAGAACAAGAAAGTAATCTTGGGGTTTTTCGAAATAATCGAAATTTCGGGAGGAATTGAGCCCGGGAAGCAGGTTTTTCTGCAGTAAAGGCCACCTTGCGTCCAAAAACGATGAAATATTGATATAGACAACCAATTTTCCACTGTTTTCGTCGTGGACGCATAAACAGGCGCTTACAGTAGAAAAGCCTGCCCCCGGGCTCATTTCCCCCCGTAATATATATTTCGAGTTCTGCATGAGGCATTTATGGAAAAAATTCAGATTTTTGACCCGAAAAGTGTATCCAGTCCCACAGAATTTGCTGGATCGTTCTGTAAATTTTTTTAGGGGTACATTTCGAAGTTCTGAACCAAACGTCGTATGGGTTTGGCAGTCTGACAAAGAGGTTGCGAGCCAGAGAATAAATATGGTCGAAATAGTATATTTCCGCACTGAGCGCGGTAGCCCATTTTGGGCACTAGGATAGTTTGTCTGTCGAGCGAAGCGAGACAGACATGTTCTCCAGTGCCCAAAATGGGCTTGCAAGCGAAGTGCGGATATATTTTTTCATTACGAGAACCCCAAAATCCTATTTAAACGCGGCATTTTTAGGTTAGAGTAATGAAAATTCTTTTTTTTTTTTCTCTTTAAACCGACTACGCCATCGTTTTGAGCTCGAGAAAATACGTACGAATCCAGAACTTTAGCGCCCCATGATTTTTTAGGCCAGACTTCAAAATTAAGGTTCCCGTAAGAGGGAACCTTCCCATAAGAGAGATGTACAGGATTCGGACTATCTTTTCTTCAGTAATATCCACCATTTGTTTGAGACGAAATTCCGTGACAAACAGTTTAAATATGATTAGGATGGAGTTTTGATGAAAATTTTCTTTCCTCGGAAAAAAATTTCATTTGATAATGCTTGACGGATTTGAAAAAGGAAATTTGGTATCAACCAATCGATTCAGAATCAAGGAGAAGTGTGTCTTTCGGTCATTGAGATGGAAATAAATCAGTAGTTGAGGAAAAAATAAATATCGATAAAAATGTTCTATTTCTTGAATTTGTTGTTCAATTCATTGAATGTTCTCCTTTTTCTTTTGAAGAAGCTTTTCAGAGCAGCGATTCGGGCCATCTAGACTAAGGTTTTTAGATAATATCCATCGTGGTGAGGCGGAATTTCGATGCAGTGGGTTTGAAAATAATTGAAATGGAGTTTTTGGCTAAAATTTTCTTTTTCCAAAAAAATGTATTTGAAAAATGATTGACGGATTTAAAAAAAATATGGTATCGACCACTCGATTCAGAATCGAGGGAGAATACGTCTTTAGATCATTGAAATTGAGATAAATGAGTACTTGAGGAGGTTACGAGGAAAAGTGAATACGAATAAAAATGTTCTGCTTTTTCTTTTGTTATTATTTTGAGGTCGTTTTTGAGGGAGATTTGGGCCATCTAGACTAAAGTTTTTTTAATGGTATCTATCGTTTGGTCGAGGCGGAATTTTGATGCAGTGGATTTGAAAATGGTTAAAGTGGAGTTTCTGGTGGAAATTTTGATTTTTTTGGAAATTTGAAGTCTCTGAAAATTATATCAAATTTCGATGTCAACCAATCGATAGATTAAGCCGAAAAAAACATACCCCAGGTGACCCAATTTCCGGTGTGTTCAAAGAAGATATTTGTGTATTAAGAGACAAAATTTCAGCAATTTCACTCTAAGAAGCCCATGAATCAAATTTGACTGGGAGTTGAGAGCTGCCAAATCACTGGTCTTTCAGAAATTTGATTCTCTACGACTTGTAGAAAGTCAGAAGTTGATCGGGTAAACAGTAAAAAAGAAAGCGTGTCTTGTATAAAAAAAAGGAACACATCGAGCACACACACATATACACGGACAAAGGGGTGCAAAGATGAGTTTCTAACAGATTTGAAAGGCTATAAGAAGGAAAAGTGTTACTTACAATCGATAGATTTTGGCGAGAAGGAGAGAATGGTCCAAGCATTTTTCAAATAAACAAAATTTTGTTGGAGAAAATATTCGATTTAGTGGAAAATTTGATGGAATTTTTGTTGGGGTGAAAACAAAGCATTCTCTTTAGAGAAAGCAACGCTTCTCTAATTGAATTCGAAAAATGATCTTTTCTATGCTATGCCCTCGTATGTGAGATGAGAGTATAAATCTGATATCATTTCTAAAGGAGTAGAGAATCTTCCGTCGATATTGTACAGAGCAATATTATATAGGATAAACTTTTGAATGAGACCAATGCTTGAAGGAATGAGGTTCGTGCCAGATTTGGGGTCATAGTACCTCCTCTCGAAAGAATTTCTCTTATGATTTTCTCAACAAACTACGTAGTTCGCAGGAGGAAGCGGGTGAGGGAGGGTCATTTTGGTCAAAAATGCGTCCACGCAGTTTGTGGGTCGCATCCAAGTACATGAGCCGTTTTTCGTACGAAAGTTACCAGGAATTAACTACGAATTCACTGTTTTGCAGATCAATATGATATGTCCAAGGACAGGTCGATGAACTACAAAACTTTGCTGGGTGTCACAACCGCTCGTGTAAGACATATGGATCAGACGGTGTTCACAGATAGCCCAGCACTCACTTTGCTAGGCTTGGCTTAATTTACAAAAATATTCGGAGAAACTTATGATTTTGACGAGATTGGGAAACTTATGAAAAATGAAAAAGTTATTCTTGCTGGATGCTTACTAATGAAGCTAAGCGCCGTTGCCTTCACTCAGTGTATTATTGTACGTCAACGAAAACTATTGTAACGTTAAACGTTACAACTATTTAACGTTAAACTAGATGTGTAATATTCCAATCTCAAATTGCAATGGCTCATTTCATTATGAATTTCCAGATCACAATCATTGACCCAACTGTTGAACTGTTGATGGCTCTTATGAAGAAAGAATGAAAGGACTTGAAATAAATGACAATGATCTAGAAAAGAGCAAATCTCGCGTGTCCAATATAATGACGATGCTCTGTTTGCTTGGATGTATTCCAAACGCTGACATCGCCCGTACCATTCGTCATAAATCCCTAATGTATGCTCTGCAACCAATCAAAGTAGGCACACCGGTAACGAATTCAAGTTTTCAGGATTGTTTCTAATAGATTGATGTCTTATTATAAGCGTCTTATCATTTTCACAGCTCATAATTTACAATGCGTCACCGACAATCTATCGTAGTACACCTAAACTTTTGCGGCAGATTAAACATCAGATGCTATATAAAGTCCCTTGTGAATGTCGAGCTTGCACAGAAAATTGGACAGAAGAAAGCATGAAGTCAACAGATGTGAGTTTTCATGGTGTAAATTACGTAACGATACCGCCTAATAATCAAAGTTATAAAGTTGCTACTCTTCCAGTTCTGTTATGCTTCTGGAGTCAACCTGACAGCACTTGGCTTATTCATGCAAGAGTATGAGTCAATTATGACCGAATGGGAAACAAACGTTTCTCCTCATAAACCTAGTTATCCAGACTTGAGAATAGTGACCAGGGCAAACAATCTTGCTAGAGAGGCGTGGAAACATATCCCGGTGCAGTCAGCAATGGCAAAAATATTTGCGGACTTGACTGTTTGCATCACCAACACTTTCCATAATCCTGATAAAAATATATTCACAACTTCGTAATGTAATTATAGTATATAGAGTCAATGGGGAGAAATTGTAAATGAGTTGGAACGTTACAAGATTTTTGTTAAAGTTCATATATGAATTCTGTCAAATCATTTGTATGTAATGTAAATTAAGTTATCTGTTAGAAAGTCCTTTGAGATTTGCCTACATCGGATAAAAATTTGAGGCTACGCTCATGGATAGAGTATACTTTCTACATCAGATTGAATCATGTTTTGTCACGTGTTGATTATCTCACCCGAGAAATTGTGTCATGGTAATGCTTTGTAACATCTTACAAGCTAGATTTGTACTCTAGAACAAAACACAAGCACTTTCACCTCCTAAGATTTTGATTTGATTTTACACGAATTATCAATTCCAGTATGAATAATTGTTTTCCAAGAGCAGCATCTTGCATTTCATAGGAAAACGATTCCTTTGCGAATCATCGCGACAGCTCTACAGATTTATCATTTTTGGTCCGAAAATTTTCAATATTTTCCGGCATATTATTTTGAACTACGAGGCAGCTCATATTTTTCCTCTGAATGGAGTCACCTGATGTTCACTCACTTTACTTTCCATGTTGAAACGAATTTGAGAGTGGCTCTTGCATTCAATTCAGCTGGATGTTGTCTTGTGAATTGATCAATGAAACAGTTTTCAAGCATATACAAGTTCTCGTCGATCTTGAAGGACGGTGGGGAACTAGATAAATTCCCAAAATTTCATGATGGAAATTTTATTGCAACGTTTCGTCCACTAGGTTTTGTGGACCTCATCAGGCTTCTTGTATATTAACCATCAAGGACGAAAAAATCTACCAAAATCACTTATGAAGTTTTCAAGCAAGTATAAAATGGCAAAAACTCAACTCAAGTTGATAAAAGATTATTGTGCATAATAGAGAGATTTTTTTTTGAATTTCGGGTTTTTGCAAATAAAGATGAATTTTTGAACTCGAAATTACGTTTGTAAATAATTTTCCACATGACAAAATTCTTGATCATAAGAAAGTTGTATACACATAGCGAGATGAAACTGTAAGCGTGAGTTTCTGTCATTTCTCGACGTAATTTTCAGACTCATCCATTTTAAAAAAAGGATCTACAGTGAAACTCTGATGAATAATGATCATTATGGAAGTCATGATAAGTCAGAATCACGATATTCTAGCAGTCGATCTGCTTTCTCCAAAATAATGGACATTCCAGACTCAACATTTTGTTTTTCGAACTGTTATCGCAACAATCAACATTCAAATGTCTGGTTCACCCCGCTCTTCTCCCTCCCCCTTTCTGCACGTGCGTCGGTCCAAGCCACGGCTCAAGCAGCCGACACAATGTAATCCGGGTTTTGGAAATTCGGACGCCATATCGAGCATATTTGCGAAGTGACGACGACTGTATTATGATCGTGAATGGTAATTATTACTTATTGCTGTTAGATCCAAGAAGTATTAAGTAACTTTGAAGTCTTTGTATCTTCCCCGGTAAAGATCAGCAAATATACCGTTGAATCAAGGGTTGAAGATCCAAGAAATTTGGGCTTAAATCTCACAAATTAGTTGGCAGCCTCCTGCACGGGACTCAGCTCTCATAATTGTAATCATGAATGAATTTAAATCAAAGATTGTTAGTGATCTCAAGACCTTGATGAAGGACAAGAAACTCGTCCTTGATATTCTCAAAGAAGTCGATGATGATGATCCAGTGGGAAACTGCAAGTCCTCCCAACTATCAGATAAATTGAGGGACAAAGGAGGCAAAATTCTTGCGAATGACAAACTTGATAAGAAACAGCTGCACAAAGTCTTGTCTTTGTATAACGAGAGCATATCACGTGCACCAGTAGGATCTGAAGAGATGGCCAAAACTTATGCAAATAGATCTGGTATACTCTTGGATATGCGGAAGTACAAAGAATCAATATCTGAAGCAGACAAGGCATTGAAAATCACTAATTTGATATTTTTGAAAGTGAAACTGTGGTGTAGGAAAGCAGAATGTTTCACAGCACTAGGATCATCAGAAAACAGAAGCTGTTTAGAGAAAGCAAGGTTTATTCTAAATAAATCAGTTGATCCCCCTAAGATTAAAGAACTTCTGGAGAAATTCATAAAGGATGTAGAGGCAGTAGTCAATCAGGAAAAACTCGATAAGCCAAAAGGAACTAAGCGAATGGTAGATGTATCAAAAATGATTGCAGAAGTAGAAAAAATGGATATGTGGAAAAATGTTGAACTGAAGTACAGTAAGAAATATGACAACCATATAGTCGCTGCTCGAGATTTCGAGCCTGGTGAAATCATTCTGGTGGAGAAGCCTTATACCTTACATTTGAATGAGTCAAGAATGTATCAATATTGCTGCAAGTGTTTTCAATACCTCTGGACAGTCGTTCCTTGTGAACATTGTTGTTGGTGTGTGTATTGCTCTGAAGTTTGTAGAGATGAAGCTTGGCAGGAGTATCATGATTTAGAGTGCTCTGTCATGTCTAAGATTAAATTTGCACTCTGCTGCCAATGGACTCATGCAGTTCCAATTTTGCTTCGCATGTTTTTCAAAGCTTTCAAAGAAGCTGGAAGTATCGATCAATTGCTGAGTGATTTCAAATCATCACTTTCTGAAGGTAAGGATTGATATAACTTTGAGTGTTCTATTCCTTGTATTTCATTCAAGGAAGTGAAAAATGTACATCTGTTTATTGAATTCAGATGGACGTATTTCATAATGCATCAATGACACAAGATCTTATACTATGGTAGCTGAAAATCTATTAGCATTGAATAATCAAATTTGGGAATAAGGGTAATCATTCTATCTATCTATCAAAGAATCAGCGCCTCTTATCGACATAACAAAAAGGGCTCCTTGCGATATTACTGATTTGAACTTTTTCGAGATGTTCCCCATCCCATTCACATAATCATTAGTTCTTCCCATTCGAACTATATCAAAAGGAGAAAATATTGATCAAGATCTAACCGTGGATGTGTATACTACACAATAACTTAGAGCTTGAAAAAGTTGAATCATCTCTGAGGCGAGGGAGGAGGGTCATAATTCCTCAAAAATTTCTCCCATCTTCTTCTCCCCAGGACATAACGCCTCGGGCATTATTCCTCTCATAACTACGCGTATCTCTCTGAATATATGCTCCAATTGAAGTCGTGTGAAGGAAACCACTAGCGCAAACATTTTGCGTTATCTCAACGGCTGATTTTTGCAGAAGACGTTAATTTTACTTAATTTCCTAGTTTCTTCAGACTACCCTTTTGAAATTTGATGTTCCGATATTTCAAAATTTTTACTTAAACCTCATGAAGAATCTCTGAATTTGTATCAAAAGATATAATTTATTTGTTTACATACTTGGCTAGATATCCGTATCTCAGACGTATGAAAAGGGTCGGACTGTAAATTGCAGGTGAAGAAAATATCGATAGTATACTGTGCTTCATACGGAGCCATTTCCAGAATTGGTCATCTTTGGAACCAACCGTCTAGTGCTAAAAATAATTCTCTTTTTTCTTTCAAACACAGCTATAAGAGAGTAAAAATAGTGAGAAATTTAAACAATGAATTAGGGCAACACAATGTAATCAGACGAAATTTCCATTTTTTTATTTGAAGGACTCAAATTTGTAGCACAATTCTTTATAGTTGAAGTGATTGAGAAAATTTGCCCAAGAAGTTATGGTATAGGCGAGATTTAGGTCGGAAATTACATGTCTCCCAGAGAGAAACTGCAAGGGAACTAATGACTTGGAGACTTATGATCCTCGGCCTATTGCTTGAGTCAATTTGGAAGAAAAAATAGAAGAAAACCTTCTGACCATAAAATCTGTTTCTTCTCATATTTCTGCGGTTTTTAATGTTGCATCATCTTAGTCATGAACAATTTTCTCCAAACAATAAAGTAAGGAGTAATTTTCAAATTAAATAAGAAATTTTTGAAATATGGCTGCGATTTTTTTTTCATCTCATTACTCAATGGCGATTTCAACCATGTATGTGCTATCCAGCCATCTAATTGCTGTGGTTGACGCAAAGAAATCTGATATGAATATTTCGGTGTTTGGTGATAATTTCATTCATGACAGATGATGAATGTTTCCTACATGTGTGTTTACTTTCCCTACCGTTTCTGTACTTCTTGTTCGAGGTAATCTCTTCCAATGTGGTTTTGCTGCTTGAGGGACCGAGTAAAAATTTTCTCGAAATGATGATTATTTTCCAATAGATACAGTTATGTATTCCTTAGCACATTCATTGATTCGCAGGTTACTGCAACAAGGATATGAATTACAAAACAATCCTTGCTACAAAAAGTCTCCCTGTGAAAAGAGAAAATTTAAATTTCCACACTGGTAGCCCCGTGCTGGCTCTGCTGGGCTTGGCTAAATTTACAACAATTTTCGAAAGATCGTTTAGCTTTAATGAGATTCAAAAATTGATGAAAAATGAGACAGCTATTCTCACTGGATGCTTGTTAGTGAAACTTAGCTCCGTCTTATTCACTGGTTGCGGTTCCGTGAGTAGAAGAAAATCATTCGCCACATTTATTCCAATCAGCAATTATCCATTAACTGAATTTTTAGATTAACCTTGTAGATCCCGCTGTCGAAGATGGCTCATATGGAGAAACAAAACCAGCGTATGAGATGAACGCTCAAGAGTGGGTAATTCGCAAATGTTATATGTCTCATATAACAACCATGCTAGCTTTGTATGGATGTATTCCAAATGCCGATAGTTGTCGTACGATTGGTCATAAATCCCTCTTATACGCTCTACAACCAATTAAAGCAGGAACGCCGGTATATTCTCATTTTATTTTTCAAGTTTTCCTTCACTTTACAAAGTTGTTTTCTTATTGCTTTATATTCTTTACAGATTATGACGTACAATAAATCACTATCGATCTACCTTGAAGTTCCAAAAGAAGTAAGACAGCATCAACTCAGATTATTTTATGGATTCTCTTGTGAATGTCGAGCTTGCAAAGAGAATTGGCCAGAAAAAATGCTGGAGATGCCGCCCCTAGTGAGTTTGCTTGATTTGCGAAGTTGATGTCATCATGTTGAAAATTACGGAATAATTTGACTATTTTTGCAGTTTGCATTTACTCCTGGAACCAACTTCGCGGCCTTGACCAGATTCATGAAAGAAAGTGAATCTATTAGAAAAGAATGTGATGATAATATGTATGCTCATAAACCAGGATTTCCAGATCTTAAATTAATGACCAGAGCAAATAACTGTGCCAGAGAAGTATGGAAACATATGCCAGTACCATCGCTTTTTATGAAGTCCTGTGCAGATATGATGATTTGCGTCACCACGTGTTTCCATGATCCTGACAAAAACATATTCACTATTTCTGAATGAAAGTATTTTTAACTTATTCCAAGCAAGTCTTGGAAGTTATACCACCTGGTGGTTCTGCTATGATTTTGATTTTAATACGTGACTAATTTCGTGGATTAAAAATGACGTTTATTGTATAGTTGGTATCTTGTAGAATTATCCGACCTACGAGAGACAAAGATATTCTAAGAATAGGTAGATCTTAGATTGCATTGTTGGTCGTTTCCATCGCTTCTATATAAAAGAATATTAGCATCTATCATCGGTATGGAAAGGTTGAAAATTCCTTTGGATCATGAAACGCAAATAAAGAGCCTAATCTTATAAGAAATTCGGGATTCTTTTAACTTTGTCATGATGGCTCAATAATGAATCCTAATGTCGGGGATGCGGCTAAGCATATTCAAAGGATGAAAAAAAAATCTATCAAAAATCGGTTCAAAATTGATGATGATATTGATATTGGTATTTTGATATTTATCGAGCCAGGTTCACATTGAAATAGTACAGAATACTCTGAAAATTCCTATTTATATTTTTCCACGCGGTCACATGGAGTCCCACACTCCACAAAGACCCATTATAGTTATTGAGAGCGTATTTGGCATTTTTTGTATCAGATGATTCAAAGAAATGAGACTTATCATCACAAATTTTCGATTTTATGATTGAAACGGCACAACGGACCAGAGGGAAGGGGCTAAGCCGACTTTACATTATCAAGATCTTTTTACGCGTCTTCGTCTTCCCGATTGAAGTCACGTAAAGATACTAAAAAGGTTTTCCGTCAAGATCTAATCGCGTGAACGCTCTTCGAAATTCCAGTTTCCAAGCTTCCTGGACCGCGATGATTATACCTAAGACGACATATTTGAATCACGTCCATCCATTTGTTTCATTGAATTTCGTCAAACGATGCATTTCATGGCAAGATTCAACTATGCGCCAACCTCTTAATTGATGAAATATGGAATCAAGATACACCGAGAGGATTTTTCCATAAATTTGTTGTTTGCTCCTTCCACCTCTCAGGTCCACCACGCTTTAATGGGTACGGCTTCTTTCTGGATCACTACTATTTAAAGCTGTAGAATGATGTTGATCTCGTCAGGATTCAATCATTTAATCTCTCAAAAAATTTCACACCAAATATGTCTTTTGTCTGACTATACACACGTGTTACTACTTGAACTCTTTCTGAGCTAACTGATAGAGGGACACTCCAACCAGAATTGATTATTGAGTCATATCTTTTCATTCGCTGGAATCTTCAAATTGAGCCAATAAAACCCATGATCCGATAGTGCATTTGCCCCATAACCATATTGTAGGTAGATATTAGACTACTCTCGAAATCAGAAGTATCTTCCCACTTGAGGGTATGTCGGAGTCTTATCCTGTTTGCATACTGATCGACATTGTCAAGTTCACGAACGATTCGATGAATTCTTGCAACATTGCAGATCTAATAAGTAACGCCAATTTTATGGACCGAACATAAATCGGCGTAACTCATTAGAACTTCGGTATCTCAAAAATTCATCAAAAATGGTTTGTGAACTCGACAATGTCAGTATTCGACAACCTCTTAACTGTTGTATCTCTCCAATAATGACTCGGTGACTGCGTAAGTATCAAACCCAATAACTTTGATTGTCTTTCCGGAGCTGATTAATAATTTCCAGCTGGTCAATTTTAATTCCGTCTCTGTGTTTCGTACAGCTCGTCTGGCCATATCCGACTGTTACTACTTGAGGCGAGTCACGCCGCGCTGGTAAGCTTTCTGTCGTATTTAAAGTTATTGCTTTCACGAATACATGATCCAAAATAACCAAATTTACTACATGATCGATGAAAAATTTACATAATTGATTCAATCTTTTTCTGGAGCTTCAGTGGATTAGCGTCAATTGTTCAAAATCTGATCGTGTTTACATGCAAACAATCCCAAGATCTCGATCTGGCTGTGTCTAAACGTGAATCTATACTGAAAGGTAACAAACTCATCAAAAAATGTTGAATATCACGGATATAGGTGAGAGGACGTTGAATCCTTTGGTTTTTGATGAATGTACGAAAGTTATTCTTCAGATTCGCTGAGCTTTAGCTCGAGAAGACACGTTAGTTCAGTCCTCACACTAATGCGAGAATCAAGTATCACATATTTATGAGAAAGTAATAGAGACGTTCCTTCATTGCAGTATAGATATAAGTCTCGATTAGCTTCTGAATCTATCGCGCTTGAGCTCTATTTTGCACCTTTGTATACTTGAATTGTGAATGCCATGAACATCCAATGGAGACTGTGGTGTATTTTTCAACACGAAATGATAATTCTAAATTTTTATCGATGGTGAGACTCCACGCGCACAGAATCTTCTCAATTTCCATGATCAGCTCGGTCTTCTGTCGTAAAACCAAACTTCGAGCATAATTTCATTCGTGATGTACATACATACCAAATTCGATATATTGTTGTGGCTTGCGTGTGAATAATACGGAAGAGCCAGATTCTTAGCTGTTAACTTTGATCAATGACAAATGATGAGTTTTGCGACTCAAAAATCCCAAAGTACATATTGTTGTGTACTAATTCCGATACAGTACTTTAGAATTAAAAGCATGGAAAATTGGTTGATCTTTGGACGCTGGGTCATGAAGAAAAAAAAAAATATAAGCTTCTATAAATTGACCTTTTGGGGCGCATGCTACGAATCAAAAAATCATGATGAGAACTCCTGATTGGCGGGCTTCACATTCTGCGATCAATGACATGAGTGAGTTTTTCTGCAAAATTATTTGCCTATTAATTTCATCTCCGCACTACTCATTCTTACTGAGTATCAATTTTCTTATTGCTTTTTCCTACCATTCGGGTTATTAGGTATTATTTTTCTTATACTAGGTATCTACCGGGCCTCGCGAGATTCAAGTCATCTTTCAATATTCAGAATCTCTGCGCGCCATAAATTAAAGGCGATCAAATTTTGTAATATCCCGCCCTCGATATGCTCAAAGCTCAACCCCACACCCCTTCGCCCCTCTCCCTACCCCTCTCCGCCCGCCCGCCATGATCAGAACATCAGCAGACATCAACAAGCGGTTAACGGACGGAACTGTCGCAATTTCTTGCAAATACTTGCAATTTCGCAAGTTGTAAGTAATATAACTAATTTAGTGTCTCATCAGCGATTCACCTACTTGTTGTATATAGCACATAATCAACTCAGAACGAGTAACAAAATGAAATTCGATCAAAGTAGGTATAAGTATGCTTGCTGCAGATCCAAATAATGAATTTCCGTAATAACTTCACTCACATTGAGAATACCAATACCAACGAATATAGATCATCACTAAGATCATTTGATTAAATTTGATTAAGTACTCAATTCACATAGGTATCCAGTACATACCTGATCAGCACAGCATAACCCGTTTCTTGTTGGAGCAAAATCACGATGGATATACTCAGATCCAAAATTCTCAAAGATCTCAAAATGTTGGCCAAGGACAAGGAGCTCATTGGAATTTTGAAAGAAGTTGAAGACGATGAAACATTGAACTGCAAAATTCCCCAAGTTTCAGATAAAGTAAGGGACAGAGGGATCAAACTTCTTGCGAAAGGTAACCTAGATAATAAGCAGCTGCACAAAGTTTTGTGTCTCTATAATGAGAGCATATCCCGTGCACCTGTTGGTTCAGAGGAAATGGCAAAAACTTATGCCAACAAATCTGCTCTCCTCTTGGATATGCGGAAGTATAATGAATCTATTGTTGAAGCAGACAAGGCATTGAAGATTACAAATTTGATTTTTCTGAAAGTGAAACTGTGGTGTCGAAAAGCTGAAAGTTTTACAGCTTTAAATTTACCAGAGAATAGGGGCTGCTTAGAAAAAGCAAGATTCATCCTCAACAAATCTGAAGATCCACCCAAGATCAAGGATACATTAGCAAAATTTATAGAAGATGCACAATTGGTGATTAACCAGGGAAAACTTGACACCCCGAGAGAGAATAGAAGGATGGTGGAAGTGTCTAAGGTGATTGCGGAGGAAGAAAAAAAGGATATTTGGGAATCTGTTGATATCAAATACTCTAAGAAATATGGCAGACATATTGTTGCTGCCCGAGATTTTCAGCCTGGTGAAATTATTCTGGTGGAAAAGCCATATTTGTACCATTTGAAGGAGTCAAGATCATATCAATATTGCTACAAGTGTTTCAGTTATCTGTGGACTGTTGTTCCCTGTGACCATTGTTGTTGGCGTATGTTCTGTTCTGAGGAGTGCAAAAATGAAGCTTGGTGTGAATATCATGACTTAGAATGCTCTATCATGTCTAGGATGAAATTTGCACTCTGCTGCCAATGGAATGAAGTTATCCCTACCTTACTGGCCATCTTTTTCAGAGTGCTCAAAGAAGCTGGAAGTATTGATCAGCTAATACAAGATCTGAGGTCGTCAGTTAGCGAAGGTGAGAAATTCAGTATTTTAACGAGTAATCAAAAACTTTTACGAAGTTCTTATCCGAAGAAATATTGCTTAACCTGGGATCTCTGACATGTTTATGTATGTACTTTTATTTGTTCATGAATATGGTGGTGATGAAACTTATTTTTTCGACCCAATAATGTCGCTTGGGTCCCACCACTTGATAATCTCACGGAGTCCCGTATCCGCATCTATAATGATGAAAAAGTGGGTGAATTTTGCACGCAGTAGTTATAGACACCCAGGCTTATCCCAAACGGCCCAGGATTCATATTCACTTGATGCGCGATGAATTCCATTTAAAAACGACAGATAAAGAATAGTGATGTGTCGGATCAGTTTCTCGTGATTTTGATTCGATCCTGTGATCCGAAATTTGAAGTTTCCACCGGCTAGGAGGTTCCAAAAAAATTTCGGAGTCGCCTGCGGAGCTATTTCTGTTTCGCTTTTTGATTCCATCAGAACAACAAAATCATGATCGTTTTTTACTAAATTGGATATATTTCGAGTTTGACTCAAGATAATGCTACGTGATTTGCAACATTCGAAAGATCATGAAAAAGCCCATCGAAAATGACCTTGAAGATTTCCGTATAGCTATTTCAGGCTCTGATCTGGCTAAATCCGGAAAAATCAGGCTAGCCTGATAATCTCACGAAGCAGTTTTTTTAACTATTCAAAAATATGATTTCTCATGTGAAATTGCACGATCTATGCGATGAAACTAGTCCAAAGATGTTTTTTTTTAAATTTCAAAGTATGTTAATTCCAATTGGAAGCTGAGGAAATTTCCTTCAAGTTGACCTCTTGCGGAACTCAACTTGATCGACTGGGACTTGAGATACAAGGTTCTTTAGACATCAAGATTATTAACATCACTGATATTATGGATGCAAGAGAAGGTCTGAAGGCTCTGGTTCACGATATATAGGTGATCTCGCTCTGGCCATCCTTCGTTTTCAATCAAGCTGCCGTAATTAGTGATTGGAAACATGAAATTGACTTTTGCAAGAAGTCATTTTGAAGGAAATTTCCTCAGCTTTCGATTCGAGCTACTTTGAAGTTCGGCAAACCACCCGCATGCGGAGAAATCTCTGTTTTCTGATTGGTCAGAGAATGAAAAATCAGAAAATTGACTAAAAAACGCATAAAATACTAAAAAAACAACTTTGGACTAGTCTCATCACAAAGATCCTCCAATTTTACGTATAAAATCATATTTTTGAAAAGTTAAAAAGATTGCTTTCCGAGATTATCAGGCTAGCCTGATTCTTCCGGATTTTGCCTGATCAGAGCCTGAAATAGCTAAACGGAAGTCTTCAAGGTTATTGTCGATAGGCTTTTTCAAGATCTTTCAAATGGTGCAAACTACGTAGCATTATCTTCAGCCAAACTCGAGATATATACAATTTAGTAAAAAACGATCATGCTCTGGTGGAATCAAAAAGCGAAACAGAAATAGCTCCTCAGGTGACTCCGAAATTTTTTTGGGACCTCCCAGTGGAGGGTAACTTCATGTTTCGGATCACAGAATTGAATCAAAACCACGAAAAACCGATCCGAGACATCACTATTTTTCATGTGTCGTTTTCAAATGGAATCCATCGTGCATCAGTTGGACGTTGAGCAGCGGTACACAAACTGTCAAGAGAAATACATATTTCGTATCCCTTTTACGGGTCTCATGTTATATGTCTTTCCTTAGCATCGGATTGCTGTGTAGTGTGAGATCGAGCCACAAAGCCGGTCTCGGATCCAGTTTGACGACCCGCAATTCTGTGAATGTTGTTCAAAAATAATGAAACACGTGGTTCTTGGGATTGATATGTGTTCTTTCAACGAAACTGCAGGTATCACAAAAGTTGCAAATAATTGACCGCAGACGTCAGGGATTTTCACCTTTGTGATGAGGCACTACGCGAATCGTTAGGTCGAAGCACAGTATAGTGGCCCCAGGTCTTTTCTTCCTTTCATGGAAAAAAACAATACTAAGAGTTGAAATTTTTCCATGAATATTCAATGGAATCAGTTAATTAACAACCGACTAATTAATGGAATCAAGATAGATTAATCCAAGAGAAAGAAGTGATTATCAGGATAGTCAAAAAATAATCACACTCGCACAGTGACAAGAAAAATAACAATGAATTGTTTTTTGTCCACAGATCGGTGCGTCGGTAAAGACTCAAATTATAAAGCAATCCTTACCGCGCCAACTGCAGATGTGAACCAAGAAAATATTAGACAATATATGGATAGTTCGGCTATCACTCTATTGGGGTTGGCTAAATTCTCGTCAATTTTAGAGAGGAACTACGAATTCAATGAAATTGAAAAGTTGATGCGAGATGAAAAAGCTATTCTAGTTGGATGCTTGCTTGTGAAATTGAGCGCCGCGAGGGTCAAAGGTTGCGCCACTGTAAGTTTACATTAAAAATAAGCTTTACTCTTCATATCCAGGTATAAATTGCAATAATTATTATACTTGATGTATTCACAGGTCAAACTTCTTGATTCAACTCTCAAAGATGGCTCTTATGAAGAAAAAGGACGAGACTACAAAAAGAATGACGAGGAATGCAGAAGTCCTGTTTTTAATATCATGACAATGTTTACTCTGTCCGGGTGTTTACCTAATATTGATACTTGTCGCACCATTGGACATAAATCCGTCATGTTTGCTTTGCGACCAATCAAAGCTGGCACTCCGGTAAGTTCTTCACTGTGCGACGATAGCTGTCGCTCAATCTATACAATTTTCTTTTTCTATGACATGTATTATTATTTCTAGCTCACGTTATTCAATCAATCACCGTTGTCAGTTTATCATGACACTCCAAAGCAACGACGTCAGCTTGGTCATAAGCAGATGTATAAGTGTCCCTGTAACTGTCGTGCTTGCACTGAAAATTGGCCAGAAAATCTTGATAAAGCACTAGATGTAAGAGATAGTTTGATCTAGTATGAAGAGAATATTGGTTCATTACAATTGCATAAAAATATATATATATTTTTTTTTTAGTTCATTCATGCTCCGGGGATCAACCTTCAAGCCGTTAAAAAATTTAAAAGTGAGCATGATTCGATTATGGACGAATGGCATACCAATATGCAGACTCACAAGCCTGCTTTTCCAGATCTCAAATTTATATCCAGATTGAACAAATGTGCTAGAGAGGCTTGGAAACATATTCCGGAACCATCAGTTGCGTTGAAAATGTGTACTATGATACTCGTTATCATCACTCGCTCTTTTCATAATCCTGACAAGAACATATTCACTACTTCGTAATGACAGTATTTTAAGATGAGCAAAGAAGTTCGTAAAACTTTGACGAGTTTTTAGTTTGTGATTTCTTGAGTTTTATTGTTTTGAAAGCATGAATCGATGTGTGACTTCCCATCAATGGGTTTTGTAGAATTTTTTGTGAGTATTTAGTGTTGAACAATGGAAATATGATAAGCTTGATATTTAAATTCTCCTTACATTTATTTTGATTCCTGTCATCTATGAGTCAAGTATCTCATGTTGAAACACGTACAATAATTAGAGCAACCTTCACGGCCAAGTTCTCTGGCTCAAATTCTATCAATTAGTATTTACCAAATTAGCCCTCATTTTTTGTGCCCGACTCACTTGATTAGATCCTGAATTCGTTTTTTGATGAATCCAAACAGCATGATGTTTTGTTGATGAAAGGCTTAAATGCTGTCAAACTCAAGGATGCATCCTTTAATTTTCTTCGCATTCGGAACTATTAAACATTCCATATTGATCGCCCTGAGGATGGAGAGAGGCAATGAGCAGGCGTCTTGAGGAATTTCGGCAATCCTTGCTGTGTAGAGATCTTTAGAGGATTCAAGCCTTATAAAAGAAATGTGAACTCTCTCATGATTCATAGGTTTGTTCCGTTGACCTTCAATCCATAAAATTGAAAAATTTGTCGTCACAAGATACCCGATTCATCCATGACTGAACTGCTGCATTCAAGCACGATTGTGTCTCATTTTCTGCAATTGGCTGCGGATGCTGGATGGTCAACATTGTGGATCCAAGTCATGTAACACATCAAACTTTTCAGTTCTTCACATCGAACTATGTTAAGATTAATCGCTATAGCTCATACTCTACAGTCATATAGAAAGTTGAAAACATTTCAACTTCTTTATTTAAATTCTGGCCACACTTCAATTCACATAAAATAATCATACTTCTTTCTCTGCAGATCCCGTAGTGAATACCAATTGATCAAACCTTCGTCCGGGTTATAAGCTCGTAAAAAATAGTATTGCGCGGAACAGATCTAGGAAAAAAGATCGTGTCTCAGAATTTTTTCGGCACTTCCATCTAATTCTTTGGGACGAGATAGGAATTTTCGACTACCTATGGGGCCTCGTAAAAATTTCCCATGTTCTTCAATTATCTTCAACAAAAAAGTTAGGGTATTTTTTTTCAATGAAATACATATTTTTCGAATCCGATTGAAGATGAAGAGATGCGGTCTGCGGCATTCGAAAGATTCCAAAATAATACATTCCGCACCGAGTTTACGAGGCCTTAGCTCGCTTCTGAGCGATTACTTTTCGGGCCGGGCCGCAGGCGAGTGAAATAATCGCTCGGAAGCGGTTAACCTCATGAGCGAGGCGCGAATGTTACTTTATGCAATTTTATGAGCTCCCAAACTTCGGAAAATTGCATATAAGCCTATCGGAGTTTGTCTTAGAATGTTGAATTTGAGGCCATGGGTTGTTTCTGCGCGGACTATTCAAAGAGAAAAAATTAACACGAAAAAATTAATTTCACAAAAACCGAATTTCTTAGATCCTTGAGTATTTCAAATTTGATGTGAAATTTCGTGTCCAAAATATTCCCGAATTCTTTTATGGCGTTTTAAGACCTACATTTGGTATTTTTGATGAGAGATCGATCGTCCCAGTCCATTTTCAGCGCATGCGCAGGCATTTGGATAATATGGATTTTTGAAACCGATCCCATTGGAATTCGAGGAAATCTGATAAATGAGCACTCGCCGCAGTCAATTTCATGCATTTGAAAAGTAGCTACAACGTAAGGAAGATGAACCCTCATTCATTTCAGTACGGCAACTGATAGGAGGACACTATCGGGCCCCGAGGGCCCCGACAGTCGCGAATGTCCCCTGCTGTCCTCGGTGTCCGACCCACCTCTTAGTAGTCATCGAGATTCAGTGATCTGGACGCCGTAACTCTGGCTCAACTTATTGAAATTCACATCGCCAGTGATCGTTTTGAAGCAAATTTCCTTGTCTTATCAGTGGAATTGGTTTCAGAGATTCAAATTCCTGTGCATGTGCAGAAAACAACTGATTTTCAATCCTCTAAAATAATGAATTTAGGAAAAATAAAACTTGAAACGCAAAAAAGGAATCCGGGACCATTTTTTTCTGAAGAGCACTAAATTTTCTTTCAGTAAGAAATTTTCTAGGATCCATAAAATTTATTCCTTGAGAAATTAATTATTTTGTATTTTTCACTCTTTGTCTCCGCTGAGATATGCATATAATTGAAAAAAAATACCCAAACTTTTTTGTTGAAGATAATTTAAAAGGATAAAGTAAAATACGCTCGAAACGACTAGAACATTTTTATGGAGGCCCATAAGTGGCCGAAAATTCCTAATTTGTACCGAAAGAATTGAGTAGAAGTACTGAGAAACAATTCTGAAACATGATAATTTTTTCGTAGCTCTGTTTCGCTCGGAACTAATCAATAATATAATTGACAATAAGACATGAGTCTCTTCAACTCTAGGCAAACATTATTGTTACACGCGTACAATCAATATAACAATCTGAATTTGAAAAAGATGCACACGAAGCTAATTGCTTGTTTCAACTCCCGATGAAATACTGATGCGCACTTAGATGATTGGTAGTTTTACCAATCGGAGTTTAATAAAAGATCCTTCATTAGATAGGAAATCTACGGAGAACGCCAGTATGTAACTGAAATAGCACAGTCTACGATAGCTTCGATACATCGCAGTGAAATAGATTTTCCATACTACAGTAATACCTAGCTTCTACTGTTCCATCATCCAGAAGTTTTTGGCACGAGCATTCCCAATCTAATAATAAGTCTGGATGAATATTCAATGCTAGAAATACTTTGTTGGGTCATCTTTATGAGTCACGTTTATGCTGCAGAGTTTGATATGTACATACCGGTTTAAAAATCAAGTTGAATTCTTAAAAAAATTTCTCGTGATATTAAAATATCATTACAAAACTAATCATAGATGATTTTATATTCGAGAATAATAATGCATTTGTGGGTGTCTATTCTGCTAATGATAATTTTTAGAACAAATGATATCGAAAGTAGAAAACTTAACTGTGAAATATCTCCAAATGAAGTGATAGAACCTTTTGAAGTGAAATTTCATATCTGTGCGCGAGAAAATCAAAATTGCGAGTTGATCGAAACTGAATCCGTGGATGCCAATAGTCTACAAAGTAGTGGATTTGATACAAATAGAACCACTTTCATTTTGATTCACGGTTTTTTGAGAAACCATGAAGAGCAATGGGTACAGAATATGAAAAATGCTTTACTGGAATGGGTGAGTTCTTGCTTTGATGACACATAATTTATAGAGGATAAAGAAGATTTCAAGCATCTCAAGCGAATCTCGAAATTGCAGGAATCAATAAATGTAGTTTTGGTTGATTGGTCTTCAGGTTTTAAACCTGGGCTCATGGAAATTCTGATAACATCAATGAAACCATTCCTGTACACAAAATCACTAAAATCTATACCTTATGCCGGAAAAGAGATTAGCAAGTGAGTACGACCCAATATCATCAATATATCATCATCTTGCCTGCATAATTGATAAGACCGAAAATGAATGCATGAGTTTTTTCAAAATTTAAACTTGAGTCAAGTAGTGATTGGGTTGTTACTCAGAAAGTTGAGAGATTGATCAACGATTCATCTGTAATATCTGATTCCTGAGTAAAATCACAAGGAACAGAACGAAGTCAAGGTCTTGATGTTTCAATTGATTTACCGTAAATTAATGTCTTCATTGTTAAATTCATCCAAGATCTCGTATCAAAGGGTTGATATAGTGTATGAAATTCTTTGAAAAGCTATTCGAATCATTTTTGTAGAAAAGCGGACTCAAACTATATCAAAATGAAAGTTACTCTTAGAAAGCTCCGGAAATGTGTTGTTTATAATTATTGATATAGAACAAATTCACAACTAGCTTCCAATGAACCGCGCAATGATGAAAGCAAGTGAAACGATAAAGGAATGAAAAATTGAAATCATTTGCTCGATAGCTTCACACTGGGTTCAGGATGTGACATGCTTTTAAATTTGGGAGAGTCCTAATTGCTCGCGTGAAATTTTTCCTGCAATCGATGAGAAATGTTTGCAATTTCTTGCAGTTTTCTTCGGAATGTATCTCATGCTCTTGGAGTACCGCTCAACCAGTGGAATAAACTTCATTTTATCGGGCATAGTCTTGGTGCTCACGTGTCAGGACAAGCTGCTAAGAGTTTGAAAGATGTGGTTGAGATAGACAGAATCACAGGACTTGATCCAGCCAGCCCTTGTTTCGAATCGGAGAATTTGTGGTTGAGACTCAATCGATCAGACGCTAAGTTTGTTGACGTGATTCATACCAACAGCGAACCTGGCGATGAAATAACTCTTGGGATTTACGAACCCATCGGTGAGTGCTGCCCAAAACTTCAACCCAAATATCTTTTGATTCATTTAAATGATTTTTCGATAAACCGTACATTGGTTGCATGATTGAGAATATTCTGACCCTTATCATTTTTTCCTGCATGCCATCTCAAAAAAACTTATTGTTTCATCCTAAATAATCACATTGGAACTTCAAAAGAAGAAACAAGTTGTCATACATCGCAAAAAAGTAGGAAATGTTCTCTTTTATGATCGGATGAATACATCGGAAACCCCTTTCCACTTCTTGTGAAGGAAACGGAAAAGCAATAGGCGAACTGGTGAATTCTCTGTGGAGTTAATCCACAGTCTGCATTTTAATAAAATATTCTTCTTTTTTTTACAAATGTTCGCGAAATAGTCCCACTGTATCAAGAGGTAAAACTTTTTGGTAAAGTATCTCCATTTCATGAAAATAGATGTTTGATTGGGTTCTTTCTCGAGATTCTGATCAGACTCATACAACGGCGCTAACATCTATGTAAGCTTCCGGACTTGGAGAAATTTCAATTAAGGTGTCTTTTGATCATTGTAATTAATTCTTTGAATACTTGAACTTGTTATTCAGGAGTCGTTGACTTTTATCCAAATGGAGGAAATCATCAACCGGGATGCAGTGAAGAGACCAGTATTAGAAGGAATTTAGCAGAACCTGCATTTAGACAGATTAATTCAGGGAGTCATGGAATACCACAGTTTCTGAACTCAGTCCAAAGCTTTCTATATAATTCATCTACAGATCTTACAGATCTTATAGAGGCTTTATGTAAGTAGGATATATGAGCTAAATACCATCCTCAGGATTTCACTGCCCAAATTCACGTTCAATCAAACAAGATTGATGCTGAGAGACTTTCTCCTCTGTTTCAGTTGAAAGAGGTTCAGAAATATCTTGCAACCATAAAAAAGCAACAGAATATTTCATGAAATCCTTGAACAAAACAGGAAAGAAGTTCTACGCTGTTCCCATGAAACTGGAAAGATCTGATGCTGAGGGATACGATTCAAATCGTGAATCCGATATGGGTAGTTGCGTTGAATTGGGCATTTATGCAGACCGGTATAGTGTCCAAGGAGTATATTATGTAAACATGACGAGTGACTTTTCACAATGTGGTTTGCCGGAAAATGAAGAAAGTGTGAACCCGGTCGAGCACTAAAATCTGTACCGATTTACTTTGAAGGAGTTGGCACAAAAGTAACCTACAGAATTTCACTGTGTATACATGTATGTAGAGAATACACTGAAGTTCTAGATAAGCCGGAAGCTTTATCAAGAATAAATGGACTCTTGTAACGAATTAAACCCATTGTATGTTGAGCGTCTTAATTTATTACCCAAATAAAAAGGATCAACTCGGCCTTGAACTCGGCAATATTTTCGGACTAATGGAGATATCACCCAGCTGCTAAAAACTCCTTGTTCCCAACTTTTTAGATCTTGAATGGTGTATTGAAGCATATACCTTACAGTGTAGTCTACTTGGCAGTTATGATGAGTAGATCTTACCTATTGAAATATCAGTGAATTTTGGTCGCAAAAGATGAGTCTGAGGTTTTATTGTGATGTCAAAAACGTGCGCTTGAAATCTCTACAGTTGATCTTAGAAATGTATTCATCAACCTCTTATGAAATTTTTTTCTTTTTTTAATCCTGATTTGAGAATACTACACTATTGGTGAAAAATTTGAGATCCCCCTATGAATTATTTTCCAACCTCTACCTCTCTAAATCAGGCTGAGAGCTAGATTATGAGAACACAGTTCTGCTCGTCTTGAAACCTTAATGTTTGGGGAATAGACCTCGATCCCTTGGAAAGATTTCTTTGGATCAAACGTGGCTTTTTTATGGTTCTAATACGTGAACCTCAGATCGCCTGCACTTTTTACGGAAATCCATCATTCAAAATACACGTAATGGAACCTTGGAGTACTGCTCAAGGTTTTAGATAAATCGACCTTGATCCGTGACATGTCCGAGTTCTCGTCAAGAGGAATTTTTTTCGAAAAATGATCTCGTCATAACAAAATGACTCATTATTAGAGTAGAACACACGTATCGAATGATACAAAGACTACTTTTTGTTTCTCTCACCATTAACTCTTAGTAAGATATTAAAATTGGATCCTTTCTTGAGATAAATTTTCCTTCATCAGAATAAATCTTTTTCAGATATATCTCGGACAAAAATGGCCTAGAATGACTTTCAAACGCGGATTTGGAAGCTCTTGAGTGCTTCAAAATGCTCTGATTTTTATTGAGGATCATCGATTTCCGTATGAAGTACTTACAGATGATGAAAAATTCACGTAGTATTGTGAAATTATGAACTTTTCCGAGTTAAAATAGCTCCAGAGTTGCAGAGCTGGAACAAGAACTGCAATAACACTTCTGAAAGTGTATGAAAAAAGTTTCAGAACTAGCTGAACGAAATAAATCCATCTCGATCATAGCCCTAAGATATTATTATTATTATTATTATTATTATTATTATTATTGGATCACCATTATATTATTATTATTATTATTATCATTATTATTATTATTATTATTATTATTATTATTATTATTATTATCATTATTATTATTATTATTATTATTATTATCATTATTATTATGATCATCATTATACCACCGTCAACCGGGGCTACTTTGAACCGACGAAGTAACTTTGAACACTCGAGATACAAGTTTTTAATTTTCGAATTCAGCAAAGTAGGGGTGCGCAAGGGTTCTAGAAGTAATTTGTTTGATGGTGGCATACGTGTTCAACATTGTACACCGTTATGTGGGAGCCCCTATATCAGCTGTAGGAGAGTAATCAACAAACTTTCTGGATGGCATGATTTAGGAGCAAAGAAAAGGTGCTCCAAACAATTGGTCTCGTTTGAGCACTTCCAGGATGAATCCAAGCCCCCGGTGCTAGATTTCATTGATGCCTAGCGATATCTTGGAGAATAATCCATCGTAACAATAGAATAATTTCACCTTGACTCAGTTTTCTAGGGTAAAAACTGAAAAGTTCGTGTTTTTTCTGCAGACCGGGATAACTTTGAACACTTAAACGGGAAAATACATGATTTTTCGACGGATGGGGTAACTTTGAACACTTCAAAAAACCGTAGCCACTCGAAAATCGGACTAACTCTAGATCATACAAATTAATTCTTGTATTCCGATAATTCTGGATTTTGAGATTCGTGGTTGGAATCATTAAATTTTCGAAATGCCCTAGTTGACTCTCTGAATTATTATACATGGAGGACTGAACATTTCTGGATTAGATTAGAACTTTGTATAAGCGAAATTTTCAATTCAAATGCAGATTGTAAACACAATTCAAATGATTTCTTGAAACTACTCATTGATTGTTTGAGCCTTTGTTCCAGGTTCAGAGACCCCTAAATAAGTCTATAATGCTTTTCTGAATGCAAACGTATCACATAGAGACAGGCACAGAGCATTACCATGTCCGTTACCAAGAATCTTACGTTTAAATCATCTGGTGTTCAAAGTTACCCCAACTAGGGAGTCTAACTTTGAACACTTTTCTAATGCTCATAACTTTCGTCAACAACATTCAAGCTGTGGCGCAATCGAAAGCTAAGACAATAAGCTTTCAAAATTGAATCTAAATACAATGCCATTATAATGTAAGACGTACAAGTTACAGGGAAATTACGAGCAAAATTTTCAAAAAGTGTTCAAAGTTAACCCGGTTGACGGTATTATATTATTGTTATTGTTGTTGTTGTTGTTGTTGTTGTTATTATTATTATTATTGAGCAAAATATTGTTGAGCTGAGAGAGGTTGAAGAATTATTTATTAGTTCATCGTGAACTTTTAAGCCGCTGGTATATTTTTTTACCGTGCAAAAATTCCATAAACAACTTTAAAACCTAAGTTCAAATTTCATTACTGGAGTAATCTTGTGTATCTTGATGCCACGTGGTTCATCGAACCGATATATTATACGTAATTTTTCCTAAAAAATACTCATAAGCCGGATAGATTCGTACTAAGACCATTGAGGGGGTGGGTGGAAAAAGGGCGTAACTGCTAAATGGTCATTTTGAGAAAATCAATAAAAACTTAATAGAAACCGCTAGAGACATAATTGGACGAGTTGAGCTCACTTATTTCGAAGAAGATAGCATTCTCGAAATAGCCCAACCCGAGCCGGGGGATGAAATTTGATTTCGAGCTTTTTTCAGCAATTTCAAAAAATGCAATTACGCCCTTTTTCCGAATACAGGGTCAAATTTCGGTCTTTCTCCCTCACAAAAAGTGGAATTAAATCCCGAGATCAAGTCCAATCATCTCCAAATTTTTTGAGAGTGTTCCTGGGCATGTTTTGAAAGATATCTGATTGCTAGGGGGTTGTTCGATTCATGCTCCACGGTTCTATGGATACGAAAAGCTTTCATCAGCCGTGTGAAAATGACGGGACATTTTCCTCACTAGGGAAGGGTAAAAACACTAAATTTGAAGGTGAAACAACATGTTTCCATCGTTATATTAGGTGGAAAAGCGTTTCCAGGCTCTGGAGAATTTTTATAAAATTTTTCCTCTGTAATTAGGCCCTTTTTCCAGATCCGCCCTCACTTACGCCGCCCTGTTACAGAGTAATTACGCCCTTTTTAATCTTTTCAGTCAGGTACTTAAGCCCTTTTTCCAAATCCTGTTGGGCTCAGCAAAAAATGAAGCCCTGCTTTTGAAATGATAACACAGCAGTTACGCCCTTTTTACACCTTATTATAGCAGTTACGCCCTTTCAACATTCTATCATTGCACTTACGCCCTTTTATCATGCAGATGAAAGGGCGTAGTGGCGGTTACGCCCTTTTATCTGCCAGACGGTTTTTGGGGTCTTAATACGAAAAACTGATTTCGGGGGGTGGTAGATCTTGGTATAGGGGCTCAAAAAAAGCGATGTCCGGAACAAGGGCGTAACCGCCATTATGCCCTTTTTCCGGACATCGCTTTTTTTGAGCCCCTATACCAAGGTCTACCACCCCCCGAAATCCGTTTTTCGTAAGACCCCAAAAATCGTCTGGCAGATAAAAGGGCGTAACCGCCATAACGCCCTTTCAACTGCACGATAAAAGGGCGTAAGTGCGATGATAGAATGTTGAAAGGGCGTAACTGCTACGATAAGATGTTAAAAGAGCGTAACTGCTGTGATAACATTTCAGAAGCAAAGCTTAACTTTTTGCTCAGCCAAACAGGATTTGGAAAGAGGGCTTAAGTACCTGACTGAGAAGATTTAAAAGGGCGTAACTACTCTGTAACAGGGCGTAAATGAGGGCGGATCTGGAAAAAGGGCCTAATTACCGAGGAAAAATTTTATAAAAATTCTCCAGAGCCTGGAAACGCTTTTCCACCTGATATAACGATGAAAACATGTCGTTTTACCTTCAAATTGAGTGTTTTTACCCTTCCCCAGTGAAAAACATCTCTCGTCATTTTTACACGACTGGTGGAAACTTTTCGTGTCCATAGAACCGTGGAGCATGAATCGAACCACCCCCTACCAATTAGATATCTTTCAAAACATGGCCAGGAACACTCTCAAAAAATTTGGAGACGATTGGACTTGATCGCGAGATTTAATTCTACTTTTTGTGAGGAAGGAAGTCCGAAATTTGACCCTGTATTCGGAAAAAGGACGTAATTGCATTTCTTGAAATTGCTGAAAAGAGCTCAAAATAAAATTTCATCCCCCCGCTCGGGTTGGGCTATTCCGAGAATGTTATTTTCTTCGAAATAAGTCAGGTCAACTAGTCCAATTATGTCTGTAGCGGTTTTTATTAAGTTTTTATTGATTTTCTCAAAATGACCGTTTTGCAATTACGCCCTTTTTCCACCCACCCCCTCAATTGTAAAGAATATGATGTATAGCAAAACCTAAAACAATACGATTGATGTTCACAAGACTTTAGATTTAGCAAGAAGTACTTGGCGTCAATATACTATGCCATCAGCAATGATAATTCGCGCTGTCACGTTGTTGCTTAGAATGTTCATAGCTTTCCATAATCCTTGTGAAATCGTTTCGAGAATCGGTCTTTTGCGTCAGCAGCAAATAGTATCGGTGATGATGCTCGATACTCCCGAAAAGATTCAGCAATGGATGGCGAAAATGCAAATATTTTCGTAAAACATATCTTCTTCGTTTGAAAGGTGTCATTGAATGTTTTTGTTATTAATAATTAATATTTTTGCAATTTGATGGTTAAAGTCAATAAATTCTCAATATAATCGACGTGTTGGAATCTTTCACCAAGCTTTATCAATTTTCAATATATTCTTTTTCCTGTTGAAATTCTTCCACTTGTGTAAATGGGCTAATTCCTACTAGTATGAAAAACTGAAGTATAAGAGTTATTGAAATTATGTCGTTCTGTTCGAGATTAGACATTCGTAATGGCGTGTTATACTTAAGCGAATGTCGGAGTCCTATAAGACCCACATTGCATACTTACCAACATTGTCGAATCTTGAAAATATTCAATGTATTTTTAAAATATCACAAATATCAAAGTCATTGCTGATTCGAGTAGACGTTACAAGGAATCGACGATGACTTTATTATCCACGATGTCTAAAAAATTCGTCGAATAACCTCAAAAGTCGACAATGCCAACATGGCCTTAAAATCCACTAGTTTTCATTCTGACTTCATGATGAATATATCATCTCAGAAACCACCAGGTTAAGTACTAGTGAATCACCCAAAGACTTCTATGTGTATGGTTCGAGTGGCTCATTGCCCATTTGTATTTGAAAACGAGCCTTTTGTCCTCCTATTTTTAATAATATTTACTAGTTATTTTATCACGCTTCAAATTCAATATTTCTTTTGATCGAGGAAGATTATATTCATGAAGTAGCCAAAATGCATGCATACATCAGAATTACTTCCATCCACTTCTGTAAGATCACGAAGTTGAAATTTTTTAATACAGTAGGCTGTCGACACCGATATCGACGAGGATACTGAACTACTAGCCAGATTTTGAGTTCCAAAGTTGAATAATAGGAGAAAAAAATTTTCAGAAGTTATCGTAGTTTTGGCAAGACAATACTAAATTGTTTTCGAGCCATACGTAGGTTCAAACCAAAACATACATTAAGTATCACTTAAAATATTGCCCTCATTTTTCGTGTCAACGTTGAAAAACTATTCTACAGCTTTTGTTCAGAGCTCTAAAATTTTACCAACGATTTGGCTCCGATGAAGTCAAATGAATGCACCAAACACTAAAAAAATATACCAAATATATTTGTTATTTCAGAATTTGGCGGCAAGCGGTCTGTTTCCTCTCCCCCCCCCCCCGCCTCCTCCCGCCGCGCGCGGGCGCGGAACACAGCAGACGTCGCGTTGCCAAAACTTGACGATCGAGGCCAATCGAGGCAGATCGAGCGATCCTGCTGAACTTCCTGGAGCCGAGGGTGCAAGATCAGCAAGACGACCTGGCAAAAGTATAATATCTATTTGTAATCAAAGAAACGAGTCGTTTTTTTGAAAAAGTGTAGTAATACGTGGTGTCAATTTTATTAAGGCATGAATTCAGATTTAGTTATACCAAATTATCCGCTGCAAGTCCTCCATCCTCCATCAGTAAACGGAGTAAATCCGACTTGCTGCAAAAGGTATCCAGATCTCCTGAAGTGCACGAGGTAACATTAAGAGGTTTACTGCTACCCAAGTACCTAAATTGCGGTTGTTTGGATTAGCTTGAAGAGGATACTGAAATCTCACGATAATCAAGGTTCCACAGTAGATTGATTTTGTGAACATTGACTTCTGCAGACTGTTATAGGTGAGCGAAGTCTGTAAGTTCTACAACGAATACATCAAGTATGCTGATCATGCTTGACTAAGTCAAATACGGTGGTGGTTTTCAGAATTCTGAGTATTTGGACGGTACATATAACATAACGTCAACAGAACTTGTCCATGTAATTCAAATCTTTTGTACATCAAGCGAATAATGCATCTCATTTTGTTGAGACTCCCAGATTTGTTCTATAATGTAGAATAAATTTGTTTCTAGAGTTCTAGAAGATGTGTCTCGAACAGGTTTTGGGTTGATTCAAATGGAAAATTGTCGATGACGAGGCATTTTAGAGCACTATTTGTTTGAAAAGAAACAAACTCCTGGAACTTGTACGTATTAGTTAGCAAGTTATTCTTTGGACTTTTACCCAATATATGCTGTATTGTGGTTTAGAAGGAATTTCAATAATTTGTTTGCATACAGTAATATGAAGCAAGAAGACCAGGAAATGAGAGAAATGATTCCATGTAATCTACTCAATTATCGATCAAAGATGTGCTGGAAGAATAACAGTCACTTTTGTATAAGTTCAGAGAAAATTTATACTTGATACATCCCTCAAAAATTCTAGATGATAAATATGATTTTCAAATATTGGGATGGTCTAATATTCATTGGTGCAAAACATGAGCCAAATTAAAATTCTAGTAGAATCCATAAGTTGCTTAACTTCTGAAAGAATGTGTTGAGGGTATTGTAATTGAAAGTAGTTAATGCTCTTGGATCACTTTGAAATCAGATATTATCTAGTGTTATGAAAATAATTTAAACTGCATTTCTCAAATGGATATGGAATTATAGATAAATGCCTATTTCAATTATTTTTAACTTTTCATCTCGATTCCTAGAGCTTTTTGTTTCTCACGCAGGAGCCTCTGTACTTTGGTGATCGGTATACCTGTAGACTCTTGTTTCATTATGTGAGCGAGCATAAGTGGGATAATAGATTCCACAACTGAATCATACATTTTTCTTATTGGGCCCCTTCTCATTATCTTGGTCTCTGTCAAAAACGCGATTTATAATTTTTAGAGGAACAAAACCAAGTTATCCGCGCTTTACGATGCGAAATATCTCGGATCATCATAAAACTTGTTATTAACCTGGGAATGTTGACACTCGATTCAATGTATAGCAAGCTGAATAAGACGAGAGTGAGACTAGAAATTTTTTCGATTTTCCTTTTTATCTCTGTGCAACAGGCTGTCTATCTTACGATAAAGATTTTATAGCATGTGTGATATATCGACCAATCATTGTATTTCGTTGCATTTTGTAGGAGTTGAAATTCCGGTGCCTTAACTATCGAAAGATTTGTGATTCTCGTCACAATGGTCTCAATACCGTTGAGGATTGATGAATTGAGGAAGATTATGATTGAGAAGACGAAGAAGTTGGATAAAGATGCATATATGAATAAATGTACTAGCATGAATGAGATGTATCAACCAGCTTATAAACTCACTGAAGAATCCAAAAAAGCTAAAGCTGAAAGTGATACCTTACTCAAAGAGAAAAATTTGAATTTTGCTCAACTTTATCAAATTTTGGATCTACTCAACAAAAGCATCGCATTTGCTCCAAATGATTCGAAAGAATTAGCAATGGCTTATGCAGATAAATCGTCTGTCTTATTTCGTATCCGAAAATACAAAGAATGTATCGGAGAAATCGATAAAGCTATGAAGATAACGGACTCAATAAATCTCAAAATCAGCCTATTGGTTCGAAAAGCTAAGTGTCATACGGCTCTTGGTCACGGCCGTGCTCTTGGTTCATCTGAAAATAAAATTTGTCTCGAAAAAGCGAAATTTATCATTGCAAGGTTTGGAGGTTCAAAAGTAGAGACATTTATGCTTCAAGAATTGATCGAAGAAACGGAAACGATTATAAAAGAAAACAAAATAGATTTACCGCAAGAAGAGATACGGAAAACTCAAGCTTTGAAGATGATAGAGGAGGTGGAAAAAGCTGACGTTTGGAAGTCAATTGAAGTAAGACATTCTAATAAGTACGGCAGGCATCTAGTTGCTGCGCGTGATTTCAAACCCGGAGAAATCATCTCGGTGGAAAAGCCTTATTTCAACAATTTAGAAGATTCTAAAGCAAATCAGTATTGTGCTCATTGCTTCAATCATTTGTGGACTGCTGTACCATGCACTCAGTGTGTTCGACACCTATATTGCTCTGAGGAATGTAGAATTCGGTCATGGATTGAATATCATAGATTAGAGTGTCCACTCCAATCCAACATGAGAGTAATTTTCGAATCTGAAGGGTGCGACTGCCTCGCTTTTTTTGTAATGGGCGTTTTCTGCAAAGCGTTGCGGCAAGCTGGAAGTATAGAACAGTTGTTGGCTGATTCAGAGTCACCTAACCAGTATAAAGGTAAGAAATAATGGAACAGAGAAGTCTGTCTAAATTTTCTGTAGACTTCGTATCTTTTCTCGTGAATGGTCCATATTTTTTATCATCTTTTTATTAATAATGACTGTAAACTTTGTTTACAAGAGCAAAAATTCCTCGGGTCTTTGATGGCTTACGAGAAAAAGCACTGGAAAGTCTTCTTGGCCAAAGCTGGTGAATAGGTACCTTATCGAAATTCTTTTCGTAGCAATAAAAGTTCTGCATAAACCTTGGTTTTTCTGCGAATCACTCACGAAAAAAGTGTGATCTGATGACCGTGCATGAACTGGTTTTTTTTTTTTTTTTTTTTCATAATGTTCGTTATTCCAAATTTCGAATCTTTTATTTTTCATAAATCTCTTACAGTGTGCCGACAAAGACATGGCTTATAATCTGCAATCATCGATTGTGTGAGTTTTTCGCGATAGTTTGGTGATTTTCTACAAACTACTTCTACGATCTTTGAGCTATCTATTATTTTTGTGAAACCAGCTGTATGTGGAAAATATGAATCTGAACGATGAGACTATTTTACATCTTGAAGATGAATATATTATTTGAAAAACTTTATCTCGTATAGTCTCATGATTTGATTACCAGTAACTTTACTTTCAGGTGACACCAGTGAAGGTATTCCACTGAATAAAGATTTTACAAATTATAAAAGCCTCTTCACTCTGCCAGTATCTCAACCTGATAAGCGTACATTGAAATTGAGTGTTAAAGACACTATTGCCCAACTGATTGGTTTTGCTAAATTTACCGATATTCTCGGTAAAAAGTACGATTTTACCGAGATAAAAAAATTGCTGAAAGATGATACAGCTATTCTCGTCGGTGCACTACTCTTGAAGTTGAACCTCATTCTCCATGATTCAAATCTCTGGGTAAGATAAAGCTATGATCAAAATTTGTCAATTGCAGATTAATCGAGAACTCAATTTACCACCGCAGGTTGACCTCGTTGATCCGAATAATCGATTAGAATCAAGCGATGATGAGACAATGGAAGAAACTATTATGAAAAGACTCAATCGCTCTCTTCCTTTGTTAGCTTTGCACACAGTGAGAGGTTGCATCCCGAATGTTGAAAGTTACGCCACTCACGGTAACAAGTTCATCACTTGTGCCATACGACCCATCAAAGCCGGTGAAGAGGTACTAACGTAAAAGACACTCCAGTGTTCTCCTCTGATTGGTGCTTATTAACCTCAGATTTTTATTGATACTTACTTCAACTTCTAGCTCATATTGAATGTCAAATCAGAATCAGTATGGTATAAAGGATCAACATCTGAAAGACAGTTGTCTTACAGTAAGATGTACAGATGTCCATGTAATTGTCAAGCTTGCACAGGAAACTGGTCAGAAGTTGTCAGCAATACTTACGAATTTATGGTAATTTTCATAATCAATCAAAAAATTATGAAAAGAATCTGGATAAAAAACTGCCAATTTTTTGCAGATGCGCGCAATAAAAGAGATGGAATCTCCAGAAACAACTAAGATAGCGAATGATATTGTTTCTATTGTGACTCATTGGGAAGCAAATTGTCTAAAGTCAAATTTTCCTGATTTTGAAGTTGTATCCAAGGCTATGAATTTGGTCTCAGTTGTTTGGGAACATGAGAAACTGCCTATGCCATCGCCAACTATACACAAATCCGTGATATTGCTCATAGAAATCATGGGAATTTTTTATGATCCGTCAGAGATTTATGCGAAACTACCCCAATTACGCCCGTCATTAATTGATGTCAAATCAAAAGCAGAACTTCGCCTGTCTAAAAAGTTGTGAATGCTCGCTATGTTTGTTTCAAATATACTTGATCGCTCCGATCAGTTTTTTACCGCGTGGTTTTATCGATCGAATTTGTAGTTTGTATTTAATTTTCAAATGTTCATGATTAGTTATTATTCCCAAAATGACTGAGTGATAGGATGAATTTTGTTATATCATCTAAACCTACTTCTGCACCTGTATACAATAACCAGCGCGCTGACTTCTTGGAAATCCAGTGCATGGATCGTTATTGTTATCACTTGATCACTTCGATTGGGAAGAAGAATGAATAGTTGACATATGAACGAGCATGAACTTTTTACAGTTTTTTTTTCTCATAATAAAACAATTTATCGTAAGAAATATGACCTCGTTATCATTTGGGGTTTACCGTAGTACCTTCACCCTACTTCGCTAGAAATTTTCATTGCTATTGTATGTAATTTTCTACAAGCGATGGTAATTAATGGTGAGTGTATAATGATATCGGAGGCTAGAAATCCATATTGCTATGTAAAAGTATCGAGAGAAATCGTGGAACCGCAAGTTGAGTTTTGAAGGTGTTATTCGAAATAGTTTTCTTTCTTGATCCCTATACAGAATTAGACCCGCAGACAACCCTCATCAATCATTTCTGGAAGAAAAGCGTGCATTACGCGATTGCAATTTACTGAAAATACTAGTCTCGCCTTTTTTCATTTGATTGCATTTTTTGTTCGATCTGCGATGGCTTGTCAATTTCACGTTCTTTGGAACATCGTGGTTTAAACGAATAGTTCAATCGCACTCTCTCGAACACTATCAACCTTCTGGAATGAAACGTAAAATTTTATCTGAGCTCAAAATGTGTGAGGGCTCTATGAATTTTCTCCGGAATTTCTCAGAAATATCCCGTGCGTGATTATTGGTTAATCTGCTTAGTATGTACAGGCTGCTGAGTTATTGCATATTCAATTGGGAGGAGTTTTCCAAATTTTCATTCATAAAATTAATTATGGTTTCCTTCCTCGTGTAAGCGAGCTACTCATTAGTATTCAAACATAGATCCGATTAATATGAGTCAAAATTGTTGCGGAAAGAGAGCAAAGTTGAACTCAAGAATCCCAGCAAATTTACGTTTATATATTTGATTAAGAAGAAAGCAATACGAATGCTCTTCATAAGATTTTGCAATGATGATTACCATAACGGTCCTTGACAAAATATTTTGAATGTTATTACTTGTTCATTCTTTCTAAAAGGATTGATACCAATTCGATTCTGAAGTGCATCCACTAAACAAGTTGTGATGCAATTCAATGGGGTATGACAGAGTCTCCGACAGAACTCGGACGGCCGTTGGTGATGTGATCAAATGAAGGGGTTTATTTGACGATAGTTCGCGGAAATTATTGAACGAAAAGCGAAAATCATCACGAGGAGAACTGACGGGAAGGGGTAGGGAGGGTACTGAAGGGTAGCTGGTAGAGAGATCCCTAGGGAGGGGAGTCAGTTGCGGTGTGGCGACGAAGGCCAGAATTTATAAATTTATAAATATCTATAGAGCGGAGCGGACGACTTTTCCCTTTTCCAGCCGAGTCTGAGGCTGGAATTTATAGTCGTTCTCCTCATCGACTTTCCTTATCCGACACCTTATGGCTGGTTTCTAACAACTTGTCGTGACATTATGTGCAGTGTTAAATTATTTGGGACCGGCAGAACAGACTATAAATGCAGTTATGGGCCAAAAAGTTATCAAATATGACCCGCTCATCTATAATATGGAATTCCATTAATGAATTGAACGGAAAAATGCATAGATAGTCGCGACATGTTATTGAAAACCGTCCGTAAGGTGTAGCATAAGGCGATGCGGTCACCATGCAAGCTGAAAATCATTCCCAACTTTCTCCGATTCTGTGGCGATTTGGGCTAAACGACGAGCGCACAAATATTTGTTATCATCTAACTTAGATTTGTCTGCTCTTCGTTAAGCCCAAATTGCAATAGAATCAGAGAAAGTTGGGAATGAAAATGTGCGTATATTATGGGTGAGGAGGTGCTCGCGGCCGAGTTATTCTCACTTTTCTCCGATTTTCTTGTGATTTGGGCTGAGCGACGGATTGAGGAATACAAGTTGGACAATAACAAGTATTCGAAAACTCTTTTTTTTTTTTTTTTTTTTTTTTTTAAGTGGAATATAAGGAAAAATCTGATGACAGGCTATCCCTAATGGATCTCCCACCGGCAGACCATAAGCGCTTTCATTTTGTCACCCGGTAAACCGGATGAGCATGAATCCAACGCCCGTGTGCCCTGGGGGCTAAAACCTTCTGCTCTCAGCCCTACGATGTTGGCAAGCCATCATTGCAGAACTGGGGGCAGCTAACCACTATCTAACCAACCCACCCCGGAACCGCGTTAGCATTACTTCAGGGTGGGAGGCGTATCGCGCGCCATGAGGCGTCCCTCTTCGGTGTGTCCGCTCTTCTGTCTTCTCTCTTCGTCGTCAATGATCACTCTTCAAGTCGTCGTTGTTCGCTATGCAGCGCCCCTTGCTTGACGCTGCAATGCCCGTTCTCGCTCTTCTTTTCGGGTGATCGCCGTCTTGATATAGGCGGCAATCTTATCCCATGTCTCTTTGTTACGGAGCATGAACGGCAATAGATTCTCAGGGGTGATCTGATTTCCAAGCCAGTTCATGAGCTCCGCTCTCTCCGTAGCTGTGTTCATGCAATGGAAGAGTGCATGCTCCGCATCGTCCCAGTCTGCCGCACACATCTGACAGACCGGGGTCTCCCTCTTCTGGAACCGCTCCAGGTACTCTCCGAAGCAGCCATGCCCACTAAAAGCTTGCGTCAGCCAGTAATCCAGCTCTCCGTGAGCTCGATCGATCCACCTGGCTATGTTGGGGATCAGCCTTCGCGTCCACTTCCCTTTCGTTGAGCTCTCCCACTCTTTTTGCCACTCTTCAACGGTCTCCCCCCTCTCGACGTCTCGTACGAGGGCCTTGCGGGTGGGGTTGAGCACGACTCCATCGCTCTTGAGGGTTTCTTGGCGTTTCCATACCCGCACTCTCTCGGCTACAAGCAGTCGAATGGGTGGTGTACCCGCAAGCACACAGGCTGCATGGTCAGACACCGTGCAATAAGCACTGATCGTCCGTAGCGCGAAACGCCGCTGGACTGGACCTAGCTTTGCATCGATTACGGACCCTCTAGCTACCTGTCCCCAAATCGGTGCACCGTACAGCATGATGGAATAGCTCACGGTGCTGAGTAAGGCTCTTCTGTTTGGCTTGGGGCCACCAAGGTTTGGCATGAGCCGCTGGAGGGCGCCACCGACCCTGTCTGCCTTCAGCGCTGCTTCTCTGGCTTGTGCCTTGTAGCTCCATCGGTCATCAAACCAAACCCCAAGGTACTTAAGTTCCCTCTTGAGTGGAATTTCGTACCCGTTGATGGAGAACACGGGAGTTTCGAAACTCCTCCTCTTGGTGACTAGCATCGCTTCGCACTTGTGCTCGGCAAGCTCCAGCCCGTTCTCAGGGAACCATTGACCAATGCGGTAGAGAGCTTCATTGGCCACACACTCCACTTGCCACGCGGTTTCGGCGACCACGACTAATGCCGCATCGTCCGCGAAGCCAATGAGTTCTGCCCCATCTGGAAGACTCATGTTCAGGAACTCGTCGTATTGCGTGTTCCATTCGAACAGTCCTGACGCGGATCCTTGAGCTATCCCTGCAGATAATTCCAGCTCAACCCTTCCCTCATCGGTGTCACATACGAGGACTCTGTCACGCAGTCCATCGCTGATGACTGCGAGCAGGTAAGGGGGGACTCTTCCATCTAGGGACCTATAGATCCGTTCCCAGCTTGCTGTGTTGAAGGCGTTCTTCACATCCAAGCATATTATGGCACAAAACCCTCCTCCTGGTTGGGGAGCCATTGTATGCGCTCTGTGAACTCTGTCTTGTACGCTTTCTATTGCGTGCATTGTACTGCGCCCCTTGCGGAAGCCAAACTGCATCGGGGACATCCCTCCGCTACGCTCATACTCTTTCTCCGCCCGGTTTAGGATCATGCGGTCATACATCTTCCCGATGTTGTCCAGCATATTGAGTGGCCGATTCGATGATGGCTCCGCTGGTTCTCCACCCTTCCCCTTGGGGATGAGGACTAGCTTCTGCCGTTTCCACACTTTCGTGAACACTCCCGCAAGGAGACACTTATTGAACAGCTTCAATAGTAGGGTAGGCTGCTCTCGAGCCACTATTTTCAGGGCTTCATTAGGGATACCATCCAACCCCGGGGCCTTACCATTCGCCAGTCTTGTAGCGGCTCGTCTTAGCTCTTCTTCGGTGAAGAGGGGGATTGGGTCGTAGATGAACCCAGGGAATGTGAGTCTGGGCTCCCCTCTCGGGTAGAGTGCCCTGGCAATCCGTAGAACTGACTCTTTGTCAGTTGGCGCTGTTGGTCCGTCTCTCAATCGCAGTCTGCTCATGACCACCCGGTACGGTGTGCCCCACGGATCTTGATCGACCATGTTGCATAGCTCCGACCAGCATTTTTGTTTGCTGCGACGGATGGCATCCCGAAGAAGCTTCTTCGCCTCTTTGTAGGCCGCTTCGTCTGCTGCCGCTGATGGACGTCCACGTTTGCGCGCTCGCTTCGCTCGCCTCCTCTGAGCGTTTGCGCTGCGGCGAAGATCCCTGATCTCATCGTTCCACCAGTATACTTGCCTCTTCTGGAACCGGGGTTGCTTCCTCCTCGGCATGGAGGCGTCGCAGGCTCGGGTGATGGACCGAATGACGCTCGATACCGTCTCCTCCGGCGAGAGCTCTTCTCCGGGGTCCTCTGCTCTCAGGATTGCTTCTCTGAAGCTTTCCTCGTCCAGTTTGCGGACTTGCCATCCCTCGATCTGCCGTGCTATGCCTGCATCTCGGCCATGGTCTATCTTGAAGAAGATATGGCAGTGGTCGCTGAGCGTTTCCGAGTCAAGGACCTGCCACTTCGTGACTCGTCTCATGAGAGGCGTGCTAACAAACGTTAAGTCGAGCACTGAGGATGATGCCCCTCTGTGCCATGTCGCCTTTCCTACCTCGTTGAGGCAAACCAGGTCCAATTGGGCCATGGTTGTTTCCAGCGCGTTGCCTCTTTCATCCTCTGGCCCTCCACTCCAGGCTGGAGCTTTGGAGTTAAAATCTCCCGCTACTATGGCGAGGCCTCTCCACTGTCTCAGACTATCCTCGAGTTCCCGCAGTTCCCGAAGGAAGACATTCATCGGTGCGTTCGGTGAGTAATAGCAGCTATACACCGCAATATCGCCGATGACTCTTCGGGCGAAGCCCGTCCCTTCGGTCGGTCTTTTTGTCTCTGTAAGGCTCACGTTCCAGACTTGGATGGCCGATCCCCTCCCAAGGTCTTCCGTGGTTCGTGGTCGCTCTTCTCGGAGATACTGCTCGGAGATGATGAGGACGTCTGCTCTCAGTCTTGAGGCCTCTGCTTCGAGTAGACTGTGAGCATCGTTGCTCCTGCAGAGATTCGCTTGCAGGAAACTAGCCATCTTTGCGCTTTTTCCGGCCCTTCCATGCTGCTCGCGCCTGCTGGTAGGCCTTGCAGCACTGCATGCCCGACCTGTGTTTGTGGTCCTCTTTGAGGGCCTCGCAGCTCAGGCAATTCTCCTCTCCGGTAACACATACCGCTGCTATGTGGCCTTCTTCCCCACAGTTGAAGCAGCGTTTTGCCAGCCTCACTTGTGGCTTGTCGCACTTTGCGGACAAATGCCCGTATTGCAGGCAGTTGTAACATCTCGGGATTCCGCCCTTTTCCCGGACCCGCGCGTTAACGAAGTCTACCCGGACTTTCCCTCTTGCCAGCACTTCTTTAGCGAGCCGCTCTGACAGTGTGATCACCGCAATCTGAGTACCCCTGTATCCTGGGCGGATGGTCCGGGTCGTGATGCTGCCTGCATGCTCTGCTCCGAGTTCCTTCACGAAGGCTTCCTTAACTTCCGGGAGTGTGCTCACGTCGTCGAGGTCAAGCACTTCCAGCGTGATCGTTGGGGAAAGCCGTCGTATCTCTCCGGCGTCTTGGATCGCCCCCTTAAGGGCATCCTCAACGACCTCTGCCTTCACCCCCTTCTCGAGCTCGATGAGTAGATGACCCTCTTTCGTCTTCCGGAGTTTGGAGACTTTTGAAGCCACTTGCCTCGTTTCGTCTCCTTGCTTGACTCTCTTGATCATGTCCGCGTAGGACAAACCATCTTCCTTCACTTCTATGAGGAGTGCGTCGGGTCTAGTCCTTCTCCTATTTCCCTTGTTCTTCCTCTTCTTTTTCTTCTTTTCGGCTCTCCCCTGATCTTTGGGACGCCTCTCGTTTCCCCTACGTCCCTTGTTCCGTCCCGCAAGTTGCCAGCCGGAACCAGCGTCCGAGAGCTGACCGTTATCGGACCAGGTTGTCATTGGTGTCCCTGGCGTGGATGGGGGTGTCCTCCCTACTGAAAATATCCGAGTCAGTCACCAAGTCGGCGAACGGAGTCGGTGACCGAGTCGGTAATCTGAGATAGTCACCGAGTCTGTGGCATAATCATGATTTCGTACAATGACCGAGTCGGTGGCAGAGTCGGTGGGTGAGTGGTTCAAAATTCCCGTACTTTTTTAGCGATAGCATCGACATATCAATCATCGCTCAAAAATGGATTTTCAAATATTTTGCCCTGGAATAAATCTGCGCAGTACAAGGATTTAAATTTCGTACATTCCCAGTGTTTATCTCCAACAATGAGTTCAATGAGAACGTTCCCAAATTTCATGTTAGTAATTCATGATTGTTCTCAGCGTGTGACCAGTTTCCATCCTTGTACTAGTTTATTGAAAAAATTTGAGGAGGGCAAACAATGTTTATTCAAGCTTTGGAATGGCTCAATATTAGGAGCTGCAAATCTTTCTTCACTCAAATGAACTGCATTTTTCTACATCATTTCCAATAAGCAATTCTCCAAATATTGAAGATTTGATGCAAAAATTACTCCTAGATGGAATGTTCAAAAGGGATTTGGACTTGTACATGATTAAAATCAAAGTCGAACCGTCCCACAGGGTTGAACCAAAACTGATCGTAAGTCGAAATATCTATCATAATGATCAGATCCTTGTTCAGATTAAGAAAAAGGCAAAAATGTGATTATTCATCATAGTCAGGCTCAATATTAGTTGTAGTGTGATGATAAATTTGAAGAAAGAGCTAGCGAATATTACCTTATTTCCTCCAGCCTTACCCATATGGATGGAGTGAGTAATAGGGGGAAAAATCAGTAATATGCGCACAATGGACATTCTTAAGTTGAAAAATAGACATTTTTGGAAGTGAATCAACCAACTGTTGAGATACATATCCATGGATCACACATTTATTTTCTCCCCTGAAAATGGGATGCATCACACTAACAGCTTTTGGAAAGCAAAATAGGGAATTCATGCAAGATGGATGAATTCATTACTGCAATATAATTAGAATTTAGGGTGCGAATACTTAGAGAATTAACATCTAAGCGCCTCATGTAGTTTGTCCCACAGAGAGTCTTGTCCATAACACTTCCGAGTCTTCTTTCAAGGGTGTACACTATTCATTGTATTGGTGTCAGATTCAAAAGATTGATCCATAAGGCCTGAATCTTTTGACAGAGCCACTTCAAACTATCAGAAGGTATTTGAACTTGTTGATCATGTGGGTCGATTTGATCTAGGTGTGGCAGGAATGTGGTTGCAGCGTAGATGTTAGAGAAGTTGATAAAACTAATGCTCATGTTCCAAATATACCACTGCATTTCACAAGGGACACTGATCAAGAAGCCACATGAAAATCCTGCAACTGTAATCAACAAGAAACGTCATCTGAGTAAGCATGGTGCAAGATCCAACGAGGAAAACCACTACCAATACTAACCATGCAAGTTGCCAGACAAAGTAGAACATACGCCTGATAATGGCACTCAAAAATTATATTGATATCTCATCGTCCAAATGAGGATATAAATGGGTGACTTACATAGCATATGACAGGTGGTGATAGCCAGAAGACTGTGGTGACTATGGCTTTGCATTTCCATGGCGACACCAGTCTTCCTGAAACTGAAAATTCATCTATACACAAAGGGCCAGGCTCTTTGATCAAAAACATTCATTAGAAATATTCAATGAGACTACTCATCTGATGCACAAGTCCATACTATACGCGTTGGCGGTTGGCAGAGGTTATTTGTCCACACCAGTGCGTGTGAAATTATTCGCACCACGTTCATCAGATTTATTCCTAGAATAGCAAAATCACAGTTCTCCTTCAGAAACCGAGTTATAACTACAAACGCGGCGGAAAATCCAGGAAAATACACAACGGTTCCCTCGGTGCTGCAGAAATGCAAAAGTCAGTTCGCCATGCGGTCTGAAATTCTGGTGTAAACTACTGATCGGAGCTCCAACGGCTGCCTAGGAATTCAGATGTGGATGATCGAAAGTTAACAATTTTAGGATAGACTTGAATATTCCCTAATTTGTTCCCTCTATTCTATTGAAATAATCAATTGTTCTCACACGGAATTTTCAGATATCTCTAGCCGCAGTTGCTGCACACGCGCACACGACGCGAGTGGATATTACATGAGAGAACAATTCATAATTTCAATTGAATAGATAGAGCAATTCAAGCACTCTTTGAATATTTCATAAAATTGATCTTTCAGTGAATACTCCATCTGATTAACTGAATAGCCGTTACAGCTCCGATGTAGGGCTCGGACCGCGTGACTTCAATCCATGCATTTCTGCAGCGCCGAGGGGACCGTTGTGTATTTTCCTGGATTTTCCGACGCGTTTGTAGTTATAACTCGGTTTCTGAAGGAGAACTGTGATTTTGCTATACTAGGAATAAATCTGATGAACGTGGTGCGAATAATTTTACACGCACTGGTGTGGACAAATAACCTCTGCCAACCGCCAACGTATAGTATGGACTTGTGCATCAGATAAGTTGTCTCATTGAATATTCCTGATGAATGTTCTTGATCAAAGAGCCTGGCCCTTTGTGTATAGATGAATTTTCAGTTTCAGGAAGACTGGTGTCGCCATGAGTATGCAAAGCCATAGTCACCACAGTCTTCTGGCTATCACCACCTATCATATGCTATGTAAGTCACCCATTTATATCCTCATTTGGACAATGAGATATCAATATAATTTTTGAGTGCCATTATCAGGCGTATGCTCTACTTTGTCTGGCAACTTGCATGGTTAGTATTGGTAGTGGTTTTCCTCGTTGGATCTTGCACCAAGCTTACTTAGATGACAGTTCTTGTTAATTACAGTTGCAGGATATTCATGTGGCTTTTTGATCAGTGTCCTTTGTGAGATGCAGTGGTATATTTGGAACATGAGCATTAGTTTCATCAACTTCTCTAACATCTACGCTGCAACCACATTCCTGCCACACCTAGATCAAATCGACCAACATGATCAACAAGTTCAAATACCTTCTGATAGTTTGAAGTGGCTCTGTCAAAAGATTCAGGCCTTATGGATCAATCTTTTGAATCTGACACCAATACAATGAATAGTGTACACCCTTGAAAGAAGACTCGGAAGTGTTATGGACAAGACTCTCTGTGGGACAAACTACATGAGGCGCTTAGATGTTAATTCTCTAAGTATTCGCACCCTAAATTCTAATTATATTGCAGTAATGAATTCATCCATCTTGCATGAATTCCCTATTTTGCTTTCCAAAAGCTGTTAGTGTGATGCATCCCATTTTCAGGGGAGAAAATAAATGTGTGATCCATAGATATGTATCTCAACAGTTGGTTGATTCACTTCCAAAAATGTCTATTTTTCAACTTAAGAATGTCCATTGTGCGCATATTACTGATTTTTCCCCCTATTACTCACTCCATCCATATGGGTAAGGCTGGAGGAAATAAGGTAATATTCGCTAGCTCTTTCTTCAAATTTATCATCACACTACAACTAATATTGAGCCTGACTATGATGAATAATCACATTTTTGCCTTTTTCTTAATCTGAACAAGGATCTGATCATTATGATAGATATTTCGACTTACGATCAGTTTTGGTTCAACCCTGTGGGACGGTTCGACTTTGATTTTAATCATGTACAAGTCCAAATCCCTTTTGAACATTCCATCTAGGAGTAATTTTTGCATCAAATCTTCAATATTTGGAGAATTGCTTATTGGAAATGATGTAGAAAAATGCAGTTCATTTGAGTGAAGAAAGATTTGCAGCTCCTAATATTGAGCCATTCCAAAGCTTGAATAAACATTGTTCGCCCTCCTCAAATTTTTTCAATAAACTAGTACAAGGATGGAAACTGGTCACACGCTGAGAACAATCATGAATTACTAACATGAAATTTGGGAACGTTCTCATTGAACTCATTGTTGGAGACAAACACTGGGAATGTACGAAATTTAAATCCTTCCCTGCTGCAAAAGTTCGATTGGATTCGATAGAAAAACATTCAATCGATCTGAATCTAGAAACTTATGATGAATTTGAAACATGATTTTCAGGATTGGAGAAGATTGGAGTTCAATCGCGATCAATGATGTTGATCGGGATTCAAACAGTGTTGACCAATCTTTACCAATGCCGACTATACGCATTGAGAGAGAGATTGCCAATCGACCTCAATACTGACTAGAATCATTGGAGACCTTATATCCTATTCATCTGAATCGATTTGAATGCTGGAAATCAGTATTGGATATCCGAAATCCTATCCGCCTCAATCGATTCCAATACTGTTATTCTGCATTGGAACCTCAATCGAACTCGATACTGAATAGAATCATTGGACACCTCATATCCTATTCATCTGAATCGATTTGAATGCTGGAAATCAGTATTGGATATCCGAAATCCTATCCGCCTCAATCGATTCCTATACTGTTACTCTTCATTGGAACCTCAATCGAACTCAATACTGACTAGAATCATTGGACACCTTATATCCTATTCATCTGAATCGATTTGAATGCTGGAAATCAGTATTGGATATCCGAAATCCAATCCGCCTCAATCGATTTCAATACTGTTATTCTGCATTGGAACCTCAATCGAACTCAATACTGACTAGAATCATTGGACACCTTATATCCTATTCATCTGAATCGATTCGAATGCTGGAAATCAGTATAGGATATCAGAAATGCTATGCGCATCAATCGATCCCAATACTGTTGTTCAGTATTGGAACCATCGAGATCTGAATCCGCCCCAATCGACCTCAATACTGACTAGAGTCATTGGAGACCTTATATCCTATTCATCCGGATCGATTTGAATGCTGGATATTAATATTGGAGATTCGGGATCCTATCTGCCTCAATCGATTCCGATACTGATTTTCAGTATTGGGAACATCGAGAACTCAATCGGCCTCAATCGACCTCAATACTGACTTTCAGTCATTATTACAAATCAACGTCTCACATATACATCACTCACATTACAGGTAAGGTTTCAATACAATTCAATACTTATTTTAATCATGATCGCATTAACATATCATCGCATTACATAACTAAACGCTATTTGGAGGTTCTGTCACTCATCAGTCTTATATAGGAACAGGAGAGATGGTTCGTCGCTTGCGAGAAAGCAATCCCATGATATTTGGATGCAAACTGAGATGGTCATCGAAACGCCACCTAGCGTCAGCCACTCGAATTCTATCGGCCTCAATCGATTCCAATACTAACTTTCAGGAATGGGAAGTTCAATAACTCACACTACGTCTATCGGTTCCAATACTGACTATGAGCATTGACGAGTTTATTTATCGTCCTGAATCGATTTGAATGCTGAATATCAGTATTGGGGACTTGAAATCCTATCTGCCCAGTCGAATCCAGTACTGTTTTCGAGTATTGGGAACTTCGAGATCTCAACCCACTTCAATCGATCTCAATACTGACTGTGAGTATTCTAGCCCTTATATTCTAATAACCTGAATCGATTTGAGTACTGTCTCTCAGTATTGGGTAGATCGCTATCTCAATCCACTTCAATCGATCTCAATACTGGAAGTAAGCATTAGAAACCTTATATACTATCTACTTGAATCAATTTGGATGCTGGATTTCAGTATTGAGGACTTGAAATCCTAACTGCCCCAATCGATTCCAGAACTGTTTTTCAGTATTGGAAACATCGGGTTCTCAATCCGCTTCAATCGATTTCAATACTGATTTTCAGCATTGCAGACCTCATATGATATTTACCTGAATCGGATTGAATGCTAGATATCAGTATTGAGGACTCGAAGTCCTATCTGCCCTAATCAATTTCAGTACTGTATTTCAGTATTGGAAACATCGGGTTCTCAATCCGCTTGAATCGATCTCAATACTGATTTTCAGCATTGCAGATCTTATATCCTATGTACTTGAATCGATTTGAATGCTGGATATCAGTATTGAGCACTTAAAATCCTACCTGCCCGAATCGATTTCAGTACTGTATTTCAGTAGTGGAAACATCGGGTTCTCAATCCGCTTCAATCGATCTCAATACTGATGTTCAGCATTGCAGACCTTATATGATTTTCACCTGAATCGAATTGAATGCTAAATATCAGTATTGGGGACTTGAAATCCTATCTGCCCAGTCGAATCCAGTACTGTTTTCGAGTATTGGGAACTTCGAGATCTCAACCCACTTCAATCGATCTCAATACTGACTGAGAGTATTCTAGCCCTTATATTCTAATAACCTGAATCGATTTGAGTACTGTCTCTCAGTATTGGGTGGATCGCTATCTCAATCCACTTCAATCGATCTCAATACTGGAAGTAAGCATTAGAAACCTTATATCCTATCTACTTAAATCGATTTGGATGCTGGATTTCAGTATTGAGGACTTGAAATCCTAACTGCCCCAATCGATTCCAGAACTGTTTTTCAGTATTGGAAACATCGGGTTCTCAATCCGCTTCAATCGATTCCAATACTGATTTTCAACATTGCAGACCTCATATGATATTTACCTGAATCGGATTGAATGCTAGATATCAGTATTGAGGACTCGAAATCCTATCTGCCCCGATCGATTTCAGTACTGTATTTCAGTATTGGAAACATCGGGTTCTCAATCCGCTTGAATCGATCTCAATACTGATTTTCAGCATTGCAGATCTTATATCCTATCTACTTGAATCGATTTGAATGCTGGATATCAGTATTGAGGACTTCAAATCCTACCTGCCCGAATCGATTTCAGTACTGTATTTCAGTAGTGGAAACATCGGGTTCTCAATCCGCTTCAATCGATCTCAATACTGATTTTCAGCATTGCAGATCTTATATCCTATCTACTTGAATCGATTTAAATGCTGGATATCAGTATTGAGGACTTGAGATCCTATCTGCCCCAATCGATTCCAGTACTGTATTTCAGTATTGGGAATATCGGGATCTCAATCCACTTCAATCGATCTGAATACTGAAAGTAAGCATCAGAAACCTCATATCCTATCTACCTGAATCGGAATGAATGCTGGATATCAGTGCTAGATATCAGTATTCAGGACTTGCCATCCTATCTGCCCCAGTCGATTCCAGTACTGTATTTCAGTATTGGAAACATCGGGTTCTCAGTACGCTCCAATCGATCTCAATACTGATGTTCAGCATTGCAGACCTTATATGATTTTTACCTGAATCGAATTGAATGCTAAATATCAGTATTGGGGACTTGAAATCCTATCTGCCCAGTCGAATCCAGTACTGTTTTCGAGTATTGGGAACTTCGAGATCTCAACCCACTTCAATCGATCTCAATACTGACTGTGAGTATTCTAGCCCTTATATTCTAATAACCTGAATCGATTTGAGTACTGTCTCTCAGTATTGGGTAGATCGCTATCTAAATCCACTTCAATCGATCTCAATACTGGAAGTAAGCATTAGAAACCTTATATCCTATCTACTTGAATCGATTTGGATGCTGGATTCCAGTATTGAGGACTTGAAATCCTAACTGCCCCAATCGATTCCAGAACTGTTTTTCAGTATTGGAAACATCGGGTTGTCAATCCGCTTCAATCGATTCCAATACTGATTTCCAACATTGCAGACCTCATATGATATTTACCTGAATCGGATTGAATGCTAGATATCAGTATTGAGGACTCGAAATCCTATCTGCCCCAATCGATTTCAGTACTGTATTTCAGTATTGGAAACATCGGGTTCTCAATCCGCTTGAATCGATCTCAAAACTGATTTTCAGCATTGCAGATCTTATATCCTATCTACTTGAATCGATTTGAATGCTGGATATCAGTATTGAGGACTTAGAATCCTACCTGCCCGAATCGATTCCAGTACTGTATTTCAGTAGTGGAAACATCGGGTTCTCAATCCGCTTCAATCGATCTCAATACTGATTTTCAGCATTGCAGACCTTATATCATATCTACTTGAATTAATTCGAATGCTGTGTATCAGATTGGGAATGGGAAGTCCTATCTGCCTCAATAGATCCAAATACTGACCTCTAACATTGGATACCGTATATTCTATCTACGTCAATATACCTGAATGATGATTGTTAGTATCGAGGACTTGAAATCCTATCTGCCCCGATCGATTCCAGTACCGTCTTCCAGTATTGCAAACATCGAGATCTCAATCCGCCTCAAACGATTTCAATACTGATTCTCAGCATTGCAGACCTTATAACCCGTTCACCTGACCAATAGCAAATCTCATGTTCAGGCTGTTCCAATTCTGCCCAGCAGTATTGAATTCGATTGATATAAATGAAACCTAGAGTAGTTCAATACTGATTGTGAGTATTGAGAAGGATAGAATAACCATGTACCCACGATTTCCAGTCGATTCTGTAGTATTCATCTCGATATTAGTCGATGACGCGAAGAGTGATTGGGTCAGCATTGGAATAGATTGATGCAGTCGACTCAATGCTGCCCGGCAGGATCCAGACCGATAGCGAAACTCATCCTCAGAGCGTACCAATCCTGCTCAGCAGTATTGGATTCAATTAAAATACATGGAATTCAGAGGAGTTCGATACCGATTGTAAGTATTCAGGAGGATAGAAACCACTTTTTCACGATCGGTATTCCATCCTATAGTATTGAGCTCGATTGGCCAATCACGCAATGAGTGATTGGGTCATCATTGAAATCGATTGACGCAGTCGACTCGTTGCTGCCTGGCAGGATTCAGACCGAAAGCAAAACTCATCTTCAGGCCGTTCCAATCCTGCTCAGCAGTATTGAATTCGATTGAGATGTATGAAATCTAGAGGAGTTCAATACTGACTGTGAGTATTGAGAGAAATAGAATAACCATGCACCCACAATTTCAACTGGATTCTGTAGTATTCATCTCGATTGATCAATGACGCAAAGAGTGATTGGGTCATCATTGAAATCGATTGACGCAGTCGACTCGATGCTTCCTGGCAGGATTCAGACCGATAGCAAAACTCATCTCGAGACCGTTCCAATCCTGCTGAGCAGTATTGGATTCGATTGAAATATATGAAATTCAGCGAAGTTCAATACTGATTGTGAGTATTGGGAAGGATAGAATAACCATGCATCCACGATTTCAATCCGATTTTGTAGTATTCAGCTCAATTGGTCAATCACGCAGTGAGTAATTGGGTTATCATTGGAATCGATTGACTCAGTCAATCCAATGCTGCCTGGCAGGATTCAGACCAATAGCAAAACTCATCTCGAGATCGTTCCAATCCTGCTCAGCAGTATTGGATTCAATTGGAATATACGGAATCTGGCGGAGTTCAATACTGATTGTGAGTATTGGGAAGGATAGAATAACCATGCATCCACGATTTCAATCCGATTTTGTAGTACTCAGCTCGATTCGTCAATCACGCAGTGAGTAATTGGGTTATCATTGGAATCGATTGACTCAGTCAATTCAATGCTGCTCGGCAGGATTCAGACCGATAGCAAAACTCATCTCGAGATCGTTCCAATCCTGCTGAGCAGTATTGAATTCGATTGAAATATATGAAATCCAGCGGAGTTTAATACTGATTGTGAGTATTGGGAAGGATAGAATAACCATGCATCTACGATTTCAATCCGATTCTTTAGTATTCAGCTCGATTGGTCAATCACGCAGTGAGTGATTGGGTCATCATTGAAATCGATTGACGCAGTCCACTCAATGCTGCCTGGCATGATTCAGACCGATAGCAAAACTCATCTCGAGACCGTTCCAATCCTGCTGAGCAGTATTGAGTTCGATTGAAATAAATGAAATCCAGCGGAGTTCAAAACTGATTGTGAGTATTGGGAAGGATAGAATAACCATGCATCCACGATTCCAATCCGATTTTGTAGTATTCAGCTCGATTGGTCAATTACGCAGTGAGTGATCGAGTCATCATTGAAATCGATTGACAAAGTCCACTCAATGCTGCCCGGCAGGATTCAGACCGATAGACAGACTCATCCGCAGGCCGAACCAATCCTGCTGAGCAGTATTCGATTCGATTGAAATATATGAAATCTAGCGGAGTTGAATACTGATTGTGAGTATTGGGAAGGATAGAATAACCATGCATCCACGATTTCAATCCGATTTTGTAGTATTCAGCTCGATTGGTCAATCACACAGTGAGTAATTGGGTTATCATTGGAATAGATTGACTCAGTCAATTCAATGCTGCTTGGCAGGATTCAGACCGATAGCAAAACTCATCTCGAGACCGTTCCAATCCTGCTGAGCAGTATTGGATTCGATTGAAATATATGAAATCCAGCGCAGTTCAATATTGATTGTAGGTATTGGGAAGGATAGAATAACCATGCATCCACGGTTCCAATCCGATTTTGTAGTATTCAGCTCGATTGGTCAATCACGCAGTGAGTGATTGGGTCATCATTGGAATCGATTGACGCAGTCCACTCAATGCTGCCTGGCATGATTCAGACCGATAGCAAAACTCATCTCGAGATCGTTCCAATCCTGCTGAGCAGTATTGAATTCGATTGAAATATATGAAATCCAGCGGAGTTTAATACTGATTGTGAGTATTGGGAAGGATAGAATAACCATGCATCCACGATTCCAATCCGATTTTGTAGTATTCAGCTCGATTGGTCAATTACGCAGTGAGTGATCGAGTCATCATTGAAATCGATTGACAAAGTCCACTCAATGCTGCCCGGCAGGATTCAGACCGATAGCAAGACTCATCCGCAGGCCGTACCAATCCTGCTGAGCAGTATTCGATTCGATTGAAATATATGAAATCTAGCGGAGTTGAATACTGATTGTGAGTATTGGGAAGGATAGAATAACCATGCATCCACGATTTCAATCCGATTTTGTAGTATTCAGCTCGATTTTTCAATCACGCAGTGAGTTATTGGGTTATCATTGGAATCGATTGACTCAGTCAATTCAATGCCGCTTGGCAGGATTCAGACCGATAGCAAAACTCATCTCGAGACCGTTCCAATCCTGCTGAGCAGTATTGAATTCGATTGAAATATATGAAATCCAGCGCAGTTCAATATTGATTGTAGGTATTGGGAAGGATAGAATAACCATGCATCCACGATTCCAATCCGATTTTGTAGTATTCAGCTCGATTGGTCAATCACGCAGTGAGTGATTGGGTCATCATTGGAATCGATTGACGCAGTCCACTCAATGCTGCCTGGCATGATTCAGACCGATAGCAAAACTCATCTCGAGACCGTTCCAATCCTGCTGAGCAGTATTGAGTTCGATTGAAATATATAAAATCCAGCGGAGTTCAATACTGATTGTGAGTATTGGGAAGGATAGAATAACCATGCATCCACGATTACAATTCGATTTTGTAGTATTCAGCTCGATTGGTCAATGACGCAGTGAGTAATTGGGTTATCATTGGAATCGATTGACTCAGTCAATTCAATGCTGCTTGGCAGAATTCAGACCGATAGCAAAACTCATCTTCAGGCCATTCCAATCCTGCTGAGCAGTATTGGATTCGATTGAAATATACGAAATCTAGCGGAGTTCAATACTGATTGTGAGTATCGGGAAGGATAGAATAACCATGCATCCACGATTTCAATCAGATTTTGTAGTATTCAGCTCGATTGGTCAATCACGCAGTGAGTAATTGGGTCATCATTGAAATCGATAGCGAGACTCATCCGCAGGCCGTACCGATCCTGCTGAGCAGTATTCGATTCGATTGAAATATATGAAATCTAGCGGAGTCGAATACGGATTGTGAGTATTGGGAAGGATAGAATAACCATGCATCCACGATTTCAATCCGATTTTGTAGTATTCAGCTCGATTGGTCAATCACGCAGTGAGTAATTGGGTTATCATTGGAATCGATTGACTCAGTCAACTCAATGCTGCTTGGCAGGATCCAGACCGATAGCAAAACTCATCTTCAGGCCATTCTAATCCTGCTGAGCAGTATTGGATTCGATTGAAATATATGAAATCTAGCGGAGTTCAATACTGATTATGAGTATTGGGAAGGATAGATTAACCATGCATCTACGATTTCAATCCGATTTCGTAGTACTCAGCTCGATTTGTCAATCGCGCAATAGGTGATAGGGGGATGATTCGAATTGATCCAGGCATAATTCGACTCGAATCTGTCCATTCATGATTGAAACGGATAGGAAAGGGCAAGGTTATTATACACCCAGTACTGCAGAGAATTATTCAGTTCGATTGAGGAATGTTGAAATAATATATAGTGTTCAAAAGGTGAAATCCAATCCTGTCATTTGGGATTGGTTAGGATAGACAATCAGTATCGTTTCGCGAATCGAATCACTTTCTGAAGCATTGATCTCGATAGAGCAGTGGGAGACGAGATCCATTATTCAATTAGATTGATTCCAATACTGAATCGGTTGATTAAAACATATTGAACCAGCAAAGATCTTCCATCCATCCTTTCGTGTCCGAACCTATGCTGAATACTAGTATTGGATTATATTCGCTTACATCAATCCTCATCAACAGTATAGAATTCTATTGGCAGTTGTGATCCCAATTCTACAATTCAGGATTCAGCTTGATTGGGTCTTTGTTCGATTGATCTGCATTGAATTCCAATACTGCTCTCGCCGGTTGAATGATAGAACCGATTGAAATGTATTCATCCGGATAGGATTCGATTGGTTTTCAATCCATCCCAATCGATCTTTTGCAGCAGGGTTGTACTGCGCAGATTTATTCCAGGGCAAAATATTTGAAAATCCATTTTTGAGCGATGATTGATATGTCGATGCTATCGCTAAAAAAGTACGGGAATTTTGAACCACTCACCCACCGACTCTGCCACCGACTCGGTCATTGTACAAAATCATGATTATGCCACAGACTCGGTGACTGTCTCAGATTACCGACTCGGTCACCGACTCCGTTCGCCGACTTGGTGACTGACTCGGATATTTTCAGTAGGGCTGAACAGTCCAGCCCCTTGTCCTGCAAAATTGAGCTGCTCCGGTTTGAGGGCTGCTCTCTTTGCTCTTTTGATATCGGCTTCCTGGTCCCTATTGATGGGGCTTGTGCGGCCTCTCTTCGTTTGGCTCCCCCATCCCGCTCTTTGTGGAGGTGGGGCCAGCGAGGATGTTGATCCAGCGGAGTCCTCGGCCATTATCTCTAGGCTGGAGCTGATTGCCTCTCTCATTTCTGAAGCTCTTGTACTAGCAGCTTCTAGCCCTTCACGTAGGCTGCTGGCCTTCTGTACAAGCCTCTTGGTCGACTTCTTTGCTGTCGCGTGCTCGTTGACTTCCTTGGTCATGTCATCGAGTACCTTGAGGATTCTCTTCAGGAGTTCTTCCTCTCTCGTGTGAGCCTCTTTGAACTTACCCCAGCTCGTTTTGAGGTCAGCGGAATTAGTTCTGCGTGACCTCTGTTGACTGGCGCCAGGCGTCTTTCCTTCGCCAGTCTCCATCTCTTCTGCATCAACTCTCTCCTTGTTTGATGTTGATGGTTGTGTTTGGGTGGGACACCCAGTTGGCAGATTCGCTCTGAAAATTTCCAAATTCGTTGTTGTTTCTGCCATTTTTTTTCCCCTTCTCTCCTATCCCCCTCGGATTACTGTGTCTTTGTTTGTGTTAGTGGTCCCACCTACCCCCGCCCACCAGTCCGAGTACCCCGTTCTTGGATCCTCCCACTTGCCGACCGCGCCTACAGTCCGGTGGCCTCAGAAGACGTTCCAACCCCCGCACCCTGCAGCATGGTCCCGTCCGGTCACCAACCGGCACTACCACAGGAGCGGGATTTGGGGTATCCCCCCTACCGTTGTGCGGGACTGCCTCCCCTCGTGGTTAGCGTGGGGTTCGGGTCCCCCTACTACCGGCGGCCCAGGAGCGATCACTGGTTTTAACGCGGTACCCTCCAGAGTGGGCACGGACACAGCAGTGGAAGGATCCCCTCCCGGGGACTGTTGCACTGGTGGCGTGAGTGACGCGCTGTGTGTGTGGTGTCAGTGTAATGTCAGTCTCGCCCGCGTTTCCACCGGAGTCTCGACCAATCGCCATGCCAACTGGTATCGTGGTAGCACTCCCTAGTTCGGCCGATCCCTATCCCCAAGAGGGTTTTTGTGGATCCTTGGGGAAGATCGTGTTACCACTCAGCGAGAGAATGCCCGACTTGATTCGGGCCCTCGCGTCACTCTTGTGATCCGATGCATATACGATAGAGATACCCTGTATCGACAAGGTCACCGCGTTGCTTCTCACCAACTTTCGGTGTGCCCCTCGAAGCCAGCATGGCCGTCGTCGGTCGGCTCAGAATGTCCACGCGGGTTCACTTATTGTGCCAGTGTGATGTTGTATTGTGTATCTGCGGCTCCTTGTCTGCGCTCGCTTATTTTGCATACTCTGCATATTAACGAGTAACCAGAGATACTGAGGATCAAATCAATCCCCAGTTACTCTGGCCGTTCCACTATCCGCACCCTGTGGACGCACCCAGTAGCATGGAGAATGCTCTACCTCAACACGGTTCCTGGGATTCGACAACTCTACTCACACTTCAAATCATTAAACTTTTTATGGAAGATGTATTTTCAAGGTCCATGGTCGCGGTGCACGGTGACCGCATCGCCATAAGGGGAGCCGTAAGCCGTAAGGAGGATATATTAATTGTTACTGTTGGTTTTGGTTAGTATCAGTTTAGTTGTTGTTATGGTATTGTTGCCAATAATTGTTGCTCATCGTTGCTCTTCATGGTTTCGTTGCGTTTCGAAATTAGCTGACCAATCTCGTTTATTCACACTGGCATTTTTCGATAGACCTAAAATTTTTGTCGAAGTCACAAGTCACTAGTCTCGTGTTTGTTGATTAGTATTCTTAACTGTCCAGACTTATACCTTAGGGAAATTGAACTAATTAGAGACCGTATTTCATCCATCGCAAATCGCTGGCCTTTTAATTTGAATTCAGAGTTGTTTTTCATCAATCCGAGCCTGCGATAGCCAGCGATAGCACTGCGGAGCCAACTGGAGCATACAATTCAGCACAATCAACGAATTCGATCGAAGGCAATCGAAGGTTTGCAGAACGTAATCTCACATCACCACAATCAGAGACGAAGGTAAATCGATCAAAATCTTACAATCTCGGTGCAAGTAACTGTCTATACCACTACTCTATCATGCTTATTCGATGTACAATAGTGTAATCCTACTCTTTTTACTGTAACACAATTGCCTACCTATTCTTGAAGATCTCAATCGACACATGATGCCCCAGTTCAAGGAATCATGCTTAACTCAGATATGTGACTCAATACTTCATGAACCAATTAAAAGACTTGGATTTCCAAAATAGCTATTTCATATTATTAGTATATTCAGAGGCAAAACATTAGCATTGACCATATATAGCATCCAGCTTGTACAACTTTTCTGCAGATTCATGTAATTTGAATCAAGTGTAACGGTGACAACCACAATCGTTTCAAACTGAGGATCATTATTGCTCACCTCGCTAGAAGAAACTCTTTTGAATTAGTGTTTATGTTGAAGAGTATGGATGAGAATTTTCATGTGCACGCTTTGTGCGTGAGGCATATGAATTTTCCTCTATACATTCTCTCGCATTTCAGATTCAACAACTGTGATTCAAGGAAGGGAAAATTTCATCATCCTCACACATCACAATGATCCCCAAGACAAAATTAGGTATTGACGATCTAAAGTGGAAGATCATTGAAGATATAAAACAGTTGGAAAGGGAAAAGTATCCCATCAAATGTTTGAAACAGACTATGCATCATCATCCCATCATGAAAGATGCCAATTATTCAGAACAAGCCAAACTTGAAGGTAATCGACTCTACAGTGAGAAGAATTTAGGCTTCACTGAGTTATGCAAAGTATTGAACAAATACAATGAAAGTATTGCCTATGCGCCTCTTGACTCAGAATTGATGGCTACAGCTTATACAAACAAAGCTGCTGTTCTTCTACGTATGCGGAGGTACGATGACTGCATAATTGAAATTGAAAAAGCTCTCAAAATGACAGAATTGACAGCTCTGAAACTCAAGCTCATGTGCCGAAAAGCTGAGTGTCTTACAGCATTAGGCTCAAATGAAAGTCGAGGCTGTCTTGAAAGAGCAAGATTCTTCTTGCTCAAATTGGAAAAGTCAAAAGAAGTGAAATCCAAGATGGAAAATTTGATTGATAAGACGCAATCAGTCGTTGAAGATCAAAAACTTGATATCCCTAAGGAGAACAAGAAGAGAACTCATGCTATCAAAATGGTTAATGATGTTGAGGAGTCAGATTTTTGGAGCACATCAATCACAACACAGTACTCTGAAAAATATGGAAGACATTTAGTTGCTACCCGTGATTTTGAGGCTGGAGATATCATCGCAGTAGAACAACCTTACTATAATCACTTGCACGATACCAGAGTGTATCAGTACTGCTATCATTGCTTCAATCACTTGTGGACTGTTGTGCCTTGCAACAAATGTCATTTTCGTCTCTTCTGTTCTGACAAATGCAAATCTGATGCATGGAAAGAATACCATGAACTAGATTGCTCTTTAGTATGCTACCTGAGATTGGTGAATCATGAAGATTGGCCAAATAGAGCATTTATTCCATTTTTAGCAGGCATCTTCTGCAAAATATGGAAAGAAGCTGGCAGTATCAAGAAAATTCTGGCTGTATCTGAATCAATGAGTAAAATCAAAGGTAAGCTCTTTGTGATCAAAATATGTCATATAGTGCAGAAGTTGTGTTTGCTTTTTGCTATATTCATCATAGTAACATGAACAGTAGGTATCCTAGATATTATCGATTGATTATTTTTGGAGAAATTGATGGTATTATTAGTCAAGATTCTAAAGAAATAGCCATTCTGTTCATGGGTGTCATCGAAATAATTGGAATTGACAGTAATAATATGTCATTTGACGCAAAGCCGAAGGTTTTAAAGCAAAGCCTAGCTATGTATGGCTCAGACGACCAGAACACAGCCATTTTAGCATGCGGAAAATAAGTAATAATCCTTGTGAGCCACAAGCTTTTCCATAAATTTCTCTTTACCTACCCTGATAGTATTCAGTTTAAAGAAAATGAGTCAAATTGTTACTATGGGCTCAAGTATAACGAATTACGATTGCCTCATGCGATTCTTTATAATTTTAAAAAGTTATTACAGTGTTCGTTCCTGGTTCAGCTGGTTCTGTAATAAATGCATCGAAATCTCGGGCATTTCATAATGGTTCTGACCTACGATCTTACCTAAGTGAAGTTCGACTCCGGAGTGGATAGGCTGATCAGACAAAGCACTTCATTTCTTTATTTATTTATTTATTTATTTATTTATTTATTTATTCTTTTCAATACCAGAATCGATCATGATACGTTCTAATGGTATCACCCTGTGAGAATGACCTTTCCTATAAGGACGGATATTAGACTTTTTCGTTGTAATATGCAAGGACCAACTATTGTAGAAGTTGATCTTCTGCACAGTGTTTGCAACAGGAATTTTTCTGATACGGGACATCATTTCTCAAGTTCAATCAAAAAGATTTTGAACAACCATTTTTGGAAGACTAATTATTGGAAATTTTTCGAAATCTCCTGGGGTAATTATTACTTTTGTAGATTGAGTAGAGAATGAAAAACGTTGGGGATTCTCTATCAAGTGAGATTGGATAACTTTAGAGGCTGACACAGCAGAAATGAGTGTTTTCACGTACATTTGCAGGTTTTGTGGACAAGTTTACATACCAGATTAATTGAAATATTCTATCTTGCAATGGCATTTGAGTATGAAATCGTGGAGATACCAGAAAACCTACATTTTGTTGGTTCAAATTCGATCAAATTCCCCCTTGACACATACTGATCAAGAACGATTAAAAATATGAACTTGATAGAGAGATATTCAAGACAAACGTTTCAATTTTCTTGTTTTTCGAACCTTTTTCAGTATCCCGAAAATTTTGTCAGAAGACTGGCAGCTGCACAGTTTTACGAAACTTTTACTCTTCACTCTGATATACACTGCCGGTCACAAGTTTCAGGACACCCAAAAATATTTTTTCCGATTTTGTAAGTCGATCTACGAGGCTCTACTCGACCTAAGAGGACTTCATCAGAGCTCATTTTGAAGGTCTTTTCACGTACTTCAAGAGAGCATTATTCATTCTCATCAGTACGAATCTGGATCTTCCCAATTTGGGCTTGAAAAAGTGCCGATTTCGATGATTTTTGGAAGAATCTCCTGGTTCCGGTAGCTCAAAGGTACAGGAATATTCCGGAATAGATCTGAAAGGACCTGAAAGTACAAGTCTGAAGCTTTAGAATCCGTTTTCCAACATCCTTCTACATTTCTTATACTCCGAGCTATATTTTCTCTGAGGAGAGTTTTCCCAAAAAAAGTAGAATCCTTATCAAAAAATGACGAGGAAATTCACTTTTTGGGGCATGTTGCAAAGGTTTCTCGTTCTTCTGATCATGACTTTGATGATAGATACCAGGATCAGAGATTATATCCCCCTTCGAACGCAATTTTCTGTCTTTTTTGAATTTTGGTGTTAGTTTTTGCGAAAAATCTGTCTTCGCAGAAAATGTGATGGCTCGGAGTAGAAGTAACGTAGAAGAATGTTCGAAAACGGATCTTAAAGATTCAGACTTGTACTTCCAGGTCCTTTCAGATCTATTCCGGAATTTGTCTGTACCTTTGAGCTACCGGAGCCAGAAAATTCTTCCAAAAATCATCGAAATTGGCTCTTTTTCAAGCTCAAACTGGGAAGATCTAGATTCGCACTGACGAAAATGAATAATTCCATCTTGAAGTACATGGAAAGACCTTGGAAATGAGCTCTGATGAAGTTCTTTTCGGTCAAGTAGAGCCTAGTAGTTCCGCTTACAGAATCGGAAAAAAAATTTTGGGTGTCCTGAAACTTTTGACCGGCAGTGTATCACACCAAGAAATTCCTCGTTCTTCAAAGACTTCTTGAGAGATAGACAATTCCGTGTGGGTTTCAGAGCTGCAGTTCATTTCTGATAGCCTGAAAAATTGTAATTGGAAATTTGCTAGAAAACAGTTGTACTCGTTCCGGCTTGGGAACCTCGTTCATCCTTCATCATTGATATACGAACCACCTACTTGGTCCAAAATGCTTAATCCGATTTGAGTATTCTTACATACCCTCCCCGTGATGCGATCACGATACGATCGATACGATGAACCATGATTAATATTTCTATCTATTGCTTTTTTACATCAAGACAGCAAAGATTACGCAACAGATGCAAAATACAAAACCTACCAAAGTATCTTCACAATACCAATCGCCGACGTTGATGAGAATGAGTATCCCGAAATGATAAGGAATTGCACGCTAACTTTGATTGGTATGGTCAAGTATTCAAAGATCCTACCTAAAAATTATGACTTCAAAGAAATTAGAAAATTGGCGAAAGATGAAAATGCTATTCTCCTTGGAGCTTTATTATTGAAGATCAGCATCATAATCACGAGTGCTTGTCCTAATGTGAGTTTATATCTAAAAAAATAAATATTGATTTTCATTTGGAAAGAATTTAATTTTCTCAAAATTCAACTTTTTGCAGGCCGAACTTGTTGATGAAAGAGCTATGTGCAAGGATGTAAGATGTCAATGCAGGCCACCCATCAATCCATCGTATACCATATTAATGTTGCACGCCTTAATTCAGTGCATTCCAAATTGCGAAAGTACTCGAACTTATAATAATAAAAACGTCATTTTTGCTATCGAACCTATCAAAGCAGGAACTCCGGTAAGAATACAAATCATAATATAGGATTCTGATGATAATTTAGCGGTGAATCGTTTTTTGATTGATTATTTCTTGCGAAGCTTATTTTATGGACAAGATCAGAAACCGTATATGATAACGTGCCAAGGTCAAAGAGGCAGGCGAGTGTCTACAGATATTACAATTGTACCTGCGAATGTAAAGCCTGTGAAGAAGACTGGTTGCAATATTTAGAAGATTCGCCAAAGATGAGGGTAAGTGTTATCCTTCTAATCGTATGGCATGAAAACTTTATCCTTTTTGGAATTTGAATTTTTTTTGCAAGGATCTAATACTATTCAATGTATTGCAGGAAATCATTGAAAGAGAGAAGCAACATCCTATAGCCAATAAACTTTGGACCGATAGATCTTTCATTGCTTCAGATTGGCAAATGAATTCTCACAAACCTGGTTATCCAGATATCAAATTATTCAACAGAACTTTGGACTTGGTCAAAGAAACTTGGAAACATTTTGAAATGCCGTCGGCTATGGTGATTCGCGCTGTAACGTTGATGCTACGAGTTTTCACTGCATTTCATAATCCATGTGAAATTGTAACAAAAATAGACCTTTTGCGAGAGCAGCAAATAAGAACGGTAACGACCCTTGACACTCCTGAAAAAATACGGGAATGGATAGCTAAAATGCAGATATTTTCGTGAAATATTGTCCGTACACTGAAAGCTAGCTATTTTCATTTTTCTGATCTAGATTTTATGTCACAAAAAATTTGATGAAATCCCGAGTGAATTGGTGCTCACCATTATATTACGCATTTATGCTCCTACTTGCTTTCAATCAATTTTAGTTTCGCAAAATTTGAACGCAGCGAACAGACTATCGAATTAATAAGTGAAATACAAGTGAAAAAATTGAGAAACCGTATATAGTTCAGCTTTTCATTGGTTTGAGTATAACTCACGATAAACTCGAGAGAAAATATTGGTTGGGCTGATGGTTGTTTGATCGTTTTTTGAGATATGGTTTTACTGTGTATAATTACTGTGGTTCTTCACTTCTAATTTAACAGTGACTTCCATCCTGTCTATCTTTTTCATTATAAACTTGTATGATTTTGACTTTGAAGTTATTCGTTTTAATAGTGTGTAACTGCTCTCCTGCGAACACGCATGATATTAAGTAGATTTTCACCATTTGGTAAATGGTTGAAAAAAAACTCGTATTTACCATGAGATATCGAGAAAGTTGTATGCTTATCAAATTTTACGTGTCATTGATGAATATTTATGTAAAGCAATGTCGAACCTTTCCGCTTCGAATCACGTAGGGGTTTTTTTTATATTACAATATTTTCAGAGTTACTTTTGGAAGCATCGTGTTTCTGAACGGTCTATCATTAAGATGTATTATCGAATTTTAGATTTTCAAAATAGTATTTAATAAAGCATCCATCACTATGTCTTGAGTATGAAATTGTGAGTAGTATACGACGCGTCCTAATGCATGAAAATTTTATATCTCTTTATCATCCAACGTTTCTTTAGAGAAAGAAGATACTATTTTCAATCATTGAAGTTTTTGAAAATACTCTTGGGAGAACAGTGTCGTCAATTTATGTACAGCTCGTTTCTTTTTTCAAGTAATAGAAATTCTGCGATATACAACGAGATTTCCGGCATACAATAAAGTAGTCAATGTAATTTTGAAACTTGTAGATTTAATAATTCTCCCTTTTTTCTTTAACCAGTGCTTTATGTAAGAGTATTTTTTCTTCCATATTCTAATTTGCTATTAATGACCTCAGATATACTTTATTATGAATGCGTCTTGACGTCCTGAACAAGATATAGTGAAGCCAACAATTTTTTGCGAACTTGGACTACTATAAAGACACGGGTAAATTGTTAAAACTTCTCCCAGGTGCACCAACTCGAGCAGACTTCAATTTAGTTTTCCATTTTCTGTGCGGAGAATGACTTTTCCGCACGAGCTTTTTGATTTTGTTCCCCACAAAGAAGATGGAAAAATATAGTATTCGACACTCGGACGGGGTGGTTCCCGCATTCTCGTGATAATTCCGATCCTCGCCTTTGGCTCGAGCCGGAAAGTATCACTCGTTGTGCGAAAACTAACATTCCCGCCCTCTTATCGAAATGTACTATTTTTCTATAAATTCAATGTGTGGGATCCTCAGGTTGAGTTATCTTATTTATTGAGAATTGCAGACTTGAGTTTACGATGACTTTTAACCATAGAAATAATCCTAGGCACAATACAAGAATTAGAACATATGCTTTCCTGATCTAAATTTCGAAGGTGCCCAAAAATTGTACGATGAAAGTTGCCAAAGGGATGATTTTCTTCGAGATATGTGATACAACGTTATTGACAGAAAAGATATTGGGAAATCAGTAAAAGTGGAAGTTTGATTCCAAGAGTTTTCTGCTTCCAATTTCGCGAGGAAATGTCGAAAACAGCTAGACGTTGCCACTCTATACCAATATCTGCCACCCATTAGCCAATTACACCATCAATCACATCGAGAAGAAATTACGAAAGCCGCTAATACATTGGCGAAAAAGTCAAATGTCAACGTGAGCAAGCTGCGGAACTATTACAGCGCAGATATTTTCTCAATACGTGTGTATGCTTGTGTGAATATGAAAATTGTAACCTTGTAAAACCTACGCTCGAGTGTAATTTTGCAGTAATATATTTTTGGTGAGTGTATATTTATACCTAGGTACCTAACCATTCTCATCTGCAACATATTATGGTGTTGATGAAGTATTGCTTGTTCTTCATTTGTTTGTAATGTTGTAGTTCCGTGTTTAGTCCGATATCAATGATGAGTCGGTATAGCATTTAGTTATACAAGTGACGAAGTTGATATATAGAGCAATGATACTCGAATATTTGAGGTACGCGTGAGCTATTCGATCAGTTATAAGCAAATCACACTTACAAGCAAAATTTCAGTACCTACTTTCTGTGGACAATGTGGGCAAGGCATTATCATTTTCAAATATCTTCGATTCACACGTTTTGTCGGGACGAGATTTGATTTTCGTATCTGGTTCAGTGTTGTTATATTACTGATTGATACAATGAGCTTTTACATTTGAGAGTTCTTTTATCATGAAGCTGTAAAGTATTTCAAGTATTGCTTCGTTGACTGAAAACTATCTGTACCCTCGATTGAGAAATAGTTTTATGAGCACCATTTAATTACAGTGAAGCCAGAAATTTTCACAGAACACAGGTATTCATCTGTCATTTCATTTACAATCGCTGATGAGGGATTGATGTTTTTTGAGCATTGGATCGACATTATATTGTTATTGTGTTCGGAGTATATAGTAGAGTTTTTTCTGGAACCTTGATTCAACTCCCCAATAGATATTTTTCCCTAAAAAAATTAATCGAACCTCCAGAGATTTGACTCAGGAATAAAACAATCGGTTGTCGCAAAAACGTCGAATCCTCAGTTTTGACAAGAGATTTTATGAACACACATGGGTACTTCGTTCTGAGAAGCATACCTGCAATATCTTCACTTATTTTGAAGTGATATGATATTTCGGATCCAGTCTCAAGTTCAACGAGACTCTCGAATGGGTCAATTTTTCCAATTTTTTCGAGTTCAAATGTTTTGGAAGTATAAACCCGCGAGACATAAAAGCCTGATCGTAAAAGAAGAGATAAATTTTTCGTCATTTAGTGCTAGTTATAAAGCTCTGGTATTGTCGTGCTTTGAATCGCTTTAATGAGTCATATTATAAATTGACTATTGGCACAACGTTTCGGTGATGGTCCTCCCCCTTTACAAGTTTCTGTAGATTTATTAAATAAATTTCATCAGACAATCGATGTCTGCACCGTGTGTCAATGTACAATTACTTGATTGTTTTACTCCTACCTGAGCACGTGTGAGTGGATGATTCTCGATTTCACTCAGCTGTGAGACTTTTCATCACAGCCGTTGCTGTAACAAGAAGAATTGAAAGAGTTTTGAAACTTTTTACAAATCGCGGTAGCTTACCGGTTCACTCATCTTTAAGAGCGAGTGATTATTCGGCGGAGAGAGATCTGAGAGTGGTCAAATTTATAATACTGCACCTTACAAGTACTTGCTGATCGATTCTAATATACCTGAGGTAACTGCAATCGAGATAAATTCGTAAGCGAATCGCGAGAGTATCTCCAATTTAGGGTGAGGATCAGAACCGAAATCGATCCAACTTGTATCCTTGCATTGGTATGCTAATATTTGATGACCTGTTGAATGAGAATAAGGGCAAAACAAATAATAACTCTTATTCGCTCTATTCATTTCGATTAGAATGCACTCTGTTGTCGTGGCCACGAAGTCATTGCGTAGAATCTTCAAGTTTTTGCAGAATTTCTATCCCAACGTGGACCTCCCTCGTTCATCAATTAGACATCATCTTAATTTTTATCATTTATGATCATACAACGTCCCGGAAATACAAAAGTATAAGGTTGGGAATCCATGTAACTTTTCGCTTTCGATTTCAGCTCGACCATTCAGAACTATTTTGCGGTTGTAATATATTCCAAAATTACTCGTGATCCACCATTCTTATCCCTTATCAATAACCTGATCTTCGAAAGACTTTTCAAGAAGTTCACACTTTATTTAGAAATCTCTCTTCTGCTGATCGCCCATTAAAATATCCATCTCTAAGAGTTTTTGATCGATGTCCAATATTTACTTGATATAAATTAATAATAAAAATAATATTTCGAAAAACTCCATTTGTTTGAGCTTTTTATTAATATACATTTTTAAGATGATTTCAATTGCGAAATATTTTTACGTTCTCGGCATTGATTACTTTGCTCCTTCATATTAAACTAGAAAGTGCCCTCGTCAGTGACTCATATTCTGAGTTTCCACATCAAACTCTACACCTCATGTAATGTTTTACAGTCTTAGCATGTAACAATGGTTTTTGAAATATGTTTTCACGCCCCCGGAGTTGATTACTTTGCTCTTCCACGTCCAATTCAAGAAATTGTTAATCATGTTTATCTATCCCACATGAGGTTCGATGATTTTGACTCGAATATTATTCGTTCTGATAAAAGTAGCACACGTAATTATGATTTTCTCGTTTTATCTTTTTTCCTGGTGAATGATTGAAAATGAATCCTGTATGCCATGGAGAGTAACTGGAATTGTTTATTGAATTTAAACGAGATATTGCATAAATTTTTACGCAGAAACAACGAATGCGTCTCGTGGGAAGAAAGCATTTTTGTTGAATAAACGCGTTCTCCAGAAATCGACGTACAATACTATACTATCACAGTTAAATTGTTTGTTTTCAATTGCTTAGTATCTCATTTCAGTCTTGCGTTTTTTTCGAACCGGTGCGTAGAAAATACATAAGATTCGATGCCAATACGAACACTAGGGTGGGCCGAAAAACCACTTTTTTCGATATCGATACGCTTGGGGTCGGAAAAGTTGGGTTTCAACTAGTACATTATGTGGACATTTTTTCGCTGAGCGCTGAGAAACCACATCTTCAGTTGCAGCAAGAGCCGTGAAGGTTTTTTTTCAAATTAAGACAGGTTTAAATGGGAAGGTACCATTTTTGCTAATTTTTTCATCACTATTTAGCACGTATTTCTGACGCATCTTGACATTTTTGAGCCCACGATTTTTCGCAGAATCGGTCCCAAGTAAATGAGGCTTGATGAAATTTTACATAAACTTCCTACAGTTGAACACACTCGAAATCGAGCGCACTTCAATAAATTTAGTATCATCTCCATGAGTTTCATGAGTGATATCGTTGATCAACCAATCACCTTTCATATCCTATTACTAAACTTTTTTTTGTAAAAATTGTCCCTGCATGTAAGGTAAAGTCGCCAGTAGTGGAACAAAAAATGATCGCTAATCAGTAATTTCTATATTTTGAATGATATTTGAGTTTCTCGCGAACGGGAAGTAACGCATCTTGTAGATAAACTCTTTTCAGTACACTTGCATCGAAAGCCTGTGGTTTCCGCCCCGATGCCGGGGCAGAAAATCCCGCATTGCCGCCCAGGGCAGAAAACGACTGAGCATGCGCATCAGACCTCGGGCTGCGCCCTCGGTCTGCTACAATGCATGCTCCGACGTTTTCTAACCTGTGCGGCGGTGCGGGATTTTGCCCCGAAATCGTGTCGGAAACCATAGAATTTCGATGAAAGTGTACTGAAAAGAACTATACGCACCTCGGGACGAAAGCAACCCATTGCGGCCACGGGTATGCCGCCCTCGCCTACCGGCTCGTGCGGCAACCTACCCGGGCCGCGATGGGTCACTTTCGGCCCCTCGCGGACGCAGGTGCGTAATATACTATTCTGCATATTTTGAAAGAAGGTACAAGTTGATTACTTGTATACAATAAGAATAATTAAATGTTCACGAAAGGATCCGTTGTCTCCTGTACTGGAACAACCAATCCTGAGCTCGGTGCCCTCAGTGGAACGCGAAAAGTCTCCTATAGTGGAACAGCGAGTTGGAGTCATTCTGAAAATATTTGGTAGATAATTAATGGTTTGTTTGTGCTCATCTGTATGAAATAAATGACGCGTGACCGGAAAAAATCGATTCCCGGAAGGTTTTTCAATACAGTGAAAATATAAAACCTGTTCCAGTTGAGGGCACACTCTTGTTCCACTGTTGGCTCCATTTTTGAGGAAGGCTCCTACAATGGAACAGCCTCTAAAGGGTGATTATGAGCTTATACTTTTCATGATTTTTTTATTTGATTTATGAATCTTTTACGGGTGTTGCAGGACATCGATTTGAAATATATAATATCAAAGAACACTGTGTAATTTTTACTCAGATAATGGATCGACTTTTCGCGGTTAAAAATCTATGTCGGTTTGGTGTTCCACTATAGGCGCCCAACCAGCCCTGTTCCACTACTGGCGTCTTTACCTTACGTGATGTATGAAGGGCATAATTCGCAATATTGCACTCTATCATCATCATTCTATTAGGACGATTAAGCAATCGGAGCGTGAGCTTGCCCTTACGACGGCTTACATAGCATGAAACAAAAAATCGAACTAAAATTTGAATCAGCGTTGATGAAGATAAGCGCCGTTGTTGAATCATTGGAAACCGAACATTCGAAACCAAGAACTCAGCGTTATTAAATTCGTGGAAATTTGAAGAACAGCTGTAGACGTTGCCACTTGCCGCCCACGCGCATGATCACACGAAGGTGATGAAGGAATTCCAAAAACCGTTGTAAAAGTGTTGGCGAAGGATTCAAATATCAACGTTTAGCTGTTATTGATATTATAGATATATACGTATTAGGTATATTATATCAGTTAGCTTGTTGGCAGCAGTTGGCTTGGCAGTCGGACGCCGGCATACGTTGGCAGGCGCCGGCAGACCGATATCGCAGCTTAGTTGATTATTGTTGTCATGTTGTCATCAGCTGTCGCATTAGTTGACAGTTGTATACTTAGCGTGAATGCATTACAAGTGCAAGTTTTTGGAAGCTGCGCTCGAGTGTGATATACACTTGCATTCGGCGGTGTGTTTCTTAGACGATTCTCAGCTGTCACGTTTATTATAGTGCCCGATTATTCAGTTATCTTCATTATTGTTGGTTGTGTCGACTTGTGTTATTTTGGTTATTTGACCATCACAAGTAATAATAGGATTAATTTACTTCGACTGGCCCTCGGACTGGCCTAAATACTTAATAAGAGTGCACCAATCAAGAATTCGTCAGAATTTATTTCACTGATCAACAACTCAAAATTGAATATCCGAGGCACCTACTTATGTATATGAGTCATTCTTTTTAATGTCGCCAGGTTTTGTGTCGGGGGGTCAGGGATTTTTCTGTAACTTTGGGTACATGTTGTATATGATAAAAGAAGATGGAAAGCACAGTTCTTAGGTCCCGAAAGTCATCCGCGCGAGTTTGGCGCCCTATTTTCGTTTTCAAAATTCGTGAAAAATTCGATTTTTCAACTTTTTGATTGATTTCTCACCAGTATGGAACCCAATAGAAAAATTATCCAAGACACATATTTCGACGTGAAATGAGCTGAATTTTACGAAAAAAATACTCTCAGATCCGTCAAAAATGAACATAACCTCAAAAAAGTGGTTTTTCTCAGAAAAACCCAATTTTCAAGCCTTAGGCCCTATTTTATCTCAAATTTGACATTTTCATCGGATTCCTCGTCAAATTTTACGTCGAAAACCGTTTTTCAAAAATTGGGCTGAGGATGGGTTTGGCCACCATAATAATAACTTTAGTAGCAGGACCGTAAAAATAGCGCTAAATTGTTCGTTTCGGGAGGGACACTTATTACACTGGACAACAAAATATTGGGTCAGAAGTAGCGCATTGATCAAACAATGACTTTTTCGTGTATTTTTCGAAGTAGAAACCGAATCCGGAACCAGTTTTGCACCTAGACATCAGGAATTTTTTTAAATCGCGAAATACTGAGCTTCTAAAAAACTGCGTTTTTAGCGTTTTTTGATGATTCTGTAGATACATGATTTTGATGGTGCAACCTTGCAGCGGTCTTTGAGCGTACCCGGACTATGATTTCTCACGTATTTTGACCTGCTAAACACGATGGAAGTTGTTTTAGAGGGCTAGCATGCGTTCGAAACAGAGGACAAGCTGATTTATCGAGTTGCTATCAGGAGAGTTTGGACGATTTCGTGATAAATCTCAAAGTGATCAGAGAATTGATCAGAAACACCCTCTGCAATACCACGAGAGCGCATTCTTTTTCTATTCGCACACACACTAAGGGAATGATGTTTGCAGTCGCCTAAAAGTAGATTAGTTGAATATACATGTATAATCCCGAAAAGAAACTTTTGATCTATTCCTGAGGTAAGCTCAAGCTTTCTCGTAATGAGTCAAATTTGCAGTTCCCTAGTCTCATATACTTCTGAGTGCATATAGATAGTCGTTTGCAACCAGCCCAAGATGGCACATCTGACGCTGGATGTTCTTATTCACTCGCCTCCGGAATAGAATCATTGGAGTGCCCACATTAACTTAGGGTGAAAAACGATGTAACTAGGTTGATTACATCTTCATGGTATGTCAAGGTACGTTCCGTAACCTAAACCGAGTTTAGGTCTCCGGGACTTCTGATACCGTATCCTAGCAACAAAATGACATTGTTCTAGTAGTTTGAGAGGCTTCTAGGTACAAAAACTCGAGCATTGATCCAATACGAGGAGGCTTGAACTAACCCGAGGAATAGATCTCGGAATAGATCAAAAGTTTCTTTTCGGTATTATACATGTATATTCGACTAATCTACTTTCAGGCGACTGCAAACATCATTCCCTTAGTGTGTGTGCAAATAGAAAAAGAATGCGCTCTCGTGGTATTGCAGAGGGTGTTTCTGATCAATTCCGTGATCACTTTGAGATTTATCACGAAATCGTCCAAACTCTCCTGATAGCAACTCGAAAAATCAGCTTGTCCTCTGTTTCGAACGCATGCTAGCCCTCTAAAACAACTTCCATCGTGTTTAGCAGGTCAAAATACGTGAGAAATCATAGTCCGGGTACGCTCAAAGACCGCTGCAAGGTTGCACCATCAAAATCATGTATCTACAGAATCATCAAAAAACGCTAAAAACGCAGTTTTTTAGAAGCTCAGTATTTCGCGATTTAAAAAAATTCCTGATGTCTAGGTGCAAAACTGGTTCCGGATTCGGTTTCTACGTCGAAAAATACACGAAAAAGTCATTGTTTGATCAATGCGCTATTTCTGACCCAATATTTTGTTGTCCAGTGTAATAAGTGTCCCTCCCGAAACGAATAATTTAGCGCTATTTTTACGGTCCTGCTACTTAAGTTATTATTATGGTGGCCAAACCCATCCTCAGCCCAATTTTTGAAAAACGGTTTTCGACGTAAAATTTGACGAGGAATCCGATGAAAATGTCAAATTTGAGATAAAATAGGGCCTAAGGCTTGAAAATGGGGTTTTTTTGAAAAAAACCACTTTTTTGAGGTTATGTTCATATTTGACGGATCTGAGAGTATTTTTTTCGTAAAATTCAGCTCATTTCACGTCGAAATATGTGTCTTGGATAATTTTTCTATTGGGTTCCATACTGGTGAGAAATCAATCAAAAAGTTGAAAAATCGAATTTTTCACGAATTTTGAAAACGAAAATAGGGCGCCAAACTCGCGCGGATGACTTTCGGGACCTAAGAACTGTGCTTTCCATCTTCTTTTATCATATACAACATGTACCCAAAGTTACAGAAAAATCCCTGACCCCCCGACACAAAACCTGGCGATATTAAAAAGAATGACTCATATACTACAAATATAAAGCATAATTGTCAGCGCCTATAGGCGACTCTCGCAATATCTACAGGTAAGTGCGTATGGGGTAGATGTAACGATAATAGGGGCAAGGGGCAATAAAAGGTAAAAGGCATTATCAATTTGAGATTTTTGTATTTTTGAGTTGTATACTGGAACGAGATTTTAGTGAGTTTCATATCTATTTCCACTTTACTGTCGGTTATTTTGAAGTAACGTCTAAAAAATTAACCCATCGCCTAACTTTTGAGGGTTTTTCTGCTGTAAAGCACAGAATCACAAGTTTTACTCGATTAGCTACAAACTACAGACTGAATTTTCCTTCGGGAAACCGGGCTGGACGAGACGTCGAGGGCGAAGGCAATGTCCAGCCCGGTTTCCCGAAGGAAAAAATGTTTACAGCACTCGACACGTATAATGTATGTACTATTCTGTGCACCATTTTATTACATATGTAGCGGAATGAGTATGAGGCTGAAAGCTTTTACAAAACCGAAATATTTTGCGCGGTATCAATCTATCGTCCAGTTTGACAATCGGTTATCAGCAACAATGAGTTTTTACTCGTTCTTAATCGTCAATTATTTCGTTGGAAGAACGATAAGTTATTCTAAAAAGATTGAACTTTCACGTTTACAGTTTTGACTAGAATTTTTTTGAGAGAGAAATAATTTTTTCTTCAAAAAACATTAGATCTCTACTCTTTCAAACGATATCTTCGATTTCACGTATTACTTAAGCCACTTCATATCCAATGAGATTAAACTAGAATGCTGACGTTTTCTCATTTGCTCACAAAATCTGCAAACGAGGCCACTCTTCCATGACGAAATGATCTTAGAAAATTGATTTCGATAATACAACCTGATCGAATGTGTGGTTCAACGGTGATTTAGAGCTCCAAAACTAAGAAGTTATATCTGCAAAAAAAATACAATATGAATTTTTTTAAACTTATGATTGGTTTCCAGAGCTTTTACCTTGTCGCGCTCAAGTTGTATTCTAACATTTCATGATCGTAAAGAAAAATAGATGCGTAAAGAAGAAAATTTTCAGAGAAATATAAGACGGAAAGAGTAGAAAAATGAAAAACCAAGGGTCCTACCAGTGGAGAGCCGATCAGAGTGAACTCAATAAATTCCGTAAATTTCAAATAGTTCAAGAATAAAATGGGTATAACTTGAGTACTCTTTGATTGAATTCTTCCGTGGAGAAGAATGTCTCAATCGGTTCATCAGGAAATTTAGTTTTACCATGATACATTTTTCATTTCAACAGATATAACTTCAACTCGGGATTTGTTTTCTTTGTGTCCGGAACTTGGTGTAAATAATTTGTTAAATTGACTATTGACTTTAACAAAGTGTTTACCAAGGAGTCATTGACAATTTTCCTACATTGGTAGATTTGCAGCGAATTCAATCTTTCCTCTAGGATACATCTCAATCCGAAATCGGATTTTTGATGGTCTACGATTGTTCCGACTCATTTCTTTCTTTCTAAGATGCAAGTTGTATTTTCACAGCAAAATATTTGACTATGGTAAAGCTTAGCAAAAAACCGCGTCATGTGAATCGTTTCCATTCGTTCATATCTATCGATGTAAACCCACCAGATATTTTCACCTCAGAAATTTTTTAACAAAGTACACCAGAAAACAGATCGATTAATAAATATGAAATGAAACTTAGTCGTTGATTCATGAAAAAAACTTTGAAGCTGTTAGAAAGCTCTCAGGTGCTTATGATCTCAAAAAAATAAGTGTAACATAATTTTTCATTCTGTAAACTTGAATTATTTTTCTGTTATATTTTGTAGAAACTGCTTATTAGTCTGCTGACTGATCATCTACTATTGGCAATATGGTCACCAAGCCTTTGAAAATTGATGAGTTGAAGAAGATTTTCACTACAAGCTTTAGAAAATTGGACAAGAGCAAATACGCACAAAAATGTACCGATGAACTCGAGTGTTGCGCGCCAGTTTTCAAAGATGCTGTTTTCTCGGAAATATCGAAAGCTAATGGGAATAAGCTATATGGACAAAAAGATTTGGATTTTGCTAAGCTATATAAAGTCTTGGCACTATTTAATGAAAGTATTGCACTCGCACCGAAAGGTTCGAAAGAGCTTGCAACAGCCTACGCTAATAAATCGGCTGTCTTACTGCGTATGCGAAAGTACATGGATTGCATTTCAGAAATTGACAAAGTTTTGAAGATAACCGAATCAACGACTCTAAAAATCAAAATGCTGTGCCGAAAAGCGGAGTGTCTCACGGCTCTTGGATCAGCTGATAATAGAAGTTGTTTGGAGAAAGCAAAATTCATAATGATCAAACTAGAGGATTCAGAAAAAGAAAAATCTTCATTAATCAAATTAATGGAAAAGACTCAAGCAATTCTTGATAAAGGGAAGCTAGACATACCAAAAGAGGACAAGAGAAAATCGCAGGTACTAAACATGATTGCAGAGGTTGAAAAAGAGGACGTTCGTGAGTCAATCAAGATAGATTATTCAGAAAAATATGGGCAGTATTTTCTAAGGGCTGCTTGTGACTTTGAACCTGGAGTTCTTATACTAGTGGATAAATCTTATTTCAATAATTTGGACGAGCTTAGACTATATCAGTATTGCGCTTATTGTTTTAATCATTTATGGACAGTTGTACCGTGTGATTATTGCTGTCAACGTTTATATTGTTCTGAACAATGTAAAACTCAAGCATGGAATGAATTTCATGAAATTGATTGTTTTGCAATACCTTGGATGAAAGTAGCCTTTGAGTCATCACATTGGGACCTACATATGCCCTATCTTATTGGTGTTTTTTGTAAAGCATTGAAAGAAGCTGGTAGTATTGAACAATTGGTTGCTGATTCTAAAGCTTTGAACGAACCCAGAGGTGAGAAATGAAACCATTAAGTATCAAACGTCCATCAATTATTTGCGACGAAATTGAAAGGCAGAATTTTTGTGTGAATCGAATTCTTTCACAGTATTCTTGTGACTGCAATCAAAAAGAAATCGAAGAGAAAATGATTTATGAATCGGAACTACGTACTGCGTTGAATTTGTCAATATTTCTATTTTGATACACTGCTCGTCGGCATACATTTAAGGAAATAATCGTAAAATTTCAAATCGAGATCTCTACACGATTTTAGTGATCATTGAGCGATGTAATAACCGTACTTCGACAATTGTTGATTCAGTTTGACAAACTACTCTATATTTATTCATGATTTTTGCGATACTTACGGAGCTATTCAATATTGATTTGGTATTATTGGATATTTGGGAAAACCTTTACGACGATGTCAGAAGACTTCTATTCTTATTCTCCAGCACCTTCAGTATCCTAGCCAAAAGTTGAGCTCAATTTTTTCCTATTTCCTTACCGTTCTTCTAAAAGAAACATAACATTACTGATCCAGGCATGATTTCATGACTATTTAAGACTCACAAATTTTTTCTGTCTTGTTACAGATCAGCGGAGCAAAAGTGATTTGTTAATTGAAAATTTCTCAAACTACAAAGGCATTTTTACTCTACCGATCATCAATATTCAACAAGATCATCTAAAAACGTGTACTGAACGTGCTACATGTGCACTGGTTGGGCTTGCTAAATACACTAAAATTCTTGATCGATCTTATGACTTCAAAGAGATGAAAGATTTGATGAAAGGTGACAAAGCTATGCTTGTTGGAGCTATGTTATTGAAAATTTTTCTACTACTAACCTGTTCGAGTCCCTCGGTAAGTAAACTAAGGCGAGTGTACCCAACTTGTCCACATTAAGCCATTTTTTCAACAGCTCTTGTACTTTAGCTCATTTCAAAGCTTGTTTCAGACCGCATAAAATGAGCTGAGTTAGGTCTTATTTGAACCAACTCGAGTCAAGTTGTTGTCTCGATTTTCCCAAAAGTCAATTCTTGAGAGTTTACAAAAAGCTGTAATCAACTTGTCCCGCATCATTTAAAACAACGTAAATCGGCGGTGAAGTGCATTTTACATCCGTTTTTGTCGCAGGGCGACAATATCTGGAGCTTCTTTCTGTCCGAAACACTATTTTTGACCTACACTGAGAAAAAAATTTTGATCGTACGGACATGCGTTTTTCCTTACGACCAAAATGGTTTTTTGCTGCAGAACAATACCGATTTATTTATCGCATCAATCCATCAGAATGGTTTGGAGATCCAGTATTACTGCCAAAATAAATAAATGAACTTGCCCCCATCATATGCCGATCTCGGAAATGGGCACTCGTGGACCTTCCTGCATATTTTTTTACGTTTGTTATGTTAAAATATCAGAAAATAACTAGTTTGGATCGACTCCGAATTGTTTCTGCGTTCCCCAGAATATTTAAAGTGATTTTTCCATTTTCCGTGTTTGCACGGCTAAGAAATCACTGAAACTGGTGCAAATTTGTTTTATTCAACCAATCTCAATGTACCTTCACGCATTCGAATTCTTCTTTCAAGATCTTCAGAACCCGCTCTTCAGAGTTGCAAAAATCTGATTTGGAGCAATTTTATGTACAAAACACGGAGATGATTTGAGAATCAAGAATGCCGACATCGGAGTGTACTCAACATGCCCCCATATGGTTATCTCGGAAAGGCGTGCAGCATGGCTTTTTTACCACTCATAACGTATTTACCGCATCAAAATAATTCGGAAACAGTGTCTTGGGCTATCTGAAAGATCCAAATTTCGCTGCACGATGATAAAACCGGATCAAAGCGATTTTATGCCGATTTATCGACGATTTACATTGTTGTAAATGATGGGGGCAAGTTGGGTACACACTTTTGTAAACTCTCAAAAATCATCTTTTGGGAGAACTGGAACAGTTTGGCTCCAGTTAGTCGGAATGGATTGTACTTCAACTCATTTTAAAGGTCTTGAGACAAGCTTTAAAATGGGCTAAGATATAATACGTTGGAAAATATTGAGATGGGCCAGAGTTATTAAAAAAATGGCTTAATGGGAGCAAGTTGGGTACACTTACCTTATTTCGAGAGCCCTGATACTCGATGGAATCGCTATCACATTCTGATCATTTGACTACGAAAGCCATCCAATTTTTGCGCGTAATGATATCGGTGTGAAGGATCATTAATATCCAAAGATTTCTTGAGGTTACTCATACCAGATTGCTGCAATAACAAAATCATTATGCTGTGGTGACAATCTAGTATTGGTTATATGGTAATACCACGTAATAGTACAGTTGTATCGTTCAGATGGCAATATTTTATTCTCAGTGAATTTAGACTTGAGACGTGATGGACACCTTCTGAGTGGTAAAAAAAATTAAACTGCACTTCCTTCCAAAATAACCATATGGGGTCATGTTGAGTTCGGCTCTGCTGTTAACCTTCATGTTTGACAAACAATTTCCATATTTTGTTCAAGAAATGACTCCAAATTCAAATTTTGCGGCTCAAAGAGACGGAGTTTGAAGGTCTTGAAAAAATGAATCGAACGCACTAAAGTACGCCAAAATTATGGTTGAATCAAAAAATTTTGCGTCGGTTTAACTGAACGCTATTTCCTTGATAGCTGTGCAAACGCAAAAAATTCAAATCTTACTTCAGATTCTCTGGGGAACGCAGAAATTATTTGGGGTCAATGCAAACTACTTATTTTCTCATATTGTATCATCTTACACGTGAAAAACTTTGAGGTAAGGTCAACGAGTGCCTATACCTGAGATCGGAATACGGGGCAAATTAGGTACACTCACCTTGTACATATCTCCTACTGATTAGAGCAACAAACTATCAAACAACTGGCCAAATAAATGAAAAAACTCATCTTTCAGGTTCGTCTCATTGATCCTACTGAGCAAGATGTGGGCATAAAAGATAAGGGTGACTCAAATGATTCTTACAACCACTTGATTTGTTTGATGACAGCTCATACTTTAAGTGGCTGCATGACCAATGTAGACAGTTTCTATACTTATGGAAATAAAACCGCCCTCTGTGCGATACGGCCGATCAAAACAGGTGAAAAGGTATAACGATATTTTAATCTTTATCTGATACTGTAAACTCTGCTTTGTACGATAATTCATTATGCCACTTGAAAATTGTCTGTTTGGCATTCATATTAACGATTGATGTCATTTTTAGCTCATCTTGAACGCCAAATCAGAAGCGATTTGGTACAATAAGACAAAATCTGCCAGACAATCGTCTCATCGCCGAGCGTATGGATTTTCTTGCAAATGTCAAGCTTGCACAGAAAACTGGTCTAACGTTCTTGACAATGTGAATAAGCTGACGGTATAGTATAATCAAAGAAATCTTTAATTTTTACTTTGTCGATAGAGGTGTTCTCAAGAATGTTATTCATTTTACTTACAGAACCAGCTGGTTGCTGAAATGCATTGTGCTTCAACTGTGAAGCTTTGGAATGAGAACAATGCTATCGCGTTAGATTGGAAAAATAATCGTAATAAACCAAGTTATCCTGATGCTAATATTGTTCTTCGAGCTATAGGTTTGGCGAAAACATCTTGGAAAGGATTATCGATGCCATCGACGATAATAGTTCGCTCTGTACTATTATTGATCAAAATATTGAGAATTTTCTACAATCCATCAGAGATATATTCAAAAATGCCTCAATTACGAGAGGAAGAGATAGCAAATATCTTTAATCCTTCTGATTTCTGTTTTTGTAAGGAACATTCGTTGGAGCCATTAAAACCGAAGTGAAAAATAATTTGAAACTATCTTCTGGATCAAATATAGTCATTATTTATGTAATAATGTTGATCATAGAAAAATAATCAATCATTGTGAATTAATGTTGATATATCCTTATTAATTTAATTAATAAATGGAATGATTGAAGTGCTTTGTGGAATAGAAACAAGGAGACTCAAGTATTGAATATTCTTAGAATGTCGATCTTACAATTCGATTATTGAGTTGGAAAAATACTCCGGAATATCAATTTTAATACGTTCACTTCTAATTTTTCACGTTACTATTCATTTTTCTTTGTTCAAGCCAACCAATTATTTCTATTGGGAACATATCTTCAAACTCCCCATGACGCGGAATCCATTGCTGTGAACTCCGCTGAATTTTATACATATCTGTATTATCAAAAACTCAAAAGTGGAATGCTTCGATAATGACCGCGATGTAAATTGAATTGATACTCGCCTTATTTATATCAACATTTCATCATTGTTTAATAATTCCTCATACGCCATGGGGTGAAAAATCAGGATGGCTCGATATAGGATCCTTAAAAAAAATGAAGTTATATGCAGTGACTGCATCAAACTCTTGTGGAGACTTTTTATCGAAGTTCAGAATCGGAGGAGTACGTGAATAAATACGCTAATTTAGACTGTAAACCAAACCAAAACCGCCAATGGACAGCTGTAGCATTGGTCCGCGTTGAGTCCGTTCTCAAACGCGTCAATTTTTTAGATTGTAATTTAAAAAATTTGACGCGATATTATATTCTCATAGTATTGAAGGTAATCTGTATGGAGAAGTTTATAATAATTCCAATGCAGATTAATTTATAATACAGCTATTTTGAATTCATTTGTACTCACTGATGGTTCTTCTAATGCACGCAAACGATATCACCGTGGATCACCTGATGTCTTGTCCCACCCAAACACGTTGTAAGTGATGCTCCAAAATGTCACTTTGTAAGCAGTCAGATTCTCCACCTCAACAGGCTAACGAACAAAAATGTGAGTCTTGAGACTTTTCAATGATCGTGGCGCGTTGTAACTCATCCCCTCGCTCATCCCCAATGTAATTTTGGCCGAAAAGAAGAGTTGCGTAGACAAATAATAATCTCATACCCATTGTATCTTGAGTGATCTGTGTACGAGTAATGGATGATCGAGGCTAATATACAGTATGAGTTTAAGGCAATTCAAAGAAGTTCTATTATTCGCGATGAGTTATTGAGTGGAGTATATATGTCGCAGGCTCTTGGTGAAATCAGCCTTTTCGTGAAAATCCTAATAGGCTCTTCATGAAGAGCCGGCCGATCGTGTCAGCGCTCATCCCTTTCACTTTGTTACACCATCGGCCTAGCTTTTTCGTGAAAAGGCTGGATCGTTCAGCCTTTTCATGAAAAGGCCAAGTCGGGTTAGGCCCTTGGTGTACAGATGGGTAGAGTCATCAGTATTGCTGTCGAACAAATTCAGTATCGCAGTCGAGCTGTCGAATTAATTGAACTTCTCACAATCATATTGAATTGAATAATCCTATAATAATTAATTGATGGAATTGGCTTGCTCAGATAGGACTTTCAGAGGTTAGAGTCCATTAAAACTGAAACGAAAATGTATACAGAGCTACATCAATCGAAAATCACGAAGAGTATCAAATATCTAATAGTCTAAAATCATTCTATGATTCAAAAAAATTGAATTCTAACTATAGGTGTCACACTCGAGCCTACTTCGTGCTGATGAGAATTGACATAATTGATTAACTATTACCTAGATATTTGATACTCTTCGTGATTTTCGATTGATGTAGCTTTGTACTAAATGAGATCAGAGTCGGTTTTTCACACACACCGAGGAACAATATACATTTTCATTTCAGTTTTAATGGGCTAACCTTTGGAAGTCCTATCTGAGCAAGCCGATTCCATGGATCAATTATTATAAGATTATTCAATTTAATATGATTGTGAGAAGTTCAAATTAAATTCGACAGCTTTGACTGCGATACTGACTTTGCTCGACAGCGGTACTGATGACTCTGCCCATCTGTACACCAAGGGCCTAACCCGACTTGGCCTTTTCATGAAAAGGCTGAACGATCCAGCCTTTTCACGAAAAAGCTAGGCCGATGGTGTAACAAAGTGAAAGGGATGAACGCTGACACGATCGTCCGGCTTTTCATGAAGAGAGGATTTTCACGAAAAGGCTGATTTCACCAAGAGCCTGCGACATATATACATATATTCATCTCAACCTTAGCAGATGTGAGAATCAAAAACGGGATATTGATTGAACTTGTATTTATGTAACCTGTTCTACGAGGAAGGGCAAAACAAATGATAACTTTATTCGCTCTATTCAGTTCGATTAAAATGCCTTTGTTGGCGTGACCACAAAATCATTTCATGAAATCTTCAAGTAATTGCAGAATTTTTATCTCTCGCAGGAATATATCCTGATCGTGGACCTCCCTTGTTTATCAAGACATTATCTTAATTTCTATCATTTATGATTACACAATGTCCCGGAAATACAAAAGTATAAGGTCGCAGGGAATCTCATAATCAATGGAATTTTTCGCTTTTGAATTCATCTCGACCATTCAGAACTATTTGTAAGTTTTTAACCAGCACATCCATTTGAAAATCATCCTTTACCATGATCTACTATTCTTCCTTTTGTAAACAAACCAATCTATTCAAAAGATTGCTCTTTCCAAGATGTATTCGTTTCAAATAAGAATCCCTCGTGTTAGCTGATTTCTTGACTTTTACCTTATCTTGATTTTGTAAGAATTTTTATTCGGATCCAAAGTGGTTTTCGAGCGGCGTTTCATATATGTACTCGACACGAAGTGCAAGAAAAAAAATCTCTGACCTACGTATACTGATCGATTGAAATTTAGATCTGAATGCCGTGATTTCATAGTTCTTGAAAATTCCTATAAAGTTCCCCATTAAGCTCGAAGGGATCCTGCTTGCGTAGACACCCTGAAAGAATTATGTCACAATATCATCATCTTTGAAGACACAATAATTTTGAATCGATAGAAGTTTTCCACCTGGTCTCGAGTAAGTCCATAAATGCACGAAATCTTCTATCAATTGATCCGAGAACTAGATTTAAGTTCGATTCCAGCTAATTAGTCCAGCTAGTATCTGTGAATTACGTCTAATTTCGCAATAAAATATGATGAAATCATAGAACGATGTAGAGTGGGCCAATTTGAACGTCCAAGGTTGCATTTTCTACGTTTTGTGATGAACTTTCGAAGAAAAAATTATTCCTTACTCATAGAGAGTGTGGTTTGATGCCATGATTCTTTTTCAAACATTTGTTTCTGGAATAATTCTTTCTGTGTTGGAATTCCGAGAAGAAAAATTTCCCTAGGCTGCAAAAATTCCTGGAAAAACATATATCTCGCCTCTAGCAAAAAATTCTGACGTGGTAGCTTGGATCGGTTGACAGGAAACTTATTGAGATGGTCGTCTAAAGTTGAAATAAAATAATTAAAAAAAAAAACATTTTAAAAATTCGCTTTTATGTGAACCGTTAAGTATAATAGCATGTCAAAATTTGAAGAAAATGAAAACTGTTATCTACCTTTCTGTCATAAACAAAGAGTAAATCAGTTGACGTCCAGCTTTACGAATTCCATGATTTCAAGATATCAAAATGGTAAAAGCGTGGGTTGATTGGTGAAAACTACTCTTGATGTGTCAAAGTTAACAACCCACGCTTTTACCATTTTGATATCTTGAAATCATGGAATTCGTAAAGCTGGACGTCAACTGATTTACTCTTTGTTTATGACAGAAACGTAGATAACAGTTTTCATTTTCTTCAAATTTTGACATGCTATTATACTTAACGGTTCACATAAAAGCGAATTTTTAAAATGTTTTTTTTTTAATTATTTTATTTTCTCAGTTTTAGTTTTATCCTAATCGCTTGGAGTATAGAACATGAATGAAGGATATTAATATCAGCCAGAATGTTGAGATACTATTCTTAAGATTCTTTGGGTATTCATCTTTGCTCAAGCGCTTCAGAATGCAAATTGATAAATCGTGGAATAAATCAGTCAGCTATGGCTGATCAGAAATAATTCCTGATCTCATGTTGAGCATACCGATAATTTTGAATTGATTCACAAGCCACAGTCAAATCACATTTGAGAGGCTGTGTTAGCCTTATTACTAGAATATGAAGACATCCAATGATATATTAATTTATCATCAGGACATCTCCATCCGTTAAGATCACATGATACATCACATGCCAAAGCTCGAACATGGATGATCATATTCCTGAATCAGTAGAGTGAAATTTATTAGAAATGGAATGAGTCTTGAGCCGAATGTAACATGGTATGCTACACTTTAATGGCTGGACCCATGAAAATTCAACCGAAAGAGACTGTTGAATCTCTGTGATGCATCAAGAAATGACAAGAAGCATCCTCAATGGTTCAAATGAACAAGTTCATAACGCGTAGAGCCACTGTGACTATTTTACTTTTGAATGTAGTCCATTGCGTCATTCATCTGAAGTTTCTTGAAGCAGACAATAGTAACAGTGAGGAGAAAGTCTTATTTCAATGACAAATCAAGAAGCTCACAATGTCTCACGAAATATCACTCATCACCTTGATTGTGCTTCATGATTTGAACACCAGGACTTTGGCTCAGTGCGCTTACTGTACATACACCACGAAACTTGATTGCCTCGACACTGAGGCCTCAACTTCCTCTCTGAGCTTGCAAAAATATGAGACCATTCAATTTTTAGAGGTACCTATTATTTTTTATCTACTAACACTCATCACAAACTCTTTGGTCACACGTGGTGGAGAGAAACTTTTGATAAAACCATGGTATAGCGAGGCCGCATGCAGAAAACTTGTTGGAATCCAAAAGTTAGGCGAGATCGACCGCACTCTGAAAACTGCTTAAAACTGAGAAACATCAAATCATCACAATAACAGCACTAAAAGCATCAACACAGCCAGCAGCAGTTTAGGCTTGACAGGACAGCATCTCGTGGCACTGGCAGCACTTCGAGGTTATGGGTCCTACAGGCAGTTTTTTATACTTGTTATAGGCATATCTCACATCTCAGAGAGAACATTTCTATTTGTTGATAATCATTATGTTTCGATTAATCACAACTAGAAAGAGTGAAATTTTTAGGGTTTGCGAAGAATCGACGAGTTTCGTCGACTGCTGTGATATTCTAAGGCGAGGCCGATGCAATGAGAAAGAGAGAGAGGTCCGACGCTGCGCAGTAACCCATTTTGCGTTGACACAATGTTGAAACGCGCAGAGCCCGAAACTAACACAAATGCACGCGAAAAGAAATCATTGACGCGCTCACACATAGATTTTGGTGACAAGATTCCGTCCGGACGCGGTCGAGTGCAATAAAAGCGAATAAAAACATGTTTGGATACCGCGGTGCAAAGAGGATGCCTTTTTCTTTCTCGTGATTTCAATTGAGATATAATACATCACCGCAAACCAGGTGTTATGAAAAAAAGTTCGTGGTATGAAACCACACTTGCTACGGGTACCGGACAATTTTTGCTATTATAGCATGGATGACACTCGATGCGTGAATTCGGTTTTTTGCCTTTTTCAACAAATCGGATAATTAGATTCGTTAGTGCATGTTATGTAAGCACCTCGTTAAGCACACACCATCAAACTACACTATCCCGCAACCATGTATAAAATCATTCATTTATACATAGCGGATAAGGAATTCATGTGATAACAATATGATAATTAGGTTGTAATGGTCCGAAGCTCTAGTGCGGTGGCGCCACGGTCTGCAACGTGAGTTTACGCACACACTCTCTCGTGCGTGAGCTCACCGATGACTTTGGGGCACGACCATGTGTGAGTGAGACTCACACATGTTTGCGTCTGTTTGGCGTCCGTGAGCTCACAGACGAGAGAGTGTGTGCGTAAACTCACGTTACAGACCGTGGCGCCACCGCACTAGAGCTTCGGACCATTACAATCTAATATGAGTCGTACACCATAAATTATGGGGTGTCCACTATTGACAGATTTTCCCTTCTCAAGCTCCCCCGCCTCCCCCGCCACTTCTTACACGCAGCTAGGCGCAAATACATATCAGATTAGCAGACGATGTGACGAGATTGACGAGATTATACATCACAGATACACAGTCCGAGTTTCAATAGATTCTGAATCATTCTGAATATTCTGATACCTTCAAAGTTCAGTGTTTTTTATCTGATCAGTTCTAGACTTTCCGTGTAGTTCTTTGCCGTCCGCGGTCTACAGTCGATTTGTCTCCGACAATAGTCTCGAGTTGGCATGTAATCAGGTTAATGAATCAGCACTCATCACAATTGTGATTCACGTATCCAGTTCACTTGTTTGGAAGATTTGAACTCACTCATGACAAAGAGTTGATGATTGTTGATGATTTGTGTAACAATATCAACTTTCTGGGGCTTCGTGACGTGGGCACCCGACTTTCCGGGAAAATTATAAAAAAAATACCATCTAATTGTGCGTCTTAAGCGCGTTCAGACACAATTTTAAAATCAATTGTGGATGTTATGGTTTTTCCAAAAAAAAATAAAGAAGTTTTCGGGTGCTGGGAAACTTAACTATTTTTTTTCTCGGCAACCGTACACTGTGGGAATTGTGCGTTTACAGCGGTCGATTGCGCGTAGTTTTCCCTACAAGTGAGTATTTTTACTTTATCAAAACACAACTTAATTCTGTGAAAAACTGACGAAAACAGATTTTCAGCGGTTGTGCACGGTCACCCCAGCAGACGACGCGGCGGCGAGGCGAACCACGGCGTCCACCCGGTGATTCGTGTTTGACGAATTCGATGTTCTTGGAGAAGAAAACGATAGTTTCTTGGACAGCGATTATGTAGCTGAAAAGCTAAACCATCCCTCGTGGGAGATGATCGCCGAGGAGATAACAGAACTTTGCTAGGACAGTGGTTTTGCGTTCAAACACTAAACCATCCCTCGTGGGAGATGACCGCCGAGGAGATGACAGAATTTTGCTTAGACAGTGGTTTTGCGTTTAAAAACTAACCCATCCCTCGTGGGAGATGAACGCCGAGGAGATAAAAGAGATTTCAGCAAGATTTTGGGTAATTAATAAGTATTTTCGTGCTCACGTAGCAGCCGATAGCAGAGAGGTGCTACGGCGCATGCGCTGGTCTTGCACCTCCTTCTGCTCTGCAGCTTGCCGAGAAGCAGTTTTAATTAATTACCGACCAAAATAATGGTGATTTTTGGAAAGTAAAAATACTCACTTGTAGGGAAAACTACGCGCAATCGACCGCTGTAAACGCACAATTCCCACAGTGTACGGTTGCCGAGAAAAAAAATAGTTAAGTTTCCCAGCACCCGAAAACTTCTTTATTTTTTTTTGGAAAAACCATAACATCCACAATTGATTTTGAAATTGTGTCTGAACGCGCTTAAGACGCACAATTAGATGGTATTTTTTTTATAATTTTCCCGGAAAGTCGGGTGCCCACGTCACGGAGCCACTTTCTGGGATCCACATCAAATGAGCGATTACGTATAATTATAATACATCATCAGTGGGTAAAGTGCAGTTGCAGAGTCTATTCTCATGGATCTTATAGATTGAAGTACCTAACAGTGGTCAGTTGCAGACAAAGACAAACAAAAGAACAATTCGCTTACTTATTCATTGTTTGATGTGTTAAAGTACAAACACTTGCGAGTGCGATTTGTGCTATACATTGTTGGTAGTATTATCAACTCTGTCTGTGTTGCCAAGACCAATTATTACTTGCATGTTCCACGCAATGTTGTTGCTTGATAAGTGTTGAATCAAGGTTTTGCACATTCAGGATTAAGGATATATGAAACAACTTGAAGAAATAGTAATCAGAACATAGATCACTCTGTATAAAAACATTACAACAACAAGTTCAGTCTTCTGCTCCTGGTGCATTATCCACTAGTCCAGTGGGGTCCATCATCATTGTTTACATTTTTCCAGCTCATTAATTGGGAGGTAAGAAGATCGATCATATGCTTATAGATACATGCATGAGTAGAGTATTCGATTACAAAATTTGAATGTGTTTAAGTTGCGTCACAGAAGTCAGTCTGTGATATCATGTGCTATGTAGCTAATCCAGCTTGATCGTTCTATTCCAACTGGCATCAGCTGATGTTTATAGATGTAATTTTGTAGTTGAGATAATCATATAATCCTGCACTGGAAAAGTATTCAAATGCACCTCTGCAGCAGTCAGTGCTGAATGATTGAATAGCCATTATTATAACAAGTTTTGACTTGACAATCTACAAGATTGCTCCCAAGACCATACATCTACTATTCTTCTTTCAATGAGAACACTGTTTCACTATTCTCCTCAAAGATACGGTGGGGATTAGCTCATCCATTGCTCAAGGATTATATAATTGTGCTTAGCTGATGTCTTTTATCTTAAAACATCTTTACAAGTTGGCAAACAGGATGTGAACTGGAACAAGTTGACTAAAGTTGGAAAATTCAATGCGATAGACATTATTGGAACAAACTCTGAAATATGATCGATGTACAGGCATTATGGGATAAACATGATCATTGGACTCAATCAATGGGTTGTGCACCAAATCACCCACATAATGTTAAATTGAGATAGAAGTGTTGGCACTACCTTGACTCTCCCAAAGATTAGTTGAATAATGAGAATTAGGAAAATGCGAATTTGCACTCCAAGGTGTGATCAGCATCCATACATTTTGAAATAACTTGCTACCACTATTTTGAGCCAAAGAATGCCCATCATTTGTCTATACTTGCAATTTCTTGTATAGTGTCATAAACCACTAAATGTTGTCTATTTATGAGAGACATTGTGGATTCTTTGTCCTTGATGATAAATATTAGAGTTGGTGTCTATTCATATTGACTTGTCAGTTCACCACTGTAGATCCATCTGTGATGATATTTTGAAAGTGATTCTGAAATCATATTATAATGCACATGCAACACAACATTGTAACGATTTCTTCTCAACATCTGACAAATTGTAATGCTTCCTCTTTTTTAAGAATCGGTGAAAGTATTTCGAGTTTGTTGATTATAGTCTAAGCAAAATTTTAGGGTTGCGAGAATGCTTATTGATCAAACAATCTTCGTCTTCTTTCTCTTTGACTATAACTTTCTGCTTACATGGGCACACGTGAATTTATCCATTATACAAGTGTATGCGGATGACAGTATGAGTATGACTTGTTTTGGCTTACCTAACTATCATTGTCTAAAAGCGTTGTCCGGCGTCAAATCAGGATTTGAAACCCGTTTAACCCATACTTTCCGCATTCCTGCATGTTCGTCTTTTTTTTCATTTATGAAAATTGCTATTCACAGAAATATCACCCAGACAACGACACAATTCTGAAAGAGCTCCATTAGAGCTCCTTCGGGATTCCGAACAATGAAAACAGGGCTCTTTCTGAGTCCTGTCGGAATATCGAAATTTGACATCCATTGGAGCTCTGAAGGAGCTCTAATAGTGAGTCTCAATTGAACTTTATTTTTACCTCTGTAGAAGCCTATGAGTGTCACTCAATCAGTATTTTTAGGGCTCGGGAAGGATTCCCTTGATTTTTTTTACGAAAATGCCTACCCACAGGAATTTTTCAAAATGAATAAATATTTTCAAAGAGAACGAGGAATCAACTGAACATTTGGAGAAAAAAAAAATTGTATACCAGTTGATCCCAAACCTAAGACCATCGGATTATTATGCTTGGATTTACCCCCACCCCCCGGCTTTTCAGATTCTTGAATAACGTTGTCAAGAAATTGTACGTAGGTTTCTAACAGTCTAAGTTATCATCGTGGATGGGAATATACTCACCGAGTATCATTGCCTCAAATACTCACGATATTATCCGATTCCATCGAAAATTATGAAATCAGGATATCATCAAATTTTACGAAAAATCATAATCTGAAATTTAAGTGAGATAACCCTCGAAATAGGATATAGATTTCTAGCAACAAATCGAGAAGTGGCGAATCTTTACGATTATAACTGACAAGGAGAGGTCCAACCTTGCGGAACACAGATCTTGATGAAATTCTGGGAATCATTTTATTTTGATAAGAAATAAAAATGTCTGCAAGGGTTTAGTCCCATGGGCCTCCTATTCCGAGATACAGCAATAGAGATTAACATTGTTAGTATATCTATATATGATGAATTCCACGCCAAAGCGACCTACGAGAAGGGGTCATCTCTCCGATTTTTTTTAACCTTTTTCATCCGATTCTATGGCCCAAAATAGGAACTTCGGACCACCTATGGGGCCCAAAAAAAATTTCTCCTCTCCATTGCACGCACATCCGTCAACAATGAAGCTGAAACTGGCCGACGGACTTGGCCGACGGACAGGGACGAAACGGTACCCCGGAAAAAGTGGGGCCGGCAGACCGAAAATTTATCGTGTAAAAATCGATGCTCTTTTATTCGCGAAAATGGGAATATTTCGAGTTTTTGAATAGCTGTCGAGTTGCGGGTTGCGGCATCTGAAAGGGCATCAAAAAACCTATCGAAAATGTTCTCGGAAATTCCTTCTCTGTGATTTGGGGGCCTCCTGGAGGCAAAAGAGTGTTTTTCACTAAAATGTTGTTTTCTCAAAAAGCCATTTTTTTTATTTCTTTAAAATAATAAATTTGACGTAAAATTTTGCGTTCTTTCGAAAAAAATGGGTTTCAGAGAAGTTTGGGATGATTCAAGTGACTTATGAGCCATTTTTTGAAAATTCGATTTTTTCGGTTTCAGCAAAAGGCGATTTTCTGCGCATGCGCACAAACGTAGACTTTCGGGACCACTTTCAATGGAAAGCTGACAAAATTTCCTATAAAATGACTACTCGCAAAGTTGAAATTCATGCACTGAAACGCCATCTGCAAGGATTAATCATGTCGAATCAAAATCACATGAAAATTCAGCCCATTAACGCCTTCGTGGCGCCTGCTGAGATGACACATTCACGAGATCTTCTCGGGACTCAATTTTGAGTACGAAATTGACCTGAAAAAAATTCGGACCACATGGTTTCAACGTAAAATTGTATGAACTTTCAAAATATACGATGAAAAACCCCGTTTGAGGCGAACCCGAGGTGCTACATTCAATTTTTTTCCAGAAAATACGATATTTCACATTCAAAATTGCGAAAAATTGAATGTAGCACCTCGGGCTCGCCTCAAACGGGGTTTTTCATCGCATATTTTGAAAGTTCATACAATTTTACGTTGAAACCATGTGGTCCGAATTTTTTTCAGGTCAATTTCGTACTCAAAATTGAGTCCCGAGAAGATATCGTGAATGTGTCATCTCAGCAGGAGCCACGAAGGCGTTAAGGGCATGCAGTAGCCGTGCAGCCCGGCCGTAAAGTTCCATTCATCACTTATGTGAAAATTTTAATGGTACAAAGTTTGAGATGAGTTGTCTAGTTATTGTTATCGTCCGATTTATTCTCGACAACTCAGTGTTCAGCCCAAATCATTAGATTATTGCAGAAAAGTGGGGACCATTGAGCGCCTGGGACATCCTAACCTATAATATACGCATATTTTTGTTCCCAGAATACTCAAATTCTTTTGCGATTTGAGCTAAACGACGAGTTGAGCCATTCAAGTTGGATGATAACAAGTGTGGCACAACTCGTCGTTTAGCCCAAATCGCAAAAGAATTTGAGTATTCTGGGAACAAAATTTAGCTTGCACGGCTACCGCATGGCCTTAATGGGCTGAATTTTCATGTGATTTTGATTCGACATGATTAATCCTTGCAGATGGCGTTTCAGTGCATGAATTTCAACTTTGCGGGTAGTCATTTTATAGGAAATTTTGTCAGCTTTCCATTGAAAGTGGTCCCGAAAGTCTACGTTTGTGCGCATGCGCAGAAAATCGCCTTTTGCTGAAACCGAAAAAATCGAATTTTCAAAAAATGGCTCATAAGTCACTTGGATCATCCCAAACTTCCCTGAAACCCATTTTTTCGGAAGAACGCAAAATTTTACATCAAATTTATGATTTTAAAGAAATAAAAAAAATGGCTTTTTGAGAAATCAACATTTTAGTGAAAAACACTCTTTAGCCTCCAGGAGGCCCCCAAATCACAGAGAAGGAATTTCCGAAAACGTTTTCGATAGGTTTTTTGATGCCCTTTCAGATGCCGCAAACCGCAAATCGACAGCTATTCATAAACTCGAAATATTCCCATTTTCGTGAATAAAAGAGCATCGATTTTTACACGATAAATTTTCGGTCTGTTGACGGATGTGCGTGCAATGGAGAGGAGAAATTTTTTTTGGGCCCCATAGGTGGTCCGGAGTTCCTATTTTGGGCCATAGAATCGAATGAAAAAGGTTAAAAAAGAATCTGCGAAATGACCCCTTCCCGTAGGTCGCTTTGGCGTGGAATTCATCATATACGACTTTTCAACATGGGCCTATATTGGCAATGCTAATTTCCATAGCTGTATCTCGAAATAGGAGCCCCATGGGACTAAGTCCTTTGAGATAGCCCCATTTCTCACTAAAACAAGATGATTCCCAAAGTTTCATCGAGATCCGTGTTCCGCAAGGTTGTTGACCTCCCCTTGTAAGTTTCATTTGAAGCTCTGTTTCTTCATTCTTGCAATTGATTACATTACTACACCAACGTTTTTTGATCGAATATCACCAATACAATTCCCCTTTTAAAAAAAATTCCGTCTCAAGATAACCGACGGCAATGAAAAATTTCACTGATCTGTTGGGGTTTTAAAAGAGTTCAAAAACAACTCCTTTTCAGTCCTGAAATACTTCTTAATAAGTTCGTCCATAACTCCCATGATCTTCTGTTGGGATCCCAACGGATGACAAATTTCGCCACTTCAACGGAAGTCTTTCGGGGCTGTTCTCGGAACTTGTATAGGACCGTGTTCAGAATCTTATTGGAGTCCTTTTGGAATTGTGTCATTGTCTGGGTCATCCTGTAGGTTACATCAAAAGTTCCTCAAGTTGATGGGAGCAGAAGTATTGTTTGCTTGCGAATTCAGAGGCGTCTTTCTCAGTACGGTAGATGCGTCATATTATTTATTATTTAATTCCCTTGTGCTCGAGTGAAGTGAAGATGAATGTGACCCCGAGGAAAGAGATTCCTAAGCTCCGATTCGTCCAAGATCTCCGTGCAACAGAAACGAAGAAATTTAGATACCATTCGTAATCTGTATGATAATTTAATGGTCGTAGTCTCTTGCTTTTCATATGGTCTTAAAAATATATAATCTTACCAGTTGGGATGTTTGACATCATCATACGTACAATTTCTCTTGAAATAGGGAACTGGTTGATGCCAATACTCGATGCCAATGCTGATCAAGTAGACGATTCAGTATCACTCTCACAATGGTATCAAAATCATTGAGTATTGATAAATCGAAGACTATGTTGATGAAGTATATGAGGAAGTTGGATAAAGACAAATATCTGAAAGAACAATCGACGATCCATAAACCTATCTTCAAAAGTGTTGAGAGGTCAAAGGATGCAGCATCGACAGCAAACAAGTTGTACAAACAAGAAAATCTAGAATTTACTCAGTTGTACACTATTATGACGATGTATAATGTGAGCATTGCAATGGCCCCAGAAGACTCTGAAGAGCTAGCTGTAGCATACACGAACAAATCAGCTGTTTTGTTGCGAATGCGGAAATATCAGGCCAGTATTTCAGAATTAGATAAGGCGTTCAAGATTACAAAATCGATTTCTTTGAAAATTAAAATGCTGTGTCGGAAAGTTGAGTGTCTCACGGCACTTGGATCAGCTGATAATAGAAGTTGTTTGGAGAAAGCAAAGTTTTTTTTAACGAAAAGTGCAAACTCCAAAGATAATTTGGCGTTGATCAAACTGGTCCAAAAAGCTCAGTTGATAGTTGAAAATAATGAATTTGACATACCGAAACACGATAGAAGGAAACTGCATGCATTGGAGATGATCGATGAGGCGGAAAAAATTGACCCTTCAGAATCAATTCAAATGCAGTATTCTGAAAAGTACGGGCGACATTTAGTTGCTGCTCGAGATTTTGAGCCTGGAGAAATTCTTCTGGTTGAAAAGCCTTACTTGAATCGCCTCGACACTTCCAAAGCACATCAGTACTGTGATCATTGTTTTCATCATTTATGGACAGCCGTACCTTGCCATCAGTGCTCGCAGCGTCTTTACTGCTCTGAGGAATGCAAAAATGAGGAATGGGAAGAATACCATGATATTGAGTGTATAGCTTTGACTAATATGATAGCAGAGGCCAATAAATCGACCGTTTTATTGCGGCTTCATCAAAAAAGGGCTTATATTCGGCAAGGGTGGAATAAACGTATGTCATTCTTAATGGGCTTTTTCTTCAAAGCGCTGAAAGAAGCTGGAAGCATAGAACAGATGGTGGATGATTGGAAGACATCAGAGCAACGCAAAGGTGAAAAAATAGTCGATAGATTTAGCGCGTACACACTCTTCTAGGCGATGTCTTAGCACGTAGCCTTTTCTTTTTGCCAATACCACAGATTATCGATCGACATTCTATACCGCCAACTTGAGTAACTTTGGTGCAAAAACGCATTTTTCCGCTTAAAACTCATGTAACTCGTACATCTCGTATAAGAATCACGTTATGTCTGTAGTCAATCAAAAGTTTACAATTTCAGCTTTTGATTGCGAGGTTGATGGAGTCAATTTGGACGTCTTTCGTCGGAGCTATCAATGCTCAAAGTCATGTTCCAAAGTTAAACCGGAATGAGGTGACTTTGGAACGGAATACATTATATGAAAGATCTCACGGTTACCGTCAACTGGGGTTAGCTTCGGAACAAAAATCACACCTTTTTTTTCGCATTCCTTGAAACTCATGTTGCTTGTATTTCTCGCGCTAAAATTGCATTGTGTCTGTAGTCAATCGGTATCTTATAAATTCAACCATCAATTGCGTGAGTGGTATAGTATATTTGGACGTCTCTGGGCCCGTATTCTGAATTTTGCGGTAAAATTTTGCGGCAAATTTTACCGCAAAATTTGCCGGCAAACGTGGCGCTCAGTCGGTAACCTGTAACATTTGCCGCATTTGCTGCAGTTTGCCAGCGCGATTTGCCGTACTTGCGTTGCCGATAGCGTTTGCCGTGAAAAATACGGCAAACCGCGCAGGTAAACTGCAGCAATATCGGAAATTTTCACAGGTTACCGACAGAGCGCCACCGATGCCGGCAAATTTTGCGGTAAATTTTGCCGGAAAATTTTACCGCAAAATTGAGAACACGGGCCCTGGGACAATCAGGATGAAAATCGCGAGATATCGAACGTAGCGAAAAAACGACATTTTTCCGGAAACCGCTAATATCTTCATGCGAGTGTGTGGCTTTTGCTCCAATTAGTTACCAATCATAAGTCGGACCCGTGTCTCCCAATTGATAGTTTCCCTGGGGGAAAATTATTCCTACTCCGAACGACAGTCGCATGAAAGGAGTATTCGGATTTTCCCCTAAGGACTGTATCGCCCACAAAGATCGTCTCGGAAACCGAACATCTAGATTTGTACGCATCAGTTCGGGAACAATTTCCTCTTGGGGGAACTACGAAAAAATATGAATATCAGTAAAAGCAGTCGATTCTATCTCTAATTTAAAAAATTTACTGGAAGATACGACAAAAATGAATATCAGTAAAAATATTTTGATATATTTTTGGTTATTCTCAAGAGAGAGCATCTCATTAGAGAGATTTGGGACTTCTGAACTAAGTCTTTTTTTACAGTATCTATCGTTTGGTTGACACGGAATTTTGATAAAATTGGTTTAAATGTGATGAAATTGGAGTTCTTGGTGAAAATTTTAATTTTTTCAGAAATTTACACTGAGAAAAAAAATTGAGCGATTTTGAAGAAAATTTTCCTGATTTGAATAAATATACTTTCATATCCTCCTAGGCAAACATTTATTCAAAATGAATGATATCATTTCTTCGGAATGAATAAATATTTATCAAATCCGGAATAATATTTGATGAAATCTGATGATGATTTTATCGTAAGTAACTCATTTGAACGATTTGCGATGCTCAAATGAATAACTAATATTCGAAATGAATAAATATTCCTTCAGAACGATGAAACAAACTTCATTTAAAAGAAATATTCATTCCTATGGAATATCATAGATAACTAGAAGCAAAATCTATTTCACAGATTTGGAGAAATTGGATTATGAGAACCGATGGTTCAATTTCTTCAATTCGGAGGATGTATTTTCAGTTTGAATAAATATTCTTTCCCATTAAATACAATTTTTCTGATTCCGGTATTTGATAGTTGAGTGCATTTCTATTATAAATATGAATAAATGATTATTTGAAAGTATGAAACCTCATTCATTCCTGAAAAATTAGTTTTTGAATCAGTTAAATCTTCTTTGAATAAATATATTTGTTGAATTTCAATAATTTTTTTTCTCAGTGTAAGGTCCATAGAGATTAAATGACATTTTGGCATCAACTGATCGATAGACTTACCGAGAAAATCATAGTTTAGGTGACCCATTTTGTCCTGACACTTAGTCAGAAAAACGTATTCATGTATTTTAAGACACGAGATTTTAGCCATTTTGTTTTATGAATCAGATCTGACTGGGAGGTGAGTTCAGTTCCATGGACTGTGAAAATTGGAGTTCCACGCATACTCTGACTGCTAGAACCGCGGTACTTAGTGGGTTCGCCCAAATTTTTACCTCAAAATACAATATTGAATCAACTATTTTTCATATGTTTTATGACCAAAATTCTCAGATTTGATATCGAGTCATGTATCTCTTTCTTGTAATGAGATTTTCACTAAAAATGAGTACTTTTCATAGTAAAAATAGCGCATCCCAAATTCACACTGAAGGACTTCGTCACGGGCAAAGATTGAAGAGAATATGTCAAGTGATCAATTTCCAGTGTGACGAGAGGCATAGAATTAAAATTCTAAGTGCTGCATTCATATACTTGAGCCTCTCGTACAAAGATCGGGATCACGATAATTTTTTCAAAAAATTTTTTGTCGGATCAGAAACATACTTTTGAAAATTTTTGTTATAAACCAACATAACTGATGGAGACTCCCCCTGGGGCAAAACATTGACCATGCGTGTCCAAAGTGTGAAGAACCGGTATTAGAGAGATAGGTTTATTTGCCTTGCGGACCTCGCGTGACAACCACTCTTTCATGGGTCGTTCCAAAGTTACCCCAATTTACGGTTATATTGAGACGTGTGCAACTCTCTCAATGTCAAAAATTTTCTCATCATTCTACTGTGACGCAAAAGTTTTGGATTGTAATGATCCTTCTTTCGTGATGAGCACGTCCAATGCTCCTTTCAGCTTACGAAATAATGCATAAATTGGTCATTCCGTTGAAATCGCAGATTTATAGAGATCAAAGTCTTTCTCAGAGTTGCAACACAGTGAGAAAATACGAATGCATACCTTATCCATACATTTTTCACGTATGCCTTCCATGCAATGTCCAAAATCGTAATTATCCAAGTTTCGAGGCCAGATAAGGTAACGATGGAGAATTTCGACGTCTTCAAGAAAAAATCTTCATAATTCAGCAAAATTGACAGTGTGGTTTTCGGCACTTTGTAAGATATGAGAAAATATACAAAAAATAATTCAGGATTATCATGAATTATACTCCTTATTTTAGGTCAGAACAGTGATGGTCTCGCAAACAATACAAGCTACAAAGACATCTTCACTTTGCCAATAGATTTTGATCAACAAGAGCTTGAACAATCTGTGAAGGATGCTGTCACTGCACTCACGGGTATCGCTAAGTATACCAAAATACTAGGGAAAAACGATGATCTCACGGATATCAAAAACTTGATGAAAGATGACACGGCTATTCTTGTCGGCTCCTTGCTCTTGAAATTCGATCTCATACTCACTAGTGGACGACCTGTGGTAAGTTGATCGAAAATGATGAATTCCTGCTATAATCATTCGGCACCCACGACTCAAAGAAATAATTATATTCAAAGGTTTATCTCGTTGATCCAAATGATGAGCGGATCAATCCGGATATAAAGTCCGATACCACGATGATGAAGAGCCAATGTAATCACTGTCTACCTCTAAAAATTTTACATACTTCCATTGGGTGTATTCCGAATGTAAATCATGTCCACACTTATAATAACAAGTCACTTCTCTGCGCTATACGACCCATTAAAGCAGGTGACCAGGTATTGAATTATAATTTTCTAGTTCATTATTTGATCAGAGACATTTTTAACTCATGGAAGCTTTTTGATTTGTCATTGTATAGCTCATCATTTACATGTCATCAAAATCGATATGGGGAAAATCATCAAGAGTTGAGAGGCAGTTGCAACATTGTGCATTCTATAAAAGTCCGTGCGAGTGTGTAGCTTGCACAGACTGGTCAGAAATTCTTGATGACGGAATTAAACTTATGGTAAATGTTTGTCGGAATCAAAATATTTTTCACGAAGAGAGCTGAAAACACTGAAAATTAATTTTTTTTTGCAGTGCGTACTTCGCAATGAAACAAGTAGTAATTCAACGTGGAAACTTTGGGAGAGGAGAAATTCCATCGTATTCGATTGCGAGACCAATTCAAATAAGCAAAATTTTCCCGATATCAAAATTTTATCTGAAACTATAGGTTTAGTCAGAATGGCTTGGAATAGACTGGCTATGCCATCAATTCTAATCATCAATTCTACGCAGCTACTAGCAGAAGTATTGAGCGCTTTCTATGATCAATCGGAAATATATGCGAAAGTGCCTCATCTACGTCGACAAATTTTTGGAGAAATAGTTGATCGACCAAATTTTGCAACTAGATTGTTTAACGAAGATTTATATGCAGATTTTGATGCGTTAAAAATCACTCACTAGACTGATTTAGTATATTGCTATCCGGAGATTTCACGCCTCAAAAAATACTTCGTTTACGATTTATTTTTGTAATACGTTGATTCCACGATGTTCAAAGTTTTGTTTTTAATGTACTGCTTCTTTTTTGAGATTGACATTTTTTCATGCACAATACATCATGTTTCGTATACACCTTATTCAGCTTGTACTACTAAACTATTTTATCACAACTATTCTGTAGATATGGGTCATGTAAAATCTTGTGTAAATATGATGACATATCTAATGTAGGTTTTTCAAGAAAATATAGACTTCCCTCAAGAAATTTTGAGAATGCCTGTTGTGCCCACGTACAGCTGTGAGTTATATATCAACGAGAGTACTTATGTTGGTCGCAGTCCAAGAAAATGAGTCATATGAGGCGGGGTGCTAATAATTGATTGTTCATCGTGTTGAGCCTGGACGCTCAGCTTTTTCGCGAATTTCAGTACTGCCCTACGTAGGAGTGTTGAAGTATATTACATACTTCAAGACAATCAAAATGCATTCAACTCGTAAATTTACACAAAATGACAGCCGAATCATTCCTTTAAACATATTGGAGGGTCAAGTGGGCGTGTATTTAGCAATGCCCATCTTCAAGTACTTGAAATCCATGTCTCTGCAATATTTGCTAATAAAAAATTACTTGGCTCTTTTTGAGACGTTTCGGATACCATCAAAAGATGTTGATAATGAGATCGGTATACTCCCTATTTTGAAGCTGACCTATTGCCTTCACCGCCAGGATAGGAAATATTGTGTATTTTCTCGCCATCGACTTGAAGAGAAGACACTCCTTCAGTTGTTTCTGGCTTTCTGTGTAAATTATGAGATATGGAATTGATTGCTGAACGCTGCAATGAAAGAGAATAAATCAGGAATCAGTGCATATGAATGAGCCTACTAGGACTATCAAGGCGCATTCAATCCTCGGCTCAATAAAATACTTTTCCGGAGGGTCTTTTATCAATTTTTTTCTTATAATTGCACCCACCCCAGATCTTGGGAATACGTGCGAGTTGGAGTAAAGTTTTTAGTTCTTATCGCTTTCCTTACGAAAATACCGTGTTTCCGTCGGCCTTCGCCGACGGATTAATGCTGTCTCCGTACTCAGACGATAAAACAGCTCAAATACCCCGTGCAAAGAACGATTTTCTTCACAAAACGAAATTTGACGGGTGACCGCCGCCCGATGGTCGTGCGGCAACCACTCAACAGCCGAGCGTCGTAATGGCAAATCAAATAGTACTTCCTAGACTTTATTTTCGGTAACAAACCAGTAGAAAGCAGTGGGCGAACGAAAATTTACGGCGAATCACCCGAAAATGAACAGAAAAATACGCTGCTAAATGAGATTAGCAGAATGCTTTCTCTTGGCGAAATAGTTTAAGAGGTTCACTGAAACTAATGAGAAATTTGCAAAACTGATCAAATTCCAAAATGATGATTGGGATTCCTACAAAATAGTTATATTTTTTAATCTAATTTAATTGCATTTCATATCACCCTCACAATCCAAATATTGGATCCAACCAATCGATGTAGAATGAGGGAAAAGTATCTCTCTAGTCCATTAAAAGGTGGATAGATTAGTTGTAGAGGGAGATATGAGAATAAAATGAATTTTAGCTGCAATTTTCTTCTAATATTTTGGGTTATTATTACGAGATTCACTTTTAAGGGAGTTAAGATGACCTAAACTGGGGTTTTTCATGGAAGATATGTAGTCTGGTTGAGGGAAAATTTTGATACAGTTAGTGAGAAGATCATAAAAATGGAGTTTTTAAAAAAAATTTGGATTTTTCGGGAATAAATTGGATTTTGAATGTATTTAAAAGGATTTTGGAAAATTCGGTATCAACTAATCGATTTAGAACGATGAAAAAGTATAAACTTAGTTGAGTAAAATTTGTATATATTAGTTTAGGGGGTGGGTAATAGCGGGAAATGAATTTTAGATGCGATTTCCTTCTAATATTTTGAGTTATTATAAGAAGATTGCCTTTTAGGGGAATTCAGATGACCTAAACTAGGGTTTTCCATGGAATATATGTAGTATGGTTGAGGGCAAATTTTAATATAGTTGGTGTAAGGATTATAAAAATGGAGTATTTTGAAAAAATTTGGATTTTTCGGGAATAAATCGGATTTTGAATGTATTAAAACGGATTTTGAGAAAATTCGGTATCAACCAATCGATTTAGAACGATGAAAAAGTATCAACTTAGTTGAGTAAAATTTGAATAAAGTAATTTAGAGGAGAGATATGAGGAAAGTATGAATATTGAAAAAAATATTTTTGTATATTTTGAGTTATTTTTTTGAGGAAAATAGTTATCGGGATTTGGGCTACCTAAAGTGAGGTTTTTTTAGCAAAACGTGTAATTTGGTTAAAACAGAATTTCGATAGAATAGGTCTAAACATGCTCAAATTGCTGTTTTTGTTGGAAATTTTGGTCTTTTTATAAAAATTTACGTTGATGCAGTTTGAATGGAATTTCGGTATTAACCAAAAGATAGATTGAGCCAAAAAAACCATAGCCTAGGTAATCAAAATTGGGGTAAGGTGAAGTTAGAAAGAGATATTTTAGTATGAAAGTACACAATTTCAGCGATTTTACCTCAAAAAACGTTTAAATCAGATTCGATTTGGAGAGGAGACCAGACAAATCACTGGTCTCATCTCTGAGTGATTCTCTACAACTTGTAGAAAAGCAAAAATCGATAAAGTGGAGTGTAGAAGAGAAAGCGTGGCGCAAAAAAAAAACAACACACACAGACACAGACAAAGGGCCGGAGAGATGAGTCACTGGGGGGTTTTTGAGGATTATAAGGAGAAAAGTGTTACTTACAATCGTTAGATTTTGGCGAGAGGAATAAGATGGTTGAGGCACTTTTGTGATAAGATGAATTATGTTGAAGAAAATATTGAGTTGAATGGAAAAATTGATCAAAAATTTGCTGTGTCGAAAACAAAGCTTTCTCTTCAGAGAAAGCAAAATTATGAGACTGTATAATTAACTTGGTAATTTTGGGAATCCCTGGGATTTGAACCCGCGATCTTCTAATTTGTAGCTCAAGACTCGACGCTCATGGCTAACGAAACGTGTTACGCGAGGTGATTTGAGAGGCGTACTTGAAGTGTGGGTCGCTGTATTGGAAATGTAACGGTTTTCGTATTCGTCCACTTTCTGTACGAATACATCACCAGCATATATTAAGTAAAATGGATGAACAAGCGAAAGAACACTATATCCTAAATGCAATGACCCGCACTTCAAATAGGCCTTTCACATCACCACGCGTAACACGTCTCACTGGTCATGAGCGTTAAGACTTGAGCTACAACAGATCCGAAGATCACGGGTTCAAATCTCAGGGATTCCCAAAATTGCTAAGTCAAATATATAATAGCATCATTCTTTTGTGGGTGATTCGCCATGAATTATCTTCCATTCACTGCTTCTCTTGGTTTGTTACCGAAAATAAAGTCAAGGAAGTGCCATTTAATTTGCCATTACGTCGCTCGGTTGTTGAGCGGTTGCCGCGCGACTATGGCGCAACTGTCGCGCTTCAAAATTTTCCTCCGCAATTTTGGGGTTGCTAATGGTTTGTGGTTATCATAATCCACCACACTCATTATCCTCGGGGCTCACGGGAGAGTTGTTGCGCAATATCGCGGTGCAGCATGTAAGTACACGGAGCACGCGGAGTGGACGAGTGATGTCTAGAGCTTTCACAGGCCCAGAAAGTTCTTATGAGCATCCCTTCGGCGTGTTTCCCTTCCGACCCTTAACTCAAGGTTGACCCCAGCGAAATTCCGAACTGCCGCGTTCACGTTGCGCAAAGCTAAGAGCAGTTAAGGTGCGGTAGGACAACGACCATCGGGTCCTACTTTAATCACAGGTGGGAGAGGCTTTCCGATGAGGAACCTCGACGGCGACCAGTCAAAGCGTTCACAACGGAGGTTGTGTAACACTGGGAAAGAGGCTAAGACCCTCGACGGTGACCAGTCCAACGAACGGGTGGTCCAACCACGACAAGCACTGGGAGAGCAAGCCGTGAAAAGTGTTAGTAGCTTCGGCAAAAGCACCCAGTACCCGGCCCTCGACCGCACCGATCAAGGTTTACATCGGGAGAGGTTACTCGACAAGGAGCCTCGACGGCGACCAGTCAAACGTTCGCAACGGAGGTTGCGTAATACTGGGACAAGCAAACCGTGAAAAGTGCAAAGTACTCGAGGCGAAACCACCCAGTAGCGTGCCTCCCGTGAAAAGTGCCAGTAACCGAGACGAAACCCACCCAGTAGCGGTCCTCAAGCCGATACCAATTAGGGCTGTACATTGGGAGAGGTAACCCGCAAGGGGCCTCGGCGGATTGAGTCCATCGCGAGCGCCGCAGGGCACTCAATTGGAATCGCCATAAAGACCTGCTGACCGCGACAGGTGAGTACGTGACGACTACTCTGGCTTCCCGAGTTATTCCACGGGTTAGACCACGAGACCGTGGTCTTATTTGAAACGTGGGAGAGTATTTGAGCTCCATAGGAGTTGCTCGAGCAGTGACCTGTCTTGTGCGTGAGCGAAACAGGGAGAGTGTCCTCGCAAGAGGCCTCGGCCGCGACCTTTCAAGGTTGAAGTCGTAGGGCTTCAGATAAAGGTACCCAGGGTCGGGGCTGAGCCCACGGTTGTTCGTGCTTACAAGTCAACCGCTGCCCCGTCATAGGGTTGGATTCTGGGGGGCACACGGTTCGAAACTGGATGGGCAGATCTTCCACCCTACCGAGGTGGTAATAATTCGGGAGTCTGTGAAGACGCGATGACAGAGCGTATCTCTGTCCACAGGCTTGGAGTCAAACCGGGGTTGAGTCGCAAGACAGGTACTCGGTATACCAAAAGGCAATAAACAACCCAAGGTTGACCTCAGTGTACAATAATTATGGGCTGATTCCCTTTCCCTGAAATCCTAGTCGCGCGACGACAGCCGGGCGGTAGTCGGACGTGTGTCACGTGGCAGCCGCGCGATCATTTTCAGCCGGGTACAGACGTTTTGATTGATTTTGATGAACCAGGTATTCCTGCAGAAGGTGCTCAGAGCTCCTATGCGCAGGCTGGATTCCATATAGTGGAGACGAGGAATCCATCTCCGACATTTCTTTTTTATTGAGGCGAAGTGTTCGGAGGGTAAATTTTATATCTCCACTGGACCTACACTTTGATGTGGATTCCGAACCACCGAAACCATGGTGAAGGCACTTGAAAAAATTTTCAGTGGTGCCGGCTCCGGGGATCGAACCCATGACCTTTCGATTGAAAGGCGAAAGCTCTAACCACGCTGCCACCGCGGCTTGTTAATTCTCATTGTAATTATAATGTCGCTCAACTTTGCGGTGAAATATAAATATGTAGTTTCATGGAAACTTGATATATATTTGGTAATTTATTGGATCCCAATAACAGTATAAAAACGTTTTGCTACTGAGCTTTTTCAACTGCGCGATTCCTCAAAAGTAGTTGGGAATTCCTTCAAGATGATCGTAAAAGTCGGAAGTTAATCGGAAATTTGTCAGTCTTCCGCTTGAAGATACCCTGTAAGTTAGCTCATTTTGCACCTTTTCTCTCTGTACATCATTTGAATTCTCTAAGCATGTAAAATCGACCCGGTTTTGAACTTCGGAACTTAGGTCGAAAAATCTTGATGGATGAATAAGAACTAGTAGAATAAATCAAGATATATGACAAGATTGTTTACTTCAATTTTTCGTGGTGTGCCTTCAAAATAACCAAAAAAAGTCTGATGGTCCGGAAATATAATTCTGCGCATCTCGCCGTGTGAAGCGGCATATGCGTCCCGTGCCAAAAACTTTGTTCTTCACGATAACCTTGTTGGACGTCGGCTTCGACGACGTCCAAAAAAGTTATTGTAAAGAACAAAGTTTTTTGGCACTCGACGCATAATATACTAATACTCTCGGAGTGTCTACCGACTTGGAGAACAGGATCCAAAAGTGGGGAAATGAATTTTGTGAATGAGTGATAAAATCATTGAACTTTTGGGTTCCTGCGTCAACTCTTGCAGAGTATCCATCATTAAGTGATATTTTTTTTCTTACTTTACAATTCAAATAAGTTCAGAATAACGATCGTGTATGAAGACATATACTGTATTGATCTTTCAATATTCGTAAACAAAAACTGTCACGCTTTGGGAACAGCGGTGGCAACCATATTCCGGTTAAAATAGTACATTGGAAACCCAAAATCAACCGAAAAACATAGAAAGGGGTACGGTGTGTTCCCACGTGCGGAGAATTTTTCTGCAAATTTTTAAAAAGTTTCATAAAAAAGTGTGCAAAATTAAGCTAATGAAGTCGCAGGAATGTATCTCACTGTTCTCAGAAACTTTCCTACAACTTTACGAGCTCAATTTTACACCTTTTACGATGAACTTCTCCAAGAATTTACAGAAAAATTCTAAGGAATCACTAGATTTCTCCGTATAGCGACTCACCCTACCTCAAAATTACTGGATTTTTCATTATATCGACTATCCATTTTTTGGGAGATCACTAGATTTTCCCGTATATCGACTAACCCTACCTTGAAATTACTAGATTTTCCCCCATACTGAGTAACCATTTTTGGGAAATCATAAGGATTTCCCGTATATCGACTAGCTCTACCGAAAATTACTAAATTTCCCCCTATGTCGACTTAAAAAGTACTCGATTTCCTTCTAGACGATGTGATGGCCATCGAATGAATGATGGGATTACGGGGAACATGGAATGAGAGGAATGATTGCCTCACCCTCCTACTTGGAGACGAATTTGTACGCAGACCCTGCGTGGAAAACTCGTTTCCAAGTAGTCGATCATTGGCTTATGATGTGATGTGTTGATGGCATGATTGATGGATGCGAGGTTGGTGAATGGGAACAATGAATGGCATCAGAGAGATGATGAAAATGTGGTGTGATGGAATAGGATTGTTTGGTATTTGAATGTGTTATGGTGAATGCGATGAATGGATGATGAGTGAAGAGATGATGAAAATGTACAGAGATGAGATGAGATTTTCTGATGGTTGTATGTGTATTGGTGAATGCGAGTAATGGATGAAGAGTGATTGAATGTTGAACATGAAGAGTGACGAGATGATGATAATGTAGGTTGATGACATGATTGCCTCACTCTCCTACTTGGAGACGAATTTGTACGCAGACTTTGCGCGGAAAATTCGTATCCAAAACGGTGATCATTGGCTTGTGATGTGATGTGGTGATGGATGTGAGGTTGGTGAATGTGAGTGGAGGGATGATGAAAATGTCGTGTGATGGGATAGGATTGTTTGGTATTTGAATGTATTTAGTGAATGCGACGAATGGATGATGAGTGAAGAGATGATGAAAATGTACAGAGATGAGATGAGATATTGTGATGGTCTCGGTGATGGTTGTATGTGTATTGGTGAATGTAATTAATGAATGAAGAATGATGAAATGATAAAAAGACAGAGTTAAGCGATGATTTGATGGTTGAATGTGTGTTGGTGTATGCGACGAATAAACGTAAGTGGTGAGATGATGAGAATGCAAAGTGATGAGAATATATGATTCTTGTGAAATTGTCAAAATTAGAGGAGTGCCTTGAAAATAAGGAACTTGCATGAAAAAAAATTCGGCTTGATTCGGATCTGAATCTGATTATTAGGGTGAGTGTAGACTATCTACAAAAGTTTCGGCTGGAAATATGCCCACTACATTTAAAAATTTGCGATTAAAATCGTTGAAAAATCGTAATTATTAGATTCGCGCTCAAACGATTTTCATTGGTCAGACAATCGTGACGTCACGATTGCCAGGATGCTGGACCAATAGGAATCTTTCAGGCTCTAATCCCATGTTAAATTGCTTCGTCTGCTGCGGAGGCTCGGCCGCGCGTCGTCCGCTTCATTGATCGCACGACGTTTGAGGTTAGACTCGATTTCGGGATCCGTATGACGACGACAAGTCTCGCAAGTGGGCAATAACCAAAATTCCGTAATCTCTGTGATTTTTGTCAACTCGGAGAGTGTTATTCATCAGTAGACTTGGTGTGTTGATGATGTTATTTGTTTCGAACGTCATTGTAAACATGACACACAGATACAACACACGCACGCGGGCGCTCAGGCCCACTCGGCCATGTCGCTCGGCTTTTTCCGGAGCGTTTGAATCGTTGCGAATAGTGGACGATTTGCAATAATTTATTACTCGCAGTCCGTGCATATAAAAATTTTGAGCAAAATAATTACTTTATAAATCGTACCTCGTTTGTCTGTTAGAATTCAAATTGAAAAACATGCAAGTTCTTCATTGTGTCATATACCAAAGACAAATGCATTTATGTTCGACTAAATGCAAAATAATTCGTCAAAAATTATGCTATCTTTGTCTGCATAATCTAGAAATTTTCGACTAAAGTAAATCATTCGATTCCATATATCTACGTAAAAAAAATTATATTCCAAAATAAAATAAATACGGTGTCTTACACGTTTCATTCTCTTTAGTTTGTTGCTGAAATTCTAACTACATTATTGAAAAATGCTGATTTTCTCGTTTTTTCATTTGACAGAAATTTATTTCAAAAAATCTTTGGGCAGGTGATTGCCTCATATTCTTATAACACAGAACGGAGCGAGCATTAGCAAGCGACGATTTTGTTAGTTTACAATAAACCATTTTGACCACAAGCTGGTGCCACCGCTGTTATCAAAAATCTGGGAGCGCCCTCAAGAAAGTACTATCCTCATGCTTCCCAGCAGTGTGTTTTCGACCTGGCTATTTTCTATCTCGGGATTGGATAATAATCTCGGAAATCCGGGCATTTGCCCCAGCCGATTCGGTAGACACCGTGTAATTCTTATTATGAAGATTTGATTTTTGTTTCATTCAACACTCTTATTCCCTGCTTTTTTCAGTAGTACATGAAGTTCAATGAATATCGCACCAAGTTACGTGAGCTAGGATGCATTGGAAAAAATACGGCCCCTCGGATCGGAAGAATGAGACTTAAGTCTACTAGTTAAGTTCTACGACTTAAGACTAATTAGTCTGGAAAAAAAATCATACACTATATATAGTCAAAATAGGATTGTTTCATCCTCTTATCCTTTGACTTTTTAGCAAGAGGGGATGTAATCGACTCACCAGTACATCTGTGGAAGAAAATACTATCACAATGATCTCGAAACAATGGACTATCGTCGAATTGAAGAAAACCATACTAGAAAGTGTCAAGAAATTAGACAAAGATGAATTCGCAAGAAAGTGTAATCATCAACTCAAAATCCATAAACTTATATTCAAGGATATTGAACTCTCAGAAAGTGCTAAGTCCGAAGCTAATAGATTGTATGGGCAAAAATTTTTAGATTTTGTTCAGCTATACAGGATATTGAGTCTCTATAATCGGAGTATTGCGTTTGCCCCGAAGAACTCGAATGAACAGGCAACTGCTTACGCTAATAAATCTGCAGTTTTGCTGCGTATGCGAAAGTATAAAGAATGTATTTTGGAGATCGAAAAAGCTTTGAAGATCACGAATTCAGTTACCCTGAGAGTCAAGATGCTCTGTCGAAAAGCAGAGAGTCTTACTGCTCTAGGGTCATCTGAAAACAGAATTTGTTTAGAAAAAGCAAAATTCATCCTTACAAAAATCGAAAATTCAGAGAACAGGAGTTCGATGAAGAAGTTGATCAGAAAAACTCAATTAGTGATAGATGAAGATAAATTAGACAAACCGAGAGATAATAAAAGAAGAATGCAAGTGTTGAATCTGATTGACGAGGCGCAAAAAAGAGACCCTTCAGAATCATTCAAAATTCAATATTCTGAGAAGTACGGCAGACATTTAGTGGCTGCTCGGGACTTTGATCCTGGAGAAATAATAATGGTTGAAAAACCTTACGTGAACAGCTTAGAAGATGCCAGAGCCCATCAATACTGTAATCACTGTTTTGAACATTTATGGACGGCCGTGCCTTGTGATCACTGTTTTCGACATCGTTACTGCTCTAAAGAATGTAAAATTGAAGCCTGGAATGAATATCATGAGCTCGAATGTTTTGCCTTATCAAACATGATTGTATCCTTTGGATGGGATTGGAGAGAGGATGTATCTTTTCTCATGACATTTTTCTTCAAAGCTTTGAAAGAAGTTGGAAGTATCGAACAGTTGTTGGCCGATTCGGAGGCGTCAAGTCGATGCAAAGGTAAGAAACAAAGCGTATTAATGTTAGAATTAATGTTTAAAAGAAGGGAGGCTCCACTCCCCACCTTGGATGCCACAGAAAAAGGAGAAGAAGAAGAAGAATCAACGTTTCATCATGAGCAATTTTTATGTGTATTTGATGTTCCAGCTCGACGATTTAGTCGGGAATAGAGTACTCTTTGGAGTTTGAAGTTTCTACGAGATACACAAAGTGTATTAAGGAATTTCTGGCTCTATTCCCACAAGAGCGGCAGACGATTGATTCTTTTTCACAATTTTCTACATCCTTGGAATCTATTTGTAGAAAAATAATATCAATATCTGAAATGCATCGGAAAGTATTCTTTCCTGAACTAATTCAAAACGTTTTTTATCCCTTCTCCAAGCTTGGAGGTTTTACATTGATGCACAGTGCATAATCTATAACCATTCACTCTAAATTACGTCTAGAATGCTATTCTCGAAAGGTCCCCTCGTGTATGTGTTGGAAGTTGGGCAAAACCGCGCCTCTGAAGAGATATGCAGTGAACCTCCTCTTAACCCTGGCTGCCGGCCTGGCTCATACACGAGCCACCTGCGACCTTGCATAATCCTTGGATATATCGGATGTTTCTATAAAAGAAATTGTTCCATTGGAGATACTTAATTTCTTACGAAAAATGCCAGCGGCTTAGGGGTTAACCGATACCTCCCAATAGCAGACACCCCTATTTAACAAAAAATTTTCATGCGACGGGCAGGAATATATGCATAGGCTCTTAGGGCGTGTCTCCAATTCAGGTGCATGCCATCATGCCATCGGCGCACGACACAGCGAACACCGCAACACAGGCTCATGCGATGACACCCATTTTCATCTAGAAACTGGTCATCTCACATTCTATCGCAAGTTTTGGATATAAAGAGACTCCCCTAATACCCACGAGTTGAGAAATGTCAACAGAAGCGTTTTGTAACCAAAAACAAACATCGGCGTGTAAGTCTGCATTGCGGCGTGCGCCGTGTCGTGCGCCGATGGCATGGCATGCGCCTGAATTGGAGATACGCCCTTACGGGAGTCATATCTCCCAAAAGCTGACACCTCCCTAAACGGACAGCTTTCACACGACTTGATGCGTAGGAATACATTAGTTCTTGTGGGAGTAATGCCTCTCAAAAGCGGCCACCTCTTTGTATACAGCGAAATAGTTTCATGCGACCTTGGCTGACCGGAGTGTGGTCAGTTTTTCAGAAAGCCAAAAATTTGGAAAGTCGAATTTTGGAGAGTCAAAAATTTGGAGGGTTTAACAGTTGGAACGCAAAATTACGGAAAGTCGAGGATCCGGAAATCGAAAATTCGGATGGACAAGAATTAGGAGTTGTAAAAATGAGGAAAGGCAGAGTTCGGAACGGTCAGAATTCGGAGGGAAATTTTTCGAAAAGCCAAGGATTATGTAAACGTTTCCATACTCTCCAAATTCTTCACTTCGCGAAGAATCCCACCCCCCCCCCCCCCTCGCCCGGAATTCTGACCATTCCCTTATGTTGCCTTTTGTAAATTTCACAATTCTTTATTCATGTCCATCCTAATTCTTATATTCCTAATTTTAATTCCTCCGAAATTTAATTTTCCGAATTTTTGTCTTTTCGGAAAACTAACCACACTCAATCAGCGTCTCCTTAGTGAGAATCATTGATGTGGCTGTAGAATCTCGGGGTAAATTACCGGTTCGATCTAAAGACATTCCTCAATGGCAAATGTTACGCAAGAAATTTCGGATCGATGAAAGAGGTAAAGTGGACTATTCAAATTCCCAAGGAAACAGTCATTGATTTCGACGTATTCACATTTTAGATTGAACTTCAGAATATCATTTTGGTACATCCAATTTAAGTTCACTACAAAAACAAATCCTTACTCTCAAATTGCCGCATTGTCTTATCTCTTGCATCTTACATTCGTTCAAATCTGACCACCAGATGAAAAAAAAAAAAAAAACAGGTCTTTTCTTCATGTCAGAAAATACGACGATGTCAAGAGTATTCGACTTCAGTGAAGGTTCATCGTGTAAGAATCAGCCGAATTTTGTCTTATACATCATCTACTGGACGAGCTATGTTTACACATATGAAATTGTTCAAAGTTGAATATTCAACCGCTCGACGAATAATTATATATATGATTGTGATTTTTGTGTGTTCGCGAATAGTCAAAATCTTAATCGAGGATTTATAAGAGGTTTAAAAACTATATGGAATTATTTTCTCATCTCTCGCAAAAGAGGTGTAATCTAACCTATTATGAACATAAACATGCTTCGGTGAGCCTGAGAGTTCTCCAGTTCAGCTACAAATGATGCTTGCTGTAGGATCAAATCCCACTTTAGACGAAGCGCTTGCTCATTTTGACGATTTTCATCTCACATTTGTTGCATCTTACGGTAAGAACGAAATCAATCCGAAGGTAAGGATTTCTTTTTGTAGTGTTTTGTTAATCATTCAATAACTAACTTCAGTTGGTTGATATCGAACACTTTCATTCCATATATAGTTTTTATATTAAACGTCATGATTACTATGGATAGAAAACTCGATGATCACAAGCCTCAAAAACCCAACCCTCTCAATAGCGAACGCTTGTCTATAACGGACAAATTATTTCATGCGACCGCAATGAGTGTCCGACATAGAGAGGGTTTACTGTGCGCTATCATCATTATGAATTTTTCCCATTTTGTTCTAGCCGAAAATAGTGGTGGTGTCGCGCCAAACAAGATGTCTACGAGTTATAAGGACGCCTCCACTTTGCCGATAAATTTTGAAAAGAAAGATCTAGAGTGGTCTGCCAAGGGTGCTATTATTGCACTTGCAGGTCTTGCTAAGTACACCAAAATCTTGGGTAAAAATTACGATTTTACAGAGTTGAGAAAATTGATGAAAGATGACATGGCTATGGCTGTTGGTGCTTTGCTCTTGAAATTTAACATCACGATACTTTTCAGCGGATGCCCTAGGGTAAGTTGGCCAAAAATTTTTTCAATAAAATCAGTCAGAAACAAACAAACCAGTCAGAATAATTATATTACTCAATTGAAGAACTCATCTCATTTCAAGGTCGGGCTTATTGATCCGAATGATGAACAGGACAATCTAAACAGAAGAATTCGCGTAAGTCCTTATGGCAAAAAGTCGGAGAAACAATGGAGTTATTGTTTCCCTATAATGATACTACACGGTATCAATGGTTGCATACCAAACGTGGATCGTTATCTCACCTACGGAAATAAGTTTATCCTTTGCCCTCTCCAACCTATCAAATCAGGGGACCAGGTACTGTTCCAATTTCAAATCAACTACTACTGACTTGTAATATTCAACGAAACGAATATAATATATTTCTCGTCCCATAGCTCATCTTGTTCTCAAAATCAAAATCGATATGGGGATTGTCAAAAAAATCCGACAGACAGTCGGACCATATTTCAGTCTACGGCCGCTTGTGCAATTGTCAAGCTTGTGTAGAATGGTCGAAGACTCTTGACAATGACAAAAAAGTTGCGGTAAAAATCTAGACTAGATAGGAAATCATTCATTAGAATATCAAAGCAGTTAACACATGTTTAATTTTATTACAGAATCATGCCGTTTCTGAATTGCATTGCCCTACAACGAGAAAACTTTGGCAGAAAAGAAACTCAATTATATCAGATTGGAAAACCAATATCCTCAAGCCAAATTTTCCCGACCTGAAGATGTTAATAAGAGTTATAGATTTAGTCTCAGAGACTTCGAAAGAATTAGCAATGCCATCAGTTCTAATAATGAAATCCGTGGGAATACTCGCGATAGTGTCACGACTTTTCTATAGCCCCTCGGAGATGTATGTCAAAGTACCACATATTCGCTGGCAAAGCATAGGAAGTATTTATGATCATTCGCCCAAAATTTGCTCAAAATGTAAAGTGGATGAATGACCATCCTTATAATGACATACAGTTGGTATCATTTGAGATAAATTCATTCTTTCACCTCTATCGTTTACAATCAGTTTTGTGTCATTCAGACAATGTAGTTACCGATACGAGCATCAATCAGACTGATTGATGTGTACATCAAAACTCCGTTTCAAACAGAAATCTTTTCCTGCTCCTGCATACGATGAGAGGCTATCGTAATAAGGTAAGTGTACCCAACTTGCCCCCATTAAGCCATTTTCTTAATAACTTTGGCCCATCTCCATATTTTCCAACGTACTTGAACTCATTTTGAAGCTTATCTCAAGACCTTTGAAATGAGCTAAGATACGTCCGATTTGGATATAGTGGAGCTGAGCTGTTAGAATTCTCCCAAAAGGCGATTTTTGTGAGTTTACAAAAGTGTGTACCCAACTTGCCCCCATCATTTAAAACAATGTAAATCGGCGATGAAATGCGAAAAATGGCTTTGATCCGTTTTGATCACCGCGCAGCGGCATTTGTAGCTTTTAGTTGGCTTAAAACACTGTTTCCGACCTATTTTGACGTGATAAACACGTTCTGAGTGGCAAAAAAAGCCATACTGCACGCCTTTCCGAGATAACCATATGGGGGCATGTTGGGTACACTCCGATGTCGGCCTTCTTGATTCTCAAACCATCTTCGTGTTTTGTACATAAAATCGCTCCAAATCAGAGTTCTGCAACCCTGAAGAGCGGATTTGGAAGGTATTGAGACAAGGAATCGAATGCGCTAAGCTACGTCAAGATTATTCGAATAAAAATGAATTGGCACCGGTTTTAGTGAACGCGATTTCCTCCTCGATTTCTTAGCCGTGCAAACACGAAAAATGGAAAACTCACTTTATATTCTTTGGAGAACGCAGAAATGATCCGGGGTCGATGAAAACTACATATTTTCTCATATTTTAACATAACAAACGTAAAAAAAAATTGCGGGAAGGTCAACGAGCGCCCATTCCTGAGATCGGCATATGGGGGCAAGTTGGGTATACAGAGGCAAGTTGGGTACACTTACCTTATAATAGTTGAATATTTTGTATGTATTTCTTCCTGATGATCCTACATGCATGCGCTCCGTATTGTGGTTTTATAATCAATTCCTCTGTCAATTGTTGAACTCTTGATAGAAAATTATATAAGGTAAGTGTACCCAACTTGCCCTCATATGTCGATCTCGGGAAAGGGCACTCCGGCAATTTTTTTCACGTTTGTTATGTTAAAATATGAGAAGGTAAGTAGTTTGCGTCGACCCCGAATCATCCCTGCGTTCTCCAGAAAATTTGAAGTGATTTTTCTATTTTTCGTGATTGCTTAGCTATAAAGCACGGAGGTAATTGCGTTCATTAAAATTAGTTCCAAATTTTTTGAGTTCAACCAATCTTAATGCACTTTAGCGCATTCGTTTCCTTGTTCCAAACCCTTCACAATCCGTACTTCAAAATTGCAAAATTCGGATCTGGAGCTGATTCATGTGCAAAACACGGAGACGATTTGTAAACAAGGATGCCAACAATGGGAGTGTAGTTAACATGCCCCCATATGTTGATCTCGAAAGGACGTGCAGTACGACTTTTTTTACCACTCAGAACGTGTTTATCACGTCAAAATAGGTCAGAAAGAGTGTTTTGGACCGGCGGAAAGCTCCAAATGTGCGTGCACGGCGATAAAAACACTCTATCGCCGATTTCCATCATTTGTTTTGGAAGAATTGAGACAGTTCGGCTACAATTCATTAAAATTAGACGTAGCTTAGTGCATTTTGAAGGTCTTAAAACAAGCTTCAATATGAGCTTAAATACATTGGAAAATATTGAGGTAGCCCAGAGTTGTTGCGAAAATGGCTTGATGGGGGCAAGTTGGGTACACCATTTTGTAAACTCTGAAAAATCACTCTTTGGAAAAATTAAGACAGCTCGGCTCCAGTTGATTGAATTTGAACGTACTTCAATTCATTCTAAAAGTCTTAAAACATGCTGTCCAAATACAGCATCAACGAAGCGTTAGATTACCAAGAAATTTTACTAACGTAGCCAATTTGTTTTTAGCGTGCTTATTCTTTTACTCATGAATACATGGCATTTTAAGGATCAAACGAGCTTTGCATTAGAACATCCCACAATAAAGAAATACTGGCATCATAGGGCTACGACCGTAACCTAAAACGACCGTAGTACGGTTGTACTACGCTCTTTTTTCTACCAGGGTTGTGGGATTAAATCAATCGGGAATGACTAATTTTAGTATGATGTTGAATGAGAAATGCTCAAATATAAGTAGAAATATATCAGTAATCCAGAAATAGCACATGCGACTTTTTCTTCGTCTCTGAAACTACTTGTGATTGATAGCTGGTCTGCTTTTCGCGAAGAACATCTTTTGTCGAAGTTGATCCGGAGTTCAGGCTCTCTAATCCGGAGCAGTTGGACTGGAGTGGCAGCTGTATTAGGATGTAAAATAAAATTCCTAGTTATAGGACCCGTGTGTCTTGGACTAGCTCAAAAATCCCTCCAAATTTGGATGCGTACGTCTCTGGTCCTATTATATCAAATTGAGCCCAGCAAGTGGTGATTGTGAAGGCAATTCGAATGAGTCACCGATTAGAAACTGATTTTGGACCAAAATCTACGTATATGCGCAGGAAATTCACATGTAACGAATTATAGCTCAATTCTCTGTAGTTTCGTTCTACCGATTGTGAACTTTCTGAGCATCAATGCAGATTTCGAGAATTGAAATTAGTTATCGAATAGATAGATTAGCCACCTCCAAAACTACCACTTGTTGGAATCAATATGATACAATAGAATCAGAGACGTATATAACGCATTCAAATTTTAATGGGATCGTCGAGTTAGCCTCCGTCTCAGGGGCACTTAGAGTGTCATCTTCCTTTGCTTTTCTACAGCTCAACTGCTTTTAATTGGTTTTGGCCAGAGAAATGCCGAGAAAATTAGACTAGCTAACGAATAAAAATAGTTCCAGAGACTTAAGGAGTTGCGCGTGTGCTGGCCATATGGATAGATGAAATTTACGTTCTAAATAACTCCTTGCTTGACTAATTGTGAAACTTATGCGATATATTGGACTTCTAATATCAATGTTTTTGAGTGATTCAATACTCTGTAGGCACGAAGACAGTTAAACTAGTATCAAGAGATGAGAATTTGGAAAAAGGGCGTAATGTACATAATTTATGAAGACAAGGGCGTAGCTCACATAATTTCATGAACAAAAGGGCGTTAAGGTGATTACGCCCTTTCTTCAAATCGCAGAAAGGGTGTAATGGCGTCTACGCTTTTTTCAAAATCTAGAGGTTCGTAAACACTTTTTCCAAAACGGGTGGTTCATGGGTGGTTGGGACATTCCTTAGAGGACTGTTAAAAAGCGAAAAGGGGGAAGAAGGCTTAACCGCTTTTACGAAAAAGAAGACTCAGAGATTCAGAGTGTTACATGTTTGAGGTTCAGGGTAAAATGCAAAGAAGCACGTTCCACGTGTATTCTAAATGGGGCACTCTTATGCCCACTCTAGGAAACATTTGAGTTTCAAGGGGAGATCATCATTACCAGACGAGAAACAAGTTTTATACAGAAACAATGTATCTCATAGGAAGTTCCATCATTAAATCTCATGGCAAAAGATTGATGTTTGAGTCCTTTAAATATTCGTGCAGCAGAATCTTAAAGTTGAGATAAATATGGTGTATTGGGAATTTTGTTGTGAAATTTTGTGATAATTAGTAAATCATGCATGATAGAATTTAGGTATCAATGATAAAAGTTGAAGGCGTCATTATACGAGTACGCTGTAATTTGGATAAAATTTTGAAGTCAAATACAGGAGGAACTTTCAACAATTCATTATACATACAAACAGGTCAAAATGTGTAGTATTCAACAACAATTTGCAAATCAAAGACTTTTTATTATATATACTAACTAAATGAGAAGTCCGCGAGAACTCGAAATTTAAATAGTCCCCACCCTCGGCGACGATGAAACGTTAATTGTTCGGACTGCTTGAACATCGAAATTTATTTGTAATGTCCCAACTTTGCGCACGAATTAGCAAATTTTGTGAACGATCATGTTTTATTGTGAACGATGCGACAGTGAGTGGGTTCGAATCCCGGTGTCGGCAAAGTTCGTCACAACGGGTACGTTCTCGTGGCTTTTTTTTTTCTTTGGTCGACCGTTATTGATAAATTTTTTGTCCATGCACTGGATCTTATAGTTGCATTTTAGTAAAAAAATCCGGCAAAACGTGACAAAAATCTTGACAAAGTCACATGACATGCCTCGCTTTACGTGAAAATCCAGAAAATCGTGACAAATAATCATGACTAAGTCCTGCGACATGCGCGGGAAACCCGGGAAATCACGGCGAAAATTCGTGACATAAAACTATGACATATGATCATGACAAGTTTCCATGACATGAAGTTGATCATGGACTTATGTCATGAATGTTCAAGATCGTGATATGGTTTTTCGAAAAAACGTGACATCATGTTTTTATGTCATGTACATGACATAATTTTTTCAATAGGGTCGTGTCCCAACTGGGGATATTTGGGCCCTGATGGCCTCGGTCGGACCGTTGGATCTCCGCGAATGGAGCAAGGGATACCAGTCTCCCGGGCCCGAAAGTAGCCGTGCAAAGGGTGCAAATACGAAGCAGAAATTATTCATCATCCCGAGGACATGCCGAGGACCCAAATTGCCTCTGATGATGCAAACATCGATGTTGGGCGGAGAGATGAAAAATACCCGCATATAGTGAATGCACGGGGCTACCTTTACAGTAGGCACATCCCTGGGCTGAACTCTGGTTAGGTTAGATTACTGTGGGCCTTTTAAAGCATGCTTTAAAGAGGCTTCATCATTGTCGAATCGTTGAAAGTTTACACTGATATGTGCTCGCACGTCTCACGATTTTGTCGAAACAAATGACGAATACACCTGTTCGATAACTAATTGTCGTTGCGCTCGAAAGTCGCTGAAGCTATTTAATAATTCAGATAGCGAACAGAAACACAAATTACTTTTGTTCCAACGTTACATCTGCATCAAGACCAATCACCTGTTGGCTGTTCAGTTGCTGCAGTGCCCACACATACAGACATCGTCAGTGTCGATAATCATCTTCTACATATTCATCCAGCTTTTTCATTGAAAGGTGAGAGAATTGATAACTTTCACGAATATGCATGAGTTCCTGGAGAATTTCAATGACAAGTTTTATTCATGACAATATTGCTGCTCAGACGTTTTACACCATTATTGCGGCTAGCCAGTAATACTGTCCGGCTAATCCTTGCCAATGACCATTACATTTTAACTGGTTCAAGTTGATCCTCATGAATATGATTTCATAATCCAATAAGTCATCCGATTACACAGTATTTGGGGTCATCCAAAGTAAGAGAACAATATTTGGTTTCATCCAAAAATCAGTCAAGGTAAACTATCTTTCGCATCATCAGTCAACTTGTAAGTTGATGGGCCACAAGAGCTCTTTTGAAGTCATTGTATCTGACCTTTTTCCAATGAGAATGGGGTCATGCTTATCACTGTACAAGTCTCCATGAGCAGCAGATGTACAAGAACTTGTGCATAATTGATTTCTTTTCTCTCAAAAGTTTTTTACAAGTTGGCAAACAGGTGTGAACCAAGACAACTGGACTTAATGTTGGAAAATTGAATGCAGTGGATATTGATTGAACCAAACCATGGAATATGAGTTGTGTATTGTGCTTGTGAGCGCTGCCATCAATGGGAAGCCAAATCATCATTGTAATGTTTGCTTATTGAGATTGAGATGTTGACACTATATCGGTTTTCTCAAAAATAGTTGAGATGCAGACAAATATGGTCTGCGTTCGATACAAGCAACTCTACTCATGGTTCATCAATAATCCACTAAGTATTTGGTACTGTGCAAATAATGCAGGTTTGCATTCAGATGAATTGCAGCGATACTCTAATTCTCCAAGAATCTAAATTAGTGTGTGAGTTATTGATTACACACAAGATTTTGGAGATTTCAGAATAATACATTTTGATCAAACTATGATGTTAACGTCAAAGCACGATTTGAAACTCGTTCAACTCATAGTTTCTCGCTAACACTGTTTTTAGTTTAATTAAAATGTTCACGTTTTGTTGCATTCCAAGTTATTCAAGTTAATGAGAACAGTACTGATCGCTAGTGATTTGTGTTGAGTTTGACTTACACAAGGAGAGTCCGGAGGATCCGAGTCACCAAATCTCACCAAACTTTTTTCACAGTCTTGTACCACCTCGAATATGAAGAATCCAGAGTGAGTTCGTCAAATGGGCCTACTGGCCTACTGTTCAGAGCTCCAAGCGAAAACGTTAGCATTGCCCATATAGGCCCATGCTAAAAAGTGATATACATAGATATAATGGCAGTGCTAACATTTTCGCTTGGGGCTTTGAACAAAAGGCCCATATTTGACCTCGCATTTGACGGAGTCCCACCAAACATGTTTATACTCCGCCTAAGGTCGGGAAACGCGTTATTGTCGACACGTTGGCGCAACATAAAAATGTCTACCAAATGCGGGTTGCCTCAACGTTTCAATAACGTTTCAATACACCTACACTTGGAATTTTCCAAAAAATACGAATTCATATTTAAGGCGATGCGGTCACCGTGCACCGCGACCATGGACCTTGAAAATACATCTTCCATAAAAAGTTTAATGATTTGAAGTGTGAGTAGAGTTGTCGAATACTTGTTATTGTCCAACTTGTACTCCTCAATCCGTCGCTCAGCCCAAATCACAAGAAAATCGGAGAAAAGTGAGAAATAACTCGGCCGCGGGCACCTCTTAACCTATAATATACGCACATTTTCATTCCCAACTTTCTCTGATTCTATTGCAATTTGGGCTTAACGAAGAGCAGACAAATCTAAGTTAGATGATAACAAATATTTGTGCGCTCGTCGTTTAGCCCAAATCGCCACAGAATCGGAGAAAGTTGGGAATGATTTTCAGCTTGCATGGTGACCGCATCGCCTTAAATGGAATTTTATTTTATCATCTCACATTTCAATTTCTCTCAAAACAGGGAATATGATATCGATATACAACTTGCTCCAAAGTTGAAAATTCAGTACTACTCACACAATGGTTTCAAAGTCATTGAGTATCGATAAATCGAAAACGATCTTGTTGAAGTACATGAAAAAATTGGATAAAGACAAGCACTTCAACGACCAATCTCATCGATCAGAGGCCCATCAACCAATTTTTAAAAGTGTTGAGCTCTCAAAGAATGCCTCATGCACAGCTGGCAAGCTTTATAAACAGAAAGATTTGAATTTTACACAACTCTACAATATTCTCAGGGCTTATAATCTGAGTATCGCAATGGCTCCGCAAGACTCTGAACAGCTAGCAATGGCATACACCAATAAATCTGCTGTTTTGTTACGAATGCGGAGATATGAGGCATGTATTTCAGAATTGGACAAAGCCTTGAAGATATCAAAATCGATTTCTTTGAAAATCAAAATGCTGTGTCGGAAAGTTGAGTGTCTCACGGCACTTGGATCAACTGATAATAGACGTTGTTTGGAAAAAGCTAAATTTTTCTTAACGAAAATTGAAAATTCTAACGATAATTTAACGTTGACCAAACTGATCCAGAAAACTCAGTTGGTTGTTGAAAAAAACGAATTGGACATACCGAAAGAGGATAAGAGAAAACTGCAGGGGTTAGAGATGATCGACGAAGCGGAAAAGATTGACCTTTTAAAATCAGTTAGATTGCAGCATTCTGAAAAGTACGGCAGACATTTGGTTGCTGCTCGAGATTTTAAGCCTGGAGAAATCATTATGGTTGAAAAACCTTACTTGAATCGTTTGGACGATTCAAAAGCTCACCAATATTGTGATCACTGTTTCAATCATTTATGGACAGTTGTGCCTTGTGACCATTGCTCTCGACGTCTTTATTGTTCTGAAGAATGTAAAAATGAGGAATGGAAAGACTACCATGATATTGAATGTTTTGCTTTAACCAATATGATCGCAGACGCGAATAAATCAGCTGTTTTTTTGCGATCGCATAACAATAAGACATTTCTCAGGTCAGGGTGGATAAAACACATGTCTTTTGTATTGAGCTTTTTCTTTAAAGCACTGAAAGAAGCTGGAAGTATTGAACAGATGGTGGAAGATTGGAAGAAATCAGAACAATGTGGAGGTAAGACAACAGGCCATCAGATATCCAATGACGCGTGCTCTTCATTATAAGCTGCTCCAGCCAATGCAACACCTCATCATCCTCTAGATAGAAACATATTTTTCAGATTTTTATCTATATCAACATTTTTTCATCATCAAAATTCCGTGAAAAATTATTTAGTTATGCAATTAACTTCTCGAACAAACAGTAAATTCCGTGCTCTAATTCTCACATACAAGATACATTATGTATTAGTCATTTCGCTCACCTTGGATATTTAGTGCTAAGATGGAAGAATACATGAAAAAAATTCGGAATAACGATGAATTATTACTTGTCATTATAGATCAACAGAATAGTGGTAATCTCGCAAATCCCACAAGCTATAAGGATGTCTTCTTTTTGCCAATAAATTTTGATCAAATAGAACTTGAAATATTCGTGAAGCATTCTTTCAATGCACTCACCAATATCGCGAAGTATACCAAAATACTGGGAGAGAATTATGACTCCCCAAAGATTAAAAACCTGATGAAAGACGACACGGCTATTCTAGTTGGTGCCTTGCTCTTGAAATTTACCATCATACTCGTTACCGGACGACCTGTGGTGGTAAGTCAACTCTTATTATCAAATCTTATTATCAAGTCATCTCTTATTATCAATTCAAGCTACAATCGTACATCTGGTCTTCTAAAATTGAATTATCAATTGAATTCGAAGGTTAATCTGGTTAGTCCGAATGATAAGCCAATCGATCCAAATAACAAAGATTATGAAAAAAGGATGAAGAGCCAATACAATCATTGTCTACCTCTAAAAATTTTACACTCTTCGATTGGATGTATTCCAAATGTAGATCATGTCCCCTCTCATGGGAATAAGTCACTTTTGTGCGCTATACGACCTATTAAAGCAGGTGACCAGGTATTCCATTATGAATTCCTAGTTCAACATTCGATCGATGACATTTTTAATTCAAGGAAGTTTGTTCATTTACCACTGTATAGCTCATTATGTTTGAAGCATCAAAGTCGATATGGAATAGAGCAACAAAAACTGAGAGAAGATTGGAACATGGTGCAACTTATAAGACCCCATGTGAATGCATAGCTTGCACAGATTGGTCAGAAATTCTTGATGACGACACGAAGCTTGTGGTAAATGTGAATTGATATATAAAAACAGTTATCACGAAGAATATCGGAGATATTCATGGTTTTTATTTTTACAGGGCATAATACTCAAAAATGAAATGAGTTATAATTTAACGTGGGAACTTTGGGAAATGAGGAATACCATCATTTTAGAGTGGAAAAATAATTTCCACAAGCAAAATTTTCCCGACATTAAAATGTTACAATACACAATTGATTTTGTTACAGTAGTTTGGAGAAGGATGACTATGCCATCAGCTCTGATCATTAAATCTGTGTGTATGTTTGTAGAGATTCTCAAAGCTTTTTATGACAGATCGGAAATATATGGGAAAGTACCTCAGCTACGCCCACAAAACATCGGAGAAATACTTGATCGATCTCGTTATGCAACCAAATAATGCGGTTCAATAACTATGTGCAACTTGTATAGAATAATACACTATTGTAGTGCTGTAATTTCAATTGTTGAAAGATCACCTCACATGAAATTTATATGTATAATGAGTTGACTCGGTATAGCAGAATGTTTCGTTTACATGCTGTTTTATTAGAGAGATTGTCAATTTTTCTCCGTGCATATCACATGTTTTTATATTTAGCTTATTTTTTTTTATTTTTTATTTTTTTTTATTTATTTAACGACGATATTTAGCTTATATTGTATATAACTATATAATATTTCATTACCACTATCTTGTGAATTCGACCTTCTGTTAAGATTTCTCTGGTTGATACGATTACTTTTAATTTAAGATTTTTGAGAAAGAATACTACGCGTTCTCTTGAATCTCGTCCAAGAAAACTAGAAAACGCTTATTGTGTTCATTTTATACCTAATTTTAGCTAAAGACCAACGAGTGTACTTACATGTATTAATTGTAATACGAGAATACGATTCGTGAAAAGCAAGTGTGCTATGATGTGAGCGAAAAATCAACGGGTGTACATTTATTAATTGTAATTCAAGAATTCGATTCGTGCGTGTCACGTGTACTAATTTAGCGCTTGTCAGATTGAACTCTCCGAGCTAATTTTTTTTGCCCTAGTTAACGCAAAATTCAATCCATAGTAAAGCATTACTTGAAGAATTTCAACCTAAATTTACTTTTGCATCTTATATAAATACCAGACAATCATCCCAAAAATAATTTGGGAATTGAGTGGGCTTGTACTTATGAAATGTCCACCCTCACTTATCTGCATTGCATGTCTGTGCAACTTTTTGCCACCAATGAGATACTTAGTTCTCTTTAAGAGGGCCTCAATTCTATCCATAACTCTTGAAAATGAGCTGTAGTTGGTGTATCTCATTTTGCTTTGGAGCTGACTTATCGTCACTATTGCGAGAAGATTGTGTATTTTTTTGCCTTTGATTGAAAGATGCACTTCTTAGATCGTTTTCAACTTTCTGAGTGAATTATCAAAAGTTGAGTCCGGACGCTGAATTTTTGAGCGAAAGAGAATGAACCAAGGATCAGCGCATATGAATGAGGCCTATGCGAGCGCACTCCAATATTTTGCTCAATAAAATACTATTCCATCGCATCCAAGGGTTTTTTGTCAACCTCGAAGTTCTTGCTGTTTGAATATTATGTGCTGCATTCTACCTGGAAACTCCGCCATGAAAAGGTGGTTCTCTTACTGGGGCGAGGCGTTAATACCTATTTTCACCACCGCGAGCATGGCGTTGCGATCGAGGGGTGACCCGATCGAGTAGTGAATTGTTTACAATGTAAACAAACCCTCGAGAATAACCCTTATTTTAAAGAGTGACTTTTTTGATCTCATAATAGGATCGCAGAGCTCACTAACATTTTTTGCTTCAGTAAACGTATAAGTACGAGGTTCTCACTCTAAAAAAACTCGATGAAACTCTCACGTGCTTTCAATCGCTGGTAAATAGATATCGGGAGCTTAGAGAACACTTTAACTTGAAGCAAATTTTCTTCGCTCACCTGAATTACATCGATTGTATTCAACTGATAAGAATCTCTGTGCTCCTGCTCCTAAGTATCGACCACACGCACACTACTATTCAATTTGCTCTGCTTGGTGGATACAGTACAGCTTCTGCAAGTTTTGCATCGGGAAAATTTTAGGCCCTGAATAGCTTTTATAATTAAAATAGATCGCCAGTGTACTCCGTTTCCCTATCCGCCCGTACTTGCTGAGATTAAATATTATGCAATTTACAATTATCAATTATAATGGATATGCTATATGGACAATGCGATATGCGATATGGTTTACAATGGACAATCAAATCAAAACAACTCACTACTCGATCGTAGCGCCACAGACGGAAGTGACGGGTAGGGGAAACTTTTGGGCCCGGATAAGGAAGCCAAGACCAAGTCTGCTATAAGAGTTTCCAGACCTGTTTATACGACCGTGATTCTGCCTCTATTCAAGTCTCGAGAATGCTTACCGGTTGAAATTTTGTGGATAATTCCATCATTACGATTTTGTTAGAATTTGAGATAATGAATAATCTTGACTGATTTAAAATGAGAATTGAGCTTTTTAATGAAAAGTTTTTGATTTCTACTCATCACTTTACAGTGTCTTCATCGAGTGAACTTGCAATGACTTGGCTCTCACTGTCTCTATCCAACTGTACACGAATGATATAAGAGTAGTGCTAGATGCGCTTTTGTATTCAAATATATTGGGAAACTCTAAGATTATTGAAAGAAAGCATTTTTGAATATCACAAGGTTTTGAGACTTCAAAGCAGAATGTATGGAATATTCATCCATACAAGTTTCCGTGATATCTTATGACTCCGCTCCCTTTGAGTTTTAACTATTACTCTATACCTATATAAAATATGGCACATTCCATGCAGAAATGTAAATGAAAGAGCAGATTCTTGATTAAAAGTTTCATAATCTCTTGACCATATTTTTACTTATGCATACATTTTCATGATCTACTCATGTACGAACTGTTCAACTATGTTTCTTTTTTTTTTCATAGGATTCAGATCGTTGCTTGAATTTGGGACTGATCGATCACTTTCATCACAATGGTTTCCGTACCGCTGAGGCTAGACGAGTTGAAGAAGATTTTCATTGAGACGACGGAAAAATTGGACATAGAGAAGCGAATGGCAGACTTCATACTTCAAAATGCGATTTATAAACCAACATTCAAAAGTATCGAGCGATCCCAAAAAGAGAGGGCTGAAGGAAATCGATTGTATGGTCAGCAAGACTTAAACTTTCCACAACTTTACAAGATTTTGACTTTGTACAATGCAAGTATTGCATTCGCACCAAAAAACTCGAAAGAGCTGGCGTTAGCTTACGCTAATAAGTCAGCTGTCTTACTTCGCATGCAGAAATACAAAGAGTGTATTTTGGAGATCAACAAGGCTCTCACGGTTACAGAATCGATTCCCTTAAAAATCAAGCTACTTTGTCGAAAATCAGAATGTCATACGGCTCTTGGTTCACCAGACAATAGAGGCTGTTTGATAAAAGCAAAGTCAATGTTGAATAAATTCCAAGATTCGGAGGAAGAAAAAGCCGCACTGAACAAATTGATAGAAAAGGCGCAATCAATATTTGATGAGGGGAAACTTGACATACCCAGAGAAGAAAAGAAAAAAATGCAAGCTTTGAAAATGATTGCCGAAGTAGAAGAACAGAATATCTGGGAATCAATTCGAATTGAGAATTTAGAAAAATTTGGCAATCGTTTAGTCGCTGCTCGTAACTTTGATCCTGGTGATATTGTTCTTGTGGACAAGCCATATCACATCAATTTAGATGATACTAGAGTTTATCAGTACTGTAATAATTGTTTCTATCATTTGTGGACTGCTATACCATGTGATCGTTGCTGTGGACATCTTTATTGTTCAGAAAAATGTAGAATTGATGCATGGAATAGTCATCATGAGATTGATTGCGTGGCTTTATCTTGGATGCCAATTGTTTTCGAATCAGAATGGAATAAACGCATGTGTTTCATCGTTAGCGTTTTTTGTAGAGCCTTGAAAGAAGCTGGTAGTCTTGAGAAGTTGGCAGCAGATTCGGAGTCATCAAGCCAAGGACTAGGTGAGGCAAAACTTTACTCAGATTAGATAGATACATGTACAAATTCTGGATTGATGTGACTCGTTCGGGTTTACGACACTGATAAATGACAATCTGTTTGTTGGAAATTTTCGAGTTGAAGAAAATGTTTGCCTCTGATCAAATCGTCAATCGCATCATAGCTGTGCAAATTCTAAAACTTGATGAGAAACCAAGATTTTTTGGCTCAAAATATTATCTGAAAATTTGTATTATTGAAGACATTCCTATAAAACGAGGAACAATTCTAAACAGAGAGAAAATTTGTTGTTACAGCAAAATTTCTTTCAAGATGAATTTTCTTCTTAAACAACGACCTTGAGAGATCGAGACGTCATTTTGAAAACTATTGATGAAATTAATTAGTTGGTCCCAATTAGAAGTTTGAATCTCCGTGAATGTCACGCATTCTTGTGAATTCAAAAATACCCAATCAAAAACTTGTTTTCATCACTTCTTGGATAAATTACTTATGCTGAATCCTTCTAAAAACGCCCGAATCGCATTTGAACCTGAAATCAGTTGTTTGCTCGTTGTTTCGATCCTTAGTCAAGGCACACTGTCACAATATTTTTGCTGTCAACTTTTTTCTTTGAAGAATCATCAAGTTTTATATCATTAAAATTCACTTCAATAGTCGATGAGGATGATCAATGATTAATTCTGGGTACATAATTTGGAAATCTCACCCATTTTATTTTTTGCAGATCTAACTACCAACAATTACAGTTCTAGTTCAGATTTCTCAAACTATAAGAGCATCTTCACTCTTCCTATTTATGACCTTCAATTAAAAGAGTATCTTCAAGGGTGCGTTGAAGATGCCTTAACTGCACTGATTGGCCTTGCTAAATATACTAAGATCCTCGGCAACTCTTACGATTTTGATGAGACAAAAAAGTTGATGAAGGATAGTACAGCTATCCTCGCAGGTGCCTTACTATTGCAGTTTACCATTACGCTTTGCGAAGGCTTCCCAATGGTAAGATAAATTGAGTCTTTGATGATGATTAATGTCACAAGATCGATTAATAATGAGAAATTGATTTTCTTTGTACATCCCCACCTCGTTGATCCCAATGGAGTGGATTATAAAAATGGTGAAAAAGCAGTACCTGAACAAAAAAAAGAGTACAATTATTGTACTAGTTTCTTATTGATGCACACTTTGAGTGGCTGCGTTCCAAATGTAGATTATATCTATACTTATGGTAATAAGTTTGTCTTATACGCCATAAGACCCATCAAAGCAGGTGACCAGGTATACAGTTGCAAATAATTCACATATTTTGTTCATGTAATGCTGAGTAAGATTAATTTTGATGTTTTCATCCGTACAGCTTATTTCGGAATCCAAATCACGATCAATATGGTCCAAGGATACAAAAGTTGGTAGGGATTTTTTATATAAACAGATATATGGTTTCTCTTGCGAATGTCAAGCTTGCGAAGGAAGTTGGACAGAAAAGTACGAGATTCCGTCAAATGTCAAGGTATGGATGTAGTGTAAAGCTCGATCAATAAATCATATCAATAAGCCATCAGAATTTTGAGAGATGATGTATATGAATACTCCTTTCATTGCAGGAGCAATTCATTACTGATTTTCGTAATGAATCATCAGCCGAACTTTGGATTGAAAATGATGTTATTGTCTCAACATGGAGAGCTAATTGCAACGAATTTGATTTTCCTAATGACGATTTGCTACTCCGGTCAAGAGATTTGGTCAAAAAAGCTTGTGAGGAACTGTCCATGCCATCACTAATAGTGAATGCCTCTGTACGGCTCTTAATGCATATATCAAAAGCTTTCTATGATCCATCAGAATTGTATGCAAAAGTACCACATTTTCGTAAGCAAGAAATCGGGCGTATCATTATTGGTACCGATGATGTGCCATCAGATTTATTCCCACCGAAAGGGAGCGAGGAATGAACTAACATCGCACTTTAAATATCACTCAATATCACTAATAATGTATGATTGATACAGTTTCAGTTTCTTCCACAGGAATTATTCACCGGGAGAGTCTCATCATTACTATAGTAATACACATGTATACATACATCAACTGTAGAAAGTGAGTTAATAAAACCATTTGCTGTCGATGAATATTTGACTTCTCTCACACAAATTGACGCTCTCCTCTATTTAATACTCGATTTCACGTGTTAATATTAAATAAGGTGATTGGATGTTAGCCACACTGTAAAAAATGTATTCAAAAAACTTCCACCAGTTGGTTGAATCAAAACTTCAACCAAATTGGTTGAAAATTCAACCAGCTGGTTGAATATGAATATGCAATGGCTGTGAGTTCCCGGATACGCAAGCCATGATATGTATATACATTTAGGTGCCGGTCTGTTTAGGTGATGGTCTTCAGACGACATTGTTGGGTCAGAAAAACGAATTTCTTCGTGTATTTTCACAAACAAATGGAAAAAAATATCAGAGGCGGCCCCGCGAGCGTTTTCGGGAGAAAATTCAGTGACGCGTGTCCAATTCAATCACTAGTTTGGAAAATATAATCACTATGGATAAATTGATGAATGGGAATGGTACATAATCTTTCCTGTTTGTTTACATGAAAACCTGACGAAACTTGTTTTTCTGGCCCAAAAACGTCAACCCATCATCACTATCTATCAATCTCGTGGGTCCCGTATAATTACAACCATAATAATAATAATAGAATACGGGCTAAGCGTGGCATATCCCGACCAGTGGTCACCCATCCAGTTACGATCGCCCACGAAACGTTGTTTAACCTAGATTTCCGACCGACGTAACTTGGAATTTAATATTAAATGATATCCCTTGGCTGAAAATTCAACCACCTGTTTGAATAAAAAATTCAACCAACTTGTTGAAAATTCAATCAATTTTTTACAGCGCAGGGTAACATTCTCATTCTTTACTGGTAGAATTTGTCCGTGGATCTGTCATATTTGTTACAAGTAAAGTTGTTCGCAATTTCATGAAATTTCATTTATTCTTTATTACTATTCAACGATCCAAACAGAGTATGCAAAGAAATGGCAGAATGTGGTCTTTTAAAAATACTTACAGTACCCTCCAAAATTAATGGATAATGAATAGTCTCAATCAACCAACGAAATCTTCAATGTGGTTCGTCGTATAGAAATTTTGAAAAAAGCATCTTGGAGATCACAAAAAAATCTATCAATTCATGTGTTTTAAACATTTTGAAAGTATTTTTTGGTTGGTCGCAGTCGACGTCGAAATTTCTAAAAATTTATCCATTAATCAATCACTTGTATTTTTGACGGCATTCATTCGATTGTAAAAATTCTCACGGGATGTTGTAGATCGTCTAAAAATCGACAAGTTTGGTTCCTTGTAAAATTTTCCTACGACCCTTGCCGCCGGAGCCACGATCTTAGAAAGAAAAATTTGTATTACACAGGCTGCCTATGGAGATACTGAGCCTGGCACCTGTTCCATTCCCTCTCGCTCTATTCTGGTGCGAAATTGGATGGAAAAAATATCATGGCTTATGATTTCGACGTGAAATGATCTGATCTTTCAGAATATTTCACCAGATCGAGTCTCAAGTGTGACCTGTGGGAACAAAACATGAAATTACTCTATTTTGACAATAAAACTCAAGAAATCGTTGTTACCTCAGATCTGAGACGGAATCTGACCAAATATTCTGGAAGATGAGATCATTTCACGTCGAAATCATATATTATATTGTTTCCATTCAATTTCGCACCAGAATAGAGCGAGAGAGAATGGAACCAGTGCCAGCGTCGGTATCTCCATAAGCACCCCATGTCAATACAAAATTTTCTTTCGGAGCTCGTGTGTCAGATAGGAAGGGTCGTCGGAAAATTTTACAGAGAACCAAACTTGTAGATTTTTAAACGATCTACAACATCTCGTAAAAATTTTTACAATTCAATGGATCCCGTCAAAAATACAAGTGATTGATTAAGGGATAAATTTTTAGAAATTTCAACGTCGACTGAGACCAACCAAAAAATACTTTCAAAATGTTTAGAACACATGAATCGATAGATGTTTTTGTGATCCTCAAGATGCTTTTTTCAAAATTTCCATACGACGAACTGCATTGAAGATTTCGTTGATTGACTGAGACTATCCATTATCCATTAATTTTGGAGGGTACTGTATATAAAAAGGAACTCTACTTGGATTTTTCTGAAGTAGTACTCACACTTTTTGAAGCAGCAATGTTTACAGTAAAGAGTATGATGATCAGCAAAAGAATGATTTTATAGCACTGCGTGACCTAAACCCGCGTTTATTTAACGCATTTGCGGGACTTAAATGGCCTATTATTCAACTGTGAAATAATGCGTCCGCTCACTTCACGTGGGTGCAGGATGCAGCAAATCAGTTTATTTCACTGTGAGGTTATTAGGACATTTTTGGCAATTTTTGCGCATACTATGTATGCAGGCATCGAAATTGAGATAATATTATAAAAAATCTATGATGGATCATGTCTGGAGCAATTGTATCCGCATCAATGATTGTAAAGAGCAAGAAAATTAGTCATGACTGTAACACTCCCACTCATGGTTATAAATCATCATCAACATAAACATAAACATAAACACGTGGTTGAGTTTTGCACATGTATATTTGTGCTAACCTTGAAACCTTTGACCATGCTGGATTTCCATTTAATACACTGTCGTGATCAAATCACAACAAATAAGTAGGTATCAAAATTAGAGACTGCATGGCAGTAAAAGATCGAATACGCATATTCGTCATCCTTGCGGTGAGGATGTGTTATTACACAGTTTTCAATTCTCAAACAGCCGTTATGGAATGTCTAAGAAGAATTAAACTGCTAATTTTTCTGGAGTCTAGTTACCAGCGTAAATTCAGAAATTGTTTCATGATGAAGTCTGAGAGGGAAAATTTCAGGTTTTGGCCGGGATGAGGGTTGCACAACCCTTATATTACTATAATAACCAACGATGCTCATGACTTATTTTAGATACAAGAAACGTCTTTATCATCACTCGATAGGTTTAATCGCAGGTGTGTGATGTCTATTTTATAGGACCAGATTCTTAACTTTTTTTCAGTCGGGGGGGCTGCCGCCCCCCCGAACCCCCCCGCCTACCCCCGCCCTAGCCACCCGCTTCCACCCTCGCGCAAGCGCTCGGGTGTGTTATGACCCCCGCAAAGGGCGGGTTTATGTCACTCGATGCTATAAAATAGTGTACGATACACGGGACCCAAGAGCTTTGATTATTACACGGCGTGATTGGCACCCTCGCGCAAGCGCTCGGGCGCCAACTTCACGCCGTGTAATAATAAGGCTCTTAGGTCCCTTGTATCGTAAATAACTATTATCACCCCCTCGCAATTTGTTGTGAGATCCGAATACATTAATGTAAATTTACTCTAATAAATTAAAACTACTCGAATACATTAAGTAAATTCACTCTAATACCACTTTCTTAAGAAAAAGTGTTGAATTCTTGTGATGAGTGCAGGCACGCCAAGGCCTACTGATGAAATATGGCAAGAATCAAAAATCACTGTGCATGACGCACTGACTTGCCGAAACTATTTTTCGCAAAGATACGCAGATTTGGTTGATTTCCGTGGATTTGGAGAGAATCTGAGAACAATTTTGTGGTTGACTATGGTGTATTTCTTTTTTTCTTTGAATTAAGGCCTTTATTTAACCTCTTTCCGAGATTATAAAGCAAATGGCGTATTGCTGTTCGATAAACGATTTACGTATGTAATTTCTGGATTAAGAATCTGAATGAACTTATTAATACCATTGATGATATGTCAGAATGGAAGCTTCACACAGTCACGGATGGCTCCAAACCAAACCAAAAACACATCAATAGAAGCGAATCACATGGAATTTTGTGTTCATCAATCTTAGAATGCATGCCAGGATTGCGCTATGGAGAGAAAATCCATGAAAATCAAAATGAAAAATCCAAAATGACGTAAGAATCCGGTCTCGCCTTTTTCAAGTTTTCCAGTTTCAGCGCGCTGGTAGTGACGACAAATAGATGTTTATGCGGCGGAGTCGTGGGGTGAAACTTTGAATACGGCACTGACACGGTGAGCTGTAACGTGATGCCTGTGACCGCACTGTATATGTATGTCAGTATGTCACGCACACACACATACACACGGCCCCAGTCACAGTGGTCATGTCTAAAAGTTGTTTTGTTTCTTTACTGTACTTTAATCAATTTTGGACGTGAATTGGTTCATTTTTTATGACAATTAACTCAAGTAAGCTCAATTGTGTTTCATGATTGGATTAACCCCTGTTCACCAGTTGGAATGATTGAAATTTTCATGAGGACTATATATATATATATATATATAGGTGAGAGTCATTTCAGAGCATTCGGCCAACCAGGGGGGTCTGGAAAAAAATTCCAAAAAATTTTTTTTCATTATTACTATGTTTAAATATAATAGTACAAAAAAATTTTTTTCAGATTTTTTTAGCCCCTCAATGGGCTCTAGGGCCAATGAAAGGACCATTTTAGGCCCCTTTTTAGCCTATTTTGGAAAAGTCATAGATCCGACTAGGATCAATTTTTTTGGACGTACTTGGGCGCACTTTTTCGTGAGGACTAGTTCTTTTGAGAAAAAAATTATCCGCCACCGATTATTGAGTCTAGCGATTTGTAGGAGCTATTTGCTGTAAGCAGATTTTAGCGATCTTTGGGTCTTCTTCCAAGTGATCTAGCTTCTACTAGACATGTGATAATCGACTTTTACAAGTAATCATTTTGAAGGTCTTGAAAAAACCTACTAGTTAACCACCGGTAAAAGTTGATTATCGTACTTTTGATAGGAGCTATAGCCGATACAAGTTGAGCAGTTTTGTAAATATGCCGAACTTTGAGCTCAATTTGCAAGAATCGTTTTTGCTTTCTCTAAAGAGAAAGGGTTCTTTTTGGCACAGCAAATTTTTTGCTCAATTTTCCATTCAAACCAATATTTTCTTCTAAGAATCTCCTTCCATCTAGATGAGACCTATATCTTTTTACTCCTCTCGCCATAATCTATCGATTGTAGGTAACACTTTTTCCCCTTATAGCTTCCTAAACCAATGAGAGACTCCTCTCTCTCACTCTCTGCATGTGTGTGTATGTGTGTATCTATGTTTTTTTTTTTTTTTTCGTCAACGCTTTCTCTTCTCCCCTTCATCTTATCAACTTTTGCTCTTCTACGAGTTTTAGAGGATCACTCAAAGATGAGATCAGTGATTTGGCAGCTCTCACCTCCCAGTCAAATTTGATTCATGGGCTTTCGAGAGCAAAATTGATGAAATTTCGTCTTTCGATACATAAATATCTTTTTCTAACAGAGTCTAACGGGAATTTGGGTAACCTAAAGTATACTTTTCTCGGCATAATCTATCGATTGCTCAATACCGAATATCTATTTGATCTCTATAGAACTCGAAATTCTGAAAAAATCAAAATTTCCACCAAAAACTCCAGATTAATTTCATTTAAACCGATTTTATCGGAATCCCGTCTCGACCAAATAATGGAAATCGTCGAAAAATTTTGAGTGTAGATACCCCGAATCTCTCCAAGATGCTTTCTCAGAAGAATAACTTAAAATATATAGAAATTTTTTTATTAATGTTCATTTTTTCCCATATCTTTCTCTACAACTCGTTTATCTCGTTTTCAATGATCTAAGGGCATACTTTTTCGGCATTCTGAACCAATTGGTTGATATCAAATTCTTTTGAAATTCATGAAGTATCATTCAAATGGAGTTTTTCTCGAAAGGATCAAAATTACCACCAAAATAGTATATTAAGCTACAAGGGTGCCAACAGATATTTGCGCACGAGTCCCCGCAACCATTTGCACACGAGTGCGGGGACGAGAGCGCAAATGTCGGCACCCGAGTTGCTTACGATATTTTTTGTTATTGCTGTGAGCAAAAATGTAACTCGCCCAAAACCCTAGAAAAAAGTCGCGGATTTTTTTGCTCTGGGGTGAAGGAATTCTCTTAATTTCTGTTCTCTTTAGTTATATTGAGTATTACGAGAAATTGATCCGTAGATCCATTAAATCGTATACTTCATGTATTATTTTGAACGGGACAGAGCTTATCGTCATCACGTTGAAACACCCATATTTTGAATATAATTATGGTTTCACAATGTCTAGTATTATCCAAAGTAAATTGAATATCCACAATATGTCGGTTAATCACTCCTTTGACCGGAGATGATGTTAGGGCGTGGAGAAGGGCGCAGTGCGGGGTCCAGGGGCGGCAGCCCCTGGTGGGGGTGCAGGGGGCGAAGCCCCCGCCGGGGGGTTCGGGGGGCGGAGCCCCCCGACTGAAAAAAAATTTTGAAAAATATATAAGAAAAAAGTCTTTTGCCCACCCCCTTGACTGGAAAAAATTTTTTTAATTCATCAGGAAAAACAACTTTTGCAGAAGCAGTTTTTACTTTACTTGCTTGTACTACTTGCATTTAGGCATGATTTTCAACATATCCAGATTCTTGTTATTTTTCTACATATTTACAGCCATAAATCTACAAATCTCACTCTAGTCAAATATATCTATTGAGTATAGGATGATCAACCATCAATCCAAATTTGGTAAGCAAACTGTGCGTAAACGTCCCATTTGCACACTGTTTCATCGTTTACGCAGTGCGCAAATGGATATTTGCGCACTACCGTGTGCAAATGAGTCATTTGCGCACTGTGCAAATGAGAATCCGTGCCCAAATGGGCCATTTGCACACGCACACTTGCGTCTAAACGGCCATTTTTGCGCACAGAATAACAAAAACTCTTATTTGATCATATGAAAACCGATTTTCGCAAAATTCCGTCTCAACCAAACGATAGATACTGTTGAAGAAACCTCACGTTAGATGCCTCAAATCGGTCTAAGATGCTTTCTCAAAAGAATAACTCAAAATTTATGAGAACATTTTCATTGATACTCGTTTTTCCCCGTATCTTTCTCTACAACTCATTTATCTCACTTCCGATGATCTAAGGGCATATTTTTTCGGCATCCTAAATCAATTGGTTGATACCAAATCTTTTTGAAATCCGTGAAACATCATTCAAATTCAGTTATCTTCTAAAAAAATCGAAAAATTCTACAAAAACTCCATTTCAATCATATTCAAACTGACCGTACCAAATTCCATCCCAACCAAACCATAGATATTGCCAACAGAACTTGAGTTTAGATTCTCTGAATCTGAATCTCGCAGAAGCTCCCTTGAAAGAATTTATCAAGATATAGGAAATTATTTGAGATTAGAATGCTAATCATAGAAACTTCTTGAAAAATAGAAGAGATTATCTGCAATTAGAATGCTAATGAGTCATTTCGGAGCATTTCGGCCAGAGGCGTCACCAGGAGGGTCTGGGGAAAATCCCAAAAAATTTTTTTTCCATCAATACTATGTTTAAGAGGTACAAAAAATTTTTTTTGTGATTTTTCCTAAGCCCTCCACGGGCCCTAGGGCCCAGAGAAGGTCTATTTTAGGCCCTTTTTTGGCCTATTCTTGGAAAATCATAGCTCCGGCTAGACTCAGTCTTTTTTCACGTACTTGAGTCATTTTTTTCGTTAAGACTAGTACTTTTGAAAAAAAGATAGTCCGGAATCAATCATGCAGCCTAGTAACAACTAGGAGCTATTTGCTGAGAGCAGATTTTAGTGATTTTTGGGCCTACTTCAAAGCGATCTAGCTCCTACTATACATGTGATAATCGACTTTTGCAGGTGGTCATTTTGAAGGTCTTGAAAAAACCTACAATTTGACCCCCTGCAGAAGTCAATTATCGTACTTTTTATAGGAGCTATAGCCGATACAAGTTGAGCAGTTTTGTAAAAACGCCAAACTTTGGGCTCAATTTGAAAAAATAGTTTTCTTTCTTTCAACCCCAAACCTGTGCGAATATGTTTTTTCGATACCAATACTATCAATTAGAACAATCATCTGGGTGGGCCATTCAATTCTCGCTTTTATTCCTGAGCCAATTTAAGACACCCTCTTTTGACTTTTTGTTTAAAATGCCAACACAGGCGTGTCTCGCATATGCTTCCATCTGAGTTATTGTGCACCAACCTGGGTGGAATTACTGCTCAAAGTACCCCCAAATATGTGTAAGAACTTCCGGAGGCGAGCCTCAAGCCAGAAGCGAGTTGGAGGTTCAATCCATCAGGTCCAAAATGGGCATTATTTCGTCTAATTTCGGGCAGGCGAGCGAGGGCTCGATTCCCCGTGTTTCTGCTCACAAACGAGACGAGTGGCTAGAATGGGGATTCAAACATGTTTTTCCGACTCAAAACAACCATCTAAACACGATCCTGGGGTCGATTTAGCCCTAAATCATCGTCATTTTGCGGTAGAGGCGCGAACCCTGTTATCACGGAGTTTAACGCCGTTTGAGGATTGGATGATACTCAGGCACAATTTGACCCCGGAATCGTGTTTAGATGATAATTCTGAGCCGAAAAAACATGTTTGTATCTCTATTGTAGCCAGTCATCTCGTTTGGGGACTGAAACACGGGGAATCAAACCCTCGCTCGCCTGCCCGAAATTAGACGAAATAATGCCCATTTTGGACCTGATGGATTGAACCTCCAGCTCGCTCCTGGCTTGAGGCTCGCCTCCGGAAGTTCTTACACATATTTGGGGGTACTTTGAGGAGTAATTCCACCCAGGTTGGTGCACAATAACTCAGATGGAAGCATATGCGAGACATGCCTGTGTTGGCATTTTAAGCAAAAAGTCAAAAGAGGGTGTCTTAAATTGGCTGAATAAAATCGAGAATTGAATGGCCCACCCAGATGATTGTTCTAATTGATAGTATTGGTATCGAAAAACATATTCGCACAGGTTCGGGGTCGAAAGAAAGAAAACGATTTTTTCAAATTGAGCCCAAAGTTTGGCGTTTTTACAAAACTGCTCAACTTGTATCGGCTATAGCTCCTATAAAAAGTACGATAATTGACTTCTGCAGGGGGTCAAATTGTAGGTTTTTTTCAAGACCTTCAAAATGACTACCTGCAGAAGTCGATTATTACATGTCTAGTAGGAGCTAGATTGCTTTGAAGCAGGCCCAAAAATCGCTAAAATCTGCTCTCAGCAAATAGCTCCTGGAAGTTACTAGGCTGCATGATTGATTCCGGCCTTTTTTTTTCAAAAGTACTAGTCTAAACGAAGAAAATGCGCCCAAGTACGTGAAAAAAGATTGAGTCTAGCCGGAGCTATGATTTTCCAGAAATAGGCCAAAAAAGGCCTAAAATAGACCTTCTGCGGCCCCTAGGGCCCGTGGAGGGCTTCGGAAAAATCCCAAGAAAATTTTTTCCACCTTTTGAACATAGTATTGATGGAAAAAAATTCTTTGGGATTCTTCCCAGACTCCCCTGGTGACGCCTCTGGCCGAAATGCTCCGAAATGACTCTGATGCATGTGGAATTCGTTATAGTTACTATCGTATAACGCTGTGAGAAAGCATTCTGCTAATCAGTTTTAGTAGCGTATTTTATTTTCGACCTCAAAACTACCCTGGTAGAAATCTCTCCATAAAATTTAGACTTGAAACTAAAATATGGCCAAAAAAGATGGACCATATCCGATGACTAATAAATGGCCAATAAATGGGCGACTTCCTAACGGGTTTGGGAATAGTCTAAAAAATCTAGGCAAAATATGGGCAATATGTGATACCCCCATTACAAGCGCGGGACTCGATTTTTTTGGCTAATAATTGGCTCTATATTGGCTTTGATATTTATTCAAAGATGTTTTTTAATATTCGTTGTACATAAATTATAACTAAAATATGGCCTTATTTCTGGTCATCTGCTTTTCCGGAAACGGGTATTTACTAAGGTTATCACTCGCTGTCTGTCAAACATGCACTGAATTATAGCTGCACCTAAAGTCTGGACACTCAATCAGCACACAGGTATCAGCAATTTCGTCATTAATTTCTCGCGAACGGTGCTACTGTTGTTACGTATGTATCACTTATACATTTATGGAAGGCGAATACACCACACTGATATCACATGCAGCAACGCCTCGGAACTGCTTCGATCCAGCTTCTCACGCGTGGCATAGCATCTCCATTCCCACAGCACCATAATCGGCAGATTTTTTTCACCTCGCGAACACCATCCCCTCGATAAATAACGATCAACACCCACTGATGAACTCGCGAGACGCGGCGGTTTGCATTCACGTTGACCATATTGATGATGCCAGCTGACGACAAATACTGGCCGCCATTATACGAGGTTAGTCACAGCAAACATCGAGTCTAAAAATTTAAGCCAAATTTTGCCCATAATCTGACCTGTCCGAAATGGCTAAATAATGGACTTCTTTTTTGCGCTTGAACGGTTTGACTCCGATCGACAGGTGGCGCCGTTACAGGATTTGCTTACCCACTCTAGTTTTAGCAGCCTTCAGCTTAGACCACGAGCCTGGACTTCTCCTCCGCGTGCAGGTCCCTATGGGGAACCCGACACATCTTTTGCAAATGATGACAATGGTTATGACCCGATCATCCCAATACTTTTGCTCAAGCACATGAGCTTTTTTCATGATTCATTAGTATTGAAAATAATATATCTAACTAATTTTCTACTCGTCGCTATCAATTGAATCACTCAAAATTATGACATGATCTGACCCATAATATGCCCAAATTTTGTCTAGATAAATTTAGGCCACGACACTTTGTTCCCCGGTTGGCTAAAAAATATGGCCAAATATTAGATAAAAAATGGCCAAATAGACTCACTCTATAAATGGTCGATTTATGGCGGAAATATCGTTTCATCCTCGGGTAAAATATGGACAAATTTTTTGGCCATTTTTTGGCTATAGAAAAATCCATATGGCCAATTTTTAGCCATAAATGAAAGTGGATTTCTACCAGGGTATGCAAATATGTTCTTCAACACAAGAACTACCAATATCAACAAGAATCTCGGTGGAAAATCATCTCCTGATTTTTGTCATACGTTCAAAATTACAGTTTTTTGACTCTTTGCTTGAAATGCCAACACAGGCCTGGCTCGCATATGCTTCCATCTGAGTTATTGTGCACCAACCTGGGTGGAATCACTCCCCAAAGTACCCCCAAATATGTGTAAGAACTTCTGGAGGCAAGCCTCAAGCCAGAAGCGAGCTGGAGGTTCAAACCATCAGGTCCAAAATGAGCATTATTATAGTGGGGTAGGCGAGTGAGGGCTCGATACCCCGTGTTTCAGTCCCCAAACGAGACGAGTGGCTACAATAGGGATACAAACATGTTTTTTCGGCTCAGAATTATCATCTAAACACGATTCCGGGGTCAAATTGTGCCTAGGATATCATCCAATCCTTTAACGGCGTTAAACTCCGTAATAACAGGTTTTGCTCCTCTACTGCAAAATGACGGTGATTTAGGGCTGAATTGACCCCGGCATCGTCTTTAGAGGGTCATTTTGAGTCCGAAAAATATATTTGTATCCCTATTTTAACCACTCGTCTCGTTTGTGAGCACGAACAAGGGGAATCGAGCCCTCGCTCGCCTGCCCCAAAATAGACGAAATAATGCTCATTTTGGACCTGATGGTTTGAACCTCCAGCTCGCTTCTGGCTAGAGGCTCGCCTCTGGAAGTTCTTACGAATTTTTTTAGGTACTTTGGGGAGAGATTCTACCCAGATTAGAGCAGAATAACTCAGATGGAAGCATACGCGAGCCATGCCTGTGTTGGCATTTTAAGCAAAAAGTCAAAATACTGTATTTTTTAACGGATGCCAAAAATCAGCAGATGATTTCTCCACCAAGATTCTTGTTGATATCGGTAGTTCTTGGGTTGAAGAACATATTTGCATAGTTTGAAGGTCGAAAATAAAAAAAACGGTTTTTGCAAATTGAGCTCAAAGTTTGGCATTTTTACAAAACTGCTCAACTCGAGTCGGCTATAGCTCCCATGAAAATTACGATAATCGACTTTAACCGGTGATCAAATTGTACATTTTTTCTAGACCTTCAAAATGACCGCTGGTAAAAGTCGATTATCACATGTCTAGGAGGAGCTAGATCACTTGGAAGAAGACCCAAAAATTGCTAAAATCTGCTCAGTGCGAATAGCTCCTACGAATCGCTAGACTCAATAATCGGTAGCGGACAGTTTTTTTCTTTAGAGAACTAGTCCTCACAAAAAAATGCGTCCAAGTACGTCCAAAAAGAATGAGTCTAGTCGGAGCTATGATTTTTCCAAAATAGGCTAAAAAGGGGAACAAAATGGACCTTTTATGGGCCCTAGGGCTCATTAGGGGGTTGAAAAAAAGTCTGAAAAAAATTTTTTTGTACTATTTAAATGCAGTACTAATGGAAAATTTTTTTTGGGATTTTTTCCAGACCCTCCTGGTGACGGCTTTGGTCGAAATGCTCCGAAATGAATCATATATGTAGGTGATGGCGATGGTTCAGAGTAAAAAGGAACTATCTGAAATCGTAAGACTTGATATGAACTATCCAAAAATGTCTGTAAAAGGAACTATCTGAAAATGTTTACTTGAAAGGAACTATCTGAATTTGTCTGGTTTAAAAGAAACTATTTGAAAATGTCTGCTTGAAAAAGCAACTATCTATAAATTTTCGGCTGAAAGGAACTATCTAGAATCGTAAGAGTTGAAAGGAACTATGTGGATTTGTCTGGTTTAAGAGGAACCATCTGAAAATTCTTGTTTCAGGAAGGAATTATCTGAATTTGTCTGGTTGAAAAGGAACTAGCTGTAAATTTCTGGTCAAAACGGAACTATCTGCACATTTTCGGTTAAAAGGAACTCTGGAAATTTTTGCTCAAAAAAGAACTATCTCAAAATTTCTTGCTGAAAGGAGCTATCTGCGGTTTTTGGTCAAAAATAATTATTTGAAAAATTTTCGTTGAAAAAAAGGATCTTGAGAAATAGTAGAGCTATTTTCAACCGAAAATAAGTAGATGTTTCTTTTAACCAAAAATTCACAGATCGTTCCTTTTCTAGAGATGCACGATATTTTGATATAATATCGATATCGATATCGAGTCGATATCGATTCCGATATCAGCCTCACTAGAGCCACTCGATATCGATACAAAGGGGCCGATATATCGTGAATATCGGATATCGGCCTCGAACTTCGGCGTAGGTGATTGAGTCATGATTTTATTGTAAATTATCGAATCATTGATTCATTTTTTACATTATTTATCAGAAATCTCACATATCTCTCCACTCAAGTGACATCTTGACCAGGAACCCAAACACATGAGTGATTCCAGCTTTTTGTCATTCCATCTTGAACGCTGAGCTGTCATCGTCAAAGATCCTACAGAACAAAACTTTTCTACTGGAACCGATGAAGATGGTGTACTCAGTACATCTCTGGCCATGCTTCAAATTACACTCACTCAATCTTCGGAAAAACGTTTTTGGACGTTGAATTGCGCACGGGTTTCTTTTCACATCTTAGACGCATATATCTAGTTATTTTGATGAGTTATTCTCTCTCATCAAAGCGTAATGCCAATCTTCATCACACATCTCAGCATTATGATGACTATTATTTGCACACTGAGAGTGGAAAACAGAGATATCTGTATCTTGGATTATGCGACAATGCCTTCTCTGTTGATATAGCGCAGATTTCAAAAATATCAAAACTTGAACCAAACCTCAAACTTTTTACATCACAACAAAAACATCAACCCTCGAATCCAAAACATCAAAATCAAAACAAAGTCTGGTGGAAATGAGATATCGAAAAATTCGGGATAGGCCAACTTCTCGATAGCCTGCGGATTAATAGGAGGGATTAAAGCAGGTGACAAGGTAAGGATGCAATCTTGAATTGAATCGCTTTCATGTGTAACATCCAATATTGGCTATTATGATATTCTTATTCACTTAAGATCATCGTGCATACGGCCTCTGAATCTTTATAGGACAAGTCACCAAAGTGTGCGAGGTAGTTCCACCATATAAAAAACATTATCTTTGTCCTTGTGAATGTCAAGCATGCACTGAAAATTTTTCAGAAATTTTTTCGACAAGACGATCGTCTTCGAGATTTGCGGTAAAAATTTAATGAACTCAAAGAACATCTTAAACATTTTTTATCTGAAATTGTGTATCTATCAGAGGAAAAACGCTGCTAAAAGAGGTTAGCAGAATGCTCTCTCAATTTCTCAAAGCGGTACTTGCAAGTCTTCTTCTTCTTCATTTCGTTGGCTATATCTGCCCGCTGCTCATGCGGGTATGACTTTTAGTCCGCTTGCTATGAGATTCAAAATTAATTCAGATAAAGACTTTTGAAGGATGAATCTCATGTAAAACTTTGTGCTGAAACCGAATCTGAATCGACCCGGGACGAGAAATGCCCCTGAAAAAAATGGCGGCGGGTCAAAGTTCAAAAAATCATGTTTTTTGCGGTTACCTCAAGAACTAAGGGTGGGACGTGAAAGATGTTCTATTCAAAATTGAAGATTTTTTCAGAACAAACATTTTGAGCTTTTGCGGAAGTAAATGCGATCGAAATTGAACGAGCTAGAGCGAGTGAAAGTTTTACCATTAGGGCACCCTACTACTAAAAAGTAGTAGGGTGCGTATATATAGATATAGTGGTGGTGATACAGGGCCGCGCGGGCACGTTTCCACGCCAAATTCTCACTCGCTCTAGCTCGTTCAATTTTGATCGGATTCACTTCCGCAAAAGCTCAAAATGTTTGTCTCGAAAAGATCTTTAATTTTGAATTCAATTTTTTCCACGTCCGACCCGTAGTTCTTGAGATAATCGCAAAAAACATGGTTTTTTGAAACTTGACCCTTTGCCATTTTTTTCAGGGGCATTTATCGTCCCGGGTCGATTCAGATTCGAATCCAGCGCAAAATTTTACATAAGATTCATCCCTTAAGAGTCTTTATCAAGAGTCTTTATCTGAATCAATTTTGATTTAGTATAGGATTGGGATTATAGCGAGCGGACTATTTAGTCATTACACGTACCTGCAAGTAATTGGAGGGAATCCCACAAGCGCACTCGTACTACAGGGCAAGTCCGCGGAAACGTCAACCGTCTCTTGACGGACTCAAATTTGGTTTTTGGGGAGTAGATGAGGCATATCAGGGCATATATCTCGCCAAATTTGCTCACACCCGTGCGGAATAGTACGGGCTTCACGAGAAGTTCAACTTTCTTGGATTCAATCCGACTAATAGAAAAATAGCAATTCGTGCGCGTGACATCCGTTACGCTCGTATTTTGCAAATTTTGCAATTGCCAAATATAAATTTGAGATTCCTAAAGCCAGGAATTCATTGTTGCAGCTTATTGAATCACTTCCGGTTGAGATCAGATTTTTATCGTATTAGAGTCCCCTTTCTTTGAATTTCTAGTACGTAACGTGTGTCACACCCCCCTCGCGGACTTGCCCTATAATTGATGCTAACTGATAATATTTTTTTATATATTTTTTATTGAATTATTGTTGAAATATATCTACGAACGGTCTTGATGAGTTCTGAGTATCTTTCCCGTTTGGTCGAACCTGGGAAAATCTCATTCCCCCTCCCCTGCACCTGTTGAAATGAAAAAGTTCAGCAGCAAAAATGTTTTCAGTTCAATTTAGTTAAAATGTTTTAAGTAAATCTAATTTGTGCAGTGTCTGGATGTTATTGCTATTTACAACGTCGAAATGAGGCCTCTATTAAAAAAATATATGGGTCTGGGTAGAATAGAATTCCTGATCATTCTTGATCTGTATTGTATAAAACACCAAATGACAAGGTTATGTTCAATAACAGGAGGATTTATATTGAGATGTGGGAAAATGATGACTCACGTCGGTATACGTTGTTAGAATTGAAGGACGTTAGAATGTAAGAAGTTGCGATCGAAGGTAATTAGTCAATTTTTGTGGAAGAAAATTTGTGGGCCAGTATTATGTGTTTTGACAAAGAATCATTTTTAGACCTGAGGAGAATGACAAATAAGTCATCGAAACGTTGTCAATAAACGACGTAAGTGACTCGTACAGCAGCCGAATTCATTGTCCTTATAATCAGTATATATAATTTGAGCCGACCATGTCGTGCTGGAACGTGGCCGAAACAAATCACTCGATTTACCATAACAATAATATTTCATTCAACGCTGTTTTGGTATACATGGAGATGTCCTGGTGCAAACTAACCACGTTGAATCAGATTTTTTGTTACCGTCCTCATCCAAAGCCATCCATACATCTCTGAATTCTGATTTTAAAGAGGCAGGATTTGTAAAAAAAATACACCCATCATATAGAAATAGGTAATTAACTGGTACGCACTATATTATAATTGAATTTCCCTCATTCTTTGGAACACGGAGAATCAAATAATCAGTTCTCTGTCACGTTTTATCTTTTTCAAAGTCGCTTGTCATCCAGTCCCGATATTGGGTGACTTGCGTCACCGGTCCGTTTCACGCGTTTCTCTATCATATCCTTCGACACAGTTTTGAGATCATAAGCCCAACCAATTTTAGCGAAGAAATCAATGAATGCTGTGGCAAGATTGAATTTGTAGAATCCTAGTTCAGACGCTTTGTAGTCCCATGGAAAAGTATGATGATAGTTGTGCCATCCTTCACCGAGCGCCATAATGGAAGCAAATTTATTCTCCGTTGGGTTGATGTTTCTGAAAATCATGATTTGATCTTAGAAATCATGAGCATTACTCAATGTTTGTTGGTAGTCAAGTCGCTTATTTTGATTGTGAGAGCTAAGAGTGATACTTCGGTAAAAAGATGCAGGAAAAGTTAAGATATTAATAATATTAGTAACTGGATTGCTATTGCGTGACCACTTTTCTTTCAAACTCGCTCCTATCAATGAAGATCATGAATTCATGATAGATTCACGGATGAAGGGGAATCACTTGAATTTTAAAAGATGATAATCGTAGTAATGAGTTGTGCAAATTATATGGAAAATGTCAAGAGTTTCGCTTGGCTCGACAGACAAACTGTCTTAGTGCCCAAAATAGGCTACAGCGCTCAGTAGGGAAATATACTATTTCTTCAATATTTTGAAGTTATTTCTTCCATTAACTATATGGCGATCTTATTAATATCTCTCAACTTCACATATATTTTAACATCTTTCGCACGATTTCTTAACTCATTTTAAAATATCATAGTGAAAATATACCTATCGTATGGCTTATTTCCGTAGCTATGTGCTAGAGAGTTGACGAGTGACGATGAATTTCCTATAAGGATTAACCGAAGCATACTAGCAACGTGATAAGCGTTTATCCAAGTCTCACCCCAAAAGTATACTGGTATGACCGTTGGTAGGACGATACACATAATTGGCATCATTGTCCAATAGTGCCTGAAAGTAAATGGTCCATTCAAAATGATTGCTTTCGAATAGACGGTTGAATGCGTACATGTCAACTCACTTTTTTTGAAACCAGACTATTGGATCCTCAATCAGATCACTCAGGTCGAGCCTTTTCGCCTTTTCAGTGACTTCTGGATGCCTTCTCAAGATTATCCACCCTACGTGGCTGAAAAAACAACCCCTCGTAGCATTATGAGGATCGGCATCGGTTTCGCTATATTTGTGATGCACTCTGTGATCTCTGACCCACTGAAAAATACCGCCCTGAAATGCATATCCTTTTTTAGTCTATAATGAACACTTTTTTCGCCTGAGTGGTTCAAACGTATACGAGTGATTCCGCCAAGAGTGGGGTTTTTCGTGTTCCAAGCTACCTCAAGTTTCTACGACTCGGAATGTGCACTCACGGGTGGCCTGAAGCGAGCGGAAGTTTGACAAAACTGACGCCAAAAACGGGTCACGGCATCTTGTTCTTCTCGTTTTTCTGAAGAAAAAAGTTTCTCACACACAAAATCCGATTTGCTTCCTAAAGCGATCTACAGAGTGATTTTCATTTTCAATATAACGAGTTTTCGCGGAAAAGTGAATTGAATGAGACGGATCTCGTCTTGGGTCACGAGGCCGTGAAAACCAGCTCAGCATGCATAATTTTAATTATATTTCGAGAACTATTTTCAGAAAATGCTCAAGAATATGCACCTGAATAGTAGTGTATTTGAATTGGTGATACATTTGAATCACAAAGAACAAGCATTGGCCGGACTGCGAATATTGACATATTATGCGATAATCACTACCCTATTCATTCAGACGCTCGTGCGACATAGCCCTGGCAATAGTCATACTGCTCTGTACTTACACTTAGGTGTCAGCTTTCAACATCTCAGAGTTTAGAAGTCATGAGCTGGTGTCTTGAATTTTCAGTAGAAGCCCATACATACATATTCAAGATCTGATGGGATGATAGAATATAATCATTCCTGAGTATTGAGAAAATGAACTTTTAATTATACTGAATACATGATCTTCCTCAACAATGATACGATTTCTCGAAAAACACCGAGTCTTCATAGTAGGGAATCATCAACCCCACTTGAATATCAAATGTGATGGATATTTCATGATAGAATCAACGAAAGAACTTCTCAAACATAAATACAATATTCTGAAAAACGATCACATACATCTTTTACTACCCAGATAGTTTCACCTACAGTGAGTGATTTTTCAAATCTCGTAGTAGATCGAAGTATTTTTTGTCCAAAAACAATAATAGAATGGGAATATTCAAACTAAAACAAAACTGTTATAACGATTATCTTACCCTTCAATAGTTTTTGACAGAGTATCTTTCTTGAGATAGGGTAATTATTTAGTGGAGATTTAAATATGTCTTGACGAGAATTCGACCACTGCTTTCTTCAGATTCGATATGTACAAAGGATTTGCCATCGAACTGATTTTGTATCGATCCCAATATTTCAGGAACTCTCGGTGAATAGACTCTCCCGCTTGTTCAGACCACAAACCTAAGCCTTGCCCTCCAAGAGATTTTATACATTCTTTGATGTGACGCAAGAGCACGTGTATCTTGAGTGTTTCTGATAATTTTGTCTCTCGAAAAGCTCGCTCAAACCTCTCCAAATGCAAGTCCAGATCTTCTCCAACTCTCTTCACGGAAAAACTACACTCAACAATTTTATCCATAGCCTTCAAAGCATCAACGAAAGGCATAATTTCAGATTCGCCTACATCTGCGATAATTTCAGGATCTAGCAGCTTATCTGCTTTTTTCAGAAGGGCTCGACAAGCATTGCCTTCAAATATTTCCCCGTGATAATTTTTGGAGACTATATTCTCTCTCTGAGGCCATAAGAGAGCCTTTTCCCGTCCAAGAAGAGCAACCAAACCTGCCCAGATGTGATTTACTATTCCTTGTAGGATGTGAAGTTCACCCATGATACATTTTTCTAGAACTGACTTGCTACTTTCATCGAAGAGTGGTAAATTTACTACACTGTTGCACAATTTGGCTTTTTTCAAATTCTTGCCCATCGAACAAAACTCTTCATAGCTATTTTTGATGTCTTCATACGTTTTTAAAGCTCTAGGCTGACTATTAAGACAGCTGATCTCCGGGTTTCTTAGTTCATTGAGAGTGATATTGCAGTATGGACAAGGGCAAGTTGATGTTGCAGTCTGTTGCCCGTTAACTATCAAAACTACTTTGAAGTCACTTACGAATCGAAATTTTATCTTGTTAATCTGTATCAATTTAAAAAGAAGTTGGATATTATCATAAGTCTCAGCAACATTTGGCACGATACATAGCATTATCAACCTATTAACACTCGTCAGTTTGGCCTTTTGGCCAATGCTCCCTCCTTCTGAGTATAACTTCCTTCTTTTTGTAGGAGGTCCTGCACTGGAATCTTCATCGTTTTCGAGATAACTTTCTGGAAATATAGTTGCACATATTTTGAAAGATCCTTGACCACCATCAGCCATAACTTTTATTTTTATATTGCCAACGAATCCGCGCTGATTTGCGATAGCAGTTGTCAACGTTTCAGCATCAGCCCAAATAACAGGCCTTTTTTGTTTCGGTTCATTCTTAGTGACATCAAACTCAAATTCTCCAGACTTATAATAAGGCTCGAGAGCCGAGGATTTTTCAGATATATGATTACGATAATTAGAGGGCACCGCATCACGAGTAACATTAGATCTGAGGAAATTGGTCATCAGAACCATGCTTTTCCTGCTACATCCCATATTCGTTTGCAGGTTATCCAAACTTTCCTGCGTAAATTTAACTCTCTCCTCGACTTGGTTTCCAATTGAGACCCTCGCGGATCTACCCCGGGTATTGACTGTCATGGTAACTTGTTTGCCCGGTGGTTTTTCCAAAGTATTTTTTCTCTTCTGAAGTATCTCGTAAGCTATTTGTAATTGTTTTTCCTCCGGGAGATCATTAATCTTCGAAGAAAGATTTTTAGCAGCAGCATTATACACTAGTGTTTTTGAATGACTCCTAGCACATATGTGTGATACACCTTTACTCAATTGTTGATAGCATCGATGACATTCAGAACCGTGTCTAACAAGGTGTTTTCCCGCAGCAGCGTGATTCATTTCCATAACTTCCCGATTCGTGCCTGCGCCATATTTGCCATTTGATCCGTCGACTCTATTTTCAATATTCGCGCGTACATGGCCTCTGCCTGTGACAAGTTTATCGCGAAGAGTAGATCGAGCTTTCAAACATATGTAACAGCAACAGTAAGGCTTGTTTTGGGACCTTGTATCTTTTATTAGTTGTATATCTTCGTAGTTAGGCATCGTTGGAAGAGGCCTGTTACAAACATTTTTCACTCTTTCCGATATTGTTAAGCGACAACTGACGCATATGCTGAGAGGGTACTTACTATTAGTTGGACAGAAATTAGTCTTGAACAATCGTCGTATAGCGTCTATCATTCCCTCAGGCACTCGAAATTTATCTGCATTCACACGTCCGAATTTGATCTTGTTTCCACACGGAGCACATACTTTCTTTCTATTTTCTTCATGGCTCGCATAATCATTCATACTCCAAGAAGCAATTAACTTTATACTATTCATACACCCCGAAGGGTCGGATTCAAGAATCTGGAATGAATTTGAGCATAACCAATAAAGCAAAAAACCATCAAAACTTTTATATCTGAGCTCATCGAGCACCGTTTATTACTCAAGTATTCGCTCACCTATTATATATTATACCGGCCACGAGCAATTGTCCTTGTATTAGGAAATATCCACTCTGTCTCAAGAATGATGTAGAATCGAATTGAAACCCAGCGTTTTCGAGTTAGAAGAAGCCAGGAGATTTCCACTACTGTGCATTTTCGTCGACGCAAGCAGAAAGAGCTTCCAAATCAACGAAAACCGCGCAAACTTGACACTCCTCCTCGGTCGATAAGGTAGACATCGTACCAGAGCCGCGTATTCTCCTCCGCTATCCCGCCTTTCGAGATGGTCTCTAGCAGACGATACTTCACAACGGCAACGTCGGCAACTCATTATTCGTCTGCAGTTGATGCGATACTGCATAGCTGTGGCGATGAATTCCGGTACTATTTTATCTAACGATGCCGTTTCAACCATGAGTTTCATTAATTGATGAGAGGGCATGTTCATACACCTTGCCGATTAACCATTCGTGAATTTTTCACGTACACGTCCTCAACTTTGATATCTACACTAGTGATCTGGGAGTGAAGCACGCACGTGCAGACGTTTGTGGCGATTGAAACTTGGTCCGATCAAGAGAATACCTGATTAATACTGCTTCTTTCTGGAGCAGGCGATATCTCATGTTTTTAATGAGGTACGATGTATTTCAATTTTGATTTGTGTTATAGTATACATTTGAGTGAGCTGCTGTTGTTTGGATGTGAGTCGGAGAGACGTGCGCAATACGGGAGCGCGGGATAATAATTTTAATAGTTATTGCAGAACATCTCGATATTCGCAGTCCGGCCAATGCTTGTTCTTTGTGATTCAAATGTATCACCAATTCAAATACACTACTATTCAGGTGCATATTCTTGAACATTTTCTGAAGATAGTTCTCGAAATATAATTAAAATTATGCATGCTGAGCTGGTTTTCACGGCCTCGTGACCCAAGACGAGATCCGACTCATTCAATTCACTTTTCCGAGAAAAGTCGTTATATTGAAAATGAAAATCACTCTGTAGATCGCTTTAGGAAGCAAATCGGATTTTGTGTGTGAGGAACTTTTTTCTTCAGAAAAACGAGAAGAACAAGATGCCGTGACCCGTTTTTGGCGTCAGTTTTGTCAAACTTCCGCTCGCTTCAGGCCACCCGTGCACTCTAGCAATCCTCTAAAGTTTATTCCACTGGTGCGCAACTATGTTGATAGTATATTGAACGATCTTATCGTCCCTATGATTTGTACTGTTTACTAAATGTTCAAGAGTGTCCTTTCCTTCTCATTTAGTGAACCGAATTTCCACTCCTGGATTCTCTTTCAAACATATACAGAGTCAAAAATCCCTATGTGTAGCTTTGAACTTCAAATTGTATGACTCTTGATAAAATATTCCACCAATTTGCAAGTCAAATTTGAATTCTTGGCTCGCACACAACTATCCGTGACATTTTGAAGACTGGTTTGCACCAAGATTGTTTACACAACATATATTCGCGTGGCAAGGTCCCCAATCATCTATGGAGGCTATCAAAACGGTCAGACTATCATCTTGATCCTTAAATATACCTGATGTATGCGCAATGTTAGCCAAAAACTCGGATCGGCAGCCAAGCGTACTATATGAACGTGTTTTCAGAATGCCATACGAAATTTTCGGCCAATCCTGTCTTGATTTATTGCTCCTTCCTGGCACCTTACATGCTGCTCTGTAAAACCTATGACCTTGTTCGGGTGCATTGGACTGGGTCTATCCGGAGAAAAGTCTACGATTAGTTCCCGGACCGAAGGAATATTTTGGATGTGAAATTTACATAATCAAGCCACGGGCTAGATTCCGTCACTGCAGATGCCCCGTGATGAGCTGCGAACCTAAAATCACATTTGTGAATTAGGGTTGAGCGTTACGCCCTTGATGCTCGAATTTCTCGGGCCATTGGATGTATATCAACTCTTCACCATAATAGACACCTTTTACACGATCCTATAGCCGAGTTGTAAGGAGCTGTCGTTAGGACAGGCCAAAGCGTGAGGCAAGGTTCCGCACGACCTGGCGACAGCTCTAGGAACCCATCCTGACACAGAACTCGGTGCGTTCCAAGCGCCAGACTTGCCGTTCTTATCGCGAAACTACACACACTTACCGCACCTATCGCCGAAATGGAAACAGGATATACTCACTTGGATCGCGGCAGGTCGAATTTTCGATCCTGGCGTTTCTGCTCTAGATTTTTCCGTGGCCAGTTCCTTGTGTATTCGATCGTACATGTGGAGTTGATCACTCCTGTGCCAAGACCTAGACAAACGTAACCTTGCCGGTATCGTGTGTATCGCTTTCGAATATATTCCACGTGAGGACTGTGTGCGTGTGATGTGGGCTCACGTATTCGATGTATCATATCTATTCACTATGATAGTCGGTAGCCCGTAATCCTCAGAGCCACTAAAATACACAAATCTGTATATAGTTGACATCATTGCCAACAGTAATCCTTGGATGGATGACTGCGCTGGGTGTCTCAGAAATATAGAAATCACTAATGGATGGGGATTTTATGGAGAGATCTTTCAATGTTTACTAAAAAAATTCCTCGGTAATACCTCAGCCTTTCTCGTGAGGCATCCTTGATGTCATATTGGCTGTGAAACACTTTTCATCTCAAGCTCGTGGGGCAGACGGGTTTTCCCAAACCGTGATTGCTAAAGCTCTGCCAACCATCAGCTCTCTTTCTCTCTCGTTTTTTTCAAGGTGGTTGTAGGGCGAATACGCTGCGACGTACGAAGGAGAGGCACCGGTCAGCCAAACACGGCTGGCCAGCAGCTCCCTAACAGTTCCGGGCTGGAATCCGCATCGTTACGGCCATCCAAATCGGTCAAACCCTCTCTTCCTTCTCCATTGGCGCATGCCATTGGACAAGGAGAGATCCATCAACTTACCAATCAGGCCCCCGAACCGCGTAAGCATTACTTCAGGACCGGCGGTGTCCCGCGCTCAGGCTCGAGCGTCTCTCTTCTCGCTACCCGCCGGTGTTGTTTCTCTTTCTTCGATCTTCTTCCCTCTTCAGCCTTCTTTCTTCTCTCTTCTTTCTTCTTTCTTCCCTCTTCAGTCCATCATATCCATCCTGGGACCATTTGGACCTCTTGTGTTTGAATCGGCAAACTCACTGTAACTCGCCTCCTTCAAGGCGCCTCACTTCCCTCTCTTTCTCCTTCTCACGGGTCATCACCAGCTTGATCTATCCGGTGACTCTTTCCCATGTGTCCTGGTTGCGGAGCAAGTGCGGAACGAGATTTTCAGGTGTCAGTTGAGCACCCAGCCATTCATCCAACTCGGCGCGCTCTCTTCGGGTGTCGTTGCACGTGAACAGGGCGTGTTCAGCGTCATCCTAGTTGTCCCCGCATGACTGACATGCTGGGGATGTCCTCTTCTTGAATCGGGTCTGATAGGCACCGAAGCAACCGTCGTCACTCAGTGCTTGCGTCGTCCAGTGATCTATCTCTCCGTGGGTGCGTTCCGCCCACTTGGCTACGTCACGGATCAACCGGTGCGTCCATCTGCCACCTGCAAATGGCGAATCCCACTCAGTTTGCCAATGCTCAAGGGTGGTTTCCTTCTCGTTGTCGCGGATGATCTCCTTCATCGTTGGGGTGAGCACTCGTTCGGCTCCGATCACTTTTTGCCGGTTCCAGATTCTCACTCGCTCCGCGACGAGCAAGTGGATGGGTGGCATCCCCGCCAACACGCAAGCTGCGTCTCCTGACACGGTGCGGTAGGCACTAATGCTCCTCAGGGCCGCTTTCCGGTGGACAGGCCCCATCCTTCTCTCGATGATGGTCTTGTCTACTCTCATCCCCCACACGGGTGCACCATGATGGACCATGATGGACGTGCTGCCGGTGTTGAGCAGTTTACGCCTCTTCTGTTTCGGTCCTCCGATGTTTGGCATCAGCAGTTGGAGCGCAGCTCCGACCCTGCTTGCCTCCATGGTGGCTTTCTGGATATGCTTCTTGAACGACCACTTGTTGTCGAGCCATATACCCAGATATTTCAGCTCTGTATTGCCATTTCCAATATGTCACGCCAACCAGTTACAATGAACTACTGCGAACAATTGTCGAATGCGATCAACGTCGTTAGCAAGATGGAATAACATCCTTATTAGCAGTTTCGTTGAGGTCTCGGTAGAGCGAACTCGTGTCAATAAGATCCATAGTATGGCCAAGACAGTCACTTCTAAGGGAGAAGGAAGGCTGCATTCCATCGGTCTTGCTGAGCCAAAAGAACGAGGATCTACTGGGTTATTGGGGGCCTTTGAAGAGAGCTGTGGAAATACTCTGGGTTCGCAGAGTGAACCTATTTTGAAGAGCGTATCGTCACTTGTTACTGACGGAACATCAGCTAATACCGGGAAAAAGAGAGGTCTATGGAAAATATATGAAGATAAATTTAAGAAATCTGATAACGGAGCTCCAGACATCGAGTCGCCCACTATCATAAGAATTTGGTGTGTGGCTCATCGTTCAGGATTAGCATGAGAAGGGACTTGCAAAACTGTTCCAGGAGTGAAAGAATAATCAACGATTTATCAGGGATGTCAACATATTTTTATAGGAGTGAAATGAAAACGCGGGAATTGAAGAATACAGCAAAAAACCTCGGCTCACTTCTAGTGTTTCTTCCTAAAATGTTTGAGATTAGGTGGACTGAGTTCACGTATAACTTACTTGATGCAGTTCTCAAGTCGTGTTATACTCGCATGAAATATTTTGGGACATCTGCGGAAAAAGGAGCCGAAGGATTCTATAAAGTTTCGTCCGATGTACACAATCTGAATCTGATGGCATTCCTTGCTGATGTTTTGAAGGTTCTTTCAAGATTCCAAAAGAATATTCAGAGTGATAGGATTCATATATTGGGCGTATTTGATCATGTCACACAAGTATATAAGAAACTCAAAACTTTGCTGACGGCACCACTGCTTGACGGCTGGGTTCCTTGTTTGAGTAAAGAACTAGTGACCGGAGAAGACGGAGTAATAGAACTCAGATCGATAGTTTTGAGTCATAAGCCTAGACGCGGAATTCGTAATTTTTACGTATTTGAAGAAAGAGCTGTGGAAGCGGTAAAAACTGAAGTAGTGTGATCACTCACCAATTTTCTCGAAAGCCGATTCGAACAGAATGCTCCTCTTGTTGATGTTCTGAAGCCTTCTTTGAAATTTCAAGAGGATACTAATCTGTCCGAGGTTCATTGGATTGTTGCGGCAGATTTGGATCTCACCTCTTGAGATTTAGAATTCTAAGAAATCCGTTATTCGAATTTAAAACTCGAAATATCATTCTTATCTCTCCAAGAGATGCTGAAATATCTTCTAAGAGAACAGAACTATCCAGTTATTTCGAAAATACTCGCAAGGATAATAGCAATGAAACCACACAACGCTGACGTAGAGAGATTGATCAGTTGCAATAACATTCTTCAATCTCCAGAGCGATCGAGTTTGTTATTGGCAACTGAAATACTATATCTCTACATACACTTCAATATGCCTGCATTGAATGAATGGGATCCTCGGCCAGCCATTGTGAAGAGGCTGGACTCAGAAACGAGGAGGAAAAGACTGCCCCATACCCAAACAACAAGCATGGTACAAAGGCATATTTGAAGATGCTAGTAATTCCAGGGAAGAAGAATAAAATTATGGTGCTGTCGATATCAAGACGATGAAAAAACGGTGCTTCTAGTCAGACAGAAAGGTCATAAATGTATATATGTATATTGAAGAAATCGCCAAAACGACGACTGTTTGTGTTCCTGATTGTACCTGTTATCATAGTACGACCTACAACCACATTGTGATGATCAAAAGCATAATACTATATATGTACGCATGCATCGCAGAATAAACGTTACGCATCATTATCCATGCATTTCGTACATAACTCTTTCTAATACGTTTGTCTGTTTTTCGAGAAACGTTCGGAGCTGGAAACCTTCTTTTTTCAGCTTCCAGTATAAGCTTGGGATGGGTAGTTCTGAAATTTGCTTAAAATAAGCCCTGAAGTGTATAACCAGTGTTGCAATCGCGAATTTTTGCGCTTCCTACCAAATAACAGCCCAAAATGGTATTTCTCATATAATTTTTGAGAGAGTAACGATCGTTTAATTGTACCGTGGATTCGACATTTTCAAAAAGAAATTCGAAAATTATCCATTGAATGAGTGATCTTTTATGATGATCATTCTCAATTTAGAAAATCCTTCATTTTCTCTCGATTTTCCAAAACTTTTAGAAATTTGCTGCTTCACTCAAGTCGGTGACAGTTTTAATGGAAAGGCCTATTCAAATTCATTTTAAAAGTTGCATTCAGGGCTCTTTTTGGAATTGCATTGCAATGTCAATATGCAGACAAAGCTCGTATGAACTGTGAAGTCCTGGAAAATAAGGTGCAAAAGGCTCATGAAAGACAAGATAATTTTATTTTATTGAAAGTACTAGTCAACATTTCCACATCATCCAACGAGTCAGTTACAAGTCGAGTTACTACTCAACTTTACTTAGGGTGGCATTATTATATTACTATACTGATTGTAATCGAATCTCAAATTATACTTTGTACAAACATAATTTTTCCGTAGTACCCTGCCTATTCACAGAATTCTCAATTCCCCACTGACATTCTGGAGAACATCTCTAGTTAATGAATGATAATGGTAAGTCATCAAGCAGATCAACTCTGGCAAGGGAACTAGATTAAGAATACCATCAACAGTTGGACAGTTGCACTGACCAATGACCATCCCTAGTAAAAATGGACAGTACTTACAACTAGTAATGACACAAAGTACTTTCGTTTAATCACTTACATTCGTTTGTTGTCACGCTCGTCATTTCAAGATTTTGTAAAGAGTTTGTTTTAATCTACTCCATCTGATGATTCAATGCAGACTTGACTATATATCTCTCAGCGCTTAGATCATATTGGTCCTAACTTGAGGACATTAACAGGATGTTCTCTGTCGACACTTGAATTACATTGCTACGCAGGTTGAAGATTTGTAACTTGGAACATTCACTTTCTATCTTTTGAAAATTCATATTCTCAATTGAGCTTGACAGCAAAAACATTTACCTGAGAAACTTATCAATCAAGTGAAAAACAGAGCTCTCAGTCAAACAATATTCAGACTGTTCCAGATATCTCAAATTTTAGTTGCGCTCAACGCAATTTCATAATACCTCATCACTAAACTGGACAACGCAGCAGCACAATTTCACTACCTCAATGTATTGAGGATCAAGTATGACTGGCTCAACACTGCTGTATATCAACATGAGAGATTGTACAAATTTGTTCGGATTCAATGGATGTCGGCATCGAGGCGACAGCAGACAGCCGACTCCACGCTTGGCCATACTCGTCGTACTGCCTGGTACTGCCACCAATATCGCCGAGGCCGCCGCGTGTTCCAAAAGTCGAAGTGCTGCGCGCGCGCACCGAAAACCTTTCTCACAACGGGGTGTTGTCATCGGCATACTCGGTCGCAAGCTCGGAAAGAGTCAACCACCGCCAAGTGTACATGATCTATGCTGATGATACCCAGATTTACAGAAGTTGCCACCGGTACTAGCTCAAGGAAGCTCTCGAATTGGTTGAAGAAGATGCTAACGCGATCCACGCATGGGCCATCATGAATGGACTTAGCTCGAATCTCAAAAAGACCAAAGTCATAATCCTCCGTAGCAACGAGAACCTCAGCCTCTTAAGGTGGCTCGAGCGCATGGTATAGTATCGAAACGGGGGCCCGGTGCTAAAGATTTTGGCTTCTCATCTCTTTGATACGCACTGACCGCAACATATGCACGTTCCGAGCTCACCGACATCCAAAGCGCGCCCTCGCGCACGCGCACCATGGCCGAGCGTCTGCTTCGCTGGTAGTTGATCGGAGATGCATTGTTTATCAAGGCAATAGCTTATTATTTTGGACGGCTCGATATACTTTTCTCAACGTCAATATATTCTTCAAGATTATATGCGAGTCTATCAATTTTCGGGATTTTGTGATATCTTCGTTAGAGAGTACTTAATTTTCTAAGGTATACGTCCGTAAGAGCGAGTGTATGAGGACGAAAGTTTCAACATTTTTTTCCATTAGGAAATGGACGGCAACCCTACATTCTCTCAACGGTTATATATTTGTTGACTTCTGAAGTATATTTGAGAATATTTTCAACTTGTTTAATAGCATCGTTGTATATCCGCTCGAGCCACCTTAAACTTAAATGACCTATCACCCATTGTAATTGGCAGTACTTCAATTGATTCTGTGACCGAAACTAAGAATCTTGGAATTTGGCTCACTTCCGATCTTAACTGGCAAAAACAAGTATCATCTATCTGTCAACGCGTCTTTGGCACTCTCCGTCAACTGCATCCCCATCAACACGCCTTTTCATTTTCTCTCCGCAAATCGCTTGTTCAATCACTCATCCTCCCTTACTTTGGCTATCCCTGCCTTGTTTATCATGACCTAACCGAGAGAAAAAAACCTCCGGCTCCAGAGGGCCCAAAATGCATGTACTCGCTTTGTATTTGGAAATATCCCTTGGAGAGATCATGTTATCCCCTATCGCAAGCGCTTAGGTTGGCTCACGGCAAAAGCCCGACCAGAGTACTTCTTAGCCAGTTCTCTTTATCAGATCCTCAGAACCCATAGACCTCTGTATTTGGCTAAAAACATTGTGAAGGTATGCAACACAAGTCCTCAGAGATCCGTTCGTCTCCAGACTGGAGACCTTATAGTTCCCAAATGTCGTACAGCGTCTTTGCCAAACGCTTTTTACGTTAACGCTTCTCATTGCTGGAATGAATTACCGCTTGCTATATCCACCATGCCTCGGTCAACCTCCCTAAAAAGTTTCAAAAACTGCTTATTTCTACATCTTCTCGATCTTGATACAAATAGCAATATATGATGCTCTGTATTGTGCTCATATGTCCAACCAAATGTTGGAGATTTTTTAATTGATCTCTGAAGTAAGGCACCAAGTATGATATGACCATCTTACTGTTTTATACATTTTATATGTCATATTGATATGAATTCTATATATTTCATATTTCATATTTCTATGTATTTTATTTATTCTTTTTATTATATACTTTATGTGCCATTCATGTGCCCCATGGGACCCATTGTACCCGGGTGAATAAATCAAATCAATCAATCAATCAATCTCTAATTCCCTCATGAAGTACCTCAAAGAGAAAGGCTTGCTCGACTCTCTCCAGACTGGTTTCCGTCAAAATAACAGCACCCAGACAGCTCGGCTAAAAGTAACCGACGACATTCGGATGGCCAAAGACAAGAAGATGATTACGTTACTGTTACTGTTCGACTTCAGTGAAGCGTCTGACACCATATCGCCATCTAAAATGTTGCAGAAACTGCGCCTGCTTGGCTTTTCCAGAACGGCGCACTTGTGGATAAAATCGTATCTCGAAGGGAGGTCTCAAATGATGACATCGCAGAGTAGCGTCGATTTTGATTGGCTCAAAACCAATCTTGGAGTTCCACAAGGTTCCGTTCTCGGGCCTCTTTTATTCAGTTTCTACGTCAATGATCTGCCGTACATACTCCACGGAATGCCCGTTAACCACCTATTTTACGCGGACGATCTAAATGTCGAGAAAGGGAAATTGTTGGAAGGCATTGCTAGACTCGAAGGGGCGTTTCAATTAGTCGCTGATTGTGCTGAGTCTTCTGGCTCGCACCTCAACGTTGGCGAGACTAAATCAATCTTTTTAGGTTGGCCGCGCAATGTCAATGAGCTGAGAGAGATGGGTCTGGCTGGTGTTGGGATGCCGGGCGGAGTAACGATTCCCTTCCGTGATCTTGGAGTGACACTTCACAGCAAACTAAAATGGGGATCGCACATCGACCAAGTAGTAAACAAAGTCGATAGAGCTCTGTATAGTCTGCGATTCATAAAGGCGTGTACCACCGAGACTCTCCTCCGAGGATTGGTCGAGACTTTAGTCCAACCCTATCTGGACTACTGCACAGTGGTATATCTTGACGCAGACGAAACACAACGGACACGACTGCAACGACTGGCTAATTCATGTGTGAGATACATATTTGGGATTAGAAGGGACGAGCACATCACCCCGCACAGGGAGCGTCTGTGCTGGCTAGAATTGGACTCTCGTAGACTTTATTTTGCAGCCATTCTCATTTACCAACCAATTAGAATGAAAGAGCCCAAATATTTCGCTGAAATGTTCACCAAGTTACAGCATAGATGCACTGGTCTGAGTGATGAGAGAGATCTTAACATTCCCAGAGTCCGTTTCGAAGCCACTGAATACTCCTTTCAGTAACAAGGTCTTAGGCTCGGGAACTCTCTACCGCCCCTTCTACGAAGCTTACCCTCATTATCATCATTCAAACTCGCTTGAAAGTTTCATATTCTCATGCTTGACTCCCGGGGCTTCCCAATCATCCCAGGGCCGAGTCTACATAAGAGCGCGAGCGGGGTCCAAGAGCGCTCTCGCGGAGTGCAATCGCTCTCGCCGCTCAATAGCGCAGGTTTTTTTATATGATAAAATTTGTGCGAAGACTGACCGGGTAGTCTCGTACTACAGAAACACAATTCTAACATCAAAGCAATGAATTATCACGGGGAAGGGGGTCTCAATCCCGAAACTCAAGAAGCCCCCAAAACCGCAAACACTCGGAAACCGGGCCTGAGAAAATTATTCCCAAAATCTAAGGAAGTAACCAAACTATTGCAAACATCCGGATGCTCCTATCGATAAACCAGCCGGGAACCAAAATGCGACCAAAAGTGAATCCCAAAACTCACTAAGGTAATCAAACTTGCTAATACTCGAGTACTAGAACCGAAAACAGTGTCCGTGAGAGAAATCAATCTCAAAATCCAGAATAACAAAAAAACCTGCAATAAAACCTGGATGTAAATGACAAAATTTTCTGATTGCAAGAAGAATCGATCGCAACACCCGAAAGAAAATTAATGAACTCCAAATTCTATCGGGGCAGTAATCGATCCTCGAATCTGACATAAGCTCTCAACAGAAAATTCAGCCCGAGCATTCGCATGTTTCCGGTTTTGGAGGCTTCTTGAGTTGCGGGATTGATGCCCCCTCCCCCCCGTGATGATTTCTAGCTTTGATGTTAAAACTATGATCCTATGGTGCGAGACTATCCCTTCAGTCTTCGCACACTAATTTGGAACATGATTGAACCTTCGTTGCAGAGTGGCGAGAGCGAGCGCAAGAGCGCTCTCGGTGCGCGCTCGCTCTCTTAGGGTGTGTCCACAAGTGAAGCGCCCGCGCCGCTCCCGGCACCCGCGCTGGCACCGCGCTCTGAGCAGGCTCAAAAATTCCCCACGTTACCGACTATATCCGGAGTATAGAACCGAAGTTTGGCCACCTCGATCGCTAAGTATAACTCCGAAAAGAGGAGTCAACGTGTGTGTCTATAAATTTACACAAACAATTTCTAGCGCGCGCCAGCGCCGGTGCCGGGAGCGGCGCCACGCGCCGGGGCTCGGCGCGGGCGCTTCACTTGTGGACACACCCTTATGTAGACTCGGCCCAGGCGTATTGGAATGAGCACTCTCAGCAAGATAGAAAATTGTATCTATTTTTACTGATGCGACCATGCTTCCTCATATTGACTAAGTGACGTGTCATATCTGTGATAAATTGAGACGGTTAGAAGCGCTGACCAATTCATCTATACTTTAAATAATCCTCTTACGTCGCGAAAAAATGTGCGATATAGATGAGGTGAAAGAATTGAGTTCATAAATTCCTATTATGAAACGGGAATGATAGAGTGAGAGGAAAATGAAAGATTCTAGAATACTAGAAGGGTGAGGTGATAGAGGACAAAAACAAATGGCAGGTGAAAGATGACTCACGCGCCTGCTTAGTTATAGAATCCGGACGCAACCACTGCAACCGGTGGCGGCTTACGTGCGTGCAAGTGGACAGGAGTTCATTGGGACGAGCTCAATAGCTTGGACGGGGTGTAGCCTAGGCTTTCAAAACTATCTCAAAAAATGATTTTTATCGTGGTTAGACCTCTCGAAACGATACTGAGAGTCCACGCTGACATAGGGATGCTCTTTGAGGGACTCACGTGGATTATTTTCGAAAAGCATAAGCTTCTGCAAAAACGGCCTCCATCGCCGTTCTGAAGTCGAGAACAACATGAGAAAACAAAGATTTTGAGCCGTTGTGGGCCTAAATCGACCAAGTTGGGGACGAGTAATCGCGATTTTGCGAAGAAAAATAGCCGGGGGCATTTTTGGACAGATTGAATGGGGCGAATTTGGACAATGGTGAATCCTATCTTCAATTGGTCGAACGCAACTGTGGCCGTGTTTTTTGATGATAATTATGCATATCGGGATGCGTAAATAAGCATGTGTATCTGCACACGTGCCTCGACACGCATATGTGTTTCTATATATGTTTATGCGTACATGTGCAACGTATGCATATACACGTGTATACGCGTATGTGACAACTTATGTATATGAGGAAATCCCAGAAACTTTTGACTTTTGGCCTCTACAAGTGAAATTATAGAAAAAAGCTGTATACATGTCTAAAATTTTTTATACCCCTTCTTTGAAGGTTCCGAAAACATAATCTTCCATGTGGGTCATCTGAAAAAAAATCGCTAAACGACTTACAGAACAAAGTCTTGAGCGAGTACTTTTGGAAAATTCGTTTCTGAATTTTCATTGTTTGGGTAAGCATTGGGGGGTCTCTTAGAATACTTGAATGGACATGAAAGAGTCTTAACTTTCAGAATGCGTGATGAGTATTGCACAATAGTAATGATGGAGGCTTGTGATCTATTGAAAGGTGGCAAAAATACACTAAATATGGAAGTGTCTCGGGAAAAATTTTTCTTCGTGGGAGTGACAAATACAAACATCAAATACGATCCTAGTCATTTTTATACCAATTTGGAATGTCCCTGAACCCTTCGAAAGATTTGATAGAATATTCCGAAACGATTTCGTCTATATAAAATTGTCAATTGTCCCCATCCAAACAGATGGCACTCTCATACGCGCCAGAGTCTGAGCTTACCGAAGTGGATATGGTTTTCTGATACTATTACCTACTATTTCCCGGTATTTAGGAGTCGGTCCGTTGATTACAGCAAGTGTACACCGCCGAGAACGGCGTAAATATACCACGAGTAACACTAATTCCATTCCGGTTGAACGCAATTCCTTGATTTCCCCATTGATGTACATAGATGTGCAATAGGTCGATTTCTTTGTTTTTGCGTGAGTAAGACAATGAGTTCATCGCGGAGTCTCTCTAGAATGCGCTAAAAAGTGTATGAGCCTAAGAACATGAATAATGATTTCTCTTCGAAACCGAGTGACAGACCGTCCAATGCCTGTCACGGCTCAGTACAACGATGTACATCTCCCACTAAAAGAAAAATCACAACTAGAAAATCCCTGCAAAGTTACAGACCCCGCTGTGGTACGCTAGAACCGTGAGAGCTCAACGAATTTTGAGAGTCGGTCCGAGTGACACGTCAATTCCTCGATTTTCAGGTGTTTTCTCGCACATGACCTTCTCTAGTATCTATCCGCATCCACAAATCGATCCCAAATTTGGTGTCCATTTTTAGGACATCTGAACGAAGAAAATTTGACTGGTTAGACCTTATGAGACGTCGTACAGCCCAAATGATCGAGGAGTGACAGCAAAAGTCAAAAGTTTCTGGGATTTCCTCATATGCATGTGATGCGCGAAATCGTCGAGGCGCGGAAGATGAGTGAGGTGATCAAAAATGGGTCAGAAAACGCAGTCACAAGGTGAGAGAACTGACCCACAACTCAGATTGGAAGTCAAGAGTTTCCGGTCTCGCATTCGCTGATATTGGGTTAATTGTCGCACGCATATCATTTGGATCGTTGATGTGAGGTGCGTATTAGCTTATTCAGTATGGAATACATTTGAAAAAGTCGATTCTTTGAATCTGCAAGTCGATTGTCGATTGTTGGAGACAAGGGAGAGAAAGCTATATTTGTCGATCTAGAAGCTCATTTATGTCTATATCACAGCAAGGTCTCGGCTACAGGTTGTTGCCTTTATCAAGCTGAAATTTTATTATTATAGTCCTCAACCATTTTTGAGAATACAGATATTTTCGTGCATTTCGAACAAAAAGATTTACAATTCAATTCCACGCCGCGGCTGAAATAATGGCGCTAATGTATAAGCGTGACATCGAGACAAAGATCTGCCGAGCCCTGGTATAGCTCAGCTGGTAGAGTGTCTTTCCCGGTGAGAAGAAGGCCCCCAGTTCGATCCTGGGTGTAGGCATTTTTTTCACGATGTCATTCAAATGCATTTTTTCTTTGATTAACATCATGACAATCAAACCCCGATCGATAATTTCTCATTAAAAATGACCTCAAATCCGAGGTCACCAATAGAAAAATAAAAATTAGTCCTCCAAATGCCGATTTACGAATTTAATATCAAAAAGGTTTACCTTAATTGGCTGCGTTACATGAGGCTGATTCAGCGCGGATTCAGCGCCAATTCTTGTCCGTGCGGAAGGATATGCGATAAAACAGAACGCTTTTTGTGCTCTGTCTTATCGACTTTTCGCCCGCACGGATGGGAATCGGCGCTGAATCCACGCTGATTCAGTCTCATGTAGACGCAGCCATTAGTGAAATATTAGTGAAATATTACATCAATAACTGTGAGTCATCACAGTTACTGATGTCAATTGTTGGAGACGATATTGCATGGTTGAAAAGCCTATTTCAATAATGTTAAAAAATCACATGAAAATGGCTCTTTTGCTGTCGCCGTATGGGACAATGTTAACGTTGCGGGTGGGTTCCCCCTCGATTTTAGGTCATTACCACGTGTTTTTGTAAGCAAATGCGACTCTAATGGGCAGAGAATGTCTCTGTACACCTCAATTCAGAATTGCTGTCCAAATTCGACCTTAAAACTGTCCAAAAGTGGCTCAGGCGCGGGGCGAATTGGTACAGATATTTTTTTTGAAATTTCAAGCAAGGGTATAAGCGCTGGGACCCAGGGATTTGAAAATTTTTCTACAATGTATTCAATACTTGAACTTCAAAGTCTCATAGCGCGTCTAGCCCCAAGTATACATGTGCTACATAGCCCCATTGCAAAATCAGTCCGATTTCACCGTACTCTCCCCTATATAGCACATGGGGCGTAGGATCGGAAAGTGATGTGATGTCGGATATGGAGTAAGTGATTTGGTATCACTGAATAAGATGTGTGTTTGATGAAGCGTAGAACGAATTGAGAAAATGGATAGTAATATGACAACGAATATAGAGTGAATTAATGTATGACTAATATATATTGCTCTCCAATGCTCCACGTATACTACCTCCTAATTGCAAAGAAATCCTATAGAGGTTGTGTATATTCTTGTGAGAAAACATGAGTTATTTTTCGTCCATAGAGAGGATGTATCATAAAACTTAAACGGTGGTGTCAACTCTGTGCCCGCAGCTCCAACCCCTTCTGTGACCCTTTAAAGTGCTCTCTACCTTTGGAAAAGCAATGGTGGCGCCTCTAGCGGTGAGATCGGTATATTACCAACAATAATTGTTAAAAATAAAGAAGAAGGAAATAAACTGTACCACGCTCTGTGGATTGTTTCTCCACAAATTTGAAAAAAAGTATCAGCGAGATCGGTGGAAAATTGAGCCCGAAAATTTGCCGGAGAATATTTTAGTGTTGCAGGATTTCTCCCGCAAATTTTTGAGTTCAATTCTGTACCGATCTCGATGAAACTTTTTTTAGAATTTGAAGAAAAATAATCCGCAAGGAGCGGGACCATTGGTGTCCTTCATCTTTGTTTTTAAAAAGTGTTATTGGCGATACACCAATTTGACTGCTAGAGAGGTGCCATTATCATTTTATAGGTTAGGAGGTACCAGCGGTCTAGTTATTCCCATTTTTTCTCTACACTCTTATGGTCGAGACTAAATGGCGAGATTAAGAATATAATTCAGTTGATAACAATAACCGTGCAGCTTACCTGAACCTTTGTCTCATCGAAATTTTAACATAAGATGTGAATAGAACTCTACGGCCGCTTTCGACGGCTACCCCCATGCTCTTGACCTTGACATATCTTAGTCTAACTTCAGTTATGAGATATGCAGCACAGGGTACTTGCTTATTTTCGAGCCCAAAAAAGTGGAATGCAACTGCAACTACCCACTGAAATTCGTCTCGGGCTGAAATATTTTCTGGACCCAAGTTACTCTACTGACGATTTTGATCACAAAAAATCTTACTTCCAGCGGAATCACCCGTATAGTTGAAAAATTCTTATCTCAAAAACTTGACCCACCCAAGAACTTTGATCAATTGATTCTTACTTGAAATGCGGATGTTTCCATTAGCATGAGTAAAAGTCTCAACTGCCACTTTGCTTTGTATGAGCGATGAGCGAATAGCCTATGAGTCCCAGCCGTCATGCCCATTTGGCCTACCAAGTACATAATGAATGCTGCGAGTAAAATCAGTCAATTTTGAGTGGTAAGAAATATTTCCCAATATCTCAATTCCAAATCTAGATGTTTCATGATATTTACCAAATACAGTTGTTTTTAATTTTGCTGAAGTAACTGCAAGATATAAGCCGTACAGGCCAGCAGCGTGAAGATAGCATAACACAAGAACCGCCAACCACCTTATCTCTGAGTCAAAAATTGACGTTCTTGTTTCATGATTCACAGATTTGGGAGGAGGTATTTGTACTTGATCAAGTTGATCATTTTCGTACAAAACTCCTGTTACCGGAGACCCACCAGCTTTCGACATCACGTTAGTAACTCTTCTCGAATATGAAACCACTGAAAACGAGATATTGTATCAGATACCTTTAGTAGATGGAAATTCGACAAAAAGTGTCATTGAGAAACTGCGCTCTTGGTCTTTTTCGGCTTAAAAGTCAGATCACGAAACTTCGTAGCTGATCCTCCGTTTGGGTTTGAGCAAAGAAAGTAAAAGAACTATTCGATCACACGTATTTTGATTAGTATCGAAGATTATTTAACGGACAAAGATGCTCGGAGGGCTTGTACGGAGAAGCAAAAAAAGGTTTTCACCTCCGCTGTACTGCTTTGAGCATTGGAAGACCACGGTAGAACTACAATAAATCTTATGAGTTTGTGAATCAGAATTTTTCCGCAAATGCGTGACCACATTTTTCAATAACAAAACCGAATCTCTAAGCAGCATCAAAAAGTAGAGAGAGCGTCGATTATACCCTCATTAAGCATTGCCCTCATTAATCTAGAACCACCAGACACTGCAAACTCATATTCATACCTCAACAGCCCTGTGCGGGTTAGACGGGAAGAAACAGGAGGGACGGGATGCAGTTTCACAAGGCGTTTCCTCTACGGTTGGCTAGAGGAACCGAAATTTTGGGATTTTTTTTGTCTTTGAACACGCGAAAGAAATAGCGCAAGAACCATTATAGAAGACCGCAATCTGGCAACAACGTTCTATAGTGCTTATAATTCCATGGGACAGTAGGGTGTGGAGTTCAAAATAAAGCTTTGGTTCATGATCATTTCACGTATCTTTTTAACACGTTCGCTGAGACGCCATTTTTTCGTAATTTTGTTTTAGTCATGAACTGGACCCCCGAATTTCGGCGAAAACGATCATATGGGTCCAGATCCTTTTTTATTTCATTGTTTACGTTCTTGGCGAAGTAAACCGCCATGATAGATCCTTTGAGAAAAAAAATTCCGAGCAAGTCTGAGTCGACAAAGATTGCAAGATGGAAAATCGCGGGTCCCACCGATGGGACCCGTTGCAGCGAACGTGTTAAATAGATTTCAAATTTGAGCTCCATTCCATTCATATTTGTCAGGCTATTTGTTGAATTCTAAAAAACTGTCATAGTTTTCGAAGGACCACGTTTGTTCAATATCATGCGAGTCTTCCATATCGTTCGCTCAAGTGCTGTTTTCTTGTAGCCAGACAGAGCACCACACGAAAGTACTTATTCAAAATGAGTCTGCTCATTTGATGCGCCAAGGACAGACAGTGATCCAAAAATGCATTCAAACGTACCTCGAGTCAATTATTTGAGTTACTATTTACAGAATCATAGCAAGACTTTTTTTCGCAATTCAAATGAAAACGTGACAAGTAAGCTCGCTTGTCAGGTATTTATCTGAATCCAATCCCACTCTAGGTGGGGTCGGATTCAAATTTAAATTGAACTCAAATTTGAATTGTACATGCATGAAATACGCGGAATAGTCATGAACCGAAGTGTTATCTCAGCCTCCACATTCCACAGCCCACTGCAATTATTATGATTATACGTTTCTAACAGATTCCGGTCTGCTATTTATTCCTGCGCTATTCCGTTTGCAGATCCGAAAACAATGAGATATCAAGGAATGAGGTTCACTAACCGAATTTACGGGAAACTTACCACGAAACTCCATATTCCTCCTACTCTAACCCGCAAAGGTACGATGGATCAACCACGACGAAATCTTTGTCCGTAGAGATGATTATCAATGGTATTCAAAATATGTGTAATCAAATAAATTTTCCGCCTTCTTTGCTCGTATTCAAATAGAAGATTAGGTACGATTCTGCTCGAGAAAGATTCATTATCTGGATTTCCAGACAAAAAAGACCACTTGCGCAGTTTTATTATGACCTTTCCATCCGTGTCTCCTCGTTGTATAGATAATAGTGTGCGTGAAGAGTATAAAGAGTGTTCTGTTTCTTCCATACGTATTTTGTCAATGGTCTAAGATGGTTATCAGGTGACTCAAATGAACGACATCAGTACAGATACCTCTATAGATTCAGAAGATATTTCACATGAATTTTGCTCTAGAGTCAAATAAAATTCTGCCAATTAATCGTTGGCTTAGCCAAAATTCCACCAACTCGTATCAATTAGCACTTTGAATCGGTCCCATATATATTCTTCTAACGGTATTTACTGTTGGAATATAAGATTTTACTGGCAATTATACGAATTGATAACTTTCACAGTACATGATATTTTTTGCAGTACACCCGGAAACCATGTATAAAATTAGTTATAATTACAGAAATTGGTATACAAATAATGAGTACCACCACTCTCATAAATAATTCAATCTTCCCAAAGGAATCACAAATATGACTAATCGATGTATTTCAACTTACTTGACTGGGAATCAACGATTCAAAGTGGTTCCTCAGATTCTTCCCCCAGATAAAGGAACAGAAAAAATTTCTTACTGAGTTGATAAAGTTTCCAAACTTTTGAGCAAGACGATTTTGTGCCTAGTGTAGTATTTCTTCCACATATCTGTTCGATAGTGTAAACATCCTCAAAGTTGATGATGAACTGAGTTCCCATCAATTCTGCTTGCAAATCAAAGAGCTACTTGATTTGCTTATGCATAAATGACATTTCCGTAACAGAAGGCTATCCATTAGAATTCTAGTAGAAAATTATACAACAGCCACGACCTCCAAAACGTTGGCAGGTTACTATTTACACTTCAAACTTAACCTCAATGAGGAGTTTATGTTTCTAGGGTACGGTAAGGCAATGCGGTCACCATGCAAGCTGAAAATCATTCCCATTTTCCTCTGATTTTCTTGCGATTGAGACTTAACGATAAGTGCACGAATACTTGTTATCATTTAACTTGAATTCGTCCACTCATCCTTCAGCCCAAACTGCAAGAGAATCGGGGAAAATGGGGATGAAAATGTTATTATATTATAGATTAGGAGGTTCCCGCGATCAAGTTCACCACATTTTCATCCGATTTTCTTGAAATTCGGGTAGAACAACGGAATGTCAAATATAAATTTGACAATAACAATGATCCGACAACTCGTTTGGAACTCCAAATCGTCGTAGTTTTCATGTGAGATGTGTTTTTAAGTTCCATGGCCGCGATGCAGGGTAACCGTACCGCCTTAAGGCGATACGGTCATTATCCAATTCTGTTGCGATTTTGGCTGAACGACGAGTGCACGAACACTTGTTATCATCTAACTTAGATTTGTCCACTCATCGTTGAGTCAAAATTGCAAGAGAATCAGAGAAAGTTGGTAATAAAAATGTGCGTATATTATAGGTTAGGAGGTTCCCGCGGCCGAGTTATCCCCATTTTTCTCCGATTCTCTTGTGATTTGGGGTGGGCGATGGATTGAGGAATACAAGTTGGACGATATTCAGTATTCGATAGCTCGCCTCACACTTCGGGTCATCAAATTTTTTATGTAAGATGTATTTTCAAGGTCCAAGGTGCACGGTGATAGCATCACCTTAAGGCTAGTCCGGAGTTTCCGCAAAACCGCAACCAGACACGCACCGACGTACTTTGAGGTTGCAGCTGCATCCAATGATTCTGAGAGCGGTATTATTGTATATTGTTTATACGCTTTTATTGGTACTGAATGTGTTATTCAGATACTAGGCCACCTGTGAAATCTTATAACACGATACCATGCAAAGTTCCACAGCATTTCATTCATTAGGAATCGATAAAAGCTCGAAGGCAATTTTTTGGTGGGACAGAGCGCGTCCGCGACTATTCCGATTTATTCCTCAATAACAAAACAATTTTGGCAAATATCAGATACTACACCATCTGTGGATTGGAATTTCCTGTCGAATGAGCCCTCCCACGCCCGAAAATTTTGAATTTAGCTCGCAAAAACCTTGAAGGTAGTGTGAGTATCGAGCAGTATAACTTGCTCAGCGAGCCATAGAACTACGATTTTCTGGAGATATAGAATGAATCCCCGGGTGTGGAAGAACTCCCCCGATGGGAAATACTATAATGTGTCACTTGCCATATCTCGTTTGGGTTGGAAATGTGAGGTTGAAATAGTATGAGGCAAAAAAGTGGTTCATAATCTCCCATCGCACATGCAGTACGACCAAAGCGCCATCTATCGGGGAAAATATCCGGATTCTCTACGGACTGGCCTTAAGAGTAGATAAGCGAGAGTATCTGCACTCTTAAACTGTGCTCATAATCTTCTGCCTTGGAGCTAACGAGAAGTGGGAATTCTCGCACTTCGCGTAAGAAATTGTCGTATCATCTCGAATTTTCTCAATTTTATCTGTTGAAAGGTCAAGAACTATTACAAACTCATATATTGAGAATCTGAACAAGTCAACTTCATTCAATATTCTCAATGATACCCCGAAAAGATGAGAAGAAGTTGGAAATAGAAGCCCCCGAATATGGTATGAAAATGCTATCCCCAGCTGGCAAGATTATAAATTTAAGAATTTACGGGAGGTTCATATTAGGAATTGCCACGGAGTCCGCCGGAAATCGTCCATCTTCCAGCTCCATCAATCCCTACAAAAGTCATAAAAAAGATTTCCCGGGAAGCCTTCAGACACTCCCGGTAAGTTTTGGAAATATTTTTCGGAGAACTTCACAGAAACTCCCGAGTAGCTTTCGCTAAAGCTCTCATAGATGGCTCCCGCTTAGCTTGTCTAGATGCCATCAATGTAAACATGCAGTGTTTGACCTGATTTACCAACTTTTAACTTCAGCTATAAACATCACAATAAGACTGTAAATGACGAGTGAATCCATTATTTATTTGCATCCCGCAGAATTAATTTTCAATGCAAATTCTATATAAGGGTTAGAGTACACTGTACATATAACAATAAGTTGTGAATGATTACTTTTGATGCTAATTTTTTTCTAATCAGGAATGATATAACAATGATATCGAGTGGATGTCGATAACGGATGAAGAATCGTTATTATTTCTCATTAACCATGGGGAAGTCAACTGAAATTCACAGGGTATAGATACATATATAGCTATCATGACACGGGATGTAAAATTTTGAATTTGATTAAACAGGGTATTTTTCCAAGATTTTTTCCTTTTATCGAAGAGAATATGATGAATATACGTGTTTATTGCGAGGCCAACAGCAAATCTCAATGTGAGAAAATGATGGCCAATTTTTGAGTTCTGCCAGCTGTTTTTCAACTGTCCGGAAGATTAGAGGTGTTATGATAATAAAGGTGCAAATAGTACTCATCAGGTTTTGCAAATACGAGAATGATTTTTTACTTGTGAACTGAGTATTAGCAGAAAACCATAAGTTTTGCATGCGTGAAAGTGAGTGTATCATCTCCTTGTATAATTTTTCTATATATATATATTGTCGGAGCTAAAATGAGAGTTGAGACAATCTTTGTTGACTTGAAACAGTCGAACAAATGAAACATCCGCACAGAATGAACGATGGCGAGGAAAGATTTTGGCAAATTAATCCATTTCTCCAGTGTCCATTCCACAGCTGAAAGTAACCTCTCCAAACTCATTTTCTGGAATTGCCTGGTGAAAAAATCATGTCCCAGGGACTTTACCATAATCTTCACTTGGAGAATGGATCTGTGCTAATTCCCGACATGACTGTCTACGTTTGGGTAATGGCATGATGGTTTTTGATACTTCGTATTGTCTTCAGACTTCTTTGAGAGAGGCTATTCCTCAGCTATTTCATGAAAATCGACTTTAAACACAACATATTTTCGATATGTTGAAAGTATATCAACGTCTCTGTACAAATAGTATAGCTCGCCATCATAGTATCTTCCTTACTTTGTCAAACATCACACCACAACCAATGAGTCTATGGTCTGATTTCATATAGAACCACAAAGTGCTCAACGTCGCTTGACATCAAATAGGCTGAGATTGCGTGAATCATTGTTCGCAGATTCGCGGTCGTACCATTTATGCATGGATGTGCATTTTCAGTTGGCGAATTAGAAATACAAAAGTGCCTGTTGAATGCAAATTGTTTTCTCACGAGTATTGATTATGTATACCATGCGAAGACACCTCAACTAGAAGAACGTTCGAAATGAGAACATTCATTCTTTTTCCGAAGTCGTACGTAGCGGTCTTTTTACGATATTGAGTTACCAATGTTTGGTCATCTCGATAAATTCTTGGATTAAGATAAGAGTGTCTAATGTGCTTGAATGTGGCAAGATTCGTCAGATTTTTGTAGTTTTCAAAAATGTTGTTCTCTGTGTAGGTAGTTTGAGTTTGAAAGTTGTACTCGGAAATGATGATTGGTGATATGCACGTGAGATATTCTTTTTGGTATTACCAGGTTTTTGGTCGATGGTCAGGGATTTTTATGTAAGTTGAGATATATGTTCATCTGATGAAAGAGGATGGGAAGCACAATTTCCATGCCCCGAAATTCAACCTTGCGAGTTTGTGGCCAGATCATTTCGATTTTGAAATCCGCAAGCAGTGGATTTTGCTTTCTCTGAGGAAAAAGGATTCTTTTGTTTCAGTAAATTTTTCACCGATTTTTCCATTCAATCTACTATTTTCTCCAACAAAGTTTCTTCTATCTGAATAATACTTACACCATTTTGTTCGTCTCGACAAATTCTATCGATTGGAGATTACACTTTTCCTCCCAAAGGCCTCCAAAACCTTTGAGGGACTCATCTCTCTCGCTCTTTGCATGTGTGTGTGTGTATGTGTGTGTGATGTTTTCTTCCCGACACGCTTCTCCTTCTACAGCTCTCCTGACCCACTCTTGCCTTTCTAGAGGTCAGAGAATCATCCAAAAGATGGGACCAGTAATTAAGCACCTCTCTTCTCGCAGTTTCATCCAATGTAGAAGCTTTTTAGGTAAAAATTTCTCAAATCTAGAGTTTTTATACGAAATTACCACTTTACGCCAGGGTCTCAAGAAAAATTTGGATCATCTGGACCATGGTTTTTTCGTCACAATCTATCAATACGTTGATGTGAAAATTAAATTCATTCTCTGTGGAATACGATAATTCTGAAGAAATCGGAATTCTCCCGAGAAATTTCATTTTAGGGGCATGTGGTAGCCGTGCAAGTTGAATTTTGTTCCGATTCCCCTCGAATTCTCTTGCGTTTTGGGCTAAATGACGAGTTAGGCCATTCAAGTTATCGTCTAACTTGAATAGGCTAACTCGTCGTTTAGTCTGATTCGCAAAAGAATTCGAGAAAAATTGGAATAAAAATGTGTGTATAACATGAGTTGGTATGTACCAGACGCCCAGTGGTTCCCACTTTTCTGCAATAATCTAATGATTTGAGCTGAAGATTGAGTTGGCCAGTATAAGTCGGACATGCACAACACGAATGTTATTAATTGTAGAGACTATGGGTCTCGAAGGAGTATCTCGTTTGTGTATCTTCGGCAAACCTTAACATCTGGCTCGTATATTTGATGAAGAAAGAGAGTAAGAATGGGTCTGTTTTAGTCTATGGGATATACAGTCACCGAAGCCTGTATTTACTACAGATAAAAACCTCTGGGTTAGAAATCTCACTGATGTGACATTACCACCTAGTGTTATAGATGTTGTATCTCTTGGACAAAATCATAGTAGCAAACATACGCGAATTGACGAAAAAGATATCTAATTTACAGTAGAAAATGTAGAGCCTTGTTTATATAGTTCTGATGTTGATGACACTGAGGAGAATCAGATTTGGAAAAATATTTGCCACATATAATTCAGTATGAATAGAATAAACAAACCTATATTTTAGCAGAGGATCGAGCTTTTGCAAAGAAAATCAATGAAACAAAATCTTTTTTGAAATCAGATAATGACATCTTTTTCACCAGAGCTGATAAGAGTAGTGTTATTGTTTGCTTCGGAAAATCTGAGTATGTGACAAAAATGAATGGTCTTTTGTCTGATAAGTATGTTTATAAGTCCGTAAAATTCGATTCATTGAAGAGAGTTCGAGGCGAATTCTTGCCTCTGCTGAAGAGTTGAACAGCAACAATTTTTTGTCAAAACGATTTCTATCCTTACTCTCTTTCTTTATCAAGTACAACAGATGCTAGATGTTATTGTTTGCCGAAGATACACAAGCGAGATACTCCTTTGAGACCCATATTCTTTACAATTAATAGTCCAACGCGATTTTTCATTTCCCACATCAAAGAGAGAATTGAAAACCTGTACCCGATCACCAAGTTCTCATGTTAAGAACAGTCTGGAGCTTAAACACAAATTACAAGAGTTTACCATTCCTAATGATCGTATCTACTTTTTTTAGATGTCAGTCATCTCTTTACGAATACTCATTCCTTGTCACCTTGTTTTAGAAAGTTTAGGTAGCCTATACTATACTCAATGATATACACAACAAATGTAAGATCTCTTTCGATGAAATTCGAAATGCTGTGCAACTGGTTTTCAAATACGCTTTCTTCAAAATAGATTCAAAATTCTATTAAAAAATTGAAGGTAGCATCATGGGTTTACCCATCTCGCTGATTTGGTACTAACTGACCTAGACTTTGTCTGTTTGGGTAAACTAACGAATCACTACAATGTTGTTCCAGTTTTCCATTATCGATATATTGATGATACTGTCATGTGTATCAAAAAACAACATCTAGTCGTAGTTCTGAGTGCTTTGATCCAGTAACATCCAAAATTGCAATTCGCACATGGATCTGAGAATAAAGGCAGGGTAAAGTTCTTGGATTCGACTCTACTTAAGGAAAACAACAAAATTATTATAGATTGGTATCAGAAACCTACATCTTCGAGTAGAATTTCAAACTTTGAGTCAAACCACACCACTCAGTTGAAGAAGAATATAATCTACAATTTGATTGATCTTGCTATCTCTCTTTTACATGAAGAATTCCACCGAAAAAATTTGAAAATCATTGAAAAATTACTCCACGAAAACAACTATCCAGAAACGTTCATTGATAATTGCATTGAAACTCGACATCAGAAATGGGAACACAGCCGGCGACAGTCATCCAATGATCTCAATGAAAAAATCGTTACTCGTCAACCGAAAGTATGTATTCCTTCTCAAAAAGAATTTTGTTTCAAAATTCCAAATGTTTTTGAAATGTTCAATATCATCACTCTCCCAAAAATTGATAAGAATTCCCAGAACACTATAAAACTTGGAATAGACCCCTTCGACAAATTCGAAAATACTGAAGTAGTATGTAAGTTTTCATGTGAGGATTATCCAGTTACTCATGTAGGAGAGACAAAGAGACCACTATCCATGATAATCGACGAACATAAAAAAATTAAAAATCTCAACTCTGTTGTTTTTATCCACCTCGATGTAGGGTATCCACCGAGATGTAGGGCACAATTTTGATTGGCCTTGTATCGAAATATTAGATCGTGGACCTCACTGCCATGAAAGAATTTTGAGTGAGATGATTTTCATCAATTCTGATGAAAATAGCATCAATTTAAAGACTGACACGAGATATCTCAACCAATTATACAGGACAATCTTGAAGTAACGTTATAAAATTTCACGCACAGTCTTAATATTGTCATGATATATTCTATACATCCTGACGAAGATAGCCGAAGTAGCCATAGCCTATGATGATTCAGAGTAATTAAGCAATCAACGATCAGGGAGTGACGCGCACAAGCCTCGAGCAGATCCAGCGTCAATCTTAGTTACCCATTCAAATTAAAGTAGAAGTTACCCATTCAAATTAAAGAGCCACGGAAAATTACTTCCAGAAACTTCAGTCGGTTTGATCCAAAGTTGTTCTCCAAAGAACTCGAATCTGCTATCGTAGAGCATGACTTGTTGCAGCCCTCAGATGTAAACGAATCCTTAGAAAAATTTCAAAAGTTAGCAACTGACTTACTAGACCAGCATGCGCCAGTGAAAACTCGCACTATACGCAAAAATGAAATTCCGTGGCTGACATCTGATCTCCGCGATGAGTGTAAACTGCGAGATAAAATGTATCGAACTGCAAAGAGGACTGATAATAATGAGCTGATGGGTAGATATAGATCGTTGCGAGCAGAATTGAAGCTTAAAATTTCAAAAGCCAAAAATGACTATTGCTCACGATCCCTTAAAGAGGCGCCAAACTGTTCTGGTTACTGGAAAATTCTTCAGGATCTTGGGTTGATGAGGAGTGGCCACGAGTCACCCTTAAGCAAGTTCTCTGCTAATGAGCCAATGTGTCATTATTCTATTATATCTAGTTGTCATGAAAATTGTACCGTAGAAACACTTAGAACTGTTATTGAAACGCCAATAATATCAGATACTCCACTCTTTATTGAACTTGACTTGTGGAAAAGATCCTTAGTTATACCTTTGAGTAAAGTTCCATCCCCGTCTTGTTCATCTAAAACGAGGACCATCGCAAATATTCCTCACTTCGCTAAGGTCTCCGATAGCCTTATCACACATCAGCTCATTGATCACCTTGCAGAGTACAAACTCCTGTCTAAATGGCAGTCTGGTTTTCGGTCCTCTCATAGTACCCAAACTGCATTATTAAAAGTTTCTGATGATATACGTCTTGGGGTCGAGGAGGGTTTGGCTACTGTGGAAGTACTATTCAATTTTAAATCTGCTTTCGATTGTATCAAACACGAGGAGCTCCTCATGAAGATGAGAGAGCTAAACTTCTCTAGCAAAGCCTTAAAATAGTTCCACTCATATCTGAGTAAACGTTCTCAAGCAGTAATCGATGAATCCAATGAATTATCAGAATACATGCCCAATACATCTGGCGTTCCTCAAGGGTCAAAACCAGAACCGATCATATTCCTCATTTTCATTGATAGCATTTTATCAATCTTGAAGTATTGTAAGGGCTTGCTATTTGCAGATGATTCCAAATTTATATTCAATGCAAGCCATCTGATCTTCCAAATATCATCAGACTGATTAACGAAGATATAAGTCGAATTGTCGCTTGGGCGCAAGCACATGGGCTGAAATTGAATCTCCAGAAAACAAAAGCAATACTTCATGCCTCTGTCCAGTACTATATGAGACTCGATTTGAATTCTTTACCGGAAATAATTGTCGATGGAATATCAGTGTCGTTACAAAGTACAGTAAAAAATCTCGGAGTCATATTCACGCAAGATTTGTCTTGGAATTCCCACGTAGCAGGAATTTGCTCGAGAGTTCATGGCGTGATGCATACTCTTCGATATGAAGGCCACTCCTTGTCACCTGAACTTAAACGTTTGATTGTGGGTGCCTTAGTCACCCCTTATTTTGATTATGCTTGTCTCGTATATAACGATATGTCAGGTTACCTCGAAAATAAATTACAGAGACTTTATAACATGTGCGTACGATTTATTTTTCACTTAAGGCGTGATGCAGCTCTCAAAGCCTTTTTATGAGAAATTACGTTGGATATCGCTCAAGTCGCGACGTCAATACTTTCTTGGTGTTATGATGTATAAAATCTTCACAACATCAAAACCTGATTATCTTTTGGATCTTTTTCCGATAGAAAACGATTTGCGTCGCTCTGCCAGGAACCAGTGTAATCACAATTACGTATTCCAAATACGCGCACTACTACTTATGAAGGATCTCTCTCAGTGCAGCCTAAACTGTCCTGGGAAAAGATCCCTCCAAGTATTCGGATGGTGAGCTCTTTGGACTCTTTTAAATCCGCCCTATTTGAGTATTTTCGTAAAAAAGAGGGACTTGCTTGATAGGCGAGTGTCTAAATGTATGTGCAATCATATTGTTTACAATGGTATACCTAAATGTTTTGATATTTTCGATTTGATTAAGTCTCTAGTCAATTACGATGTGCTTGCGATATTTATAATATTTATAATTTTCATTGTTGAGGCACGCCTCAAACTTGTATGATATGTTAATGTAAATACTGAACTCATTCGTTTGAACTTCTTGAGCCATATTCGTGTTAGTATATATTTTCTCATGAAATAATATTTTTTTATCAATAATTAATGTAAAACTTTGTAAACCTTCACCTTGTGAACCTCTGGAATTTTCCATTTGCCTTACGGTCTATGAAGACCCAGGCAGAATAAATACTTTTTCAATCAATCAATCCCTGTTATATACTCTCTCCCACATGTTGACAAACGTATGACTATATGCCCGTCATTCAGTTACCAGTCACTCATTGCACTAAAAAGTTGACGTAATATAGAAACACTTTGTCTAAGTTTCGAAAAATTTTAAGATGGGAGTGACAACGATTCTATACATTCATATGGTATGTATTTCTTCACCCGTTTACACCTGTGCAATTGTGCATTAAGTGACTTTGTCGCTATACCTATGATCTTTGGAAGAATTCCATTCCACAGCCTGATGAGGCCAGCGAATCGCGTTGACGAAACGTAGCAAAATATAATCAATTTGCAACACCGATTCGTGTTTCTTACTAACACGATGTCCTGGTCTTCCATGATCGATTGAAGTTAACTACCTAGAGTATACTAGAAGAGAACGATTCAAATTTTTTTACCTACGCTTTCGTATCAAAATTTCCTCTCAAGCAAACGATAGATCCTCTCCAAACAAGTCTAATTTAGATGCCCCAAATTTTCTCAAAACCTCCCTCAGAAGAGTATTCGAGGTGCAAAGTGGGATCGGATTTGATTTCTACGTCGAAAAATGCACCATGAAGTTGTTTTCCGGTCCATGCACTATTCCTGACCTACAGTTTTGTTGTCAAATTTGATGTGTCTCCCTCCCGAGCCACGCAATTTAGCGTGATTTCTATGAGCCCGCTTCTCAAATTATTATTATTGTGGCTAAACCCATGCTCACCTCAATCCACCCTAAATGGTTTTCGATGCAAAATTTGACAAGGAATTCATTAAATATCAATTCTTAGATAAAATTTGCCTCAATAACTAAGAAATGAGTTTTTCGCATGAAGTGATTTTTTGAGGTTGTGTTGACTTACCTCGGACTTGGAAGGATTTTTTTCCGCCAAATCTAGCTTTCCCCTGCGTCAAAATATGTCTTTTGTACATTTTTGTATTCGGTCCTATACAAAGGAAAAATCAATCAAAAAATGAGAAACCCCATTTCTGGCAACCTTTCAAAACCGAAATTAGCTTACCAAACTTGCAAGGTTGATTTTCAGGACCTCAAAACTGAGCTTACCGTCTTCTTTCATCATATACTTACAACATATACCTACCTCAACTTATAGGAAAACCTCTGACCATCGACCAAAACCGGGTAATACTAAAAAGAATGATTAAAGTGTGAGTGAGATAAGGCGATCACTTTCAGTTCCATTGTTCTCCTTGTAACTTGATCTTCTTTTTCTCCCCTATGCAGGTGTTTAGATCATTATTAACCTAATTCGGAATCAACGGAATTAGTTCAGATATATTTCTCTCATCAAATTCATTGCAAGTCATTATAGTTCCATAATAAAGGGTTTAGGGAAGAAATCGACGAGTTCCACCTTATTGTCATTCAGCACAATATAATGGGTGTGTAAGTTCTCGATCACGAGTGTCACCCTGGTTACTGGATCTGGACTACACGCGGAAATAAAAATTTTCAAAAGTCCACATTGAAACGTTAAATTCCTTACCCTTCCAGAACCCGAGGCCCGGAATCCAATGTCTGGCTTACAAAAATTTTCCCTCGATTTCCTCGAAATTTTGGGGTTGTCTGAGGAAAGTGGTATCATTTTCGGGTTCAGTGTACGACTTTACGTCGGGATTCATAGGACCTATGTATCCCTACGTCACACCCGGTAAAAGCCGGACCGATCTCTGGAAAAGGGTGCTTGCTTTATTTTGTCGGCCTGTGTTATCTTTCAGTTCCAAGTAAATTAGTCATGAAAATTATTCGTTGCCCTGGTCCCAATCAGTATCCCACAATCGAGAAAACCAACTTTCATCCAACTATGAAGTGCATTGAGTTAGAGTTTAGAGTACTTGAACACATTCAGCTCTTGCATACGCCAATCCCTCATAAAAACCAAACAGAAATTCACAAATGATCAAAACTGAGATATATGTGGCCGAAATGTAGCGTTATCCACTCATAGTTCGTTCCGGAACAGTTCTTGCTAGGTACACCAAGTGTGGATGACTCACGTACTATTGCTAAATCACCCTTTTTAGAAAAAGCTTCAATAAACGAGTGCTATCATCAATGCGAGATCTACGGTAGCTCGACACATTGTTCATGTGTGTGTCAAGTGGAGAACGGGTTTCAGAGCGATAGAATTATCAACCTTGCCAAACGGAGCTTCAAACGTCATTTTCCAGGTATGTGCCAAAGTTGCACCCACTGAACCAAAATTACTCAATTTAACGGTACACGGTTTTTGATGGATTGACTTCGGATAATGATTAATAGCCAAACTTACCACAGCAACGTGTTGAGATGGTCATTTTGAGTCGAGAGAAAATGATATTCTAGCCGTTTATCTTATTTGTGAGCTAGAATGAGTAAATTCTTTTATACATTTTTTCGATGTTTGTTTGCTTAAAAAATTGCATAAAATAGCATTTGCGCCTCGATCATAAGGTTTCCCGCTTCCGAACGATTATTTCGACCCTCGCCGCTTTTACCTTTCGGGCCGAAAACCAATCGCTGAGAAGCAAGCTACAACCTCATAATCTCGGTGCGAAATCTACTATTTTGCAACTCTGTGCGTGAAGTTTTGAAATAATGCGACTTCTCTTCATCATTTACAGTGCGAGGAGTAATGCGTAAATGACTTCTCGCACAATTTTACATTCACGTACTGGTGGAAAGTGCATCTGATGCGCATCAGACGCGTCTGGTGAGGATTGGAGTATTGCGTGTAGTGTATTCTTCTATCAAATTTTAAAGTAATAGATTGTTTTATTTCTATCTTTTTATTGCATTTGATAGGATTACATTAATTTCTTAAGAGATGTGCCTTCTGTCAATCATTGGAAAATATATCACATCAAGGCAGGACTTTAGTTTACACATGAACTAAACTAACAAAGTACAACAAAATCATCAGTAATGAAATTCAAGAAGTTAATCTAGCTTATGACGTGCACACACAACTTTATTCTATTAATTCCACCCACAAAAATATTTCAGAGGGGAGAATCAACAAGACTCTGTCCAAGACGTACACATGACCCTCGTAAAGAGATATCAATTGATATGCCGATGTGTACCGTTAAATTAATACAGTCATATCCAAAGACGTGTATGACATATGTGTGAGATTGACCTCAGTTGAGTTATGTAGAAGGGACGATCTATTTCGCCAAAAACATTAGGAAACGAGATTTTCACACACAGATCACGAAGTACGAGATAATCCGCGAGTCAACTGCGACAAAATATTATGGATTGATACAGACATCGCAAGACAGGCGTTAAGAACTGACAAGTCTTACCAAAAGAAAACTGAGAGAAAATTGAGGAAACTAGTAAAGTCTGATCAGATTCTGTAACTTATCTTGCAACATCAGAAAACGATAAACAGAGAAGGTTCCTGTGCTGAAATTGCGAAGTAGCAGCGAAATTCAGGTCTTTCTTTTTTCTAGATCACTTGTTGGAATTGGTTCACGCATCAAGGAAGCCTCAATCCATGTTGATGTTGTACACGTCTTTTAACAAATGTCCTCTAGATGCAACAAATCAAGGGTATCATCAACGATCAGGATGATCTGGGACAGAATTGATCCCAATTCCCATCGTTGGCAACATATGATACATAAAACCCATCATAAATTGATTGATAGATTGAAATACATCTTATCTGAAACAGGAGGTACAATCTCATGAGATTCTTCAGGAATATGACGGGCAAATACATATTATTTCAAGCGATTGTTAATACGGTTGGATGTGTTGAAAAGTATGTTGATATTAGTAGATGTGGAAAGGATTAGAAGTAAAATAAACATCATGGCGCGCGCAGCGCAATATCATAAAACAAGATCAGAAAAATAGGGAATGTACAAAAGTAAAACCATGCAGATTTCAGATTGGGAAAGGGATGACCCGAGTAGACGGAATAAGGGAAACGATCAAAGTATCAGCTTTCCTGACTCAGTCTGATTTATGTGCTCCTCCCGGCCTTTCGCAAATCACTACCTGGAGGGTCTCTAGTGAACGAAGCTGTGGAGAGAGCGGAGCTCGGGAACCGGCTTGGGGCTCAGATCACCCCTGAGACCCTAGTGCCGTTCATCCTCCGCAGCAAAGAGACATGGGATAAGATCGCCGCCTATATCAAGACGGTGCTCACCCGAAAAGAAGAGCTAGAACGGGCATTGCACCGCCAAGCGAGGGGCGCTGCATAGCGAACAACGACGACTTGAGGAGTGATTATTGACGACAAAGAGAGTCGACAGAAGAGCGGACACGCCTAAGAAGAATGCCCCATGTCGCGTGGTACGCCTCTCACCTCGAAGTAATGCTAACGCGGTTCCAGGGTGGGTTGGTCAGATAGTGGTTAGCTGCTCCCAGTTCTGCAATGATGGCTTGCCAAGATTCATATGGAACATTTCCTTATAAATTTCCACTTATAGGGAACATTTTATATCTCAATCGCTGCACGTCGGGTGAGTAAGTCGATATAGTTTTATTTAATTTATGTACTCTTCAGACTATTTACTTTCACGAAGCGAGAAAGTGGTCTGCAGTAAATTACATGGAAATTAATTGTGTGATCATGACAGTGGAAACAGCCCATCTGCGTTGCGTGTGTCACAACGGTTATGAATTTTTTTAAATCTGGACCCTGGTATAGAACTTTCAGGAAGAGTCCTGATTTAGACAAAAAGATGATGAGAGAAGCATACCTCGCTGCCCGCGTTGCGGCTAACTCTCGAGGAGGAAAACACTTTCACAGTCGGTTTCTGACAAAAACTGCCATGACTCGGCTTCCGTGGGTCGAAATGAGACGTTCTTTGGCTCATTTTGAAGCTCTCATCGACGACTACTCAAGTAAGTAGAATTTGATGATGATATATATCTTTGAAAATGATTGGGAGTACGTGAACAAGTGTTCCAAAGTTACCCCAGTTTCTGAAAAGAAATACGTACTTGTCAGTTTTTACTCTACAAAATTGAAACTGGTTAAAGATACTCCAATAAAACAATGGTATTGTCCAGATATGTATACAGACAAGTGAAATCTAGCTCAGCTACCTTGGATTCAACCTGCTACGGTCGGAACCACGCCACTTTTTCCGAGAGACTGTTTATTGGGTCGAAAACATACTTCTGAAGAAGTCAGCTTATGAACGGATTAATAGCTGATGAAGGCCCTCGCACCAATGCAAAATATTGTTTATGCTTGGCCCAAGTGGAAGGAACCGGTACTGAGGCCTCAGGATCATCTGCCTAGCCAACTGTGCGTGATAACCACTCCTCCATGGGCTGTTACAAAGTTACCTCCACTGTTCCAAAGTTACCCCGGTTGACGGTAGCAAGTTTTAGCGTGAGGTAAGGCAGATTCAGATGTCATCCTTCTAGCTGTTATAGTGGAAGAAATTCGAAAGATATTCCCTCGGAATGAGATTTATTTGCTAACGACGAAAGCTTTGCTGTCCTTACACGAGTGATATCACATTGGTCTTGAGAAACAGGGTACCACAGTGGAAGAGTGAGACCAGTACCATTAGAATTCCGCCCACAAAAACAATCATGTAGGTAAATTATCCGAAGAAAGAAGAGGTGCACCAGGATCAATCTAAACAGAAGAAAACATTAATATTCACAGCATGTAACCTGAAAAATTCTTCAAGTTTTGACAAACTTACTATCAAAATTGAAATCACCCCTTCAAAAGAAACTTCTATTTCTTATTTCGTCGAATCAGTTTGACATGCATAGGTTTATTTGGTTTGGGTATGATGTTGGATCCAAATTTCATCTCGCTGATAGGCTCGACAGGTTCGATGTTGAAATTCTGAAGGATCTTCGCTTGAGAAGTTTTCATCTCCAGCATTGCGAATTTTCTACCTGTAATGTAGGAGAATGAATATACAACCAGTCAATAAACAATTCAAACGCGTCTTTAGTACATCAGAAAAAAATCTTTAGTGATGCGGCTCTTTGAGGTTTTGTAAATTTTATAGATACAAGGGAAATAGAGTGAAGCTCGAATAAAGTGAGGTATAGAATAGTGTATTTCGATACAAGGGTGTAGAGCCTGTTTTTCGCGTCCAAGTGATGGGTTTCCGGACCTAAGCAGAGGCGAGGGTTGGGATCATCACGAGGGTGCGAAAAATAAGTTTTGTTCCCGTGTATCAAACTGTGGTTTTCGGTTAACTGTGAGTGGAGAACGAAAAGATGTGCGAAAAGTACACTCTTACGCACAGTGTATTAAAATAGTACAACTTGCACAGAGTTTATGAGATTGTAGCTCGCTTCTGAGTAATTGGTTTTCGGCCAGAGCCGCAGGTAAAGGTCGAAATAATATCTCAGAAGCGGGAAACCTCTTGAACGAGTTGCGAATACTATTTTTCGCTCGCCCAGTCGTGCGAAAAACGTATTTCGACAGTCGGGCGTGAAGTTTTTTTGCTTTACTCGTGACAATCTCGACGCTCACCAAGTCTCGGTCCGAAAACAATCACTCAGAGTAAAACCAAACTTCCCATCCTCGTATTAAAAAATACTGTTTTGCAGTTTTGTAAGCACCAAAACATCGCGGACAATTGCAAAAATGATTTTCTGACACACTGTGCGAGAAAGTAACTCTTTCGCACTGATTTTCCACTTTCTCTCACAGTTTGTCGAAAAATAGTGTTAGATCCACGGGCGTAAAACTTTTTTCCGCGTCCGAGTGATGGGTTTTCGGCCCGAGCCGTACACCCTTGTATCGAAATGTATTATTTTCGCACCGATTTTTCAATTTGGATGCCTAACATGATGGATTTGTCCGGTAGGGACTGAAAAATCGTTGGAGACGCTAAAAATTTCTCTCGGGAAAGGAGTGAAGATACCGTAATTATTGTAGCAGTGTGGTGGGAATTATGTGAATAGATCTATTCCTTATCCGAAGAGTATCATAGTCCCATGGATTAATCTTGAGATGATTATTTCCGTTACCTATCGTTACATTTCCTTCTTTGAGTTGATACAGTTTGATTTTCAAAGAAAGAATCCTAGATTTTCTTCTGACAGAGTTTTCTTGTTATTTTTGCGGGAATGAATATTCTCGAGTTTTGACGCGTTTAGTGAGAAAATTTAGAATTTGACCCGGCAATATCAACCATGCATCACTAGCTGCTACTGTGGAACTCAGATCACCCGATCTGATGTGCCACATAGTCACCTGATCCGGGTGATCCAAAAAACCTCCCCGGACAAGTAATCTGATCAGGTGATGATTTTTCACCGAGTATTTCAAGACACGTAAAAGAAGCTGTCGTGTGACTTCTTATGTATTTTTTTTTTTTTTTTTTTTATTCATTCAAAGCATTGTAGCCTAGACAGGCTTATACAGCTTTACATACAAAAACTTAAGTAGCTATATGAGCAGGGGAATACATGAAAGTGGATAATCCGGAGAAGGAATACTTCTTATGTATATAGGACTCTTCCTCGCGTAGTATCACGAGAATAGTGTCAGGAATCGTCTTAGGGGCGTGTTGAACAGAAATGTACACTAAAATTTTTCATACCTTCAGATCATCAGGGTGACGAACTGTAACAACTTTCTTCCAAAAAAATTGGAGCTTTACAACAGGATAGATCCTCTCAACTAAATTGAATAAGGCGTCCCACGTTTTTTTCTGAAATGTTTAACATTATTATGAATGCATATGGAATATTCTGCTCGATTATGATACATATTGACTGTTTGAAACTGATAAGGCTCTTAGTTCTTATTCTGAATAAGAGGTGTGGTTGTTCTCTTTGAAATTCCGTACAATCTGTTCGCCCGAAAGGAAAGACGGTTTCCCAGCTACAAAAGTCAAACTACACGGCGTATCGGAAAGGTGAAAAAGTGTTACGTGCGTGATGATGAAAAATACCGATTGGATAAATTCTGAAGATGTCTCGGCGGTATTTTGCTAGGAAAATTTGAATCATGGGTCAGCTTTGCCGACAACGCGTTTGAATTCATAGAATGGTTTTTCAATTGCTTCACATTCACGACACTTTTCAGCAATGAGAAAATTAAACCATTCTCACATCAATTCATCCCAAGATTCCAGATTATGTGACAAGAATCCACCAGAGGTGCTACTTGTGGTAGGAGATCGAGATTTAATGAGACGGTATTATACTTCACCTTCATCAAGAATCTCTCAAAACAGCACACAGTTTGACGATTTGCGGCGTGCGCAAGATAAAATAGTTTCCCACAGTTTGCACATTTGCGCACGCTACTCGACATTTTCGCAAGGCATACAAGCGTCTGAATGGTCATTTTCGATACACTGTGCGTAAATGTGCACTTTGCGTACAGCTTGTCGACTTTTACTCACAGTTTATCGAAAAGTTTAGTTAGATATATGGGCGTAAAACCTATTATTCGCATCCTCGTCATGCTTGCGACCCTCGCCTGTGGCTCGGGCCGGAAACCCATTACTCGGACGCGAATGAATCGTTTTACGCCCTTGTATCGAAATGTACTATTTTGATATTGTGTGCGTAAAGTTGTGCCGAAATAGTACATTTCGATACAAGGGCGTAAAACGTTTTATTCGCGTCCGAGTGATGGGTTTCCGGCCCGAGCCGCAGGCGAGGGTCGGAATCATCACGAGGATGCGAATAATAGGTTTTACGGCCGTGTATCTAACTATACTTTTCGATAAACTGTGAGTAAAAGTCGACAAACTGTGCGCAAAGTGCACTTTTACGCACAGTGTATCGAAAAAGTACTTTGCGGGTGAGTGTGCGGTGCGCAAAGTTGAGCGAATTCTTTTTTACGCACGATTTTCAGTGCGCAAAGTTTGAAATCGTGCGCAAAGTTGTCGCGATCGTGCGCAAAGTTGCCATAATCGTGCGCAAAGGTATTTGACAAATTATGGTTGATGCCAACCATTCCCTGGAGGATAATTTTTATTTTTGTATTCAAAACTTTCTAATTACTCAAAAATTCCACCTATTCATTAATAAAATGTTGAAAGTTTCTTGTGTATTTCACTCCTAAATTCCATCCTAATCATAGCGTACTCATGTAATGTCTCAACTTTAATTGTTAATACCTGTCCAGTAATTTTGAATATTTCTTTCCTAATATATATCCGTTTTCTTCAGTTGAAATTTTCCATATTTGCAAGAACTCAAAAAATTTTACAAACATTCAGATGACTCGGAGATCAAATTTTTTGCCATGAAATTTAATGGTGTAGCTTTCTATAAAGATGAGAACTTCTTATTTGATATGGATGATAATACTTTTTCAGTGCGAGTACTTGCATATCTTACATTTGTCTTCTATTAGTACTTCTGAAAGTTGAAATCAAAATTTTTTGGCGATGCGGTAAAATATGATATATCATGAAGATTTTTTCATAATACATTTTCAGAACTTTTTTTTCAGTCGGGGGGCTCCGCCCCCCGAACCCCCCGGCGGGGGCTTCGCCCCCTGCACCCCCACCAAGGGCTCCGCCCCTGGACCCCGTCCTCGCCCTCCCTTTCCCCCGCCTTCCAAGGGATAGACCGCGGAGGACAACTTTCCGCACCAATATCAAAAAGTATAGTAAGCAACACGGGCGCAACTTTTCCGCCCTCGTTCCCGAAATTCTCGTGCGTAAAAGTGAAACTTTGCGCACAGTTGTAACTTTGCGCACGCTTCGCGGTGCGCAAAGTCTTCTGCACTGTGCGCAAAGTTATTTTGCGCACAGCGCAAAACACTTTGCTCACATCGCAGAAGTTACAACTGTGCGCAAAGTTCACTTTTACGCACTCATTTCGGGAACTCGTGCGTAAAAGTACTTTGCGCCCTTGTTACTTAATGTACTATTCTGCCCAATTTTGCGCACAGAATAGCACAAAATCACTTTTTTCAATGAACGAATTTTTCGAGGCTGTGCTGATCTTGTTTGGATTTGTGAATATTCTTCTCGTAGCATTCAACTTTTTGTATCGAAATATCTAGCGAAAATAACGTTTGATTGTGCCCAGTATAAGTGAGGGATCGATAAAATGAGCGATGTATTCACAAACGTCGAAAACGGGAACAGTGCGCTTAACCTATGAAATTTGGTACGCAGCTATACGCTTCGCATTTTTTTCGTCACAAGTGACATACACTTGAACTCACAAAAGAACTTACAGGATCAATCAATTAATGTAACAATGGTTTAATTTTCTCATTACTGGAGAGTGTCGTGAGCCTAGAGATGAAATGTGAAGCAATTGAAAGAACAATCCACTGAGGAAAAATTCTTGGTCGCACGGCCATGCGCTCTGCCGTGCCACCAAAAAGTGGTATCGCTAGGAGAGCAATACCGATTTTGCCACCACATCAAGCCATTGAAATGATTCGGCATCTAGTTCTTATGCCAGAATAAATAACCATAGCCCGTACATCTCGAGTGCCCCGGCTCGATACTTTATCGAGTCACAATCACATCAAGACTATTTTACTACGAAAGACGTCACATTTTGAACGCTTCACATTTTTTACCGAAACGATACCGGTGAGAGGATCCATTAATTGAGAGATTTTTTGAGGTTATTTGACTGCAATAATGAATCATAATGCTGTAATGACAATTCAGTGTTGGTTTGACAGCAATACCACGTTACCATCAATCGTATTGTTTGGACTGCAATAGTTTACTCTCAGTGTTCCTTGTATTTAAACGCGTGGGTGGCATTGGTACAAAAGTGATGATTATTTGAAAATCCCCGACTAATGATTTATATTTTAGAGATATCTTCAAAACATATTACTCAATCGGTATCTGTCATGATCACGCACTTAACACTTTCTCAACTATCCGATCCGCCGGACATTCTATAGAGACAAGAGAATACCATTGTATACTCCCTTATTAAAAAAGCACCGGTGAAGTCACCGAGGTATTCGTCGGTGAGGTCCCCGATGAAAATTCGAACATTTTTGAGCTCCGGTGGTTTCCCCGGTGCTTTCTCCGTCACTTTCCCCGGTGATTTATATAAAATTAATTTTAAAAACTAGGGCGGCTTTTGAGCTCCGGAATTTCCCCCGGTGTCTTCTCCGTCACTTTTCCCGGTGTTTTCTGAAAAAAATTTTTAGAAACTAGGGCGGCCTTTGGGCTCTGGTATTTTCTCCGGTGTGCTCCAATTTGAACATTTTTATTTCATTTGAAATCAACCTGAATAACATCAAATATCATGGAACTGGGCGTCATATTCCACTCATAATAGTGCCCAGCGGACTCGACTTTTAACATCGCAAAGCCTGTACTGGAAAATTCGACCGACCAACCCTCCATGTCCCTACGATCGCGGCAATTTCTCGTCGTACCCTTATTCACATTGGATATATCCGAATCAAGAGGCGCGGTAGCTCCTCGCTGGCGAGTATGAGCAGACGAAAAATCAAGCGAGGCGCTGTGCCTATCTATACTTTGAATTGGGGTTTTTTAACCTCACACTTATTTTCTTCTTCGATTATTAACGTTTTAATGTTGCTCATAGAGCTCTGCAGTGCTTTAGCAAAGCCTTTCTAAAGCGATTCAGAGTTCTGTACAATTATTTTCTCAATCCGAGCACTGGACGCGTTTTATTCAGCACCGCAAAATTCATGCCTTTGTTTCACATCTCAGTTCGATTTCACCAGCCCCGTGCTTCGACTCGAGAAATATCGAAACGTCTCTGCTACACATGTGTTGGGTATGTAAGATGGTCGAGGAAGAGGAAGAGAGAGAGATGCAGAGAGAGAGATAGAAGCGGATGCGCAAGATCTTCCTTTCCGGTTGACGGCAGTCTGCAATGAGGCTGTCTGCTGCGTACCGGGCAACGCGGGCACCGCCAGCTGGTTTGTTATCGCGGATAAATGAATTTTCGAATCATCTGAATTTCTCGATTCTATAATTATTGCATCAGATGTGGATACTCGAAACTAGCCACGACTAGAAGTGACGTAAAGATCAAAGCGCCATGCGAGAAGGACAGGGAGGAGAGATTCGTCTGCTTTGTTGTGTTTTGTGTGTTCGTCGCGGCTCCGCAATATTGCTCTTGCCTGTAGCTAAATGGCTCTCCAGATTGAACTGAACAAAATAAATACTGATAGTAGTGTATTTTTATGAAAAAAATGACGGAGCCGTGTGTAAGAAATTCTCAAGTGCGGTGGGGACAAGTGCTTGGAAAATTTTGTGGTTACCCTTGGATTTTTATAACCAAGGAGTGAGATCTCCCCCCCCCCCCCCTCATTCACTTTATTTTCAAAAGTAAAACTAGGCGAGTATGAGGTTTAGAAAAGAACCATTCATCTCCATTACATCAAAACTTCAAATTTTATACGACATGGTTTAAACTCTTGGAAGGAATGAGATCTAAAAAAACCATGTCGAGTATTTTTTGAGCCGATTTGTCACGATCAACATATCATCACTGCCAGAGACTAGAGCCACTTTCCTCCAATCAAATCTTTCTTTCAATTCATCCTCTTGGTGGTGGTTTGACAATTTCTTACTAGCTGATTGTTGCTGAAATGACCCGAAGTTTAGGTGAGTAGAAGAGGTACAGGGGAATATCGAAATAGAGAAAATATAACTGAGTATATAATATGAGATTCTAGTGAATCATCATGAACACCAAATTCAACTCAGTTTTTTCTCTATTTCGATATTCCCCTGTACCTCTTCTACTCACCTAAACTTCGGGTCATTTCAGCGACAATTAGCTAAAAAGAAATTGTCAAACCACCCTCATTAGGATGAATTGAAAGAAAGATTTGATTGGAGGAAAGTGGCTCTAGTCTCTATCAGTGATGATATGTTCATCGTGACGAATCGGCTCAAAGAATACTCGACATGGTTTTTCTAGATCTCATTCCTTCCAAGAGTTTAAACCATGTCGTATGAAATTCGAAGTTTTGATGTACTGGAGATGAATGGTTCTTTTCTGAACCTCATACTCGCCTAGTTTTACTTTTGAAAAAAAAGTGAACGAGGGGGGGGGGGGGGGGTACACTATTTCGACGTTAAATTTCCCGAGAAATCCTATTAGAAAAATTATATACTTCGGGTAGCTTACACTATACAAGTGCTTTGTCTTTCCACGTCGGCGTCATAGTGGCAACTGTCAATTCGCCATATTGGATGCTGCCCCGCAGCTCGTACTTGGCAAGGAAAGACTGATCAGTGGTCAAATAATCGAATTCAACATTTTGCCGACATCAACTCTTTTTCAGATAGATATTCCATTGCTCCTTCCATAAATGCTACCCGTCGTGTTTGATCTCTCGAATTCAAGAGAATATGGGGAATTTCGGAGACGTGCGCGCAGGTTAATCGTGATCACTACACGTATGTGTTGATCCGTATCCGAGATTTCCCATATTTTCTCGCGATCAAGAGATCAAACACGACGGGTAGCATTTATGGAAGGAGCAATGGAATATCTATCTGAAAAAGAGTTGATGTCGGCAAAATGTTGAATTCGATTATTTGACCACTGATCAGTCTTTCCTTGCCGAGTACGAGCTGCGGGGCAGCATCCAATATGGCGGATTGACAGTTGCCACTATGACGCCGACGCGGAAAGACAAAGCACTTGTATAGTGTAAGCTACCCGAAGTATATAATTTTTCTAATAGGATTTCTCGGGAAATTTAACATCGAAATAGTGTATTCGGATATATTCAATGTGAATAAGGGTACGACGAGAAATTGGCGCGATCGTAGGGACATGGAGGGTTGGTCGGTCGAATTTTCCAGTACAAGCTTTGCGATGTTAAAAGTCGAGTTCGCTTGGCACTAAGCATGAGTGGAATGTGATGTCCAGTTCCATGATATTTGATGTTTTTCAGGTTGATTTCAAATGAAATAAAAATGTTCAAATTAGAGTACACCGGAGAAAATACCAGGGCCCAGAGGCCGCCCTAGTTTCTAAAAATTTTTTCCAGAAAACACCGGGAAAAGTGACGGAGAACACACCGGGGGAAATACCGGAGCTCAAAAGCCACCCTAGTTTTTGAAATTTTTTTTACATACAACACCGGGGAAAGTGACGGAGAAAGCACCGGGGAAACCACCGGAGCTCAAAAATGTTCGAATTTTCATCGGGCCCTCACCGACGAATACCTCGGTGACTTCACCGGTGCTTTTTTTTCGAGAGTGTAAGGGCGGATTCTGGGGGAGGGGAGGGGGCTATTGATATTTCTCGGCCTGGATTGATATTCCTCGGTATCCGTAGTTGTATTTGAATCATGCGAATATACTGTTTCCATGACAAATTTAACGAAGAATACGAGTTTTTCTCAGAAAGTTCAACTTTTATTGGAGTCGCGCATGTTTATCTGCTTTTATAAGTGATTTTCGACTGATTCATTGATAGCAAATTCATCCATTTTTTGTCTAAATATGCTTCTCTCGTCATTTTTTTGTCTCCCTTCGAAAGTTTGAGCATCAGACGGTTTAATGTCACGACTTAATTAATCAGAACTCTTTCTGAAAGTTCTCTACCAGGGTCTAGATTTAAAAAATTCATGACCGTTGGGACACACCCAAGTTTGACCCAACGCAGATGGACTGTTTTCACTCTTATCTACCACAGAAATATGGAACGTATGCGTGCGTTCACGTCATGCTCACACAATTCATTCGATGTCATTTACTGCTGACCACTTTCTCGCTTCGTGGAAGTGAATAGACTGAAGAGTACATAAATTAAATAAAACTATATTGGCTTACTCACCCGACGTCCAGCGATTGAGATATAAAATATTCCCTATAAGTGGAATCAGCGTTGGACCTGGTATCTGATTTATTAGTATCTTTGTCCTGGTATGTAAAAATAATTGAAATACCAATAAAACGAGCCAGCTAAAGTATAGAGATAAGCCATGATATTAGACCAGGGCTTAAGGTGAACAAATAAATCGAGCTGACGATTCAAAATATTTTGAGGAGCGCCGCGAAAGAATGATCCTCTCTCAAAGGGTATTCACGGAGAGACTCCATCATGTTTACATCGGGGTCCATCTATACGTATCGGACGATGCTAGAAAAAAAAGTAACGAGTCAAGTAACGAGTGATGTGAAGACTTCAACGAGCATCATTTTTTCATGAGAAAATGATGGTCATTACTCCGTTATTGCCGGAGAAATAATATTGTCCACCTCAAACTTTAGATTCTATGACATCCATTCCGAATCATTATCATAGGAACAACTCGAGTTGCTAACAACAAAACTCGATAGGGAATGCCAAACGTCTGCATAGACGGTTCTCGAATAATTTTCCCATCACCAGTAAGGGAAACTCGTAATACGAGCTTCGGAGTATTAAACAAATACGCTCGTTACAACCAGAGTTCATGACATTTGGCTCAAGTGCAGATGATTTTATTACGGCTAATACTAGCGAAGATTGAATAATCAATATTGATTTTGTGAAGGCTCATACATCAGTTCATTAATTTCACTGCGCAACAAAATTTTGGGTCTGAAATAATGCATGGACCGGACAATGATTTTCTTGCGTATTTTTCGACGCTAAAACCGAATCCGAGCTCAGATTTGCGCCTACACGTCAGGACTTTTTTTTTTTAGATTGAAACAAACTGATTCTCTGAAAAACAGCGTTTTTCACGTTTTTCGCTAATTTTGTAAACTGAAGGTCTCTTAGCCAGGGAGTACAGATGGAACGAAATGCATATCAAAATGTGTTTCTCTGCGTATTTTGACCCGCTGAACACGATCCTGGTGTTTTCAGAGTGCTATATCGTATCCTCGAAGCCTTATGAGCTTATTCGTCCACCTGGTATTTGGAAAAAAAATCTAATTTCGCAATAAATCTTCGAAAAATCATAAAACGGTCTAGAATGGACTGAATTAGACGCTCAACCTCGCATTTTCTTTGTTTTGTAACACACTTCGAGGGAAACATTTTTCCAACAGCCGTGCAGGCACTGGTTTGACGCCAGGAATTTTACCTTTTGAACACCTATTTTTGTCATAACTTTTGCTGCGCTGAAATCATGAGGAGAAAAGTTTCCTCTCGCACGGGGTACTCAAACATGGTTTTCCGACACAAAATGACCGTTTCAACACAATCTCGTGGTTCATTCAGCGCTAACACGTCAGAATTTTTGTCTAGCCGCAAGAAACCTGTTTTTTGAGGAGTTTTCTTGACCTAGACCAAATTCTTGACATGGTATCCCAAAACAAATCACGAGATTGTGTTTAGACGGTGATTTTGCGTCGGAAAATTGTGTTTGGGTACCCCGTGCAAGAGGAAACTTTTCTCCTCGTGATTTCAGCACAGCAAAAGTTATGACAAAAATAGGTGTTTGAAAGAAAAATTCCTGGCGTCGAACCAGGGCCTGTACGGCTGTTGGAAAATTTTTTTTCCTCAAAGTATGTTACAAAACGAAGGAAATGCGAGGTTGAACGTCTAATTTGGTCCATTCTAGACTGTTTTATGATTTCTCGAAGATTTATTGCAAAATGAGATATTTTTTCCAAGTACCAGGTGGACTCATAAGCTCATACGGCTTCGAGGTTGCAATATAGTGCTCTCAAAACACCAGGATTGTGTTCAACTGGTCAAAATACGTAGAGAAACACATTTTGATATGGTTTTCGTTCCATCTGTACTCCCTGGCTAAGAGACCTTCAGTTTACAAAATTAGCGAAAAACGTGAAAGAACGCTGTTTTCTAGAGAATTGGTTTATTTCAATTAAAAGAAAATCCTGATGGGTAGGCGCAAATCTGAGCTCGGATTCGGTTTCAGGGTCGAAAAATACACAAGAAAATCATTGTCCGGTCCATACATTATTTCAGACCCAAAATTTTGTTGCGCAGTGTTTCCGAAGATATACGGTCACTATGGTATATTCCCGTACTGACTAAAAAAGGCCCAGAGACAGCGAATCACGGATTTGGCTGAAACTTTGGGAACAGTCTTTTTTTATCACTAAAAGATGATATGCAAAGCCACAGAGTTTCATTCTCAAGCTTTCTCTCGCCACGGGCTACAACATATGCATTACAGTATACCTATTCATATCATTTTTTCTAGACTGCCACAATACAATCATTTGCTGTATCGTTATCGAAAGTGTGAATGAATGCACATATCATTATTGTAATCGGCGCTGAAAATGATTGAGTCTCATTTATCGTTTTTGCATCGATCTTGTATTATGATGATTGCGATATTATCGTTATCGTGCACAACTGTATTTGTGTCAGACCTTGTGATGTTTTGCAGACACTTGACAGATCTCATTGTTATTTTTACCATTGATTGTCTTCCTTGAAATCTTCGTAGAAAAAATAGAGGAGATAGTTCAAACCTAGACGATAAAGTTGTTAGAGATTCTGTTCATAAAAAGCTCTTGATGTTTCAACAAGAAAGAGACGATTTACTAGAGAATTACCGTAAAAAACCCGCAGCTGGATTTTTGCGATATTACTCATCGAAGGGTGATGACAGATAACGCGCTACGATAAGATTGGCATGCAACGCCACACAGTCTTAGCTCATTTCAAAGCTTGTTTAAGGACCTTTGAAATGCACTCAACTACTTCCAATTTCGATCAATTGGAGCCGAACTGTAACTGTCTCAATTCATCCGAAATAAATGATGGAAATCGGCGATAAAGTGTTTTTATCGCCGTGCACGCACATTTGGAGCTTTTCGCCGGTCCAAAACACTCCTCTTATCCTATTTTGACGTGATAAACACGTTCTTAGTGGTAAAAAAGTCGTTCTGCACGCCCTTTCGAGATAAACATATAGGGGCATGTTAGGTACACTCCGATGTTGGCATCCTTGTTTACAAATCGTCTCCGTGTTTTGCACATAAAACAGCTCCATATTCACATTTTGCAATTTTGAAAAATAGATTTTGAAGGTATTGAAACAAGGAATCTAATGCGCTAAAGTACGTTGAGATTGGTTGAACTCAATGCATTTGGTACCGATTTTACTGAAGGCGATTTCCTCGGTGCTTTCTTAGCTAAGCAATCACGAAAAATAGAAAAATCACTTTAGATTTTCTGGAGAACGCAGAAATGATTCGGGGTTGACGTAAATTACTTACTTTCTCATATTTCAATATAGCAAACGTAAAAGAAAATTGCCGGGAGGCCAATGAGTGCCCATCCCTGAGATCGGCATATGGGGGCAAGTTGGGTACAGAAGGAAGTTGGGTACACTTACCTTATTTTTCTCTACTCTGAATCATATGCTACCCAATAACACCATCATCTAATTTTCATAAAGTAACCCGGTCGTTCGTTTTTGTAATCATTTCCAAGCGCGTTCGTTAATCTTGACTCCAAGACCTATGAAAAATTGCATGATACTTCGTGTGAGATTTTTCATTTCCAAATCGAGCGAGCAAGCCTTCATGAAAAAGCATCCTGCGCAAGCCGTTCCTGATGGCGCAGTGACATTGAAATTATCTTCTAGAATTCATCGATAGAAGAATTTTAAGTACCGTAAACTGGGGCGAATGTGTCCACCGGGGTGAATGTGTCCGCTTTCGCCAAAAAGATTGTCAGCATCATATCTTCGCTTCTATAGAACCTACAGAAACCTGCCGAGGGTCATTTTGAAGCTTGAAATCTCTACTTTCCAAATAAATAACCTCAATTCCACGAAAATGGACTCTAATGTACTTTCTTTGCTGTTTAATGAAGTTTGAAAACTAATGTCCCCAAAAAACAGGTTTTTTGTGGCTAGCAGAGAATTTTTACGCGTTAGTTCGAAATAAACCACGTGAACGTGTTGAGGCGATAATTTTGGGTTGGGAACTTATGGTGAGGTACCCCGCGCAAGGAAAAATTTTTTTTCCTCGTGATCTCAACACAGCGAGTTTCATTGCAAAAATAGGTTTTTATGAAGGAACAGTTCTGAAATCAATCCAGTGCCTCAACGGCTAACAGACAATTTTTTTCTGAAAAGTATGTGATAGAAAGAAGAAAATGCGACCTTGAACGTTCAAATTGATCTATTCTAGCCCGTTTTGTGATTTTCTGAAGATTTATTGCAAATTTTGATTTTTTTCCAAAGACCAGGTGGACTAATTAGCTCATATGACCACAAGGTTGCCTTGTATCGTTTTAAAACCACTGGGATCATATTTAGCGGGTCAAAATACGTAGGATAACGTATCTTGATATGCATTCAAAATCTTGAATTCACGAGCTATGCGCTTCAGACGCAGGCGAGGCATAGGTGGACACATTCAGCCCTGTCGACGGGGTGAATGTGTCCACCCTGTTTTTTGCAGTTTTTGAAAAACCGTGGGGTCAAAGTCAAAATCTGACAACGGGATCTTGTAACTGAGCTCAAGACTCAAATTTTTACTATCCATACATTATCTTTTGGCATGAATAAGATCAAAAAAATCACAGTGGAAGGTCAAAAGTGTACCACATTCACCCCGGTTTACGGTATATATGTTATTTGATTGAATTCTGTAGAAGAGTGGGTTTGAAACCAAACCAGTAGTATTTTCCCGTTTTGGTTGACAGCCAGCAGTATCATAACACATTCTGAACGATGAAAACCGTATCATCCTCCACCTGACGATTTTATTACGCTAAGATACTTGTATCCAACTTGCCCCAATTAAGCCGTTTTCTGAACAACACTGGTCCGTTTCGATGTTTTTCAACGGACCTGAGCTCATTCTGAAGCTTAGCTCAGGACCTTTAAAATGAGCCGGAGTAAGTCTGATGAAAGATCTACTGGCACCGAGCTGTCGTCATTTTCCAAAAAAAACTATGTAAATCGGCGGCAAAGTGCATGATAGTACATTTCGATACTAGAGTGCAGGAAAAATTGGTTTTACATACCCGTGTATCCAACTCTGTTTTTCGACAAACTGTGCGAGAAAGTGGAGAATCGGTGCCGAAAAGACACTTTTCGCAATTTTCCGATGTTTGGGTGCCTACAAAATTGCGAAATATACTATTTCGATACATTGTGCGTAAAAGTGCACTTTGCGCACAGTTTGTCGACTTTTACTCACAGTTTATCGGAAAGTATAAATAGATACACGGCCGTAAAACCTATTATTCGCATCCTCGTGATGATCCCGACCCTCGCCTGCGGCTCGGGCCGGAAACCCATCACTCGGACGCGAATAAAACGTTTTACGCCCTTGTATCGAAATGTACTATTTCCGCACAGCGTGTCGAAATAGTACATCATTGCCCTGGGCGCGTACGCCCAGTTCGGGCGCTAGGACAGTTTAATTCCCGAGTGAAGCGAGGGAAATAAGTCCTCCGCGCCCGAAATGGGCCTGCGAGCACAGAGCAATAATGATTTTTCATCGTGAGAACCCTAAAACCGCATTTGAATGCGGCCTTTTTAGGTTAGAATGATAAAAAATAAGTTTTACACCCGTATATCGAATACTATTTTTCATTACTCTAACCTAAAAATGCCGAGTTTGAATAGGATTTTAGTGTTCTCGTAATGAAAAAATATATCCGACCTCGCTTGCAAGCCCATTTTGGGCCCTGGAGGACATGTCTGTCTCGCTTCGCTCCACAGACAAACTGTCCTAGTGCCCAAAATGGGCTACCGCGCTCAGTACGAAAATATACTATTTTAACAAACTGTGAGAGAAAGTGGGAAAATCAGTGTGTAAAAGTTACTTTCTCGCACAGTGTGTCAAAATATCGTTTTCGCAATCATGTGCGTAAAGTTAGTGTGTAAAGACCATTTTTCCGGTGCGTAAAGAAGAAGTTTACGCACATCGAATTGCGAAAAATATTGTACGAAACGACTTTGATACTTAACGCTCTGTCGGAAACTTTACGCACTCGCTGTCGCTCGCACTGAGAAAAAAATTTCGGTTTACGGTACGGCTTTGCGTTTTGCCGTACGATCAAAAAGTGGTAAAGCCAGGAGAGCAATACCGATTTTGTCATCGCATCAATCTATCAGATCGGTTTGGCAGTCTGATATTACCTATTGCCACAATAAATAAACGTGGCCCATATATTTCAAATGGCCTGATACTTGATGGATTCACAGTCACATTATGGCCATTTTGAAACAAAAGCTACCAATTTTTTGCACAGAATGGTGCCGGTAAAGGGACAAATATAATCGAAAGATCTTTAGGTTATTCGCATGCAATAACAAAATCATATTGCTGTGGTGACAATTCAGTATTGGTCTGACGGCAATACCACATAACAATACAGTCGTATTGTGATGATGGCCAATATTTTTTATTCAGTGCGTGCGTAAAGGAATCTCAATGGTGCGTAAAGTTGTTACCCTTGTGTATAAAAATTTCCGGCAGTGCGTAAAGAATCAAAGTCGTTTCGTAATATACTATTTTGCAATTCGATGTGCGTAAAATTTTTCCTTACGCACCTAAAAATGGTCGTTATGCACTAACTTTACGCACATGATTGCAAAACATATCATTTTGACCCATTGTGCGAGAATAGTATATTAAGCAACATGGGCGCCAACAGACATTTGATGTGACCCGCTCCCCAAACCACAAAGAATTAGAAGATGCTGTGAGACTTGGCCGTCGTCTCGAGAGTTGACGAACTCTGTTTCTTTTTCTTATGGTGTGTACGCATTTTCTGAATCCCTGTTGCTCCTCAATCAAATCATGAACTATTCCCATTCAAACTACTTGTGATCTATGATGATTTCCTGAAAAATTGGGACAGTGAGGAGTGACCCAAGTATCACCTGTAACGAATGATCAATGTATATATCAAGCATTCAGAGTAACATGGCATGACGGTCAGGCCGTAAGAGGGTAGATAGGGGTCCAAGGGCGAAGCCCCCGGCGAGGGTGCAGGGGGCTCCGCCTCCCGAACCCCCCGGGCGGAGCCCCTCGACTGAAAAAAAATTCTGAAGAATGTATCAGGAAAAACTCTTGTTCATATAGCATGTTACCACGTTGCTCAAAACTGTTGCCAGTGCTCAAAAGATCCAAGTTTGATACTCCTCCCGATTATGTATAATGATGACTCATCATCCCGATAATATATTTCAGAAGATGGTCTTAGAGATCATGAATATCCATCAAGTTTAGGTGAGAATTTGGATCCACTTTTTGGAGACACATCGACATGACGGGTTGACTCATTCCTATCTTTCTCACGGGTCTTCCGAGTTTCTATGGAAATTAAAATGAACTCATCATTCTACAGGTCTCATTCTCGAGGAAACAAGGTGAGGATGTTGCTTTATGCGATTTTCCCATGTTTGAGTGCTTACAAAATTGCATAAAATAGCATTCGCGCCTTGATCATGAGGTTCCCCGCTTTCGAGCAATTATTTTGACCTCCGACTGCGGTTCGGGCCGGAAATCGTTCGCTCAGAAGCGAGCTACCTCATGATCTCTATGCAAAATCTACTATTATGCAATTTTTCGATGTTTGGGTACCCACAAAATTGCGTAGACTGGTATTCGAGCCTAGTTCATGAAGTTCCCCGCTTTCAAGCGATTATTTCGATCTTTGCTTGTGGCTCAAGCTAGGAACCCATCGCCCAAAACCGAGCTAGAATCCCATATAATTGAGGCAAACTATATGATTCTCGCAATCTGAATGTTCAAGCAGTTTTTTTCATCAATGCGCCTACAAGGAAAGTTGAGTTGTGTCAATCGATTCGGAGATATTCTACCTCCAAAGAGTTAACTAGTTGTATTTGATTTGAAGATTGAACCATGATTTGTATGAGGTTCAATCTGTAAGATTATAGTTCCTAAAGTTAGCTCGAGTGGAATGATGTAATTATTCAATTTTGGACGAGTTATTGGTTATTGGTCTATCAGTTCAGTCCAACTATTACACATGACGGACATCATCTTGGACGCCCAATTTTTCAAATTATGTTTCGAAGGAATTCCTTTTTCAAATTATCTACAATTATGAATGCACGAATCTGACTCTTCTACTCGGTATAGTATGATCAGACAACAACTCGAATCCAGTGCTGAAACGAAATTTGCACAGTGCGTAAACGCCTAATTTGCACACTGTTTTTTGTTTATGCAGTGAGTAAGTGTGTATTTACGCATTGATCCTCCGTTTACGCATTGCGTGAAGAATATTTACGCACAGTTGTGCCGAAATAAAGCGCAAAATCGCTATTTACGCACGCACACTTGCGTCTCAACGGCCATTTTTGATCACAGAATAACAAAAAGTAACTTTTTCGCACCGGTTTTCCACTTTCTCTCACAGTTTGTCAAAAAATAAGGAACTTGAATGAAGAAAATTCGGCTTGCTTCTGATCTGAATCTGATTAGGGTGAGTGTAGACTATCTACAAAAGTTTCGGCTGAAAATATGCCGTCTACATTTAAGATTTCGCGATTAAAATCGTTGAAAAATCGTAATTATTAGATTCGCGCTCAAACGATTTTGATTGGTCGGACAATCGTGACGTCACTAGTGCCAGGGTGCTGAACCAACAGGAATCTTTCGGGCTCTAATCCCATGTTAATTTACTTTGTCTGCCGCGGAGGCTCGGACGCGCATCGTCCGCTTCATTGACCGCACGATGTTTGAGGTTAGACTTGATTTCGAGATCCGCATGATGACGACAAGTCTCGCAAGTCGGCAATAACTATTACTCCGTGATCTCTGTGACTTTTGTCTAATTTGGTGCGTTGATGATGTTATTCGTTTCGAACGTCATTGTAAACATGACACACAGATACAACACATGCACGCGGGTGCTCGGGCATGCTCGGTCATGTCGCTCTGCTTTTTCCGGAGCGTTTGAATCGTTGCAAATATTGAACGATTTACTTTACAATAATTTATTACTTGCAGTCCGTGCATATAAAAATTTCGGGAAAAATAATTACTTTATAAATCGTACCTGGTTTATCTGTTGAAATCAACAATTCATCTATCGATTATCTGAAATTCGAAATATTATAATTTTTCATTACATAATGAAAATAATTTCATACGTTTATTCAAATTTTATTATGAAATCCATTCACATATACTTTTCTATTGTATCCCTGAATAATATCAAATATAAATATATTAATTACCCTAAAATTATACCCGAGGAAAATTTTTTGAAAAAAAATTCGAGGAAAAACGGAATAATATGGCTTCATAGGTAACACGAAAACTCTAAAACGCTTTGATAGATTATTCTTAAACTCTGTGGGTTGATTACAAAGACTCTCACGCTAAGGCCAGTGAATTTTGAGCATCATTCGATGAGTACTCTTTGACTTATAAACTTTTTTATGACAAATTTTTGATTTTTATTGAAAAAGCATATTTTAAAAATGATTTGGAATTCCTAGTCCTACTTTCAAAAAATTTCAGTGACGTAATTCTGATGTTTTTTGAGGTGCTAAATCGATTGGTTGATACGGAATTTTGTTAAAATGTTATCATCATGGTCTTAGAGACCAGTGTAAAGGTACGGGTAGATAAGAGTGTCACGAGCTTTCTACGACCCGTTTGAGATATTTAGAAAAGTTCCTCACTTGCGTAATATCAAGAGTAACATTGTTTATCATGACGAACCTCGTTAATGTGAATCTACGCATAGCTATAAGATTGATTACATTTTTTCCTGAAATCATTATTTTGCCATTAAGCTTACCTCACTGAAACTTTAAACTTGATTTATACGTCCATACGTATAAAACTGCATACACGTCTCGTGCGGAAACATTTTTCCCGCACTCGACGCGTAATGTACGTACTATTATTATCCTCTCGAACTGATTGAACAAGACTTTTCCGCATCAATAGTAAACCATCCCATTAATTTGGAGTACTGAGTCTAGTAGCTCACTAATTTGGAGTAGCCCAATGATATAGTTCGAATATTTCGTAATTCTCAATTCCTTTAACGTTGAGCTTTAATTCGTCGAGGGTTGAAGCGTGATCTTTCAATTAATCAAAAATATTGGTATAGGTGAACTTTTTTGCAACAAGTGGACATTCAGCTCTGACTCTTGCATGTGGTTCACAATCTTGTGTTTCATCTTTATTTCAGTTCTGATAGCTACTCCTAAAAAATGAGAATTCGATACACTCCCTCACGATAAATTAGATTGAATGCAAAATAATCTGATGAGAATCATAAAATTACTCAAGTGAAAAAAAGATTGAAGACGTGGGTGTACGTAAAGATGGTAGTCCTGTAAAATTAAGAAATCGTAGAATGCTTTGGGACTACTTGATGAGAACTTAGTTCAAAATTATCTGCGCAAGATTTCAAAACGATCGATCGTTTTGCTTTGATGTCTCAGCGACGAAGAAAATCGAGTGTTTTGGTCATTTTACCAGATATATATATAATCCGTCTTATAAGATTGCGCTCTTATGCGAGGAAAGACGTAAAACATAGTATTTTCATAATTGCAGATTACAAAAACTGATGATATCACAAGAGGAAGAATACTGTATAATGATCAATTTTCTGACCCAGTCCGTTGAAGATGGACCGCCCAGTTTTTTTTGTGACACGCAATCGCTAAACGCTCGATTCACGCACGTTTTGATCGTACCCAACCCGGCTGAAAATGGTCGCTCGACATTCGCGCGATAGTAGCGTGTCTCGTCAGTCACGGGGACCACCATCGACCAATATCGTAGGCGCCGCGCATTCATCCTTATATCCTCATTGTGGAAAAAAAAGTCAACCAGTAGTTGGATCGGTAGTGAACCAATGGTTGACACTAAAAATCAACCAGCTGGTTGATTTTTGGCCCGAACCAGTGGTTGTGGGGAAAACTTCAACCACTGGTTGAAGTTCCTCCCACCAATTTTTTACAGTGTACACTGAGAGAAATTTGGTGATAAATTTTATAAATTTGAAAATAATTTTTGTTGATTATCTCTTTTTTTCCCAAATTGTTTTTCACGCGATTTTCATCGTCAACCCCCTCTTGACTTGGTGGGTTATGAATCCTCATTAATATGTCTATCAATCTATACATCATTATAAGACACTTTTACGCAAGTTCATAGTTTAGTTAACATTTGCGCGAGCCTCCTTAACGTATGAATATTTAATTCTCATGAACGAGGCCATTGAGTGACGTTGACATTCGTGAATGACAATTAGTAATTTACGATCTCTCATACAATAGGTCATTTACAAAAATCTCAGTGAAGTACTTGTCAAAACCAATTCCAATAGTTTTAGCGTTAGTTTTTATGAATTCTTGTGATTGAACAGATGGCTTTATCAGCCCATGCAGTGTAATAAATATTGAGATAGAGTCAAAGCCGTCACGTAATAATCGTGTATCGTATTCGATGCAGTTTTTAACTTTTATGTCTTGAGAATGAAAAGACGGGGATAATGTATCATCGAACGCCATTCATAGATGGAAAAACGGTGCTTATGAAAGTTATCGCATCATTGATTTGTCTACTCGGGAATAACGTCGGGTACTTATACCACGCTTCGTTGTTGACACGGGGTCATTTTGAGTATCTTCCCCGACTGAAATACATCCCTGACCGTTGATCTTCCAGATACTTCAAATTATCAGTTTGCTCACTCTTGTAGAATTCTGGTTCAGAATGATGATTTACTTATTCGTAGTTCTGGTCATTTTATTGATTCTTCATTCATCATTGCAATTCAGCAGAGCTAAAGTACTAATCAATCAGATACCAGGTCCAGCGTCTATACCACTCATAGGGAATATATTGTACTTCTACCGCTCCTCGCCAGGTGAGTATTAGTACTCTGACATATGCATAAGACTTATTAATCTCTGTGTACGGTTGATTCCTATAAAGAGGAAGGAAGTGATCTTCAGCAGATCATATGAAAATTGTTGTGTGATATGATTCATGATAATTTTTCTCCGCTTCCGATGATGACACCCCTAGTGCGTGCACATAAAAGCCGTATCTCTACATAGTACAATACTTCCAGACTTGAACGATTTGAATACGATTCTCTACCATTCAATTTTATTACCGAGGATAATTCTGAATCACTCCAAATTCACGAAAACTCAAAGATGAACCACAATTGGATTAATTGTACATTACATGTCGAGTGCTGGAAACATTTTTTCCTTCGGAAAACCGGGCTGTACGTGGGCGAAGGTAAAGTCCAGCTTGGTTTTCCCGTAGGAAAAACGATTCTGCACGAGACGCGTATGCAGTTTTATACGTTTTATACGTCTGTACGCAGAAACAGCTTGTTTCCAGTTGCCCTCGCGTAGCGAGGTATATAAAGATAAAGATAAATAAGTATATAAAATAAGTATATGGAAATAAAGATAAATAAGTTTCCAAGACTCATTACAATGGCTCGGTAAAGGTCCTACAGTGTGACACCCGTCCCAAGATACTGTGGGTTCTGTGAGACCACTTTGTTAAAGTTCAAGAATATCCCTGACTTGTAGGGAACAATCAGCCACGATTTCTGTTACTACGCCAAAGAATGAAGAAGATGGTTTCAAAGCAACCCAAACACGTACTGTAAACCGGGGTGACTTTGAACACCGGGGCGACTTTGTAACATTTCTCCGAAAAGGATTGCCAGCGTTACAAAATCGTCCTGCAAGCTCTAGCAGGGATTTGTGGGTGGTCATTTGAAAGCTCGAAGCCTCTACTTTCATTATAAGATAACGGAAGAAGTATATAAAGAGTTCAACAGGCTCGTTTTCTCATTTGAAAGGGAATGAAAAATATGTCGATTTTCCCTACATTGCAGAAATCATGCCGGACGAGTACTTTAGAGGGCTGCAATGCTTTCAAAACTCGTTTCAAATTGTCGGCATGAAAATTTCCTTCGTGAAAACCTATTAGTCACAGTGTTTTGGGCCAATGGAGCATCTACATGTCGCTTGCATAGAATGAAAGTAGTTCCTTTGGCTGGGTTTTCATTTCTTCCGGACGCAATTTAGACCCCTCAGAAGTGCACGAATCGACAGGACGGCATCTTGTTAGACAGGCATCTAGTTAGTTGGTTACTGTCCCTATGCCATCACCAGGTAATGTAGGGATCTATCGTTGTACACTAACTCAGAGCTAGATTATGAAATGTTTTCATTTTCAGATGAAATTTTTATTTCTTTTTTATCTCAAGGTCGTGGAGGCATCGTTCAAATATTCAAATGGCACTCTATAAGGTATTCTGTAAGGATTCGCGGAGGTTATGGGCCCTACAGGCAGTTGTTATACTTGTTATAGACATCTCATCACATCTCATTTCTATTTATTGATAATCATTATGTTTTGATTAATCAGATTAAGCTAGAAAGAGTGAAATTTCTAGGGTATACGAAGGATCGACGAGTTGCGTCGGCTGCTGTGATATTCTATAGCATCTTGCTGATCGCGCGGATAAATTATGCTTATGCAATGAGAAAGAGAGAGAGGTCCGACGCTGCGCAGTAACCCGTTTTGCGTTGACACAATGTTGAAACGCACAGAGCTCGAAACTCACACCGAGTGGAAGCTGTGTTCAGATATTACTCAAGAAAAATCTGCAAGGATTCGTGTGGATAGCTCTTACTTTTCTCCACCCAAATTCGCTATTTGTTTATTTTCCTCCACTCTTGTTCATTTATGAAAAATTGTTAAACAATAGCCACCTTGTAGGCGCGATATCTCAGCGGAGGTATTGACTTCAACATCCGGAGATGTTCCAAATAATTCCTCCACGGCCAAATTAATTTTCTCCACTCTTAGAATGTCTGGAATGTAATTTGTTTATATGTAGTTAATTAAAAATATCAGAGGAGAGGCAATGCGCCCACCTATGCGGGGCGCATGCGGGATAGACGCGTTGATCATTCCCAAAGGCGTCCAATATGTTTTTAATCAACGACAAATAAACAAATTACGCTCCAGTCGTTCTAAGAGTGAAGGAAATTAGTTTGGCCGTGGAGGAATTATTTGAAACATCTCCGGATGTTGGAGTCAATACCGCTGCTGAGATATCGAGTTACAAGGGTGCTATTGTTTGACAATTTTTTGTAAATGAACAAGAGTGGAGGAAAATAAACAAATAGCGGATTTGGGTGGAAAAAGGTAAAAGCTATCCACATGAATTATTGCAGATTTTTCCTGAGTACTTTCTGAACACAGCTTGCACCCGGTGAAACTCACACGAATGCACGCGATAAGGAATCATTGACGCGCTCACACAAAGAATTCGGTGACAAGATTCCGCCCGGCCGCGGCTCCGTGACGTGGGCACCCGAGTTTGCGAAAAAATTATAAAAAAAATACTACCTAATCGTGCGTCTTAAGCGCGTTCAGATACCATTTGAAAATCAATTGTGGATGTTATGGTTTTTCCAAAAATAGTAAAGAAGTTTTCGGGTGCTGGGAAACTCAACTAATTTTTTTCTCGGCAACCGTACACTGTGGGCATTGTGCGCTCAGAGCGGTCGATTGCGCGTAGTTTTTCTTACAAGTGAGTATTTTTACTTTCCAAAAATCACCATTATTTTGGTCGGTAATTAATCAAAACTGCTTCTCGGCAAGCTGCGGAGCCGGAGGATGTGGTGCAAGACCAGCGCATGCGCCGTAGCGCCTCTCTGCTATCGGCTGCTATGTGAGCACGAAAATACTTATTGATTAGCCAAAATCTTGCTGAAATCTCTTTCATCTCCTCAGCGTTCATCTCCCAGGAAAGGTGGTTTATTTTTTGAACGCAAAACCACTGTCTAAGCAAAGTTCTGTCTTCTCCTCGGCGATCGGTCTCCCACGAGGGATGGTTTAGTGTTTGAGCGCAAAACCTCTGTCTATGCAAACTTCTGTCATCTCCTCGGCGATCATCTCCCACGAGGGATGGCTTAGCGTTTCAGCTGCATAATCGCTGTCCAAGAAACTATCCTTTTCTTCTCCAAGGACTTCGAATTCGTCAAACACGAATCACCGGGTGGACGCCGAGGTTCTCCTCGCCACCGCGTCGTCTGCTCCATTGACCGTGCAAAACCGCTGAAAATCTGTTTCCGGCAGTTTTTCACAGAAATAAGTTGTGTTTCGATGAAGTAAAAATATTCACTTGTAGGAAAAACTACGCGCAATTGACCGCACTAAACGCACAATTCCCAGAATGTACGGTTTCCGAGAAAAAAATTAGTTAAGTTTCCCAGCACCCGGGACCTTCTTTTTTTTGGAAAAACCATAACATCCACAATTAATTCCCAAACGGATTCTAAACGCGCTTAAGACGCACAATTAGGTAGTATTTTTTTCATAATTTCTTTGCGAACTCGGGTGCCCACGTCACGAAGCCCCCGACCGCGGTCGAGTTCAATAAAAGCGAAGAAAAATTCGAGGGGATCTCGTTCGGATCATGTCAATCGATCGAAAATTTACGTGGCACTAGGTAAGTTATGTGAGAAATACCTATTTGTCTTCGCTGTGCCTCGCTGCCACTGTCAGCATAAAAATTAACATGTTACAAAGTCAACCCGGTTGGCGGAGTGCCTTTGTCCTCCCTGTTTTTTGCGATTATCTGCTAAATGATTCCAGTTTGAAGAAAAATATAGTACCCTGCAAAAAAAATGGAACACGGATACCTTTACTAAAACAGCCATTACTCCGACGCGCTTGGGTCTACGGCGATTTTCTAAAAAGCACTTGAAAGATGAGAAAAAAATCTATCAAATTATGTGTTTTAAAACTTTTTCTGATCGAGATTCCATGCCTTCAGTTGACACTCAAAATTGGAAGAATTCTCATTTCAATCAATCACCTTCCATTCTCATGCAAGTCATGATAGTGTAAAAATTCTTGCGGGATGTTGCAACTCTTTTTAAGACCTCCAAAATCGTTTTTTTATACATTACTCTACGATTTTTCACACCCGAGTTCCGAGCGATCTCGTACAAAGAATTTTGTACGAGTTGAGGGTATCGAAAGTATGGAGACATGAGTTTTTCTTAAATTGAGGTGGGCGGAAGTCCTCTCGACCAATTTTTGGAATGAACCTGGCAATTATTTCAGAGAATTCTGAATATTTTACGTCAAAATCGTAGATTATGACCTATTCCGTATTTTTGTTACACTCAACCCGTACAAAATTCTTTGTACGAGATCACTCGTAACTCGGGTATAAAAAACCGTTGAGTAATGTATAAAATAGTATATTTCCGTACTGAGCGCGTTAGCCCATTTTGGGCACTAGGACAGTTTGTCTGTCGAGCGAAGCGAGACAGACATGTCCTCCAGTGCCCAAAATGGGCTTGCAAGCGAAGTGCGGATATATTTTTTCATTACGAGAACCCTAAAATCCTATTTAAACGCGGAATTTTTAGGTTAGAGTAATGAAAAAACGATTTTGAAGGTCTTGAAAAGAGCTACAACATCCCGCAAGAACTTTTACACTATCGTAATTTCCCGATAAATGATCGATGATTGATTGAAATGAGAATTTTTCCAATTTTTAGTGTCAATCAAAGGCATGAAATTTCGATCAAAAAAAAATTTAAAACACATAATTTGATAGATTTTTTTCTCATCTTTCAAGTGCTTTTTGGAAAATTGGCGTAAACCCAAACCCGTCGGGGTAATGGCTGTTTGAGTGAGGGTATCCGTCTTCCATTTTTTGCAGGGTACTGTAGCTGCACCATGTTGTAGCTGAAATCAAGACTGACATTTTGACCTATTGGAAAGTATATAAATGAACTTGCATTTAGGAGAAATTTAAACTGGAAGTCAAAATATGTTCCAAAGTCACCCCGGTATGACAGTAGTTTAATCCTTAATTATTCCGGTGGTAGTCTTTTGGCACGCTCGAAAATTCATTCGCATGTGGGAAGATCAAACTTGTACTTCGTAAATTGGGACATCGATGTGAATTCACTCCACACCATCTTCCTCAGGAAGTGCCATGCAGGATTTCGCAACTATTTGATTTGTTTTCAAATCAGGAAAATGTGTGCCAAAATACTGCCCGGAGGGTTGGGCTGAAGAAAAGTTTCTCCGCGTTAATTACATGGAAATTTCCTCGTAGAGTTTTTTATAACAAATTGATCCTCTTTTGGAATATGTTGTTAAATCTGTCTGGAAAAAGAATACTGTGATCATTTCCGTGACTAAAACACATGATATAGATATCATAAGTGGGTCAGCTCAGCCAGCGCCTAAGCTCTACTGCTACATCTATATACATGTGTTTCTCTAAGGAAATCGGTTGATTGAAAATGCTTGCTTACATCTTAGAACGACTCTGAAACGAGTCAATATTGTTACTTGCAAGCGACGCCAAATTTGGAGAATTATGTTTCAAAATGATTTAAGCAGAATTTACTGTATTTTTTGTAGATATCGCAAAGTCATTATTTTGTTCAAACTCGATCTGAAAGACTTGACAACTATTTTATTTTTTGATATTAATGTGTCTGTAAAGTTGTGCCGTAAAAGTACTTTGCAGGTGGGTGTGCGGTACGCAAAGTTGTCTCGATCGTGCGCAAAGTTCCCTGATTCGTGCGCAAAGTTGAGAGCGTGCCAGTAGAATTATATCTCAAATTCCTCCCCATTTTCATGTTCACGTGATCCGATGAATTTATGGATCGTCACAGGAGACGATTTGAATCCTGAATTCTCACGGATTTTTCATTTTGGTTGGTTTGATGTAATGTACTCAACGATGTTGGTGATGATAACCATCCCCATGAAGATGGTATATGTTTTCGATTTGGAAATTGTTGAATACTAAAATATTAGTGTCACACCATTTGCATGATCCTAAACTAATGGAAATTACTTCTGCACTTCACATTCCAATCTTATCTAAATCACAGCGTTGTCATATGATGATTAGAATTCCATTTCTGATAGCTAGATAATAATTTCGGATTCTTCTTTACTAATATGCATGGAAATAGTACAAATTTACAAAATTTAACATGGCTTTACATGCATTTATTCTATTCTAGTGTTAAACTCTGAGTTTCTGCAGCACAAGTATTTGAATATCTTGAACGTCGTCCATCTTTTGTCATGGAATTTGACGATGGACTTTTCCATGAAGTCAATTTCTTCATGGGCGAAATTCTTCATTTGATACTTATGAGGACTTTTCTTGAATCAAAGAGCTTGCACATAACGGCTAATATTAGTAAATTCGATTATGGAGGATTATATCTTCTTAGCATATACTATATCAATTGGAAGATTTTTTCATGATACATTTTCAGAACTTTTTTTCAGTCGGGGTGCTCCGCCCCCCGCCCGCGCCCTACCCTCCTCCCGCTTTTCACGGTACACTCTAAATCTGTTAGAGGCGAAAACGCCTCTGACGGAGGCTCTTAGAGGCGTTTTTGCCTCTACCATAAAGGCGAAAACGCCTCCAATAGAGGCGCATTCGCCTCCAAGAGATTTAGAGTGTACATGACACGGGAAACAACTTTCCGCACCAATATCCGAAAGTATAGTAAGCAACACGGACGCAACTTTTCGGCTCTCGTTCCCAAAATTCTTGTGCGCAAAGTTCACTCCTGCGCACTCATTTCGGGAAGTCGTGCGTAAATGTACTTTGCGCCCTTGTTACTGAATATACTATTACAGTTTTCCGTGATATATTGAGATGAAATAACTATTGGAATCGACCAAGAACCTTTTAGGGTGTATAGAATAATTTTTTTAGGCTGTTGAACTGCACTGTAGTCAAACAATCGCAACTGTTGCGAACATGTGTCAAAATACTGACAGGGGGGTTGGAGTATCACAAAATCCCACCAGGGTAACTAAGGGTTGATTCGAAGGGGATTGTCCAAAAATTAGATTCAGCCACTCTTCGGCTCTCTTCCACTGTCGTATACTCTCTTTAGAACTTTTTCCAGAATAACGCGCCGACTCTGGATCCCATGTATTTGAAATAGTTTATAAGGTATAAAACGAGTTGTTTTTACGTAGGAACGTATAAAACGACATACGCGTCTCGTGCCGAGAACTTTGTTCTTCACGAAAACCATGCTGGACATCGGGAAGTACAAAGTTCTCCAGTACTCGGCGCGTAATATACTATTACTGAATTGGTTGAAAGGGTTTTATCTGAAAAAATTCCGGGCTTACTATCTGCCCATCCTATGTCAGCGCGTTGCGAAACCAAAAATTGGCAAGTAAATGCGACATATTCGGACGCGACTCCTATCCATCAAGCGTGTACATCGCGCTCACCCGACAACTGTTTGAGCGCCACTCGCGGTGGCAGAGCATTACCGCCCAAACTGGGCGGCTGAGGTGCCCAGTCCCAGTCAGTCCCAGTTCAAGCGCGTGAGTCGCTCGCGGGCGAGAACAATAACAAATCTCTTCTAGGGAGCAGGGATTTATCTACAAGTTTTGTTGTTCCGTGTGGTATACATCAGAGGCCTAGTGGATAGCGGTATGGCTTCCTACTCCGAAATCCCGGGGTTCCAGTCGCATGAAGGAAAATTTTGGAAATGGTTTTTTTTCTTTTTCTTTCATTCTCATAAATACAGTCTCATAAAGATTTTCTGTACGGATTTTCTGACCCCTCAACCAACAGCAGTGTGCTACCTTCCAAGATAAATATTTTTTGATCCCAAGCAACAGAATCTGGAGCAGTACAACTTTCTGTTTTTGATAGCAAAACTTGGAATTAGTTTATGAAATTTAACTTGGGATGATGCAAAGACTCCCAACTCTACTTGTAATAGCAGAAGGTTTTCAGTTGATGAAAAACTTCTGGATTGTAAAAATTCTCTACACGAGTTGGTTCATCCGCTCTTCAAGAAAAGAGGAATTTGGATTACTAACACATATTTCGACGGGGAAAAGCTGTATTTTTCAAGTGAAGCACTCTTGGATTCGAAAATGATTAACACAAATTGGAGGGAAGAATTTTCTTTGGAAAGGTTAAACAGACCAAATTAAAGTCCAAATGAAATAATAATTGATTCTATGAGCCCATCCTTGCAAGCGAAGGCGATATTTTGCTTGGTCTAATTATCACACAAAGTTTAGCATGAAACGAAGGCTCGAGCGCGTAGGAGCGTACCAAGCACGGGGCTCCGCACGCCTTTTCTCCTTCTACCGCGTCATTGGCGCTATACATAGGTATACTCACAATGCAAGCACTGGCTGCAACGGTAGCTTTTTTACTTTCACTCTAATTTCCTCGAAATTTTGATGGTTGACCCATAGTTTTCCTGGTATCAATTTATAGGGAATAGATGAAAGAACCGTTTCTTTTGGTCAGAACAGATATCATATGAATAGTTAGCCCGCAATCTCATCTTAACGCGTCAGGCCCATAAGGTTACGTGTGGTCAGAAATAATTTTCGAAATCAATTTGCTCACGATTTTGGTGGTTGACCCCATGTTTTTCCAACGGTTTTACATTTCTGGTAGTTTTAGCTATAGTTTAAGCCCACTTGCGCCGAAAACAAATGTTTATTAAAAAGTGCTCGAGCCTCCTTAATCTATAGAGAGAAAATTCCTCTCTTTAAGCTATCTTGATCATTCTCAAATTCGGAAGTAGTTCATTCGAGGAATGTCGTTTTTCCCTCGTCAGAATATGTGTTATTAATATCCTCATATATACATTGGTCTAAACGAGATTGGAGGATCAATCAAATGATAAAATGACGGCCTTTTTACGGATTCCAAAAGCATTAACAAAGCGAGCCAAATGCACGCGGATAACTTTCGGGCCTCAGAAGTTTTGCTTTTTACAACCTTCAAAACATATCCTCCGAGTTTCGAAAAAAATCCGTACATCCAATCTTCATAAGACCGTAGTTAAGAGAATGAAAACGAAAAAAGGAAACGATTTCCAAAATTTTCCCACATAGGACTGGAACCCCTAAGCTTTGGAGTGCAGACAGCCACATCGCTATCCACTAGGTCGCCGATGCGTACCACAAATTGTAACAAAACTTGTCAATAAATCGCCGCGCCCCAGATGGGATTTGTTATTGGGAACTAACATGCGTGTTATTTTAGATGGCAGAAAAAAGCAATATGGCCGAATCCTGAATCTCTTCCATAAGAATAACATGGAGGAAAGATAAGAGCGCTTATCGAATGTTAGCTCCCAATTCTCTTCGCCCGCGAGCGACTCACGCGCTCGGACTGGGCACCTCTGACCTCAGCCGCCCATCAGTTTGGGCGCTAATTACGGCAGGTTGTATGTGACAGGGTGCGGGATGGCGCTGGCACGGGCCAGAACTGGCGTTTTACGCGGCCGCCAGCGCGCAAGCGTGCTAAAGGCTGTTTTCCACTATTTTTTCTTTTTATCGAAAAAAATACAGCTTGTAGCATGATACTCGTCGTCTGCTCTGCTCTAAGTGAGCATGAGGGAGAATTATAAATGTGGATGTGTAGACTCTCATAATAATTATCAATAATTATTCAGACCAGCAGCTGTTCAATTGTCTCGATTTCTTGCCTTGAGAATTAGTTTCGCTTGGTTGAATTATTTTAGATTATGGACCGTTTGTAGATACTCAAGTTTCTTTACCCAACTACAGGTATGCCTTACCGTATTGTCCCTTGCGTTGTCGGCTTACTTTAGCCTCCTCAATATTCAGATACCTCGGCCAATTATCGAGCTAATTTCAATATCTAAAAACTGATCTGAGCTAAATCTTTTTTAAACAACACTCGCGAGACAAACTGCCACTGCACATACTTCGTTCGATTTTCTTCCTTCCAAAGATAGATAGATTCTGGAAAAACTGAGCCAATCAAGAGGCGCGGTAGCGCCTCGCTGGCGAGTATGAGCAGACGAAAAATCGAGCGAGGCGCTGTGCCTATCTATACTTTGAATTGGGGTTTTTTAACCTCACACTTTTTTTCTACTTGGATTATTAACCTCTTAACGTTGCCCATAGAGCTCTGCAATGCCTCAGCAAAGCCTTTCTAAAACGATTCAGAGTTCTGTACAATTATTTTCTCAATCCGAGCACTGGGCGCGTTTTATTCAGCACCGCAAAATTCATGCCTTCGCTTTACATCTCAGTTCGATTTCTTCAGCCCCGTGCTTCGACTCGAGAAATATCGAAACGTTTCTACTACACATGTGTTGGGTATGTAAGATGGTCGAGGAAGAGAGAGAGAGAGAGAGAGATAGAAGCGCGTGCGCAAGATCTTCCTGTCCGGTTGACGGCAGTCTGCAATGAGGCTGTCTGCTGCGTACCGGGCAACGCAGGCACCGATCACGATCAGCTGGTTTGTTATTGCGGATAAATGAATTTTCGAATTATCTGAATTTCTCTATTCTATAATTATTGCATCAGATGTGGATACTCGAAACAAGCCACGACTAGAGGTGACGTAAAGATCAATCAAAGCGCCATGCGAGAAGGACAGGGAGGAGAGATTCGTCTGCTTTGTTGTGTTTTGTGTGTTCGTCGCGGCTCCGCAATATTGCTCTTGCCTATAGCTGCATGGCTCTCCAGATTGAACTGAGCAAAATATACACTGATAGTAGTGTATTTTTGTATGGAAAAAATCACGGAGCCGTGTGTAAGAAATCCTCAAGTGCGGTGGGGACAAGTGCTTGGAAAATTTGTGGTTACCCTTGGATTTTTATAAGCAAGGAGTGAGATCCCCCCCCCCCCCTCATTCACTTTTTTTCAAAAGTAAAACTAGGCGAGTATGAGGTTTAGAAAAGAACCATTCATCTCCAGTACATCAAAACTTCAAATTTTATACGACATGGTTTAAACTCTTGGAAGGAATGAAATCTAAAAAAACCATGTCGAGTATTTTTTGAGCCGATTTGTCACGATCAACATATCATCACTGATAGAGACTAGAGCCACTTTCCTCCAATCAAATCTTTCTTTCAATTCATCCTCATGGTGGTGGTTTGACAATTTCTTACTAGCTAATTGTCGCTGAAATGACCCGAAGTTTAGGTGAGCAAAAGAAATACAGGGGAATATCGAAATAGAGAAAATATAACTGAGTTTAATTTGGTGTTTATGATGATTCACTAAAATCTCATATCATACTCAGTTATATTTTCTCTATTTCGATATTCCCCTGTACCTCTTCTACTCACCTAAACTTCGCGTCATTTCAGCGACAATTAGCTAGTAAGAAATTGTCAAACCACCACCATGAGGATGAATTGAAAGAAAGATTTGATTGGAGGAAAGTGGCTCTAGTCTCTATCAGTGATGATATGTTGATCGTGACAAATCGGCTCAAAAAATACTCGACATGGTTTTTTTAGATTTCATTCCTTCCAAGAGTTTAAACCATGTCGTATAAAATTTGAAGTTTTGATGTACTGGAGATGAATGGTTCTTTTCTAAACCTCATACTCGCCTAGTTTTACTTTTGAAAAAAAGTGAATGAGGGGGGGGGGGATTATAATTATACCTTGATATAGTCAGCAGTCATCAAGTTGATTTTAGGACATGGTTACCTTTCGTCAGATGCCCAGTCTTTCACTGTTGAAACTTTGATCAGATAATTGCCTCACTTGATATGGGCTGCGTAATCTTTGATTGGCTTGAATTTTTTTCAAAAATTTGTAAATATAATTTCATGCCCTCTACAACGTACCTACAAGAATGAAGTTGATACCCATTTCTTAATCAGAATCGCGGTTTCACGATTTTGCCGCACCCTCCCCGTAATTTCAAAATACCCTTGAGCATTTCTGGATTTGTTCCAATGAGTATTCCCCATTATAGAAGTACCTCTTATTGCAGAGCTGGATAAACCACGTCATGGGGTCGGATAGCAAGTCTCAGTTGGCACCAACTTTGTCAGGTATAGAAATTCTAAAGAGTGTTTTCGATGGAAATAAAACACCCTTTTCCTAAAACCCGTTCCAAAAAAACTCCTTATTCCTGTATTTTATATAATTAATCGATAACTATGCGCATTGCTTTCAACACTGTGTGGCTTCCCTGCAGCTCGTAGCTACACGCAAGTAGATTTAAAAAATTCCAATTCTCTTAATAAAAACTCCTCTTTTACAGTTTCGAGATCCGGTAATTTGTTGTTTTACAATTCATATAATAATTCATCACACTTGAAGTCTAGATCACCACACGGTTCACGCAACGTAGTACACCTGGTGATGTGGACTCTCAGTGAGATATATTATTGTATGAATTGCAGCAAAATAAATCATCAGATCACGAAACCGTGGAGGAAGAGTTTTTATTAGGAGAATTGGAGTTTTTTTTAATCTATTTGCGTGTCGATAAAGCTACAGGGAAGCCACACAGCGTTGAATGCAATGCGCATAGTCATCGAGTAATTATAAAAAATACAGGAATATTGAGTTTTTTGGAACGCAATTTCGGAATAAGGATTTTTTTTGTATATAAATCACTTTTTAGAATTTCTATACCTAACCAAGTTGGTGCAAACTTGTGCTTGCTGGTGGAATACATAACATAGAAAATCATATTCTGTTTCTGTGCTTTAGACACATTTCGATGAATGATACGATTTTTGAAACGTAAATGAGCACATCGCTACGAATCGATTTGATGCAACAAACTGCAGAACGGATTCAGTCCATCACTTGGCCTATGTTGGCCTTGACTCTTCTGATGAACCAATCTCCGTTAATGTCACGATCATTAATTGAATATCATAATAATTCACAGTGCTTGGGTAACGAGATATGTGTGATGGTAAGTGAACATATGCAGTATTGAGAATTCGTAATTTCGCTCGCTATCACAAGCTCGGCTCGGGCAAAGCTTCGAATCGACAAGACTTTCAATTTGGATTTTAAAATACTCTTTCCCAAATAATTCTCGATTATATTCAAGAGATTGATCAAATCGGGATTTTGATTGTCGCTTCATTGTTCTCAAATAAATTTTTTCATTTTCCTTTTATGTCACTAAAAAATTCGTGGGCACTGTCGCTGATCTCTTTGAGATTATTTGACGTTGTTCAACATCTTCGCGGTATGAGCCCAGTTCTCTTTGAGCCATATTATATCCACCTATTTGTGATGACCTTCGGAACTTTTGTAACAAGAATTGTCTTTCTCATTTCTGTTTGGCTATCCTTTCCTAGATCTCGAGAACATTTATAATAATATGTATGAAATTCTCAGGAGCTGCTTCTAGTCATGTAGTGATGCACTCAGTCAATTCTCAACTTCACATTTTTAGACTTCTCTTTTGAATATCAAACCAAATACCAAGAATTAAAGATTGTTTTCAAATGAAGATTGTCCAAATTTGGAGCTTTAAAGCTCTGGCATCGAATAAGCATCGTGAGATTGATTGTTCTACATTGTTTTCACGTAGTTTGTCATCATTTTGAAGAAATTGGTTGATACGGATTTTGGATTATTCCCACTTTGCTGTGATAATGATTTTTATCTTCATTTCTATGCCATTCGGAAACTTGCGCGCACTTCCGCTGATCTATTTCAAATTTTGATACAATCGACTTGGGATCATTTATAACATCAACTGTAAAATCCGGAATTTGCGAGTGAATACCGAGAATAGCTAGATAGAAATGATAAGAAAAAAATATATTTGGTAGATGTTGAGCCTTCAATTTTTGTGCTTGAGAATTTTAGTTTTATTAATGAGCGATGTAATTTGATAATAAATATTGACAATGAAAATTTAAATGGTTGTTGATTGGATGCGAATAACAGAGGAAGATTTTCATGATTTGCAATTTTTGGATCATCGGCAGGTAACGAGAGCGGATTCCGCAATCATTTTTTGCGTCGTATTATAACTCCTGTCAGTTTGAACTCATAGCGGCTTACCGGGTTAACTGGTGGACAAATTCGCATCAACCTCCATAGCTGTTTTGACGCCCCTGGATCTTACTTTTAAATTTCAAGAGAACCTGAATTTTCGTTTAGGAGTGCACAGAAATCTAACAGGGCCGCGCCAACAAGGTGCTTCTCATTAATGCCACAGTGACAATTTGCGAATGACAAAATCATGACGAGGTGGGAACAAACCGATGCATTACAAATGCATGCATTCGTTCGAACACTTTGAAAACCTTCCGAAATTCTTGCCCTAAAGTTGAAAAATTATTACTGTCTTAACTGATCGTACCGAATGAGTACTCGAGGAAAGACGGCAGGTTTGCGTATAAGCTACATCCGAAATTTTCAAGGTCTGCTGTCTCGTAATTTAAAGTCAGTTTGTCTCGCGAGTGTTGTTTAAAAAAGATTTAGCTCAGATCAGTTTTTAGATATTGAAATTATCTCGATAATTGGCCGAGGTACCTGAATATTGAGGAGGCTAAAGTAAGCCGACAACGCAAGGGACAATACGGTAGGGCATAACTGTAGTTGGGTAAAGAAACTTGAGTATCTACGAACGGTCCATAATCTAAAATAATTCAACCAAGCGAAACTAATTCTCAAGGTAAGAAATCGAGACAATTGAACAGCTGCTGGTCTGAATAATTATTGATAATTATTATGAGAGTCTACACATCCACATTTATAATTCTCCCTCATGCTCACTTAGAGCAGAGCAGACGACGAGTATCATGCTACAAGCTGTATTTTTTTCGATATAAAGAAAAAATAGTGGAAAACAGCCTTTAGCACGCTTGCGCGCTGGCGGCCGCGGAGAAAGCCAGTTCTAGCCCGTGCCAGCGCCATCCCGCACCCTGTCACATACAAGCTGCCGTAGCTAATGCTCTCTGCCGCCGCGAGTGGCGCTCGAGACCAACTGAGCGCAAGGTCCCTAGAAGGGGGTCGAGACACGGTGTTTTCAGTCCGCCATGTTTTGCCCAAGTCCCGTGTTATTTACTATACCTATATCGACGGAGTCAAAATATAGGTGTAGTAAATAACACGGGCTGGGCAACGGACCATTTGTCTCGACCATCTTCTAGGGACCCTAACTGAGCGTGTTGACATTCCTCGCTCCGAGCATATTTGGTTCTCGAGAGATAACGAAGAGTCATCATCGATATTGCGATTCGTGGTCGGTCACGGGTTTGGATTGACGCCCCCTGGTAGAAAGATCATGGTAGCGGTACCGTCGATTTCGTACTACAGCCTTACACTCCCTTGGTAGTACGATGGTAGACTACAGCCGTATTACCACCTGTACTACCATGGTATTACGACCTGGACGTCCGATCGTGCACTACGATGGTAGTCTGCCGGTAGTCTACGATGAAAATACAGCGCAAAAGCAAGCGAGAGGTTATGTAGACAGCCCGACAAATAAACAAATAAGTTATATCTGAGGAGTTGCTTCAATCAAAGACAAATTTTATTAGTGTCGAATAACAAAATCTGAATAATATTCCATAGAATGAATTCCAGAATACTAAATTGATATTATCGCTGTTGGATCGACTTGTGAATTACAAATCTAATGTCAAGAATCTCACCTTTTACTTATACCGGAATAAGATAGCCATCGCGCTTTGGGTTTAAAGCCCTTATGAAAATTTGACAAGGAATGTCGTGGTAAGAATGAATGTAAAAGTTGAATTAGGATAAAATGCAATTCGATGAAATGGAAATCGCGAGGATTTCACAGCGTTATGATATGTCATATCTTGATCACAATGAAAGAACCCAATCCTTCAGGGTCTTGATAAGTGTATTATAAACATCGTCAAAAATATTAGATTGTCTTAGATATCAGCGAATCCACAGAAAAATTGTATACATTACTAATTTTTCTTTGGTCAGCTGTCATTCAATTAGGTGTGAGGTTGTACGATCTGCGATGCCCGTAGCAATAAGGTTGTTACATCTATGTCTATACAGCTTGGATGTGTTCAAAGATTGAGCTTCAAACGATCACACTCAATTTTAGGTTAGGTTGGACTTTACGTGACATTGTGTATGTTCAGGCCCGTCATAGCAATATTTTCATTCTACTGTTGTGGTGTACAACGATTTGGTGTTCAAGATACAGGTGTAGACTCGCGAGCGATATAAAACACTCGATTCCGAAATCACGCACCAACTCGGTACAATTGCGCTCACCCTCCCGCAGCTGAGAAAATTCTGCAATCTTTCAACTGAACCCAGTAATTTTGGAATACACTTCCATCGTACTACCATAGTAGGCTACGGCCGTACGTCCAGGTTGTAATACCATGGTAGTACCAGGCGGTAATCCGACCGTAACCTACCATCGTACCTCCACGGTAGGGCAGTAGGCTACGTCTGTACTACCATGGTAATACCATGATTTTTCTACCAGGGCCCGGGGTCAGAGTATTTTGCGTACTCTGGGGCTGGTGATCAATCCATACCAGAATTATTTCAGTGAGTCATCGCCTGTGAGACATGTGGGAGTCAGATGGTACAAGGTGAACTGCAATGGCAGTGACGGTCAGTGACCGTTCGAGATCTGTCGAATCTCTCGGACTCGTGAGATAACCCATTAGGTGCGAGCGAGACAAAAGATCTGGAACGGCCGCTGACCGTCATCCCATTGCAGTTCACCTTGTTCCCGAGTGCACACTGCGCGCATAGAAAATCATAGAAATATTAAAGTATGCGAGCTTCCTTTGCACGCTCGCGACAGTGCACCAGGGTCATAGATCAGGTTTGATCCAGTTTGGCAGGGGGCGGGGTGAGCACAAAGAATTGAGATGTACAGATTGCCCACAAGGCCGCATCGAGTGCCAAAGATTTTCTGAAGGAAAAAGGTAAAGACCCTTCCACATCGTTCACACGGACCTACGTTACGGCACAGACACCTATCCGGTATTCAAATTTTCACCAAGAAAATTACCGAAAATCGCGGAGAAGAGTGTGAAAGTCCTTGGGACGGGAGACGGTGAAGAAGAAAAAGAGCGATGAAACAAAGTGAGATTGCATAATCTGTTGAACATATCAGATGTGAGATAAAATTATGCTAAAGGCCCAAAAATTCGGATTTTCTCCAAAAGAAAACACTACTGTCGTGAGTTTCTGCTGAAATCTAAGCTTTCCTTTTCCTTTTCGATAACTACATCTAGTGAATCAAACAAAGATTTGAGAGTCCATTGTCTTCCACCACAATGACACCAAGAAGAAACTTTGCCATATGAAAAAAAATTATGCATTGCAACATTCCCATTGACAATGGAATTTATCATTACAGCGAAGGTTTGGAGTGCCCTACTGAGTCTAGTTGAAAATTTTTACCCCATCGCTCAGCTTCAATTTCTCTGGATTAATGGAATTACATTGCGGCATCCTGATGACCTAAAGGTATGGGAATTTCAATTCAAGATTATACTGATAGCTCATGCACATTCAGGATTAAACCATCCATGTATAATTATATATCAATTATTAATTATTATTATTTTATTTTTATATATTAAGAGACACTAAGGGTCCGATCCCCCCACGGAATCTCTATGTCAGGGTTGCCAACATGAAATCGCAATCAGTGTTACTAACTTGACGGCACGAAAAGTCCCTAGCCGGATCCAGATGTTCCTAGATTCATTCGCGATCTATAGAAATACGTTATAAGCTCTGTATATAGGTCATTCTGGAGCAAAGTGAACAATTTGAAAATAGTCGGATTTTTTAAATGTTCGAAAGATTTTTCTTCCGGTAAGTACTACTGAAATATAGCTGAGAAAAAAATTTTTTCATATATTTTTGAGACCCGTGGCGTGCCCTATGAATTTTCAAAGGCCCAGTTTTAGCCATTTTTCGTATATTTTTTGCTATTTTGGAAGACCTGTAGCTCCGACGTGAGTGCATCTTTTTTGAGCCCGAGTGCACTTGGGCGCATTTTCTTCGTCATAATGTACACTTCCAAGAAAGAAATTGGCCAATCCAAAGAACTGATATGAGGTAGGTCCCACGATCCCATCTATAAAGGCCCAGAACTGCGATTCTCGACGGTCTTTGGAAGCGTCTGGGTCGAAATGGAAGCCTTGTTGCGAAATTTTCCATGACAACAACTTTGAAAGTCTTGATAAAAATTTTCATTCGCGTTCTCCTACGTGTCTTTATCTCATATCCCGTACGAACTACAGACGAGTAAAGTTGCTCATTCTTGCAAAAAACGTAAAACTTCAAGGGCAATTTAAGAAAATCGTTTTCTATCGACCCCAGACCTATGAGACAATGTTCGTCCAGGTGTATGAATTCATTCAATTGATATTCTTTACTAACCAATGTCGAGTGGTTGGGCTGTTGTCTGTTTCCACATATGACTATTGCTCAGAATACATAGTGTGGAAACCATTCGAACAAAGGGAATTGGGAGAAAATCTGTAGTTGGAACCAGATACTTCAGGATTTCCTATTATGAGAGGATGAAATCTTCTCATCAGGCACCTAATGAGTTTTCTAAAAATACCAACAGATCCTCTACACTTGTAAGAACAACATTAAAAAGAGTTGGCTGGCATATGGTAATCTCAAATATTGCAAGATCGACGGCCTGTTCATCAGCGAAGGTAAGAATAGTTGATATATCACCAACAAAGTGATTGTGTCTGACATATCAGGATATCTCTGAAACTTTTGACTTTTAGTCTCAAAAATTGGTGTATTGGCAAAAATATCGGTACAAGTCTGAAATTTTGAGGAAAGCACCTTCGGGGGCTCAGAAATAGGGATTGTATGTGAATGAGAGGTAGGAATAATCGTTCAAAGAGTCCTATTTACAATGCACTGAGAGTCTCACTATGTCGAGTGTTTTCAGCGCATTATAGACGGAAGAAGGGCTGCTGCGACAGAACCCATCAACGTGGCGAGGTCCACAGAAATTCATGGGAATTACGAAAATAGATGTCAAATACATATGACTTCGCATTGGATTCGGCCATTTTCAGTGAAAAATGTACTTGCGCTCTCACAATATCGGGCGGAATAATGATTCTCGTCTTCGCAGTGAACGTGCTAATGGATGATACCCTGAGTACGGTGGCCAGGGAGAGCGGGATAATGAGCCAAAAATGTCACCCATAACCGAGTCCGAGGTCATTTTTAGCCATAGAGGTATCACACTAGAGTGAGCAAGTCCTATCCCTTTCAATATGCGCGAGCTTCCAGCCCACCTGGCACGGTGGTACACTTCAGAAAGAGAGAGACAGAATGACTAAGCACCGCGTCAGCGAAGGTGCTTAGTCGTTCTGTCTCTCTCTAGGTCTGGACGATTTTTGGGGGCAACTGGCTCACTCTAGTGTAATACCTCTATGTTTTTAGCACGCCAAGGCAAGGAAAGTGCCATTGGAATCAGAATAAAAGCTGCTAGTATTCGAAAATGCAAAGATAGACAGTTTTTATCATGGAAATTAAATAACGTGTAAAGTTTTCTCAGGACAATTTATACATGTCGTAGGCAAATAGGATTCTCAGCCGGATAGCTATCTTCCGCGGCGCAAAGCTATCGGGCGTCCGATAGGATTCACGACGCGGGAGAAGTCTATCCGGCTGAAATTTTTAGGCGAATAGACTCGTGTTGGGAGAGGTGGCTATCGGCCGGGAGCGTTTCAGCCACATACAGCGCCACTCGGCTAGGATGATAGAATTGGACGGGTCGACAGTTTCTATCCGACTGAAATGGTCAGTCAGATAGACTCGAGATACTTCATTCATCTATCGGGCTGGTATTATACACTACCGGTCGAAAGTTTGTGCATACCTAAAAAAATAAATTTCGATTTTGCTCACTCGACTGCTCGGATCTCCTTGGTCCAAATTAACTCTACTTGGGCTCATTTAGTAGCTTTTTTTCAAGCACTTGAAGAACTATTTGGTATTTTTTCTGCACATCTCAATAGATTCTCGCCAAGTCAATCTGCAGCTCAATCTGAAGCCTTGTAGAATTTCATAAAAATCAGGTCGTTACGCAAACCTCCGCGAGTCTGGCGGAAATTGATGGATTTGGATGATTTAAAGAGCATCTAAAACTAGAAGTCAAGAACTTCAAATAGTTTTTCTTGAAAAAAAGACCAGTCATTGAGAAATTATGAATGGACTCATTCTTTCACAGGTATGAGCACTGATCTTGGTTCCTCTCACTAACAACATTGAAAAACTTTGAAAACCCAGAGAAATACCACCGTGAGCCCGCACCTTTCGTGTTTTTGGAATTCTTCTTCTAGAAAAATCTTCCCTTACAAAAACAGTCACAGCTCAGACCAGAAATAAGCTAGAATAACTTTCAAAAACGGATTTTGAATCTCTTGACTTGTAATAGTTTTAGATGCTTTTTGAATAATCTAAATCCATCAACTTCCGCCAGACTTGCGGAGGTTTGCATAATGACTCGATTACTATGAAATTCTACTCGGCTTCAGATTGATTTTGCAAAAATCTATTCCAGCACTCGACGCGTAATGTACTAGTACACTGTCATATCTAGAAAATCTATGCGGAAGCCATCTATCGGTGCTTTAGCACAAGCTATTCGGGAGCTTCAATAAAGTTCCCCGGAAACATTGACAGAACTATCCGGGAGTGTTTGAAAGCTTCCCGGAAAGCTTATGCAGGAACTAGTGAAGCTGAAAGTTTGACGATTTCCCGGGAACTCCCCAAAAGCTATGTGGTATTTCCTATAAAAATCCCGTGGAAGTCCCCAATAATGACCTTGCCCGCTGGGTTTGTTTTATTCCGAGATCTGCAAGTGCTTTCTCAATCACCATATTTTCATACCAGACGGAACACTTCCGAAAGGTGCAACATGACTACCATGAGATTGTTGCTTCAAGAAAAGGTTTACGTTCACAGTGTTAGATATTTTTAATACAACAACTCCTGGATTGAAATCAACACTATCTCGACAGAAAAATTCTGGACGGGCCTAAACCAGAAATTCTCGTTATGCGGATATTGCTCACTTTAAATTGAGGCTTGAGGCTTGTTTGTTATGGTGATTGTGTCTTACAGAGATCCATTCCCACAATGCATAACAATATTGCATGGAGAATGGGTACATAATGTAGTTTCACCGCTGCGCCACCGATTTTGCTGAGCCAGTTTGTCTATATATATATATATACTTATATCTATATCGCATACGCATCCTGTAGAACTCACGTTGCCTCGCAGACGGAATGTCGCACTCTTGGGGTTGCGCGCGCATTATTCCAACTATACGCATCTCGCTCGCCCTTACTAGGGAGGGTACACCCTCCCTAGCCCTTAGGGTGATGACAGATAAAGCGCTACGCTACGATTTTGCGCCACGCCACGACGCGCTATCGCACGCCATGACCCAAAAATTCATTCCAGCGAACCCGATTATTGATGGACTGGATTTATTGTTACAGTACCAACCGTAGATTATGAAAATGAATCAAATCTATCTATGATCGAGTTTGCTGGAATGAGTTTTGGGTAGTGGCGCGCGATAGCGCGTCGTGGCGTGGCGCAAAATCGTAGCGTAGCGCTTTATCTGTCATCACCCTTACGCATAGACGTGGGCCGCACTATGCATGACTATGCCCCGCTCTCATGCACGTTCTGGCTATTTGAGTCCGTAACACACGGACTCCAGGCTTTCACGGTGACAGCCATGCTCGCTCGGCTGTAGATGATAGTAGGGAATTGATGCCTTATTCAATTTCTCATTTTGAACCGTGGTGGTAATGATGAATATTTGATGTTTTTTTTTTTAGGAAAGTGCATTCATTAACTTGTATGCTTCAAGTAAATTCATTGTTATGTAATACAACTAATCTTTGAAGAACATTATTACAATCATTCTAAGCAAAGCAATCTAAGCGGATATCCGGATAATTATCCGGATATCCGCTTAGATTGAAGAGATCCGGACGGATCCAACTATGCGGATAGTATCCGAATACCCGGATACTCCCGGACAGTCCGGAGTATCCGGATTCGAGGATAGCATCTGAACTCTCAAATCTGTTTTGTGATGAGGATTACACATTTTGGCATTGGATTTCTCAAGAATCACAGACGATTGATATTTTTAATATGCATGCTTATCACAAAGGGGAAGTCCAAATTTAACGAAGGGGTTTCAGGAGAAAGGGGGGAGAGTGGGTCTCCCGATTTCTCACGCTCCATGTGTGAGTCAGCAATTTCACTGTTGAAAAATCTTATTGGAGAGACGAGGGGTTTGGAATAATGAAATTCCCCCGAACGTCATTCATAGAAGCTCCCATGTTATCGACAAACAGAGAGGGCGGAAGAGAGAGACAGAGATACCGATTGACCACTTGCCAGTAATAACAGAGTGGAACCGATCGTATGGATCTGATACATACTTGTTTGATATTGTTATCAGTTCATCTTTGCTTTCATTACCAATGTTATATCGCAAGTCGACCATAAAACTCGGACGGCTACAAATATCGGGATAGCCGGATACTATCCGGATATTCGGGTCCGTCCGGATTTTTCCCCGGACCCGGATATCCGATTATTCGGATAGTTCGAAAATCCGGATAAAAGTCCCAGCCCTACCTATGATACATGATAAGTAAACAATTTTTTGTTCAAATATAGTAAAACTCACATGATCCACTTTCGAAGTCAGTCAGAAGTCTTAAACTCTTCCACAAAATATCAATATGTTCATGTCAACCTTCCAGAGTGACTTGAAGATTCGAGTAGTTAGTTGATCAGCTAGATTAAGAGAAATTTACGTCTCTAACTCTCAAATTAGTTCCAATTTCCAAGCTTCTCCAGGATAACTCTAATGCTTCCACGTCAGAAATGATAACTTGATTACATTTCATGCACAACTTTTTGTGAATCTTTCAATGAGTTCACAACATACACTCACTTGTATCATTCACGCTAATCATTATTATTATTATATATATTGATCCGAGTGACCATTTGTCGTCCGGAATCACTAGATTCTCCCCTAGATTGACTAACCTTACCTGGAAAATTACTGAAATTTCCCCTAGATGCCCCAACCTCACACGGTTGACTAATCTTACCCGGAAAATCACTAGAATTTCCCCTAGATCGACTAACTCTACCTTAAAATTACTAGTTTTTTCCCTTTGTCGGTTACCTTTTTTTGGGTAATCACTAGATTTTTCCGTATATTGACTAACCCTACCTTAAGATTACTGATTTTCTCTGTATATCGATTACCGTTTATTGGGAAATCACTAGATTTTCCCTTATATCTACTAACCCTACCTGAAAATTCACATTTCTGCTACATTTTCCCCTAATTTGACTTTAAGGCTCACATCGATAACCCTATTTTGGGAAATCACTAGATTTTCCCGTATATCTACTAACCCTATCTTAAAACTTATATTCCTCCTATATTTTCCCCTAATTTCACTTTCAGACCTATATTGATTGCCCTTTTTTGGGAGATCACTAGATTTTCCCGTATTTAATGACCTACCTTAAAAGATATATTCTTCCTGTATGTTTCAAAAATTCTTCGAAACTTTATAGTAAATTTTTTTTGTTTCAATTATTTGGTGAGAAATGTATACATTTGTCATTATTATTAGCACGATAATTCGTTACTGTGTCAAGTCTACTGTCGAGTGTCCGTGCGTCTGTCAGACTCCTTCCTTTTCATTAGAATTCACCAACTTCCCTTAAGCGTCTGCGTATCGGACTTAGATTTAGTTCGTGAACTACACTGAGTCTTCAAACATTCGCAGGAAAGTGGTTCCATCACCTGATCCGGTAGTGATACTATCGGTCTATTGTGAGTTCTTACATGAGTGTTTTGAATTTACCGTGAATGGAGAAATTGATCCGGTCATGAGTCTATCGGTCTTAGAGTATGTTTATGTGGATGGTTCGATGAATGTTTGATGAAACAATGTTTGATGTATGATGTTTTACTGATGTTGAGTGTGTGTAATGTGATATGAGAATATTCGATGTATCTTGATGTTTTAATGATGTTCAGTCAAGCTTATGATGATAAATAAGAGGAGGGAAAGAGATGAAGAAGTTGGGAAGGAGATGAGATGGTATGAATGGAGAGAATGGGATGAAATATGGAATAGAAATGAGATGCAAGATGCAATGAAGACGGAATAGTCTGTGATGTATGAGATGAATGATTGTGATGTAATGAGATGGATGATTGCCTCACCCTTCTACTTAGATTTGAATTCGGACGCAACTTCTGCACCCGAAGGCGGCTTACCTGCGTGCAAGAATTCACCTCCAAGTACACGACCATTGGCGGATTTATGATGATGATACTGATGATGATGAGGATGATGGTTAAGAATTTTGATGTTTGCCTCACCCTTCTCATTAGCGATAAATCTTTAACCCTAAATCGGCGATCATTGGCGGTTCGATGAATGTTTGATATATGATGTTTTAATGATGTGCAGTCAATTAAGTCAATCAATAGTTTGGTGAATGTTTCATGTGAGAATATTTGATGTCTTTCAATGATGAGTGAATGGAGTTAACGTAGTTCAAGAATGGTGGCTATGAAGGTATGGTAAATAAATAATAATCGAGGAATGGAGTGGATGATGATTGAATGATTATGATTATGATTGAATGGTGATGTTCAGTTAATGAAGTTAATGAATGGTTGAGTGAATGTTTGATGTTAGGATACCTGATGTTCTTTAATAATGATTGAATGAAGTGTTAATGATGATTATGATGATGATGATGAAATAGTCTGTATATAAAATGGATGGATGATTGTGATGTGATGGAATGGATGATTACCTCAGCCTCCTACTTGGATGCGAATTCAGACGCGACCTCTGCACCCGAAGGTGGTTCACCTGCGTGCAAGAATTCACCACCAAGTAGGCGATCATTGGCGAATTTACAATGATGATACTGATGAGCATGAGGATGGTGATGATGATGATGATGAAGATGATGGCGAGGAAGATGATGATGATGATGATGAAGCTGATGGAAATGTAATGATTGATTATGATGAAAAGGTTTAATGTTTGCCTACCCCTCCCCAATAGAGATGAATTTTATCTCTACATCGGCGATCATTGGCGTGTTGGGTTGATGTGAGTAAAGAATGGTGATGATGGGGGTATGGTGATCAAATGATGATGGAAGAATTAAGTGGATGAAGACTGGATGGTAATAATAATGATGATGATGATGATGATGATGATGATGATGATCAAAATGGAGTAGTTGATGATGATGTTGTTGTTGATAATGATGGGATGGAAAGGATGTCATTTGCGGAAAAATATAAAATTCATGTCCTAATTAGATGTATGAATGAATTGATATGTATATTCATTCTTGCTTACGATAATATTGCTGTTCTACTGAATTATCCATGCATCCAAAAATTATTGAACTTTTTTATATAACTGAGTGTTTTTGTCAAATTTAATTCCAGCGTTACACCCTAGTCTTGAATTGGGTAATTTTCTTTATTCTGGTCATTTTCATTTTGGTCATTCAGACGTTCACATCTTTATCAAGGATATCTTAAGAAGTTGATTGCAGCGTATTTATACCTCACAGAACGGAGCGAGCGTTAGCGAGCGACAATATCGCTAGTATTCGCCTATTTGGAGATAAATCCCTGCGCACGCAAGTCAATCGTCTCTGGGTGCAGAGATTGCATCCGGATTCATCTCCAAATACGAGAATGGAATTCCTGTACTCCATCAACATCCCTACCATTCTTCACTTATCGCTTATTCACTTCTCTTACAGTATCTGATCCACTCCACAACCACAATCATTTTATCCGTCATCCTCGGCAACATTTTCATAGTTCCTCATCGATCACACATATGTTCACTAGGGTGGGCCGGAAAACCACTTTTCTCCGATATCGATACGCTTGGGGTCGGAAAAGTTGGATTTCAACTAGTACATGTGGGAATTTTTTCGCTGAGCGCTGAGAAACCACATCTTCAATTGCAGCAAGAGCCGTGAAGGTTTTTTTCCGAATTAGCACAGGTTTGAATGGGAAAGTACCTTTTTTGCTCATTTCTTCTTCACTATTTAGCACGTATTTCTGACGCATCTTGACATTTTTCGACGTACCTTAGCTCATTTTGAAGTTTGTTCTGAACACTTCAAAATGAGCTAAGATACGTTCAATTTCGTGTCATTGAAGCCGAGCTATCTGCATTTTTCTAAAAAATGAGTTTTGACGAAAGAAACGGAAAATTGCAATTTTGACCTTGTAAACCTTGCTGAACGATCAAAGCTCCGACTGATTGGACAGCACATGAAGTGTTCGAAAGTTCCCTCAGATCGTCTGCCACAGATTTCTCAGGCTATATCTGATTTCATAACAACCCCTCCTCTTTTCTCATACGGGCTTCGTCGTAGCACCTCCTCTGCTAGTTCGGCGCGCCACCACTAGGTGGATGCCGGTTTCTAGTGAAACGCTACTGAAACTGATAACGGAAGCATTTCCTAAAATTTATGGTGAGGAAAATAGAGAAAACAATATAAGGTAATTGTACCCAACTTGCCTCTGTACCCAACTTGCTCCCATATGCCGATCTCGGGGATGGGCACTCCTTGGCCTCCCGGCAATTTTTTTTTACGTTTGTTATGTTGAAATATGAGAAAGTAAATAGTTTGCGTCGACCCCGAATCATTCCTGCTTTCTCCAAGAAATCTAAAGTGATTTTTCTATTTTTCGTGATTGCTTAGCTAAGAAAGCACCGAGGGAATCGCCTTCAGTAAAATCGGTGCCAAATTCTTTGAGTTGAACCAATTTTGACGTCCCTTAGCTCATTCGATTCCTTGTTGCAAGATCTTCAAAATCCATTTTTCAAAATTGCGAAATTTGAATATGGAGCTGTTTTATGTGCAAAACACGGAGACGATTTGTAAACAAGGATGCCAACATCGGAGTGTACCTAACATGCCCCCATACGTTTATCTCGAAAGGGCGTGCAGAACGACTTTTTTTACCACTCAGAACGTATTTATCACGTCAAAATGGGTCAGAAATAGTGTTTCGAACCACCGAAAAGCTCCAAATGTGCATGCACGGCGATAAAAACACTTTATCGCCGATTTCCATCATTTATTTCGGAAGAATTGAGACAGTTCGGCTCCAATTGATCCAAATTGGACGTAGTTTAGTGCATTTCAAAGGTCTTTAAACAAGCTTCAAAATGAGCTAAAGCACGTTAAAAATCCTTGAAGTAAACCAAGGTTATTAAGAAAACGGCTTAAATGGGGGCAAGTTGGGTACACACTTTTGTGAACTCTCAAAAATCACCTTTTAGGAGAATTCAAACAGTTTGGCTCCAGTTGGTTCAAATGAAATGTACCTTAATTTATTTTGAAGATCTTAAGACAAGCTTTAAAATGAGCTAAGGTACGTTGGAAAATATGGAGCTGGGCCGAAGTGATTAAGAAAATGGCTTAATGGGGGCAAGTTGGGTACACTGACCTTATTATCAACGCTTCGATCTAGGCATTCGTTGCCGAAGTTCCATTCGAAGGAAGATTTCAATCCTGCGTGAGATGATTCCAGAATCTATTGGAAGTATGGAATATCTTTTGAAGAGGTAGGGGGATAATCGAAAATATAACATGAGAATGAAATCAAGATAATCATAAGATGAAAGAATCAGAAAAAACAAGAAAATGATAATTAGAAAATTACAAAATAAATCAGGAAATACAAAATCCAGGAAGAAAAATGAAAAATAAAAAAAAACAAAAAAAACGTAACTCTGCCATTGTCGATCTCAAGTCCGTACGAGAAAAGAGGAGGGGTTGTTATGGTGATAGATACCGTCTGAGAGGTCTGTGGCAGATGATCAAGTTCCACATAAAACTCGTCCTGGGACTCGATCATCTCAATACTAATGTTGGATTTCTTGGGCGGACTTAGTGCATGTGACCTCAATTGGTGTTGGTGAGTGAGAATGCAGAGGAAATTCCCAAACATCACACTTTATGAGCTGTCTAGTCAGTCGAAGCTTCGATCGTTCAGCAAGATTCACAAGGTCACAATCGCAATCTTCCGTTTATTTCCTTCAAACTCAACTTTTAGGGAAATTGAGATAGCTTGGCTTCAATGACACGGAATCGAACGTACTTTAGCTCATTTTAAATTGTTTGGAACAAGCTTCAAAATGAGCTGAGGTACGTCGAATAATGCCGAGATGCGTCAGAAAAACGTGCTAAATAGTGAAGAAAAAATGAGCAAAAAAGGTACTCTCCCATTCAAACCTGTGCTAATTCGGAAAAAAACCTCCACGGCTCCTGCTGCAACTGAATATGTGGTTTCTCAGCGCTCAGCGAAAAAATTTCCACATGTACTAGCTGAAACCCAACTTTTCCGACCCCAAGCGTATCGATATCGAAAAAAGTGGTTTTTCGGCCCCCCTTATGTTCACACATCTACTCCTTTCATTGAAAGTAATCATCATCCACTCTATATCTACAATCATTGCAATACCACTCCCATCCTCTCCAATTCATCGTCATAGATTTTCGATGAATCATTTCATTATTCGATACAAGAGTTGCGAAGTTCATCATCATCTATCAGCTCGTTAGCAATGGTATAACCGCTCTGTACGAAAAATTCTCGTTATCATTGGCATCCTCTCGATCACGTTGAGCTGCGCTTCCCGGACCTAGCCTATCTTAAAGAACAAGTCTTCGGCTTCAAATAACCCTTGCAATATTTCTCTAGCTCACCGCAACTAATTAATATCCTCGGTTCAAAGTAATGAGTTCGACGGGGCAGGACGGTCGGCCCAATGGGATGAAGATGGCTATGGAAAACGCGCGGCTGGCGCTGCCATATCTTACCCAACTTATACATAAGTTGGGTGAGATATGGCAGCGCCACTGAGAGAAATTAAGTAACACATTTTACAGTCTCGGAAATCATTTTTGTCGATTCCCTCAGTACTCGCCAGACATCGTGCAGTTCCAGTAATTTTCGTAGAATCAGACACAATTATTACTGATTCCTCAACGAGTAAAATTTTTGTAGTATCACAAACAATTATCACTGATTCCTCAATGAAATATGTAGATTTCTCGGGTAAGACGTACGTTGACATGTGCATGTGCTAGCCCGATAAACACAACACTCAATTCCGTCTGCTGTTGACACCAGTATCATATTCGCTCCAAGACGCGCGCTTTTGAAATTCAAAACGGGCGATTGTGCGCGACCCGTGGCCACCGCATTCACTACAACTGGCGTACTGTGCAGCAGACGGCGAATCTTCGTGAAGGTCAAACTCGGAAACCATCGCCCAAATGTGGCAACGATGAGCGATAAAGTTGTAGAACTTGTAAAAACGAAGAGTTTGAGCGGTCGTGAGCCTAAATCCGAGCAAATTCAAGCTAGTTGAGGCGATTTTTTGAGAGTTGGCGTGTTTTTAGCATAGGCCTCGCAGCCGTCACTCAAGCCGCGGGCTCGCATCCATTCTTTTGAGCTCCGCGAATCTTTCAATATTGCTCTGATTGATATCCACAACAGCTAAAAATCTTCGTAATTAAATTTCCAACAACTTTGTCGCTTAATGTTAGCAGGTTCAAGCTCCGGTTTTCTCCCAATATCACGAAAACCCTGTCTGCGCCTATGCTGTACCTCACTGTCCACGCTCAATATATCGTCATTGGCATGGCATAGCATGGCGTCACCTTGCAGTACGCCAGTTGTACTTCCAAAGTCAGCCACTACGTGGCGCTCCGCTGAATCTCGAATCGAATAGGCTGCAGGCAGGTGACCACGCTGCGAGCCTAATAATAATAAACTTGTATAAGCGCATGTTGCAGTCAGGTGTGATGCTAAACCGTCTTCAAAAACGCCAGGGTGTAATATAAGGTTTCCTGCTTCATTCATCTCAAGAAATCAATGATATAGTCGATCATCATTGTTTGGTTATGAGTCTGGTCAAGTGTGTGAGCGAGTAGAGCAAAGCCATTATACTTTCATGATCGTGGAGCTCTCAGGATAATCGAAATCATTGTCTAAATACTCTTCAACTGTTGAATTAAAAATGGATATTTGGTCCTGATACTTGTTTCAACTTGTGCTCAACTCTTCGAAACCTTTTCATGACTGTAATGTAAATATCGCATCAAATTGTGATGGACGATTTCATTACATGCTTGTTAACATCTAATCTAACTTTGTTTCTGTTCTGCTTCTGTGATGTATCTACAAAAGTTCTCTATACGCCCCGCCAGGTGTCTCGTGGCGTCTGTTCAGCCGCTGCTGGTCCCAAAAATAGCGCGTGTTTTATTCCTCAAGGTCCACTATTTACATGTAAAATAATCACAATATTTTCCCCCCATCAGAATTTTATGAGCTACTTGGAGCACTTGATACCTAAGCCATCCCAAATCATTCTGCTGGCATTTCGCTTCAGTATTAGACGAATTTTCGTTCTCGCGAACGATCAACCTCAGGCATGGTTAGTATATATACGAGTTCCAAAACATTTTCTTCAAAGATAAGTTAAACAGCGTGCGAGCGATGCTACTGACTGCGGTCCTATGTAATCTAAGTGATAAATATTAATGTAAATATACCCTATACTACCACACCCGACGGTTATTAGAGTTAGTTCAATAAACTAATATAAATGCTATCTAAATTCGCCTGAGTGAAGTATATAATGTAATGTGTATATGTAAATAAATAATCAGCCACACCGCTAACTTAAATTTCCTCAAATGAAACTTTCGATAGAATTTAACTTGAACCTTTTACAAGAAAATTCACAAAATGAGTCAGCAAAATTTGATGTGATATGACGAAAGTTTCTAAATTAATCAACAAAAAAATTGACTGACGGTTTGCAAATTTTTATTTCGGGATTCACAAAATTGATTGATTTGCACGATTTCTGGTGAATACTGATGGAGTCAACAAAAATTATTTCCGAAAATGTAAAAACTGTTAGTAAATTTCTCTCAGTGAACCTTACACGAAACATTTGCATTGTGTTCAACTCAGTCAGGCATGGTTTTTCTCATCGATTCAATTAATTTTTGAGCTCTCTCACTAGACCATCACGGAAAAATGAGTTACTTATTCATGAGTAAGCTTTATTTTACATTGCCTATAAATATCGTATACCAAAGTATGAGTCACTTCGGGCGGATTTTGTATAGCCATCTCCACTCCTGATGGACTAGTCTAGAGACTGACCATCAAACCCCGTGCGGGGCAAGACGGTCAGTTTTCGAAAAAATTCTTTTACAAAAAAATGAATCGCTTGAAAAATCTGAGAAGCATTCAGTCTTAATGTCTAGAGCTTGTACTTCAAATGTTTACACCTTGAGCTCACCTACATGCGCAATTGTTCGTGTCAAAGCCATCAATTAAAAAAATGACCGTAGAACCCCGCTCTCCCCTAGTAATCTCCGGGGGCAAGAATTGCGTCTGTGCTCGTCCCTAATTAGGACGGTGAGGCGATATTTTCACTCCCTGCTGAAATGGGGACGTCCCTGGGCACATCCCTAAGACGTCTCTAGACGTCTCTGGGAACGTGCCTAGAGACGTCGCGGGGACTCGCCTAGGAACGTCGACTATTTAAATTAAGCATGTCGATGTGCCTAGAGACGACCCTATGCATTCTGACTGCAGAAATTTTCTTCCTCTATCGCTATTTCATCCACGTTATATTACTACGATGCAAAAGAGGATCATTATCCGTTCATTCAGGAGAATGAGGCCAGGGGATGATTATTCATGGTAACATGGAGAAGGGGCAAGATTTTCTGTTGATTTCCACCAGAGTCTTGCATTTTGGGTGAAATATATTAGTATTCATAGGAAATTATTCTGCATGGAATTAGTTGATGCGGGGTTTCAGCTTTTTTATAGATATCAATTATTGAATGGTCAATTTTTGTTGTTCAATTTTTATTTATTTGAATTTAAATCATTTTCTAAACTATATCGAGGGAATGAGTTCACAAGTATGTAAATTTCTAAGAAAGTTCTCTCTCAGACTGATGATGATGATACCAATATATATTCGACCAATCTTGACGTACCTTAACACGTTGGATTCCTTGTCTCAAGACCTTCAAAATTCGCTCTTCAGAGTTGCCTTCTCTGATTTGGAGCGATTTCATGTACTCAACATGGAGATGATTTGAGAAACAAGAAGGCCGACATCGGAGTGTACCCAACATGCCCCCACATGGTTATCTCGAAAAGGCGAGTATTATGGCTTGTTGTGGCGGGGTGTTCTAATGGAACCCCGGAGCCCATTCTAGTGTGGACCGATCGTGTATGGAAAGGAAAAGGGTTCAAAATTACCACTCACAAGTTATAGTGAAAAATAAACGTTTCACTAGATTGTCGTAAAAAAGGTGTGGAACAGAGGGTATAAAAGATGAATCGCGGAGAATCGCGTGCGCGGCGCAGGAATAATATTAGAGAGAAAAAACTATTGAAAGTGGAGAAAAGTGAATTGTCGCGGGCGGGCACCGGCGCGATCGCGAGATAGAATGAATAGTAATATAGATATATTACGGGTTTGACACGCATACGCACGAACATGGCTTTTTTTTTACCACTCAGAACGTGTTTATAGCATACAAATAGGTCGGAAACAGTGTTTTGGGCCAGCTAAAAACTACAAATGTCGCTGCACGGTGACAAAAACGGATCAAAGCGATTTCGTGCACTCTGTGAACTCTCAAAAATTACCGTCTGGGAGAATTAAAACAGTTTGGCTCCAGTGGGTCCAAATTGGATATACTCTAACTAATTTTGAAGATCTTAAGACAAACTTTAGAATGAGCTAAGGGGCGCTGGTGAGTATTGAGATGGGCCAGAGTTGTTGAGAAAATCGCTCAATGGGGGCAAGTTGTTTACACCTACCTTACTACAAGATGAGAAAAAAATTGTTCTATTCCGACTACGCGCCAGGAAGTCGAGATGTCCCTATTTTCCTGAGGATTTTACGAAAAACTCATGCAATCTTGGGGATATAGGTCTCTTAGGGGACGTCCATAAATTACGTAAGGTTCTTAGGGGAGAGGGGAGAGTCCTCGAAATTCTTACGAAACCTCACTAAGGAGGGGGGGGGGGGTCAACAAGCCTCCTCACGTACGTATTTATGGGGATTCATCACTCATCGTGGCAAAATGTGAAGCTAAATAGAAAACTGATATCATCGAAATACCGTATCATCGCTTTCTTCATCCAATGCTCGCTATACTCGAAATCGAACAAAAATCTATTTTAGCCAAGATGATTGGACTGTGTATGCATATACATACGCAACCTTTTGTATACTAGTAATGAATCAGAAAAAAGTCTTCGTTAGATAGCATGTCGGTCATTGATTGAATTGAGAGGTCGACGTGAACTCCGATGACCAAATGATTCTGAATTATTTCACTATGTCTCCATCTATCTTCCAAAGATTGAATGTTCATGAGTAATTGACCACCCAATTCCATCTACGAGTACTATCAATTTTGTAGCATTCGCCTGGATGATACTCGGGTATATATTTGGATCAGGGCTGGGACTTTTATCCGGATTTTTGAACTATCCGAACTATCCGAATACTCGGATATCCGGGTTCGGGGAAGAATCGGGACGGTTCCGAATACCCGGATAGTATCCGGCTATCCGGATATTCGGATCCGTCCGAGTTTTATGGTCGAATTGAGAGATAACATTGGTGATGAGAGCATAGATGAACTGATAACAATGTCAAACAAGCATGTATCAGGTCCATACGATCGGTTCCAGCCCGTCATTACTCGCAAGTAGCCAAGCGGTACCTCTGTCTCTCTATTCCGTCCTTTCTGTTTCTCGATAACATGGGAGCTTCCATGAATGACATTTGGGGAATTTCATTATTTCAGACCCCCGTCTCTCTAATGAGATTTTTCAAAAGTAAAATTGCTGACTCACACATGGAGCGTGAGAAATCGGGTGACTCTTCTTCTTTCTCCTGAAACCCCTTCGTTATTTTTGGACGTTTCCATTGTGATAAGCATGCATATAGAAAATATCAATCGTCTGTAATTTTGGAGAAATCCAATACCAAAATGTGTAATCCCGTTCACGTAACAGATTTGAAAGTTCAGTTGCTATCCGAAAATCCGGATACTCCGGATTGTCCGGGAATATCCGGATATTCGGATCCGGATAGATGGATACTACCCGGATAGTTCACGGTGGCCCTGAACTATCATTTTATTCGTCGAAAAATAACCATGAAAATTCTTGTGGGATATGATTCTGGAGTTCTTGGGGGTCACTTGCCAGCTTCGAGTGAAATCGTACACCTAGCCGTTTTGTAATTTTCGTTATTTTTGTGTTCACGGGAGAAAGGATAAATTTTTCCATTTTTCACACAGTATCCGGCCCTCTTAGCGCGGTTCCTTACAGCTGAGGTCGACATATTACATACTCTGCTACGCGGTTTTCAATGAATCACTCATCCAGCATTCCTCTAAAACTCAAACTTCAATATCTGACACTATATCTCAATGATTTTCCAAAGACTCAAGAAGAAAGAAACGTATATTCTGGTCTCATTGGACTGTTCATGAAAATAGGAGTCTTGTTCGAATTCTACTTGATCACTCACTCAACTAGAAAGCTCTCGATAGAAGTTTCAAGTCACTCAGTCGAGATTCGGGTATGGTTTAATCGAATGTGAATCCGCGGGAAAGGAATGTATCAATTGTTCCTTACGAATATGAGTAGATTCATAGACAGAATCATCTAATACGAATCATATTGGTATTTTCTGAAACAGAGAAGAATATGAAATCATGAAATAGTATACATCTTGAATGGTATATTATCATCAAAGTTCCCAAATCATGAAAAAAATTTCATATGACTTATATATACACATAACTCTATTCCATTCAAATTATCATTACTTGCACCTGTTTACAAATGTTGGCTATTGTATTCGATCCCGGCTCTCAACAACTTCTCACCGTAGTTTGGATGTTTCTCGTGGACTCCATATCTACTCAAGATTTGTTTGAAATCTGCATGGACGGAGTCTGGGGCTTGCTCACTATAAAATCCTAGCCCTCGTTGATGCTCACGGCAAAATTCACGAACAGCATGAAAAACTTCATGAATTTTCGGAGTCATGAGTATGCCTAGGTCGAGGAAATTCCTCTTGAAATGTTAATATCTTCAAGAAAATCAGAAGATAGCTGGTAGGAGAAGCATGAAATGTTCATTTTCGGAGATCGAAACGAAGTACTTTGATTTATAGCCTCTAGGAATGTTTGAACTAGAAGTTGATGACAAGAAAAAATAGAAATGAGCATAATTTGACTCAGCTGCAGTAGAAACACTGAGTGAGTGAGCACTGACATTGCTTGGAAGATAAGAAAATTCATCCACTCTCTCGTGAACACAAGAATAACAAAAAGTGAAAAACGGCTAGGTTTACGATTTTACTCAAAGTTAGGGAGTGACCCTGAGAGATTCCAGAATCATATCCCACAAGAATTTCCATGGTTATTTTTCGACGAATTAAATGATAGTTCAGGGCCACCGTGAGTTAGATCCGTCCGGATCTCTTCAATCTGAGCGGATATCCGGATAATTATTCGGATATCCGGATCCACGGATATTCCCAGCCCTCATTTGGATGCAATTTGTTTAGCAGTATAAAGAAAAAGATTTTCATCTGTGAATGTTGGATCAAAACGTGGATTTAGGTCAAATTTGGTAATCTTACGTAAAGTGGAGAGGGGGTATCAATCAAATCTTACGAGCCCCTACAAGGGGGAGGGAGGGGTCAAAAAATTGAAAATTTTCCGTTACGTAATTTATGAACATCCGCTTATACACGGTGGGGGAAATGAGGCTCACCCTCTCGGGAACTTGCACAACATTTTTTTTTTTCATTTTCAGACGAGTCGGCTCTGGTTTATTAAGATCTGACGTACATCAGCTCACCCTGTAGACCTCGAGTCGGGTTTCAAATGCACTGCGCTGCATCGAAACATAGTAAGATGGGCCAAAGTGGCAAGCAAAACGAAAACAGTGAGGGCAAATGAGGCTTTCTTACCTCATTCGAACGACTTGGACATCGATCTTTTGCCAAGAAATTTGATGATGAAGCTTTCTATGAGGAGAACTTTTATCCCATTTCCAACATTTTAGATTTATTGACACTCATAATTATTCTCTTCAGTCAAGGGTCTTGCATATTTTCAATTTGTCTGATATCAATACTTTTGAGAATTGAAAACAATATCTTCGAAGGGGGTGGTGCTACATAATACATCTACAATAGTTATTTACGATACAAGGGACCTAAGAGCCTTTGTTACACGGCGTGAACTCGGCGCCCGAGAGCTTGCGCGAGGGTGCCAAAGTGTCAAAGTTTATTTTACGCACTTATGCTTCAGATATTGCTCCATCTTAAGACTTGTTCTCGTTCAGCCAATTCTGATTCAAAGGTCATCTATTAAGATACAGAGGGTCTACCAAATTCCCCAGTCATTACTAATTCCATTTCAAAAATTTCTACTCTAGGTGAAAAATGGTCTGAAAGACGCAAAATGCTCAATCCAGCCTTCTCTCAATCCCTCCTACAAATTTATGCCAGAATAGACGAAGCGAATGCGAACAGATTAATTCAGAAACTGAAGTGTGAAGGTCAAGTTGTAGTCCCTGATGTCTTCTCGATGTTTGATAAACTAGCTTTCGGAATTGTGTTTGGTAATAGCTAACTATATTCCAAAATCGATAGTTAAAGTGTTCATGTATACTTTCATTGGTATTTGATTATGCAGAGGCAATCTTGGGGATAAACTGGCACGAACAGGCATCCGAAGAAAGAGATGAATTGATACAGAGTGTTAAAATATTGGGCGAAGTCTCACTCTCAAGGTATTTTTTCAATGAAACTGACACTGATTTGTTTAAGAATATCCATTAGCATGAGTAGAAGGGAAATACTTTTGATCTATCTGTTTCAACAGAAGTGCCAGGCCGTATATTGCAAACTGGATGATGCCGTTCTTGAGTATAGGCAGAAGACAGAAAAAAGCTGTTCAGTTTATCACATATTTTGTAGACAAGGTAAAACTCAAAACTAACAAGAGGGGACCACGGGATTCGGGTCGCAAATCTTGACCAAATTTTTTTTCACAATTTTGTACTACCTAGAATGTGAAGAATCCTATGTAACTCTGTCGAATGGGCCTCCTGCCCAGAGTTACAAGCAAAAACGTTAGCATTGTCAATATATCTATATAAATCACTCTTTAACATAGGCCTGTAATGCGGTATTTTAACCAGCACAACTGATTTATATTCAACAGGACTCTTATCTCAAAATGCAGGAAATACGCGCGCAAACGGCGAAACAACTCCAAAAATTCAGCCACTCCCCAGTCACGTCCGCCAACACAGCATCACTTCCCGTACCAACCCTGAAAATCGCAAAGGGGGGGGTGCACAGTCGAAATAATAAATCAGGAATTCATCATAAAAATAACTGTCCTCTATTATTTACATCGCTTCTGCTCGGCCTTATATGAATTTACATATCTCTCATAGGCCACATTAGTCCGCACGACTCGAGTATCTGTCACAGAGAAAATCAATCAATCACATAAAAAATATCTCTGTTCCTGAAAAATAATGAACACTTCACAAAAAGTCCGTATCACTCTGTCCAATCACTCGCGAATCCCATCTGTGCTCCGGAGAGCACAACTAGTCCGCCCACTACTCCGAGTATCTATCACAACTAATCTGCTTCAAAAATTAGATGTTCAAAATGGCTGCTCACAGGCTAACGCAACGCGCACGCGACGACAAGCCCCCAATATGGCTCGCACTCCTATGCCTTGGAGCCACCGATGTCCTCTTGTCCCACGCGTTTGAGCAATAGGTGCACGATCACACACCTGGCTCGTAGTCCACTGTGCGATTGTCTAATTATGAACGTACGTACGCCTTCTCCGAGGTATCTCGTCCACGACTGCGTTGGAGAAATTGACCAGCCCGTTGCTCCCAATAGTCCAAGCGGCGCGGTTGATGCCCGGGTCCTCGGGTGCTCTTATGCGATTCGCGTCCACGTCTTGTCCACGTCCGTGCACTGCACCAGCTAACGAGGTCCCCCGGGAGTCCGGTCTGTCTGCGGGCACGACGATTGCCCTCCGCCATGCGCGAGCCTCTCCGCACACCCGACGAGAGAATCTAAGAAAAATAGCAAGACCACTCAGCGTTTGATGCCATTGTCGGTTTCGATTATTCCCCTTGCTCCATCCAAATATATCGCCCCACAATTAAGCGATTCCAATCGCAGCAGTTACTACTCGTCCAGGTCAGCCGGGACTCCTGGGGGCTCGCAGCTGGGTACGTGTTACGAATTGGAAGCGCAAGCGTGGCTTGTACGTGTGTACTGCACGAGGTCTTATCCCCAAGTGGCACAATGGCCGCTCCGTCTTCACCAGAATCTTGCCTTTGTCTTCGCGGTAGAGGAGCTCTCTTATTGGTCCTCCAATATTACCGGAACACTGGCTGAGACAAGTGGTGGTTGCGCGCGCCAAATACTCAAGTTCAGTCCACTATACTGGTTTTATACAGTCGCTCAGATATTACGAAATTCACTGCAAACGCATCAAATGCAGTATCTTCGGTCCTGATGCCTCCACCCAGAGAATATTCTGTCCTACTCACGCGCATGCACCGCTAAAATACGCGGGGAGGCATCACGCACTCACGCTCACCGCAACCCCACGCTTTCACCTTTTATAGTCCTTACACACGTCTGAATATACCTATATCTAGTCCGTGTGGCAGCAGTATATCTACATACACTCGCTGCCGTTCGTAGAATAACGATTTCGAGTCCCTGTGGCAGCAGTATATATCGATATATGAGGAAATCCCAGAAACTTTTGACTTTTAGCCCCTAAAAGTGAAAAAACTGAAAAATGCTGTGTACATCTCTGAAATTTTTTTTAATAACTTCTTTGAGGGCTCAAAAAACAAAACCCCTCATGTGGATCATCTGAAAAAATTCGCTCAATGACTTTCCTTACAAAGTCTTGTGCCACATTTTGGGAATTTTTTGAAATTCGGTCGGGGGTTGGTCGGCCGGGGATCTGTTATGGAATACTTGACAGGATGTCAAAGATTCTCAACTTTTGGAGTTCATGATTTGGATCGCACAATCGTAATGCTGGAAGCTTGTGACCTATCAAAAGGTGGCAAAAACACACCAAATATTGAAGCGTCTCGGTCTTACCAGATCCCATGATCCACTGGCATACAAGATGCGAATATTGAATACGATCTTGGTCATTCTTATACAAATGCGGAGTGTCTTTGGCCTTTTTGAAAGATTTTATGGAACGTTTCATTACGACTTCGTCCATAAAAATGTTTCAATTGTCTCCATTCAAACAGATGGTATTCTCAATCGCGCTAGAGTCTGAACGTAGCGAATTGGATATGGCTTCCTAGTACTAACATCCACTATTTCTCGGTGTTTTGACGTGCATCCGTTGGTTACAGCAACTGTACACCACCGAGGACGGCGTAAATATACCACGAGTAGCACTAATTTCATCCCGGTTGAACGCAATTCCTTGATTTTCCCTATGATGTCCATACATGAACCTGCAATAGGTCGATTTCTTCGTTTTTGCGCGAGTTACACAATGAGTTTATCGAGGAGTTCCTCTAGAATACGCTAAAAAGTGTAAAGAGTGTTAAAAACAGGAGTAATGATTTTTCATTCAAATAGAGTGACTGACCGTCCAATGCGTGTCACGGCTGAGTACATCGATGTACATCTTCTTGTAAGGAAAAAGTCATGACTTTTGATCATAAGAAACATGCCTGCCAAGTTACAGAACCTGCTGTGGTACGCTAAAACCGCGAGAGCTTGACGAATTTTGAGAGTTGGGCCGAGTCCCGCGTAAAAATTTTTTGTTCATATGAAGTTTTTCTGCCCTTGATTTTCAGGAAAAGTTTATATGGACAAAAAAAATGAGACTATCCCGCACTTGGAAAAGAAACATTCTCTCAACTTTGGCCAACCTTTTTTTGAACTTGAAAAAAAGTTTGGACAAATTCAGGAATTGTTTCTTCCCTGAGACCTGAAAAAAACATTTTTGGAACATGTTTGGAGCATCCTCCGACGTGCATAAAAACACTTTGCTCGGCAGTTTGAGATCGGCAGCTCGAGCGTAGGGGTCTCGGGTACTCTTGAACCGTACGATGAACCCAAGATGACGTGCAGAGCTTGTCGTCGCTAGTGAAACGCCAACGAAGACCCCTGAAGATTCACCGGCCGGCCATTATGGTGCGGCTCACCTGAAAAATAAAAAATAAATTTCACAAAGTATGAAGCCCGCCGTTCTTTGGTGAGATTTTTGAACTTTCGTGCAATAGAAATTTGACTCAAAAGATACGAAGAGAAGAGAGAAGGTTAGAGGTTATGGCGAATTGCTCATTGATCGGCAAAATAATGTTAACGGCGATGATAATATTACGAGTTCACTAATCTGATGATTAGCAAGTCCAGTTGACAACACCACAGACCATGCTCATTATATTCAGTTGGAGCTTTTTCTGATTCATTTTAATCAAATATTTGAGGCTCTGCCGGCCCGCTTCTCAATTCTGCACAAGCTAACAATACTGTTTATGTCTTTGTTGTCAACAGAAAATCGATCGTAACTGAAGAGAGCAACTATATTCATATTGTCACTATGTTTGTGCAGTAATGATAAGCGGACCGGCAAAGCCCCAAAGATTTGATTAAAGTTATTCAGAAAAAGCTCGAAATGGAGATAATGAGCGTGGGCTACAATGTCGTCAACTGGTCTTGCTAATCATGAGATGAGTAAACATGTATTATCATCAAAAAGTTAGCATCATTTTGCCGATCGATAAGAAATTCGCCATAACCTCTAACCTTCTTTCTTCTCCTCGTATCTTTTGAGTCAAATTTCTATTGCACGAGAGTTCAAAAATCTTGACCAAAGAACGGCGGGCTTGATACTTTGTGAAATTTTTCTTTTATTTTTCAGGTGAGTCGCACTACCACGCGGAGAGACCAAAACGTACTCGCGAGGACGTCGCGCGGCCCCGCGTCTGGCTCGGCGTGCTCGCGGCGTGCAGCGCGCGACATCGGAGTGTCTGACCCGCCTCGATCATGTTGTGCATGTAACCGTGGCGACGCGCAGGACAGTGACGTGACCGGCTCCTCGGAACTATTTTGAGAGCCGCGATGATGTTTCGACTTCCTTGTTCTCGTCTTAATATTATGAAAATGGGACTGCGTGTCTTTAACTCGATAATTGATCCCTTATTGGTATCCGCGCCCTCCGCTCATGGAAAAAATAAATCGATTTGAGGCCTCTCCGGGAGGACTATTGTTCATATATGACTTCTAAAACAACATGTGCAACCTGTTAATTAGCTTAATGGTAGAGCGCAAGCTTCGTAGTCTAAAGATCTTGGGTTCGAGACCCGGAAACCACAATTTTTTTCTTCCTAATGTGAGGTTCATAATTTTGCCTCAAATTTCTAAATTTTCCATCTTTTTTAGAATCACAATGCAGTACCCTATAGTCTGTTACAATTCTTCGGTAATATACTCTTTGCAGAAGAAAAAACTTTGAAATCATTTCACGATAGATAGATCATGCACTGAATCTCCTCAGTCCTCCGATATTTATGATTTAAATATGAATATTATTAATTTTAATTTCATAATAAATTCAAAAATGATATAAATATGGATTCAAAATTATCCCATGAATTTTTATTCCTCTGAATACTCTGTACGGAGATACATTTGAAGAACCAACTGTTTCAATCGCGTGAAGAGTATCATCCGACGCAGATCAGTTCCAAAGCCTTAAGGGTAGTCACCTGGGCTCTACTTATCTAGCTTGGAGTCGAGGGGTCGATGAAATTCGTCATCTAAAGTGAGCTAATGTATATAAAGATCTAACATTGAATAGGAGAGATTCGATGCATGATTCACTTACAGTGCTCGAAGTTCTTTCTTGTACAGAGAATATAGTACCGAAAAATTGTAACAGACTATAGGGTACTGCATTTTGATTCTAAAAAAATGGAAAATGTAGAAATTTGAGGCAAAATTATGAACCTTACATTAGGAAAAAAAAAATGTAGTTTTCGGGTCTCGAACCCAAGATCTTTGGACTACGAAGCTTGCGCCCTACCATTAAGCTAATTAATAGGTTACACATGTTGTTTTAGAAGTCATATATGAACAATAGTCCTCCCGGAGAGGCCTCAAATCGATTCATTTTTTCCATGAGCGGAGGGCGCGGATACCAATAAGGGATCAATTATCGAGTTAAAGACATGCGGTCCCATTTTCATAATATCAAGAAGGAAACAAGGAAGTCAAAATATCATCGCGGCTCTCAAAATAGTTCCGAGGAGCCGGTCACGTCACTGTCCTGCGCGTCGCCACGGTAACATGCACAACATGATCGAGGCAGGTCAGACACTCCGATGTCGCGCGCTGCACGCCGCGAGCACGCCGAGCCAGACGCGGGGCCGCGTGACGTCCTCGCGAGTACGTTTTGGTTTCTCCGTGCATGCTGGTCGGCTGGTGAATCTTCAGGGGTCTTCGTCGGCGTCTCAGTAGCGACGACAAGCTCTGCAAGGTATCTCGGGTTCATCGTAAGGCTCAAGAGTACCCGAGACGCCTACGCTCGAGCTATTGACCTCGAACTGCCGAGCAAAGTGTTTTCATGCCCGTCGGAGGATGATTCGAACATGTTCCAAAAATGTTTTTCTCGGGCCTCAGGAAAGAAACAATTCCTGAACTTGCGCAAACTTTTTTCAAGTTCAGGAAAAGTTTGCCAAAGTTCAGAGACTGTTCCTTTCCCAAGTGCGCGATAGTCTCATGTTTTTTTCATATAAACTTCTCTTGAACATTAAGTTCAGAAAAACTTCATATGAACAAAAAAATTTTCACGCGGGGTGACACGTCATTTCGTAGATTTTTGGGTATTTTCTCGCACTTGAGCGGCTCTAGTATCTATCCACATCCACCAATCCACTTAAAATTTGATTTCCACTTTCAGGACATCCAAACAAAGGAAATTTGACTGGTTAGCCCTCATTACACGTCACACAGCCCAAATGGTGATGGAGTGACAGCGAGAGTCAAAAGTTTCTGGGATTTCCTCATATACGCTATGCATTGTCTCAGTGCATCATACTTGGGTATGCACACACATACATAATCGTGTGCATCGTACGCAAGTCTCAATTTGTACCAGCGGCCGATGTCCATGTACTCGACGGTCGGATTTCCGTAGCCACGACTGCCCGGGTGTGGCCCTTATTTGCATGTCCGCAGCGCCACCACATCAGTCCGCCAGTCTCCCGATCAAAAAATTATTCAACGGGCTTGAAGAAAACATCAAGCCTTGATCAAGCTCCTTGATGGTGCCTTGATCAAGGTTGTAATGGTGCCTCTGTCAAGCGTTGATCAAGCTCCTCTGGGTGATTGTAAGAAATCGCTCGGCGCACGCGTCGTCTGCCCTCGCGTCTCAGCTGATCATCTCGTATTTGATTTGAGGCAGCGAATTTTAACCATCCCTAGTTTCAGAAAATGCTCAAATGATGTTTCGATAGGAAAGTTTGGAAACCTGAATTTGTAAGAATGGTGTGAGCCTTCGATGCTGCAGCAGATGAGCAGACAAATCTCTGGATTTATATGATTGCTGACAGGCGAATGAGGAGGGGAAGTCAAGTTATAATTTCGTAGGCTGCGATGTACTTCATATACATTCTATAATATAAAGTTGAAAGCTCATTAATTGACGAACGAGTTCCACGAGTGCTTCTCGAAATTCTTGCAACTCGTTGATTCAAGCGTGCTGGTTCCAAGTTATTCTAATATGACCGTTGAAGCAAAAAGAGCCTCGGGAAGAGCAAAATTGTTCAACAAAATAGAGTGAGAAAACACCGAGGAACAGCTCGATTAGACGCGCAATATGCTTATCTAAAACTGAAAACAACGGAGTCTTCAACCCTGATCAGTAATATAATTTAAGATAGTTGGTTAGCATCCTCGAAAACTATCATTTGTACCCTGTGTACAGACTTTCTATGGTTAAGAAACTCTTATCACATAAAGCTAAAGAAGCCACGTCAGCACCGAGTTTCGTAGTTTTTCTCGTCAAAATTTTTGAATTGTCTGTTTGTTTACTCGGACATTTCCCCTAATAATAGCCACGTGAATGAATACAATGCATATGCATGTATTATATCTATAACTACATGCTAATCCTTTGCCTCCAATAAAAAACTTGATACGCGCATGCGTGGAACTCCGAAATAAGAGGAGCTTGATCAAGGTTCGGGAAAGGCACCATTACATACCTTGATCAACGCTTGAACACGGTATTCAAGTACTTGGTCAAGCCTTGATGGTAGCTTTAAGATCTTTTCTGATCGGGCTGTGGTCTGCACATCACCGCTCGCGACGGCTGTCCGTCGTCGCCACCTACTGCTGGGTCACCCGGGCTCACCCGCGTCCGTGTGTTGGTCACCGGTGTCTTGGGGGACCTCTCTAGTGTCAAGTTATTAGTGTGCGGGTGTGTGGTGCACCCAGAGAACGTTTTGCATATGCCACAGGTGTTGCACATGGGCATAACCTCATTTGGCGCCGGCCTGTATACATACCCGGGCTGCAGCAGATGGGGCACTCGCCCATATGGCTAGCAGCCCGGAGAAGATCGTCCCCAGAGGTTTACGCGTCCATCGTTCCACTGTTGTGCCCTTGTCACCCTGCAAGGGTCTGTCCGTCGTCATTGTTGTGGTGCGGGACTCAATGAGAGAGAGAGAGAGAGAGAGAGTGTGTGTGTGTGTGTGTGTGTGTGTGTGTGTGTGTGTGTGTGTGTGTGTGTGTGTGTGTGTGTGTGTGTAGAGCCGGGTGCGGGTGACGGACAGAGCACTAGGTCTGCGGGCCCGTACTACTGCCGCATACACCGCATCTGGTTGACACACACATATTTCGTCCATGGGTATCGCGATGTACACGTTAGGATGTACACTGAAAGAAGGTTGGGAACTCGGAGACATTGGATGGCACGTTGGACGCGCCAAACTTCAAGTGATCGCACATCTCAACTCCGAGAGCTCTGAGCTCCCGGATCGATAGCTCGGGTGCCCCGACGAGCGTGTCTGGTATATTTGTTTTGACTCGCAGAAGACTCATAACCAAGTCGGATCGGGGTCGTGGTGAAAAACAATAACAACGTTCATCTCCCGTATGCTAGTGCATCGCATAATAATTTTTGTTGAAACTGATCTGTTGTTTGAATTTTTTATATCGAGAATATAATTTTGCATATTTGTTGTTTCATTATATCGAGAATGAACTTCCAATTTTTTTTATTTCTAATCTTCTTCGCATCGATTCTGGTTTGTGAATTAGTGGAACTCGCCGGATAATTCGTCTGATATTCGTCTAGCATTTCCTTATTCAACTTGACCGGCTATTCTATCAGAGGTTACGCACAAACTAGCGCTCAAATTGAGTCAATTCTCGGTGATCCTCGCATAGAGAATATCTCTATGGATTCTCAAAATACCGTTGGCCTTGTATCTCGGCACGTCAGACGCACCAAATCCGGGAGCTCTGGGCTCCCAACTTTGTTAGCCGTGTCAGCTCCCATAGCAACGGCCTCAGAGGCCCCAACCTTCTTTCAGTGTACATCCCGGCCATGGGAGCTCGGTCCGCATGCACTCAGTGCATCACAATATCAAAAGTACATCTAGAATCTTGTGCTCTCGCCCACTCGCGGGCAAGAGTCTAGTCCGTCATCTGAGCGCCGTCTCAGCTGTCCCATAGTGCCCATGGGACAGCTGAGACGGCGTACATGTGAGTAATGATCGCGGACGATGGTGCTGGGAATGGTTAGGGCTAGGGCTTACGAGGGCCTAAATCGCCCTGGCAAGCCATCCTGCCCACCCAGCTGTCTTCCTTGACAACCGTCGGCTGCACCGTGGTATAGTGGGCAGAAAAATTTTGTTTAATTCATGCAATGTTCATATCAATCGATGGGGCACGAATTCCTCAGTCTCGTGGTATGACTGATTTTAATTTCTCAACCTTCAATTTTCCAAAAACAGTGGATGAAGGTACCCTTGCGGTATGTCTGGCGAGGCTCGAGGGAGGTCTCCGATCTTCGGCTCAAATGATTCCTGAGAGTCCAAAACTAATTCTTCAAGCCCTACTTGAAGACCAAACAATTTATTTATTCAAAAAACCAAAGTTTATTTGACAATTACCCCCACCCCTTGTTGAGTGGAAAACTTACATGGCGTAAGTCAACCGCGCGACAAGGCGCGAATAATTTGAATGTGACGAGGTTATAATATTTTCGCGGATGAAGTTTAATTTTTCCCATTGTAAATTTCCTCAAGCCCAGTAACTTTGTCAAGTCCTGTACAATTCCATCATTTACTATTTTTATGTTTTTTTTTACTCAAAGATGTATTCATTCTAACTAACAAGAAAATCTGATTTACCTGTTACATTTCAAGTAGAGCTTTGATCAGAAATAATGCACAAATGAGCAAAAACAGGGCTATGGCAATGACTTGAGTACTGGAGTCACTGAAATTGCCATTGATTATCATTCGTATTTTTGTCACTGGTATTGGACATTGAAACTGACAATTTCCCTGATGAATCTACAAGACTTTGAGAGATTCATGGTTAATTCCCTGAGTATGCGGAGGTGACATGCAATGAGCTGCTTACTCAATGTACCTAACTTGTGGCATGACTCGGTTTGAATATCCTGTGTTGTGGAATTGATTCATGTTTTAGCACAGCAGGAGATGTGATGATATTTCTCACAAGACGGTGGCTATATGGTGCTGGACCATCAATCGACTCACTATTTCCTATAACTAATACTTTGGTATGTTGTCGCACTAATTGAGTTATCAAAAGCTCTTTGTAACCATATTCAAATATGATTGTCAACTCCATGAGCTATGAATAAAAGTTTTCCTTCAATAAGGTTGTGATGTTAGATGAGGTGAACTATGGTTAACATTACAAAGTAATCCATCACAAATATACACAATTCCATTCTTTGATCCAAGGCGTTGAACTTTGGAAAAAAAGGTAAAGAGCATTTATTGCATTTTGACATTTCTAACCCTCTCCCACAAATGTCAATCAAATTCCAAGCATCTTTTACTTGTCTAGTTGAAAAAGGAGATACTAAAATGTGATGGGAAATAAACCTTCAATGGTGCTCACTGCATTCATGATGAATCAGTATAGTATTCTCAAACGCAAGTAAGATAAGGTTGAGAGCAATACTCCAGAGTACTTGAACAACGAGTGAGTTTTAAGTCAGCACCCTTACATATCAAATAAGCTCCATATAGCCAAAAGCTGTGAAGAATTAGACTATTAAGCATGCCTTGAAACTGTGTTTAATCACAGAATGAATTTGCTTCAGAGTTGGAGTCAAGAAACACTTCAATGAAACTGAGAATCACTATTCTAATTTCTATTGAGCTAGAGCATTAGACTAGTTGAGAATTGTACTATGAGAGCTCCAATCATGCGGGGCCTGGCTCGACTTAAAAATTATTTGTGGTATCTTCAAAGTATTTGCACTTTGACCAAGATCCCACAGAGCAGGAGAATTAATCTAGTTAGAATCTAGATCTGCAAGAAGCATAACTTTAGGATTCTGCATCAAGTTGCTTTTGATACTTGTCACAAATTTATGACAATCATCACATCACTTTCATATCATTGACGCATTTCTGCCAGGTTAACCTCACTCTTGCATTTATAAGTAAAGAATCTCCATAATAACTCGCGTCTCTGGTATCGACTCTACTAGAGTTATTTCGAAGGCGTCCAAGATTTTGGATCTGCAAGATCATGAAAACTCAAGCGGTTGGCTGTAGAAGGTAATTTTCCGTATTTCAGTTTGGATTTCCTGCTATGTTATGAAAGCAGCAAGACGGACAGACCGCACTGAGGGCACCATAGTGGCACTATCAGGGCGACGAGCGGGCTGTGGAAGAGTTGTTCCTTCGGGAAAACCGAGCTGCACGGTGCCATCACCCACGTCCAGCTTGGTTTCCCGGAGGAAAATGCTCCGAACCAGCATAATCGGATAAATTTATGCTCTCACAGTCACAGTTCCCTCTCCTGTGAAGTTGCCACATTCAAATTATTCGCGCCTATATGGGCACTGGTAATGTCGTAGGCTGCAGCTCTGAGCAGAAGGCTCATTCGACGGAGTTACTCAGGATTCTTCATATTTAGGGCTTCACTCGAGCTCAAGAAATTCTCGAATCTCGTCGAGCGAGATCGAGAGAGATCGAGTCCGGGCGTCCGAGAAAACTTGAGATCGCGAGAATGAAACGAGACGAGTACAGCCAAAATGATTACCGAGTCGAGACGAGATGTAATGTTTGTTCTGAGCCATTCTCCTGAGACTACAGGGGGATGGAAAATTCATGACGTAACGCGTTAAAATCAACTGAATTTTCTTAACTCTGAAGTAAAGTAGTACTGATAAAGGAGTAATACACTCAGGATAATTCAGGAAGATGATCACATTCCTTTGAATTGTTGTATCCACATAACGACATCCGAATTCAAATGGGAATACGGGGAATACACACTACAAGACTCATGAGATCTTTTCAAAATGAGACATGACGAAGCTGCCGTCAATATGATCAACTTCCACGCTATCATTTTGATCATCAGATGCTGCAACCTCACTGTCAGTATCAGTGAAATACTTAGTTAGAAAGAGATCTTTAAATTTTTGTAGAGAATCTCTCTTCAACTCGAAACCCTAGCTACTAGCATCAAACATGTCTGTTTTGTGCCTTGTGTCTGAAATCGAAGAGACATCTGGTTAAATTTTCCGTAGTGCTTTAGGAGTTCGTCTCTGCTAGCTAGAAATGCGAGAATGGAACGTTCATAAAGAGCATTCCTGTCAATTCTCCTGTCCAATTTCAAAATAACTTCTTCAACTTGATCCAGGAGCATGTTGAAAGCAATCACAGCCGTCGCACAGTGGGGCCAGGGCATCTTTCTAGGGCTTAGCGCCATGCAAATTCTCAGTTTAACGCCGTGTCCGGGATCGGACGGTATTCTGATAACTGAGAGCAACACTCCTCGTTCCCGGACATGGCAATGAGTTGAGAATTCGCGTGGCGCTGAGCCCTAGAAAGATGCGCGGGTCCCACTGTGCGTCGGCAGTACGACCTTTTCCCACTTGAAATTGTGTTCGTCACTTGATCGACCCACTTAAGGACGTGTCGGAGTCTCGCGCGGAACGGGGACACAACTTACGCGATGGTTTTTCCATCAATTGAGACGAGGGGGGGGGGGGTCGCGAATGACTCGGAATTGTTTGAGGAATGTGCCTCTGGTACGATCCGTAAGGATAAACATCTCTGTCTCCCTCGAAACTCGATGTAAGGTGCAAAGTCGCGCTCTCTGAGAATCAGAATCGGAACATCTCTCGATTCTTCGATTCCTCCTCAAGAGTGAGAGACGTTCGTCCTCACAGATCGCACCAGAGGCACATTTCTGGAGCAATTACGAGTCATTTGCGACCACCCCCGTCTCAATTGATAGAAAAATCATCGAGTAAGTTGTAACCCCGTATTTACCGCGGGATCCCGACATGGTCTTAAGATAGTCCAAAACCTGTTTGACAATAGACCGTTGTGCATCGCTTAAGGTAGTATTAGCGGTACTGGATGTGTCAAGTGCAGAACATACCCGCGCTTGACTCCATTTCGCCCGCGATATAGGTATAGTGAGTGCACGCAGCAGACGACGACCTAACCCCGAAACCGCAGAAATGAGTGACACTTGGGCTCACATGTTTTTTTGTAGGCTCTGAATCGTCAATCTGATCGCTCCTGAGTGTTTTTTGTGCATTCTTACATCTGTGTATTCACTGCCATGGAAATCTGTGCGTCAGGTATCACTCTACTGATGATCTTCCATAAGACGCCGTATTAAAAGGCTTTTACAAAAACGCTCATAACTTTTTCCTTCCACTCTGAAGGCTTCTGAAATTTCAACTGAAGCACTTTGAGACCTTAATATACAACTGTGCCGACTTTCGTGATTTTCTGAGCGTCAATTCGAGTACCGCTAATACTACCTTAACTTAAACTGCTCCATATCAGGGTTTCCACACAACACGTTGAGCGGGACCTTCAATTTGTACGATTTCTCGAGCATGTTGTAGAAGAACGATCAAGACTCGACAGTTTTCGTTCTTACCAGTGTCAGATAATTCAAATTCTTTCATTGAATCAATGCAATTTTTTTCTCAAATTCTCCCCGAGAAATTTCTCGAATCTCGTCGACCGAGATCGGACAATGTCGAGTTCAACTGATTCTGATCTCGAATCGAGATCGAGCTCGTACATGCAGTACTCGAAACGAGACGAGTGCGCCCATATTTCTGGGGATTCTTGCTCGAGTGAAGCGCTATTCATATTCTAGGTAATACAAAAATGTAAAAAATAATTTGGACAAGATTGGCGACCCGGACCCCGTGGTCTCCCTTCTCAGTCGTCATCTGATCGTTACAGAAGTATATCTTCAAAATCTTCTATAGTAATCTACGTAGTTGGTCTATATGTTTAGGTTGTGAAAGAGAGACGAAAGCGCCGAGAAAATGAAGTTTTATCAAGTTATCAAGATTGGAAGGATGACAATCATAAAGAAGGTAAAGAGTATAATTCTTCGAATCATACCTCCCTGCTCTCTTATCAATACAAGTATCACCCTGGCTATAAAATTTCGCTCTCATCCGCTGCAACCAGATCATCATGGCTCAGTTCATCATTTTCATGTTGCGAAACCTGTATGTATTACAGTCAAATTGTCGAGTTCAGTGAATTCATGTTATAACTAGGGATTTCATTAAAGGACGAACCACTTTAGGAGAAGTGTGAAATGGCTTAATATTGCAATATTGCTTCACTTAGTAGTTTCATGGAATACTTGTCCGGAACTCACTTTAACTGATCGCAGTCAGTAGAAGTATGTAATAACATTTAAAAACCAATACCATCAGCCATGAATGGATGTTGTCAGTACAATGCTCGGAATCATATGACGCTAGTAACAGTTTATATAAATTGCTCCTACAGTAATCAATTATACAGAAATTCTCTGTTACTGATTTTAACAGTAAAATTAATCTCAGTGGCTCAAAGTCATCCTCATACGTCACAAATCATGAAATTATCATTATATAAAATCATCAATCATGGGCATCATGACAGAGTATCAAAATAACCGTCATACGTCAAATATTTTGAATTCACAATAATACCAGTGGTCGAATGAACATTGGATAGAATTTTTATACTTTGACTCTAATGTCCAGACAGAAAATAATGGCGGTTGTGATTTTAATGCTGTTCTTGGACTGTCCTTTTTAATATACTTATGATTAGGTAAACGACATTTCGGACCTCTGATTAGGTCCTTGTTCAGGTTGAATATTTCTTATACTAGAGGGAGAGAATTGTAATAATATGATAGAGAAAATCTTAAATTCTAAGACTTATCAGCGCAGGTATGGTGCTTTGTGATTCCCTCAGAGATGGAACCTCGTGCGGACCTCCACGCTCATGGGCCTGCGGCGACTTTTTGTAAGTTGGCTGCTGTTAGACCAACAAGCTGGCTGATTTCCGAACGCACTGATCCACTCACACAGTCACAATGATCACTAGACGCTAACGCGCACTCGGTCAATAATTAATATTACTATCGGACTGTTTTTCTGTTTATATGTAGAGGGAGTTTTGAAAAAGATTCGTTTTTTAATGACTAAACTCGACTTTCTCTCTCGGTAAACTAAATTCCTCTGTAATTGAGGATGACTTTTATTAAATATCATTTCTTTGTTAAGACTAGCACTTTTGAAAAAAAAATTGTCCGGAATCAATCATGCAGCCTAGTAACTTCTAGGCGCTATCTGCTGAGAGCAGATTTTAACGATTTTTGGGCCTGCTTCAAAGCCATCTAGCTCCTACTAGACATGTGATAATCGACTCCTGCAGCTGGTCATTTTGAAGGTCTTGAAAAAAACCTACAGTTTGACCACTTGTAGAAGTCGATTGTCGTACTTTTTATAGGAGCTATAGCCGATACAAGTTGAGCAGTTTTGTTACAATGCCAAACTTTGGGCTCAATTAAAAAAAAACCGTTTTTTTTCTTTCAACCCCAAACCTGTGCGAATATGTTTTTTCGATACCAATACTTTCAATTAGAACAGTTATCTGGGTAGGCCATTCAATTCTCGATTTTATTCAGCCAATTTAAAACACCATCTTTTGACTTTTTGCTTAAAATGCCAACACAGGCATGGCTCGCATATGCTTCCATCTGAGTTATTGTGCACCAACCTGGGTGGAATCACTCCCCAAAGTACCCCCAAATATGTGTGATAACTTCCGGAGGCCTGCCTCAAGCCAGAAGTGAGCTGGAGGCTCAAACCATCAGGTCCGAGACGGGCATTATTTCGTATATTTTGGGGCAGGCGGGCGAGGTCTCGATTCCTCGCGTTTTTGCTCACAAACGAGACGAGTGGCTAGAGACTGGATACAAACACGTTTTTTCGACTCAAAATGACCATCTAAACACGATCCCGGGGTCAATTCAGCCCTAAATCATCGCCATTTTGCAGTAGAGGCGCAAAACCTGTTATTACGTAGTTTAACGCTGTTTGAGGATTGGATGATATCCTCGAATTGACCCCGGGATCATGTTTAGATGGTCATTTTGAGTCGGAACAACATATTTGATTCCCCATTCTAGCCACTCGTCTCGTTTGTGAGCAGAAACACGGGGAATCGAGCCCTCGCTCGACTGCCCGAAATTAGACGAAATAATGCCCATTTTGAACCTGATGGTTTGAGCCTCCAGCTCGCTTCTGGCTTGAGGCTCGCCTCCGGGAGTTCTTACATATATTTGGGGTACTTTGGGGAGTAATTCTACCCAGGTTGGTGCACAATAACTCAGATGGGAGCATATGCGAGCCATGTCTCTGTTGGCATTTTGAGCAAAAAGTCATAAAAGGGTGTTTTAAATTGGCTGAACAAAATCGAGAATTGAATGGCCCACCCAGATTATTGTTCTAATTGATAGTATTGATATCGAAAAACATATTCGCACAGGTTTGGGGTCGTAAAAAAACCGATTTTTGGAAATCGAGCTCAAAGTTTGGCATTTTTACAAAACTGCTCAACTTGTATCGGCTATAGCTCCTATAAAAAGTACGATAATCGACTTCTACAGGTGGTCAAATTGTAGGTTTTTTCAAGACCTTCAAAATGATTACATACATAAGTCGATTATCGCATCTGTAGTAGGAGCTAGATTGCTTTGAAGCAGGCCCAAAAATCGCTTAAATCTGCTCTCAGCAGATAGCTTCTAGACGTTACTAGGCTGCATGATTGATTCCGGACAATTTTTTTTTCCAAAAGTGCTATATTCTTAACAAAAAAATTGCGCCTAAGTACGTAAAAAATATTGAGTCTAGTCGGAGCTATGATTTTCCAGAAATAGGCCAAAAAAGGGCTAAAATAGAACTTCTGCGGCCCCAAGAATCAAATTGTGGCAATTCAGCGTCTGAACCATTTATCTCTTCGTAATAAATAGCCCGATAAATCAACTAGTCGATCGATGGATAAGCCCAATATAGATAAACCAATTAATTAACTAATTAGTAATCACCAAACACCTATCATCAATCTCCAATCGCCAATCAACAGTCAACGGTCAACACTCAAAAATGAACATTCGACAATGCACAGTGTACTGTCACTAGTCAAAATTTACCACCACCAGTACCAGCACCCCCATCACTACCATCAACACTACTAACACCAACATCACCAGCTACACCAGCGCCACCAGCAATACCAACATGCACGGACCCACCGGCTCACCATCAGCACCAGCAACGCCAGTAATACCGCCAACACGATATGCGGGATCTGGAAGGACAGATTTTAAATTTGCGCCTAATAATAGTTATAGTTCATTTATACCAAAATTACAGCACGCCTCTGAATCTAATGGCCTCTGAAAATATGAGGTTTCTAAATCAAAATCCCTGTAGGCAGCTACATTCTTATAGCTAGATGAGTCATAGACGACACATTTGTAACTAATGGAACCTATCGAATTCAATTTTGAAACCTCCGGAACACTTTTCATATTTAAAGATCTTCAACGATTACACGAATATTCAAAGTTCTGTCACATAATACGTGCGACTGGACCGTCACTAATGAACATGTATAAATGATACTTCGGAGCTGTCTCCTATGATGAGTAATTCTCCGATAAGTACTATCAATTCTATGTTCATCCAATCTACTCACTATGACATTAAGCAGGGCAGAGAAGAATGGCTGTTCTGGATTTACTCTTCGCAGCTGAAGAACAGAACCTCATAGACGAGAAAGGAATTCAAGAGGAAGTAATCACCTTCATTATAGCGGTAAGCCATATTGTCATTCAATAGTCATCAAACTTTCCAAACATGGAAACGAGTGACTTCGAGAAAAGCTTACAAGTCGTCTAGTAATAACCTAGTTGAATGAAACTTCGAGAGCAATACTTAATGACCACAGAGAAAGATAGTATATGAGCCCCTGCGATCCCGAGGGGGAAAAGTGACCCATTGCGGCCCGGGTTGTCACACGAGCCGACAGGCGGAGGTGCACGGCATATCCGTGGTGGCAATGGATCACTTTTTTTCCTCCGTTTGCCTATCCTGGCCTGTTTGCTGGGATGTGGCCGAACCATGGATCACTTCCATCCCGAGGTGCGTATACGACTTTATGGTCACGTAGAGAAGTAACTACGTGGATGCGTAGCCGACCCAAGTTTTGTACTGTTGAGGCTTGCATAATTTTGGCCGAAATAATAATTTTTAGGGCAACTGCAAAAAAAAGCCGTCCTAAAGGGGCACAATAGCTCACCCCTCAAATACAGAGCTCTGTGAAGTTGGCCCGCCACTTTGAGATGAATATACCCCGAAAAATCAAGCAAAAATCCTCTATCCAATGGCACAACTCTTTTAATTTGAGTAATTTGAGTATTTGAGGAATTACTTTTCAAAGTCTGAGAAATTACTCCCCACCAAAATATAAAGAATGCTCATCACTCCGCGAATATACACATTAGGGGAAACTACGTGGGCTTAAATTGTAACTCTTAATTTGAGTATTTCGATTCCAGCATCCAATCTATCATTATTGGCGCAAAATTGTTTAAACAGACAGGGAGAAGTCCCGTGTATAAGGCATAGGCAGACTCCAACATTGGAAGTATGCGCGCCCCCCACTTTGCTGCCCCTCTCGCCACAGTCGACGCCGCCGTCGCCGCCTATACCTTATACATGGAGATTTCTCCCTATCTATTTGAACAATTTTGCGTCAATTATGACACGTTTGGATGCTGGAATCGAAATACTCAAATTAAGAGCTTTAATTTGAGCTTACGTAGCATATAATGTGTATATTCGAGGAGTGATGAGCATTTCTTATTTTGGGGGGGTGGGGGGTAATGTTTCAGACTTTGGCAATTAATCCCTCAAATACTCAAATTGGAAGAGTTATACCATTGGATAGAGGATTTTTTGCTTGATTTTTCAGTATATTTATCTTAAAGTGGCGGGCCAACTTTACGGAGCTCAGCCCGTTCTAATGGTTCACCCCCACAACTTTTTTAAACGACTACCAAACGCCCCCCAATTGAACCCATTATTGCATGTGTTAGGAGATATCTGGGTGCAAGCCGAATGTTGTAGGTAGTTGCTCACTCGCTTAAAGTAATGGCACAGGCCTTTTTTCGTTCTCGTTCTTGCAACCAAGTGAGATTTGTTCTATGTTACCCCTTCCCCAATGAGTATTTCCGGGTGGTCACGCGGCGGAAGCGCACCGAGAGCATTGTAGGATGCTTGTGATGGCAAGCGAAATACGAGATCTTCATTTCATGTCATTTCATTTATTTGATTTATTTCTAGATGTGATGAATGACTCCAGTAAACTCGATACAAACTGACTTTATTGCCAAAGTCTTGTCAATTCTCTTCACAATTCCGACGTTTCGGATGCGTAAAATGCACCCCTCATCAGGGAAAACTGAGCAACAAGAAAAATCTTTCATAAGCTATGATCACAAGTACAATCTTCTGACAACATACTTGGTAATGGTAACACTAATTATCTATACATGTAATGCAAAAATTGCTCACCAAGGAGAATTATAAGTCGTGACTTGTTAGGCCGTGATGGTAACTTCTAACAAGTGGCATAATTCATTCATTGGAAATAGAGGCTAGAGCAAAACAAGAACAGACTGGTACACACGGCCTCGACTGCTATGGAATAGTTATACAAATGAGATAAAAATCAAACTTACTCCACTGAACCGAGTGATGTGATAAAAAAATTAGGTATCTTCCTGAAGATGTGGGTTTTTGGTACCAGTCGAAAGTCGGAAACTCATTTTCGATTCTGATGACCTCCAAATCCAGAAAACTGATCTTGTTGTCAATTTCGTTTTCGAGGGTGAATGGAGGTGTTCAGATTGTTGGTTGAAAGTATTTAGCACAATATCAATATCCGATTCCCTCACGACCAGAAGTGCATCGTCTACGTACCGTGCATAAAAAAGAACACTATCTCCAAGGGTCTCCAAACACTTTGATTCGAGGTGTTCCAGTGCTAATTCTGCCCACAGTGGGCTACTGTTACCCCCCATTGGTGTACCGCATCTCTGTTTCCAAACCATCCCACCGTATAGGAAGTAAGTGCTATTGAGTAAAAAAAATTATACCATCTATGAATTCTTTCCTTGTAAGGGTTGTGTGTGGTTCGATAAGGTGCCATGTCATCTCAAAGCCTTTCAAAATCAGGGAAAGATGTAGATTAGTGAACAGGAAAACGACATCGAGTTTGATGAATCTGTAGTTTGGTGGAATAATGATCCCCCAGAGTTTCTGTCTAGCCTCAAGACTGTTCTTCACTGAGTAAGGTGAACATGAAAGATACTTTTTGAGAAAAAAATATAAAGCTTTGTCGAGGGTGGAAGTTGGTGCATTCTGAGTTGAAACTATGATTCTGACTGGGAAACCCTCCTTGTGGGTTTTGATCAAGCTATATGCTCTTGATAGTGTACAGTTATCCAATTTCTCAGAAACAGATTTAAAACAGGGATCCTCAAGGGCCTTCTTCAATCTCCAAGTGGCGATCAATTCCTCCATGCTTTTTGTCAGAGATTTCAAGGGATTGTCCTCAATTTTACGGTAGTATTTAGGATCTGATAGCATTCCCAACATCTTTCTCTTGTATTCATCTTTACTGATGATGACTGTTGAATTACCCTTATCAGCTTTGGTCACGAGAAGATTTGGGTTATCTTTCGAAAATTTGGAGGTCTTCTTGATGCTATTGAAAATGATACGGTCCTGGTAAGAAACTCGGTCAGAATTTTTCATATAGTGCTCTAGAGATTTGATTAAGTCATTACGCACGAAGTCGGTGTATGAAATATCTTGGTAACGAGTCAAAAACCTTTCTGAACCCTTCAAGAACTCAAATACCAGCGATTTTTGTAGGGGAACCGTGAAGTTGAAGGTTTCTCCTAAGCTCAATATGTTTCTCACTTCTTGTGGCAAAGAGGTGTCAGACATGTTGGTCAGCCATTTGTTTCTTAGGGGTGTAATGGAATGGTTTTCTACTTGTTGATTTGATGGGAAGGTTGGAAAGCCTATGAGGTTGTTTTGTTTGTGAAACTTAGAACCAGATTGGAGAGCATCGAATTCCCTCGAAAGTTTCAGATTATGTCTATTATCAATCTCTTTCAGAGTCTTCTTATAGAAATGCAAGAAATTATTCACCAAACTAGTATAAGTTGATTGTTTCAAATCATCGATTGAAATCTCTATCCTTTTTTGAAGGTAAGAGATGTGAGAATTAGAGTCTTTGATAATAAGGTCTAGAACTTTCCTCATCAGCCACCAATGTATATTGTGCCTCTGTCTTCTGGAACTGCTAGAGTGGAGGTTAATACTATCGATATACTTTTTTGAATTGAAAATATGTTTCGGGAAAATGCCATGTGTTCTGCATCTCAACAGAAACGTGAGGTCTAATTTGATTTTATGGAGTGTTCGTAATTCCTTGATGAGCTTCACAAAGTTGTTCTTTATCACGACTCCAAAGAGTGGAGTGATCGTCAGAAAAAACATACTGATCTTAAAACTAGTATTACTTGTGAGATCTGCATTCAGCTGGTCAAGAGTCTGTCGCATGAAGCGACGTGTGACTATAGCTTGGCGAGGCCTGACAATGTTGTGTGACCTCGATGTGCGCCGCGATGGAGCGACAACGTTGCATGCCTATGTTCGATGGTCTTAAGTTGTGGATTCCTCCTCGTCCGTTGGCAAATTAGATGTAATGAGTGACTCCAGTAAACTCGATACAAACGGACTTTATTGCCAAAGTCTTGTCAATTTTCTTCAAAATTCCGACGTTTCGGATGCGTAAAATGCACCCTTCATCAGGGAAAACTGAGCAACAAGAAAAATCTTTCATAAGCTATGATCACAATTACAATCTTCTGACAACATACTTGGTAATGGTAACACTAATTATCTATACATGTAATGCAAAAATTGCTCACCAAGGAGAATTATAAGTCGTGACTTGTTAGGCCGTGATGGTAACTTCTAACAAGTGGCATAATTCATTCATTGGAAATAGAGGCTAGAACAAAACAAGAACAGACTGGTACACAGGGCCTCGACTGCTATGGAATAGTTATGGAAATGAGATAAAGATCAAACTTACATGGTATACATAATAGGTAAAACTATTGTGTATGTAATTTTTTGGGTTTTCCATTGACTAGTGAACTAGATCTATCACTTTCGTACATATTTTTGAGTGACAGGATCGAACAAGGTTGTTGTACAATCGATCACCTGATCAGCACCGGCGGTGTGGGTGATAAATAGAGAGGAACAGGACGAGAAGAAGAGAGGAGAGGAGGAAGGTAGGGTATAGGCATGTATAGGAAGAGGGTCGGTAATGTCGGAAGCGTACACAATTTTTCAGCCATGATTAGCGTGTGCGATGATTCTCCTCTTTCTCGGATTACTCGAGATTCGTTGATTATGGATAGTGTGTGGCTGACTCGAGGAGAGATTAGATTTGACTACTCTTACATTTGCTTTGTAGGTATTTTTTAAGAATCTGGTGTCTTCGATTCTGTTCATGTTGTAATTGAAAAATTGGATGTTCAGCATTTCCGCAAATTCTCGAGTTCTCCAATGTGGCTCTCTGTCTAAGATTTTTACATCATCGAAGTTCAGGGTATGTTTGTGAGTCAAGGCGTGTTCTGCGGTGGCATATTTTGTATCTTGCCTTTTTGTAGCCGATATGTGTTCTTTTATGCGGACTTCAAGCTTCCTTTTGGTTTGACCAATATACGAGAGAGGACAGTCCAGACAATCGATTTTATACACCACATTTGAATTGTCCCGTACGTCCAGCTGATCTTTGCCTAAATTTATACATTTTCAAAAATTACTCACATTCTTGTGGATTGGGGTGATTTCCTGCTCATGGAAATAGGCTTTCAGGCTCTTGGATAGTTGTGGTACGTACGGGAGTAAGATTTTAGGTTGGTTGCGAATAATGTCCTTCTTTGCTTCAGCTATGGTTGCGGGGGGAGGTTTTAACAAAGAGTGTTTCCTTTTACTTATGTGTTTCTTGATGAACTGCAAGGGATAATTGTTCAGTAGGAGGAGGTCTGTTATACGTTCCAAGTTTCTATCGTGGAATTGCGGGCTAGACAATTTCATGACCTTATCCACTAACGAGCAAACAATAGCTTTTTTCTGATGAACCGAGTGATGTGATAAAAAGTTTAGGTATCTTCCTGAAGATGTGAGTTTTTGGTACCACTCGGAAGTCGGAAACTCATTTTCGATTCTGATGACCTCCAAATCCAGAAAACTGATCTTGTTGTCAATTTCGTTCTCGAGGGTGAATTGGAGGTGTTCAGATTGTTGGTTGAAAGTATTTAGCACAATATCAATATCCGATTCCCTCACGACCAGAAGTGCATCGTCTACGTACCGTGCATAGAAAAGAACACTATCTTCAAGGGTCTCCAAACACTTTGATTCGAGGTGTTCCAGTGCTCATTCTGCCCACTGTGTTCTTTTCTCAATATTCTTTCCTCAAAAAGTATACTTCAAGTTCACCTTACTCAGTGAAAAACAGTCTTGAGGCTAGACAGAAACTCTCGGGGATCATTATTCCACCAAACTACAGATTCATCAAACTCGATGTCGTTTCCCTGTTCACTAATCTACATCTTTCCCTGCCTTTGGAAGGCTTTGAGATGAAATGGCACTTTATCGAACCACACACAACCCCTACAAGGGAAGAATTCATAGATGGTATAATTTTTTTACTCAATAGCACTTACTTCCTATACGGTGGGATGGTTTGGAAATAGACATGCGGTACACCAATGGGGGGTAACAGTAGCCCACTGTGGGCAGAATTAGCACTGGAACATCTCGAATCAAAGTGTTTGGAGACCCTTGGAGATAGTGTTCTTTTGTATGCACGGTACGTAGACAATGCACTTCTGGTCGTGAGGGAATCGGATATTGATATTGTGCTAAATACATTCGACCAACAATCTGAACACTTCCAATTCACCCTCGAGAACGAAATTGACAACAAGATCAGTTTTCTGGATTTGGAAGTCATCAGTATCGAAAATGAGTTTCCGACTTTCGACTGGTACCAAAAACCCACATCTTCAGGAAGATACCTAAACTTTTTATCACATCACTTGGTTCATCAGAAAATAGCTATTGTTTGCTCGTTAGTGGATGAGGTCATGAAATTGTCTAGCCCGCAAATCCACGATAAAAACTTGAAACGTATAACAGACCTCTTCCTACTGAACAATTATCCCTAGCAGTTCATCAAGAAACACGTAAGTGAAAGGAAACACTCTCTGTTAAAACCTTCCCCCGCAACCATAGCTAAGGCAAAGAAGGACATTATTCGCAACCAACCTAAAATCTTTCTCCCGTGCGTACCACAACTATCCAAGAGCCTGAAAGCCTATTTCCATAAGCAGGAAATCACCCCAATCCACAAGAATGTGAGTAATTTTTGAAAATGTATAAATTTAGGCAAAGATCAGCTGGACGTACGGGACAATTCAAATGTGGTGTATAAAATCGATTGTCTGGACTGTCCTCTCTCGTATATTGGTCAAACCAAAAGGAAGCTTGAAGTCCGCATAAAAGAACACATATCGGCTACAAAAAGGCAAGATACAAAATATGCCACCGCAGAACACGCCTTGACTCACAAACATACCCTGAACTTCGATGATGTAAAAATCTTAGACAGAGAGCCACATTGGAGAACTCGAGAATTTTCGGAAATGCTGAACATCCAATTTTTCAATTACAACATGAACAGAATCGAAGACACCAGATTCTTAAAAAATACCTACAAAGCAAATGTAAGAGTAGTCAAATCTAATCTCTCCTCGAATCAGCCACACACTATCCATAATCAACGAATCTCGAGTAATCCGAGAAAGAGGAGAATCATCGCACACGCTAATCATGGCTGAAAAATTGTGGATGCTTCCGACATTACCGACCCTCTTCCTATACATGCCTATACCCTACCTTCCTCCTCTCCTCTCCTCTTCCCGTCCCGTTCCTCTCTAATTATTACCCACACCGCCGGTGCTGATCAGGTGATCGATTGTACAACAACTTTGTTCGATCCTGTCACTCAAAAATATGTACGAAAGTAAAAGATCTTCTTCACTAGTCAATGGAAAACCCAAAAAATTACATACACAATAGTTTTACCTATTATGTATACTATGTAAGTTTGATCTTTATCTCATTTCCATAACTATTCCATAGCAGTCGAGGCCCTGTGTACCAGTCTGTTCTTGTTTTGTTCTAGCCTCTATTTCCAATGAATGAATTATGCCACTTGTTAGAAGTTACCATCACGGCCTAACAAGTCACGACTTATAATTCTCCTTGGTGAGCAATTTTTGCATTACATGTATAGATAATTAGTGTTACCATTACCAAGTATGTTGTCAGAAGATTGTAATTGTGATCATAGCTTATGAAAGATTTTTCTTGTTGCTCAGTTTTCCCTGATGAGGGGTGCATTTTACGCATCCGAAACGTCGGAATTTTAAAGAGAATTGACAAGACTTTGGCAATAAAGTCCGTTTGTATCAAGTTTACTGGAGTCACTCATTACATCTCATTTGCCAACGGACGAGGAGGAATCCACAACTTAAGACCATTGATTCATTTCTCTTCACCAAGGCGCTATGTATTGCCCTGAATTTCGTTAAGAATCTCAACAATACAAGAAGACAAGGCCAGTGGGAACGGGTCAGAGAGGGGGTAATTCTTAGCAAATCTGACTTGTTTGCGAAAGCTAGAGCGATTTTCGGCAAAAAATGCCTGAACCATTACTTCGAGTGAGTGAGCGATCACCTACAACATTCGGCTTGCACCCACCTAGCTCCTCACCCATGCAATAACGGGTTCAATCACGCGGCGTTTGGCAATTGTTTAAGAAAGTTGTGTTGATGATCCATTGGAACGAGCTGTATTTCATGGGTGAGCTATAGAGCCTCTTCAGAATGGCTTTTTTGCAATTGTCCCAAAAAAATATAGTTTCGGCCAAAATTATGCAAGGACTGTTTAATGGTTGGAAGTGCATAAAGTAAAAAAACACAACCGCGCTCGCGCGTCTCAGTACGTTGTGCATTTTCGGATCGACACGTCTTTGTTAGCCTCTCAATCATGAATGCTATTAAGGTGGTTCATCTGGTTGAGAAAAAACAGGCAGATTTTGCTGGAATCCTGAGTCCACGTTCGTATCAATAGTACAAGAACTATATCCAAATTTCAAGACTCAATTGATCCCGACCTATCTACGCACTGATACCACAGTGGGGAAAAAAATTCGCCGGAGGGCACAATTTCGCGTTACTATTAGATAGACGATTTCGGAGTGTTTCAAAAACGAAAATTGTAGCTTTTATGATGCGGAATCCGAATCCTTTTCCCTCGAATATCATCCGGAAGTCGTATGACGACGGCATCCATTAAAACACGAAAATCGGTTAAAAACACAGTATTAGCGGTTTAACTCGGAGGGGAAGCAAATTACGTCGATTCTTATGAGGAACGAAGTTGAGGCATTTTCCAAATAAATTTTTTTGGTGCCCCCAGTTTTTCAAAAGATCGTAGTTCTTTAGTTTTTTGGGTTTTTAGGGGCTTATTCAGCAAAATTTGGAATTCTCCACCACGCCAATCAAAGGAGCAGGAAATTTTACGTCGAAATATGTGGTTTAGAAAAATTCCAAAATTTTATCCCATCCGCACTCAACGGTACCATCATGAGCTAGCCCGGAAAACGCACCAGAGGCCTGAAAAGGCTCCTAAAACTCGAAGGGGAAGCGATTTACGTTAGTAATGATGGGAAACAAAGTACATGCATTTTCCAAAACAAATTTTTTGAAGCCACCAGTTTTTCGAAAAATCGTCATTTTTTAGGTTTTTTGAGTTTTTAGGGGCTTATTCAGCAAAATTTGGAATTCTTCACCACGCCAATCAAAAGAGCAGGAAATTTTTCGTCGAAATATGTGGTTTAGAAAAATTCCAAAATTTTATCCCATCCGCACTCAACGGTAACATCATGAGCCAGCCCGGAAAACGCACCAGAGGCCTGAAAAGGCTCCTAAAACTCAAAGAGGGAGTGATTTACGTTGATAATGATGAGAAACAAAGTTCTTGCATTTTTCAAAACAAATTCTTTGGTGCCCCCAGTTTTCAAAAAATCGTAGTTTTTTAGGGTTTTTGGGTTTTTAGGGGTCGGTTTCGGCAAGATGCTGAATTTTGGACCACGCCAATCGGAAGAGCAGAACATTTTAAGTCAAAATATGTGGTTCAAGAGAATTTCAAAATTTGATGCTACGGTTAATAAAACAGTGAATAACACCGGTGAGAGGATTAAGTTCTTCATCGCACAGGAATTTGGACGAATTCTTTTTCAATAAAAACTTTAATCGCACTGAACAATGGTCTATGATTTGATCCGGTTAAGCGAGTTATTGGGTAATGTGTCCAATACGATACTAAGGTATCTCCAACTCCTACCTCAAAACCGTTCAAAATGAACTCACAAGGCGAGCACCAGGCCTGCGGAATACAGATCTTGATGGAACTTTGGGGTCCACCTAATTTTGGTGAGAAATGAAGGTAGCTCCTAGGATTGGATCCAATGGACTTCCCTGTGAGATACATCCATGGATATTAGCATTGCCCATACAGGCCCATGGTCAAATGATACATATATGGATATACTGGCAATGCTGATATCCATAGATGTATCTCGCGGGTAAGCCTATCCGATCCAACCCTAGGAGCTACCTTCATTTCTCACCAAAATTAGGTGGATCCCAAAGTTCCATCAAGATCCGTATTCCGCAGACCTGGTGCTCGCTTTGTGAGTTCATTCTTAACGGTTCGAGGTAGGAGTTGGGAACACCTTAGTATCGTATCGGACACATTACCCAATAACTCGCTTAACCGGATCGAATCATAGACCATTGTTCAGTGCGATTGACGCTCTCATCGAAGGAGAACTCGTCCAAATTCCTGTGCGATGGAGAACTTAATCTTCTCACAGGTGTTATTCACTGTTAGTGTAGCATCAGATTTTGAAATTCTCTCGAACTACATGTTTTGACGTAAAATGTTCTGCTCTTTCGATTGGCGTGGTCCAAAATTCGGAATCTTGCCAAAACCAACCCCTGAAAACCCAAAAACCCTAAAAAACTACGATTTTTTGAAAAACTGGGGGCACCAAAAAATTTGTTTTGAAAAATGCAAGAACTTTGTTTCTCATCATTATCAACGTGAATCGCTCCCTCTTCGAGTTTTAGGAGCTTTTTGAGGCCTCTGGTGCGTTTTCCGGGCTAGCTCATGATTCTACCGTTGTAGTGCGGATGTGATAACATTTTGAAATTTTTCTGAACCACATATTTTGACGTGAAATTTCTCGTTCTTTCGATTCGCGTGGTCAAAAATTCCATATTCCGCCGAATAAGCCCCTAAAACCTCAAAAAACTAAAAAATTACGGTTTTTCGAAAAGCTGGGGGCACCAAAAAATTTGTTCTGGAAAATGCAATAATTTTGTTTCCCAACATTATCAACGTAAATCACTTCCCTTTCAAGTTTTAGGAGCTTTTTCAGGCCTCGGGTGCGTTTTCCGGGCTAGCTCATGATTTTACCTTTGTAGTGCGGATGAGATAAGATTTTGAAATTTTTCCGAACCACATTTCGACGTAAAATTTCCCGCTCTTCCGATTGGCGTGGTCAAAAACTCCAACTTTTGTCGAAAAGGCACCTTAAACCCCAAAAAACCTAAAGGATCACAGGAAAAACTGGGGCACCAAAAAATTTGTTTTGGAAAATGCGACAACTTTGTTCCTCATAAAAATTGACGTGATTTGCTTCCACTCCGAGTTAAACCGCTAATACTGTGTTTTTTAGCGACTTTCGTGTTTTAATGTATGCCGTCGTCATACGACTTCCGGACGATATTCGAGGGGCAAGGATTCCGGTTCCGCATCAAAAAAGCTACAATTCCCGTTTTTGAAACACTCCGAAATCGCCTATTCAATAGTAACGCATAATTGTGCCGTCCGGCGAATTTTTTTCCCACTGTGCGGCGTAATGAGCGACTGCAACGTCTGTGTAATTTCAGCAATGTTGTTTTGGGTATGAAGAAGGCAGTTGCCGCGGAGCACTATTTGATTGAAAACTGTAACAATTCCTGAGATTTACAGAATTCTCTACAGCAAGCTATCTTCTTTACGCCGTATTTTAGGAAATATAATCACAGATGATATTTGGGGAATTATTGCAGGGCTACGAGACTACGGGCGCCTCAGCGGCATTCACTATTCTACTCCTTGCTGAAAATGGAGAGATTCAGGTGATTATCATCAAACTCTGGAAATGCGATTCTCAAACTAAGTATTCACAGTTGCACCATAGTAATTTTCTACACTCATCACAGCGGTAACAATACGATCAATTTGTGCTTACTTTGCTTAGCAAATCTTCAGGCTAACAATCATAAGCATCAGAGATTTTCAAACCAATTAAATTGACAAATGAAGACATGCTATTTTTGTGACTTATTGATAGAACGGAAATATTCATTTTCGATCGACTGTGCGTGAAACACCGCTTTACGCACGGCAGTTTCCGTTCATTTTTCGCCCAGTCGATCGAATTAGTATGTTTTGCACCAAGTTCATGAGGTTGTAGCTCGCTCCCGAGCGATTAGTTTTAGAAATAATTGCTCGTAAGCGGGAAACTTCAAGAACGAGGTGCAAATACTATTTTATGCAATTTTACGAGCACCCAAACTTCGGAGAATTGCATTAAACGTATTTCGACACTCGGACGTCAAGTTTTTTACTCGACTCGTGATAAAATCGACCCTCGCCAAGGCTCGAGTCGAAAACAATCGCTCGAAAAGCAAAACCGAACTTCCCAACCTCGAATAGAAAAATACTTTAGTATTGTTGGATCAATAGAAATGACTGGCGTCGCGTCTATTCATTGTCACAATTTCGAATATGGGTCTTCTTGCTTCTGAAACGATAGATCGACCACCCTTGCTGAACTGCTACAGTCATACCCTGTTAAGACAAACTTCCTGGTCAAGACGAACAAAATTTCTCCCCCTCCAAATTAATATGGCTTGGTATACGCAATCCTCAACCTAAGACGGACTTTTCGATAAGACGAACTTCGATCCAAATTTCGCCCCCACCGAGGTACAAGTTCTGGTTCTAACAAACTCATTCTGTCATCAAGTTCGTCAAGTTGAACGTTGCGTGAAGAAAAATATTGATGTGGCAAAAGATGCAAAAGCCCTCGGAGTCGACCCTGTATATGATACCAAAATTGGAGATAGAATCAATGAAATTGTTGCTTTTGAAATTGTGAGTCTGACTTCGAAACGGTGTTGCACTGCTCGACGCGGAATGGCTGATACAGAACTATTTCACATTGATTTGATGAATTGAATATTGCGATATTCCGATGAGTGACTATACTGCAAGGGAAGAATTTTGAATGAAATTCCTTTCTCAGCAGACTGATTCCATGTAAGATCATGCAGCGAAAAATGGTCAAGTCTCGGATTATTTCGGCGGTGAACCACTAGAGCATCCGTTGTACAGTATATCTGACCAAATGGATTTAATAAAAAAATGTTTATCAGAAAAAAAATTCTCGCGCCCCTCACAACCGCTTCGCGCCAACGACGAATATCTCACTTCATTCTTCATGTATTCACCTACTCTCAAAAAAAATTCAGCCAAAAATAGGAATATCATTTTGTGTTATTAATTTTTCCCCGTTTTTCACAAAAATTGGATTTTTGAGCTGCATTCGGTTATCATCGTTAACAAATGGGGAAATTTGGTAAAGTATGACTCATTTAACAGTGAGCAACAAGAATTTAGTGATCGCCATCGATAGCCTTTGTTCTGTTGCATTCCTTCCGATTTTTCAGCGTCAATTATTCGGAAATTCATACTTCACTCTCCTTCTTCAGAAGATGCACAACTTCGATAGGAATTGGTTTCGGCCAAAATAAAAAATTACGTGTTTCTTATTTTTCACTCTAGAATCACATACTTCATCGCCGAAATAATCCGAGACTTGACCATTTTTCGCTGCATGATCTTACATGGATTCAGTCAGCATACATTGAATAACATGAGATGGATTTGTCTCGACAAATAAATAAGGTTCCCAGTCAGTTTGCCTAATTCAATCCCCCTGAACCCTTTTCTACGACAATTCCTTCTAATTCACAATTTCCCTATTTAGTTTTCCTAGAACCAAAATTTGATATTTTTCGATATTTTGATATTTATCTGGCCAGGTTTACGATATGAAACAGTACATAATACAGTACTCCGACGAGACAAAAATAAAATCCGTCCGTGCCCGGCTGACTCAGATTAACACTATATGAAGTAAAGAAACGTACACCTAAGAGCTATTAAGTACAGTACTCAAACTAAAGAAATCATAATCTCAATTCCATTCAGAGGAATCAGAAAATCTAAAAAAACTTCTTCAAATTTAAATAGATTTTACATATTCTTTCAACATTCTCAATGTTTGATTTTCTCCTGTTAGCATTTTTCGCGTATTTTGGAGTTTGCTGAAATGAGTTATTGCCGTATGTTTATGACATTTTTCCAAACTGCCTTCATATTCTTTGGCTATGGAATACATTTGTTTCTATTCTTTGCCACGCTACTTCTGGAGGATCGAGAAAATTCAACGTAATTATGCTTCACAGCCCCTAGAATATATTTTTTCCCGAGATCTAGTGGTTGACTCCTATTGTTGTTGTTGCTTTCTCTAGAGAAAAAGGGTTGTTTTTGGCACAGCAAACTTTTTCCTCAATTTTCCATTCAAACCAATATTTTCTTGTAAGAATCTCCTTCCATCTGAATAAGACCTATATCTTTTTACTCCTCTTGCCATAATCTATCGATTGTAGGTAATACTTTTTCCCCTTGTAGTTCCCTAAACCAATAAGAAACTCAACTCTCTCACTCTCTGCATGTGTGTGTATGTGTGTATGTATGTATGTATCTTTTAATTTTTCCTCAACGCTTTCTCTCTTACACTCCAGTGTATCAATTTTCACCTTTCTATGAGTTGTAGAGCATCACTCAAAGATGAGATCAGTGATTTGGCAGCTCTCACCTCCCAGTCAAATTTGATTCATGGGCTTTCGAGAGCCAAATTGATGAAATTTCGTCTTTTAATACATAAATATCTTTTTCTAACAGAGTCTAACGGGAATTTGGGTAACCTAAAGTATACTTTTCTCGGCAGAATCTATCGATTGGTTAATACCGAATATCTATTTGATCTCTATAGGAATTGAGATTCTGAAAAAATCAAAATTTTCACCAAAAACTCCAGATTAATCACATTTAAACCGATTTTATCGGAATTCCGTCTCAACCAAATAATAGAAATCGTTGAAAATTTCTGAGTGTAGATACCTCGAATCTCTCCAAGATACTTTCTCAGAAGAATAACTTAAAATATATGGGAATTTTTTGATTAATGTTCATTTTTCCCCATATCTTCCTCTACAACTCGTTTATCTCGCTTTCGATGATCTAAGGGCATACTTTTCCTGCATTCTAAATCAGTTGGTTGATATCAAATTCTTTTGAAATTCTTAGAATAACATTAAAATAGAGTTTTCTCGAGAGAATCAACAATACCACCAAAAACTCCTATTCAATCATATAAAAACCGATTTTAGCAAAATTCCGTCTCAATCAAACGATAGATACTGTTGAAAAAACATCACTGCAGATGCCTCGAATCGGTCTAAGATGCTTTCTCAAAAGAATAACTCAAAATTCATGAAAACATTTTCATTCATACTCATTTTTCCCCGTATCTTTCTCTACAATTTATTTATCTCACTTCCGATGATCTAAGGGCATATTTTTCCGGCATCCCGAATCAATTGGTTGTTACCAAATTTTTTTGAAATCCGTGGAACATCATTCAAATTCAGTTATCTTTCGAAAAAATCAAAAATTTCTACAAAAACTTCATTTCAATCATATTAAAACTGACCGTACCAAATTTCGCCCCAACCAAACTATAGATATTGCTCACAGGTCTCGAGTTTAGGTTCTCTAAATCCCTCGAAAAAGCTCCCTTGAAAGAATTTATCAAGATATAAACAACTATTTGAGATTAGAATGCTAATTATAGGAAGGATCCCGCTCCGAGAGATAGGATTTTGGGTTTAGATGAATTTTGTCGGGCAAAAAATATGTTGTGAAGCGGAAAATTCTGAACAAAAAGTTCAATGGGCTCGAAGACGGAAAACGGCTAGTTTTTTCAGGATCAGTTAAATAAATACCGATAAATGGGAGGTTATGAGGCTATCTAGAACAACAACATCGGCTTATCCGCGGTATTTGAATTTGGATAGTTGGAAATGTACAATTTGGGTTTGATGTATAGCTCAAGGGTTATCACTTTTGTAATAGGATCATTTTATCTTAATAAGTCTTCGATTGAAATAGCGAATGAATGCATGCAAAAGAAGTGATGATGCGCCATTGACGATTTAATCACAACGGCTTGTATCCTCGAGAATTACTTTTTATGTCGATCAGTGTAGCAGCTGACGCAGGAGCTGGATCATAATGCTGTGCTGACTCGATGCAACGAATACATGATCTTGAGAGCCCAGATATGGTGCGGGGGCGGCTTTTTCACTAGCATCATCGCATCGCGTGAGTCTTGTCCTATGAATAATTCGTGAAAGGTGTCCGATAATGCATGGCTGCAATCGAGCTATATGAAATCAATCGAAATCAATCTTAGACTGCGTGAGACGAGTGTCTGCCAAATACTTCGAGGATATGGAGATCGAATCTGATATTGCCGTATCTCGATCATATCGGTAATGGGCTGCGGGGTCGAGAGCAAGCGAATATCGAGATCGAGTTCGAAAAGTCGAGTGAAGGGTGTTTTTGAGGTATTTCGAGGTCGCTGAACACGAAAATAACATCGCCCTGCCTCTTAATCGTGTTGCGTGGGCAGCTGCGGGGGTGGAGGCGCGAATTGACAGAGATCGAAGTTCGAGAGACAGGTAGGAGTATTTTTGGGGTATTTTGGAGTCGCTAAGCACGAATTTGAGATCACCCAGCCTCCGAATCGTGTCGCGTAGGCGGTTGTGGGAGTGGAGGCGCAAATTGACCGAGATCGAAGTTCGAGAGTTAAGTATGGGTGATTTTGGAGTACGTCAGAGTCACTTAGCACGAATTTGAGAACGACCAGCCTTAAAATCGTGTTGCGGAGTGGAAGCCCGGATCGACCGAGATCGCAGTTTGCGAGTTAAGCAAGGGTCTTTTTGGGATATTTTGGAATCGCTAAGCACGAATATGAGTCGTGTTGCATGAATGGTTTGCAAGAGGAAGGACGCGCGTTGAATTAGATCGAGCTGGAAAAGTCAGAGAGGTTCTTTGATATTTCGACATCACTGGACACAAATCTCACATCACCCGGCCATAGAAGGGTATTACGTACGCGGTTGTGATAGTGTTTCCGATGTAGTCTCCTGATAATGATCATTTCCTGAAATAGAATCTCATCAGGAAATGTAGGCAGATTTATGGCATCCGGAACCATACCACGAGCATATCCCAAGTGTCTTCATTGTCCGAGGGATCGAGCAATATCCTACTGATCGAAATTCCGATTCGCTATTGCTGTAATCACAATTCTCTATTACGGGATAGATCACAAATCTTTTCGGGTGTGAATCTGAGAGAGGGTGGTGACTGCCAGGAGATTCGACCATTAAACCTCTAATCTGGCCATTTCCACAAGCAGGATCTGATCTCAAGTACCGAGAAGCACATGGTGACCGTATAACCGCCCAGAAACAACACAGGATTCAATAATCTATGGATCAGGAGACGTTCCAGGAAGTGGGATTCTGAAATCTTGGCTCTGGGATCAAAAATCTCGAGAAGGCGTCTATTCTCATAGATTAAGAGCATTAATTCACTACTCGACAGTGAAGGGTAGGAGTTTCGAGTACCGTATTTACCTGATCATAAGACGCACCATAGACAAGACGCACCCCACTTTTTTGGAAGAAAAATCGGAAATTAATAAGAATATGTAGATAAGACGCACCCTTATTGACTGAGTCTTGAGAAAAGTTTTGAACGAAAAAATTCAGAACTAAAGAAAAAATGAAAAAAGAGGAATTCATCCATAGTCACCTCGTTTAGCTGTTAAACGATTGAGATTCAATAGGGTACTAACTATCGACCGATGAATCTTTGATCCTCATATGTGTGAATACTGATATTACAACGTTACCTATTATGACGATTCCTTAGAGGTTGCTATGATTAAAAAACGTACACAAACTCAGAAATCCCGTGAGCTAGCTGCGCATGTTTGCACGCGTTTATACGAATATAAACACAGTTTGAGGACTACACAGCTGAATTTTGCGATACATTGTTGGTGCATTTTGTACTTGGGTGCTGTCAGGAGTTTGTTCATGATGAAAATATTAAGCACCTATAGATAAGACGCACCCATAGATAAGACGCACCCATAGATAAGACGCACCCATAGATAAGACGCACCTTTCTTTTGTAGTGAAAAAACGGATTTTCGGGTGCGTCTTATAAACAGGTAAATACGGTATATCCTCGCTGATACTGGACATCCCCACTGATTAAATCTGATCCCAAGTCGTGGGAAGACTCGTGTTATCCGTTCACCATACGACTGGACTAACCCAAGTGTGTATGGTGGTCGAACGATCGAGCCATATCCTAGGGAACGGAACTACGATCCTCTAGCTATGCAATTAAAACTCTCGATAACAGAATTCGATAACAGAATGGACTACAAATCTTTACGGGCGTGAATCTGCGAATAGGTGGTTACTGCAAGGTGATTCGAGCGTTAAATCTCTATTCTGGTCATTATCACAAGCAGAATCCGATCTCATGTACTAAGAAGCACGATGACCATCCAACGGCCGAGAATCAACAAGTGATCCAATAGCCCACAGATGGGAAGATATCCCAGGACGTTCGATTCTGAAATCTTAGCTCTGTGATGAAAAAACTCGAAAATCTCCCCGACTCCTTCCCAAGACTTTTGATTACAGAGCTGAGATTTCAGAATCGCACTCCCTGAAACATCACCCGAACCCGCTGCTATGAAATCATGCTCTGGTAATGATCGTTGTATGGTAGCGATGTTTCTCGCAAGATAAGATGAGATTCTGCCTGTAAAATTGGTCAGAATGGAGGTCCAGCTCTCAAATCTCCTTGCAGTCACCACCCCTCGTAGATTTCGTCCCGGAAAGATTTTTAGTCCAATCTAATATCAAGATTTGTGATCGCATAGCTAGAGGATCGCAGTTTTAATCCCCAGTATATTGCTCGATCTTTCGGCCACCAAACACACTTGGCTTTGTCTCGAGGTATGGTGACCACTACTTGGGATCAGATATAACCCATGGGGATGTCCAAATTCAGCAAGGAGACACTCAAATCTCCTACCTGTCACTATCGAGTAGTAGATTCACGCTCGGAAATCTATGAGAATAGACGCCTTCTCGAGATTTTTGATCACAGAGCCAAGATTCCAGAATCGCACGTCCTGGAACGTCTCCCGGTCCCCAGACTATTGGATCATGTGTTGGTTCTGGGCGGTTGTATGGTCACCATGCTTCTCAGTACATGAGATCAGATTTTGCTTATAAAAACGGCCAGAATAGAGGTGTAACGCTTGATACTCTTCGCAGGCACCACCTTCTCGTAGATTCTTGCCTGAAACAATTGGTAATCTATTCCGTCATTGAGAATTCTGATCACACAGCTAGAGCATCAGAGTTCCAATCGCTAGGATATTGCCTGATGTTTCATCCAACAAACACAATCGGCTCAGGCTCGTGGTATGCGGATCGTTCGTCTTGACCAGGGATGACTGTAGATTCACGAGAAGGTTTTGTCGTATCAAGATCTCTCAAATTCCAAGCCGTTCATATTTCAACATTCTAAGAATATATTCACCTTAAGAGACTCTAGTACTTCAATATCTTGAACACTGTGGTTACGCTCTGGTGATTACAGCACTTCATCCATTGGTGAGTATCAAAAATTAGTCTTAGCCATAATAACTTCTTAATCCCATATCTTAATCTCCATCATCCTCGTGTATCGAATCGAAGTCAAACGCAAACAGCTGTTGTCTCGAATCGTATCCGTGGCCGTCTTCGCATCGGTCGTCAAGGACGTTTTTAGGGTTCGTTCACAAAATCGTTTCGGTATTGTAGGAGAAATGATAAATCGGGAAGTTTACAATCAAGGTCACTGCGATACATCATTGAAATTTTGTGAAAAGCAAATGAAAACAATTTCCGTTGAGTTAAGCTGTCATGAAAGTTCCAAATGTAGGCTAAGAATCGTGGACTTAATCGATGGATTGCCCCTACCGAAAGAGTTAATCGACGCGTAAAAAAGTAGATCAGTATGCGCGCTCGTGTAGACCACGCCCACTGCAACTCCGCTTTGGGCGCGCACATTCAAATCTCTTATAGAGAGACCTCATATTCACTATACTGACTTGTATCGGTAATTGTCGCACTGAGTTTTGGGTGCATTCATCACAACGATCAATATTTGAGAACAGTTATTTCTGGGCTCTGATTGTTTTTATGCTGACTAATAGGACGCTTTTTTACCCATTGTGACTATAGAAGTATGTGTCGTTTTGCGGTATTGTGTGATTTTGACGGACATATCCAGTTTTCAGCACGAAAAGTTGGCATTCGTTGTGCCATGGAAAATCGGATACGATTTTCAGTTTGAATGAAATGCAGATCGATGGTTGCCGTCAAAATTGGAATCATTGTACACCAAACCAAATACACATCATCTCGATACCGGTTTGATTATAATTTCCTAAATTAAAAAGAAAATATGATGTACCGCGCGCGATTCCGCGCGCGGAGAATACGTCCTAGTAGTATATTATGATACAAGAGCGCAAACGATGGTTTTCGCACTTCGAGTGACTTGTTAAGGCCCGAGCCGCAGGCGAGGGTCTATACAGTCACGAGAGAGCGAAAACCATTGCGCCCGAGTACCATACTATGTTTTTTGATCTTCTGTGAGCAAATAAAAAGCGACAAACAGTGAACAAATGACTCATTTGCGCACAGACGATCAAAAACGATTGTTTGAGATTGATTAACTGATTTGATACGACCAACTCGTGTTCGTTCCTGCGTTCACTTTACAGCAAAGATATTCAACTCCAAAGTCGATACTTGTTCTTTACTTCAATCAATGGAGCACCTGATTGAAGTTTGAAATCAGAATGATATTCACATCCACAACCTTTGCTTTTTTCAGAATCGAGCAAGAGCTGAAGTCGACAATGTGGTTAACCAAAACAGTGGGAAACTGACAACTGTGGAACTCCAAAAACTTGAATACCTCGAGCGTTGTATAAAAGAGACATTGAGAATTTATTCCATCCTACCACTAAACGGGCGAGATCTCGAAACGGATAAAGATTTCGGTAAGCATTCGTGTTTTTCGGAATATCAATAATAATTTATCACAAACTACTCTCAAGAGATAGCCAATCACGCAGAAAGTTGTGGGTTCAGTCTTTTGAAATCGAGAAAATATCTGATATTTTTGTTGCCGTCAATTCAATTGCTGAAATCACAAGTGTCTACAAAGTTTTGGAGACGTGGGTAGGTAAGTTCTTCTGAAAATTGAGACGCGCCCTAGATTGGCGCAACTCAAATTCAAATATGACCTACGAATTGTCATAACTTTGACCAGGAGAGTGGTCTAGTTCTGATGGATCACAGATTCGAATGGAACTCTGGAAAATGTTTTTTTTTTTTTTTTTCAAAAGAAGATGCTCAAGCGTTTCATGCTACACACACAGAGATAAGCATTGTTCATGTAGGTACATGTTGAAAATAGATGTATAATGACATGGGTCTTATCTCAATATGTCCTATCGCATTAATCTGACCCTCCCTTGCGATTCATTTCTACTCATGGAAATACATTATTAACTAGCGTTATTGCCTTACTCGCTACCGCTCATTCGGCTTGTAAATGTTCTTGATAACTCAGAGGCCCCTGACATTCTTTTGTAGCTCAATAATAATGGTTGTAGAATGATGTTACATGATGGATTCAAGGTGCTAGGAGGAAGTTTCTTATGATATCCGTAAAAATGATATTTTTATCCTAGCGGGACTAAAGTACGCACTTTTACCCCTTATTTTTTGGCGTAATGTGATTCATTTCCACCCGGGTATCAAACTTTACTCCCTCAACGGACTCGCCGTTGAGAAAAATCGGAAGTAAATTTTGCCTCGAGCGGGATTCGAACCCACGCCCAAGAGATTGGTGTGATACTAAGGCTAGCGGTCTGTCGACCCCTTCCACGGAGGATCACACTTGAAGCGGCACTAATCGTCTACATAACTCACGCATAGACATACAACCTCTCATTAGGTCGTCTTTTGTTGTTTTTGGATAAACAATGATTCGAGCGTTACACAAACGTATTCTGGAGAGATCATATTATTGAAAGGATCTCGAAAAAAATATCAATTAATATTAATTTTCAAAAACATTTTTCAAATAATATTCGAATATTGAGCTGTGTAACGTTGAATGAGAGAATATCAAGAGATCGATTCTGGACAAAATGAAGATTTTTTAGAACATTTCGAAACTTTTTTTCAGTCGGGGGGCAGGCCGGGATCCGCCCCCTGCATCCCCGCCGGGGCTCCTATCCGAAGCCCGTCCCCGCCACCCGCGACAATTAACTTCGGTATTTCCAAGGTAGCATAACTGACAATGACACGGTCGTTGTGGCTCACTGCGCCAACGAATGGCTGCTCGGATGCGCGCGTGGATGGGGAGGGGGTCGGACTTTAGTCCCGTAGGATAAAAAATAGCATACGCAACTCGGGAATAACGTGGGCCTCAAACTCCCGGGTATTTATCGCTGAGCAAAAGTCCCACGTTACTCCCCAGTTGCGTAATATACTATATCTTGTATTATACATGCCAATAAATTCATTACATGACAAAATTCAGATTTATTGTACTCCATACGGAACGGCTGAGTTGGCTAAATGAAAGTCCCGAACTATTAACACTGGTATTCATAGTAGTGAGTAACCTGGAGGTTGATAGTTGATCAGCGGGTTTGACGCTATAGTCGGCGTGGCGTGAGAACGACCTCAAGTCTCTGCATCTACTTTAGATTATTCCAGTACACTCATACATCAGAATACCAGAGAGTCGGACTGATTCGTCGGACACCTGCGACTACAGCGCCTGACCCGCGGGTTAGTGTCAATCCGACACTAACCTGCGGGTCATCAACAACTATGAATGCCAGTGTAAGATACTGTCCTGACGAACTAGTCTTAAGTAGATCGAACCATACCGGACTAGGCCGAATTGGACTGAACTAGATCACACTAGACCGAAGTAGGCCTAATTAGACCGAACTGGACCTAACTACACCGAACTAGACCAATCAAGCCAAACTAGATGGATGTAGACCACTTGACCGAGCTAGACCGAGCTAGATCAAACTGGATCGACCTAAATTGATCTAGACCATAGACCGGGCTAGAGCGAACCAGACAGTAATCGAAGGAGCCAGACCGTATCAGACTGTACTAGACTGAACTAGATCGAATTAGACTGTACTGGGTCTAGCTCAACCGATCTTGACCTAATACCTGAAACTTGACCAAGCATGACCGAGCTAGACTTAATCGGACGTAACCAAACCGAATTAAATCGGATTGGACCGATTCAGACCAAACTACACCGAACTAGACAAAATCAGGCCAATCTAGACCGAACTAGACCGACCTAGATTGAACTAGACTGAATTGAATCTAAATTGACTGAACCAGAAATAGCCAGTCAATCAATGGACCAAACCGAACCAGACCTAACTGAGTCGAACTGAACCGAATGAAACCTTACTAGACCATACTAGTACCGAACCACGCCGAGCTCCACTGATTTAGATCGAATTAGACCGAATGAACCGAACTAAATCTAACTAGACCGAACTAGACCAAACTAGACCGAAATAGGCCGAACTACATCAGAATACACCAAACTTGATCAAACAAGACCGAATTAGTACATAATAGACCATACTCGTACCGAATAGTACGAACTAGATCAAACCAGACCGACCTTGGCCAAGCTAGACCGAATTAGGTCGAATCCAACAAACTATTCGATCGAACTAGTCTGATCTGAACCGAACTAGGCCGAACTAGATCGAACTAAACGAGTTGGAGCGAATTAGACCGAATTTAACCAAACTGGACGGAACTAGATGGGATTACACCAAACTTGACCAAACTAGACCGAATTATACTGCACCAGACGGAAGAAACAACAGTCAGGAGTCAACAGTCTAAAATTGACGGTCTCAGTCAACAGTCTAGGTAAAGGGTGTAAGGGAAAGGTCTTGGTGAAGGGTTGTAGTCAACAGTCCCAACCAACAGTCTTAAGTCAACAGTCCACAGTCATCAGTGCCTAATCAACCGTCAATTATCACCACCATCGCCGTCACCACAACCACCACGACACACCAACCTATCCATCCACCCTCGCACCCGCTCATAACTCATACGATCACCCAACCAAAGACCCACTCACTCACCCATCCATCAACCCATTCACCCATCCACGAACCCATCCACCCCTCGACTCACCCATGACCCATACGACCACCCATCATACTTCACCCTTTCCAAATGGGCAACTCGAAAAGTGAGATACTGACAGACAAATTTTGGCTAGGCGTTTAATTATCGCCGGTGTTATTGCCTTGCTGACTACCGCTCGTTTGGCTTGTGAACTTCCTTGAAAAGTCAAAAGCTCCTGAAATGCTTATGTAGTTCAAGAATGATGGTCGCAAAATGATGATTGATGATCAATCCAAGGTGGCAGGAAGAGGTATCTTATGAAGGTAGAAAAAATGATATCATTTGAATTTTACTTGTTGATAGATATATTGTTTGGAAAATTTAGTTTGACTCCTATTGATTTCCGGAACGGCTGAGTTGGATATATCAAAGTCCCGAACTATCAACACTGGTATTCATAATCGTTGGTAACCTGAGAGTCAAGGGTGATCCGCAGGGGTGGTACCGTGGTATCGTGGATCGTCGTGTGCGCGGTGCGCGCGACTCGCTGCTCACCGTTTAGGGACTTTTCGTGTTGGAAATGCAACCGTGAGTTGATGTTTTTAGCAAAGCAGACGACGCCAAATCAACGTTTGCAAGTAATATACAAACTCACGTGATGGCTTGATCAAAATCATCTTACTTTGCGGGAAAATATGTTCGTGAAGTATAAAAGAGGGAATAAGCATTGTCAGTCACGGTCGAGTTGTTATATGAATTTGAAGGCCGTTCAATTCTCTCGGATATTTTCGAGGCTCGAACAGCATCAACTTGCACCTTCTCCTCATAAAGATGAGCCGAATCATGTGGAAAAATAATTATGAAAAAAAATACAATCGAGTCGGCGCTGTAAATTATGACGAGTACCAGTATTACGCTCGGATTATGATCAGTAGCTCAAATCATTGAGACCCATTAATCCGTAAATTATTCAGCAAATCTATGATTGTACCGAGGTACCAATGATTCAAAATAGTCTTGAGAATATTGCTAGAGTTGATATTTTGGCAAGCATTTCTGTGATGGCAAGTAATTATGCAGTAACGGCTGCTGCCATAAGCGGCTGCACTTCAATTCGTGGAATGCTAGAGAGTACGAAATACTGATACATTTTAAATCGACTCATTAGTGAAAATTGTTATAGCAGCCCTTTTCGCATCACATCATTAGAACTCGTCTGTAGAGATAGAACGTGATTCATCGTATGATTGATAGACGATGGAGGTTACCTCACCAACACCAAAATCCCTAGACGGTGAGAAGCAAGCCGCGCGCTCCGTGCGGACGACGATCTGCGCTACCACGGTACCACCCCAGGTTAGGCGCTTTAGTCTGTAAAGCCAGAAAATGGAGTCTGCGTTCACTTCGCATTATTTCAGTGCACTGATCCAGCAGAACACCAGCGACTCGAACTCGTTTTTTGTCCGCAACTACAGCGCCTAACTCCTCGATTAACACGTAACCTCGGGTTACCAACGACTATGAATGTTTAAGAGATTTGTTTTATGAAGTGGTCCTAATAACACCAAACTAGACCGAATTAGATCAAACTCGACTGAACAACACAGAACTAGACCGTGTTAGTATGATTTTTCACCTCTCTATCTCCATCTCCCTCCCCATCCCCATCCGCACCCTCAACCCCATTCACATCGCCGTCCCCGTCCCCAACCATCCATCCATCCATCCATCCATCGAGCTATTAGTCTATCCACGCACCCACCTACCATCACCCTCATACGGCCACGTTGGCGACCAAATCACACCAGTGTAGACCGAAGCAGACTGAGCTGAACCGAACTAGACCTAACTCCTCCATCCCCATTCCCGAATTCCACCTAACTAGACCATACTAGACCGAGCTATCCCCAGTTAGACCGAACTAGATCGAACTACACCGAATGAGATCGTTTATGTCTGAGCTAGACCTAATTACACATCACCAGACCTAGTTGGAACGAATAACTCAAACTGGATCGGATATCACCGAGCTGAACCGAGCTAGACTTAATTAGACTGAACTGAACCGAATTAGATAGAAGTGGACCGAACTAGTCTGACTCACACCAATCCAGTAAAACCTGTCTCTATGGGGACCTCTAAAATTCGGGCACCTCCCGATTACGGGCACTTCCACGTGGAACCAAATTCATTTCTTCATTGTCTTCAACGGTGATCTCACTCTATATTTCGGGCACCCGTCTATTATGGGCGGGTTGAAGTGGAACCAAAGGTGCCCAAATTAGACAGGTTTCACTGTATAGACAAAACTAGACCGATCTAAACCGAGCTAGTCTGAACTAGACCGAATATAAGTCCGGTACTTATCATGCCCATCTGTAGGCCGAAGCATATCGAATAGGAACAAACTAGATCAAATTACACCGAACTAGACCAAACTAATCCATACTAGACTGAATCAGATCGAACTAGGCCGAACTAGACCGTATTAGACCGAGTTATTCCCACTTACGAGGGGAGCATCAGATCTGTGGAACACGGATCTTGATGAAACCCTGGGAATCATATGGTTGTGGTGAAAAATGAAGGTATCTCCAAGGGTTAAGTCCAATGGGCCTCCTGCCCCAAGATACAGCTATGGAGTTTAGCATTGTTAGTAAGGTAAGTGTGCCTAATATGCCCCCTCTGAAGTTCTCGAAAGTTCTCGAACCCGCAGATCTCGCCGCGCATTTTTTTCATGTTTGTTACGTTGAAATATGAGAAAATCAATGTTTTGGACCGATGCTAAATGACACGCGCATTTCTTGGAACGAAAAAGTTAATTTTGGTACTTTCAACTTCTTTTTTGTTAGTTACTAAAAGCTATGCCAAACAAAACTGGTACAACCAATCTCAACGTACTTTAGCTCATTTTCTTTGTTTTTCTTTCAACTTTGAAATGCTTCATACAAAATTGCACATTTCGATTTCTAGCTGATTCTACGCCCACATTACTGAAAAAAGTGCAGTATTCCTAATATGCCCCCAACCCTTTTTCCGCATTTAGAGGGCTTTGTATTAGCACTTTTCTGTCGAGATGAAATTATTTTTAGGTGTATTTAGCGATATCCATCAGGATAGGGCCTTCGAAACGCACCAGATTTCGCAAAATATGCTAAAAATAGATATTCATGTTTATTTTAAGGTTATGATGCAGCCCCCCCTCTCCCGACTGAAAAAAAGTTAAGAATCTGGTCATTTAGCATACATATCACACACCCGCGAATAAACCCCCGAGTGATGATAAAGACGTTGCTTGTATGGATAACAACCCCTACACTAATTCATAATGAGCATTATCGTTGATTATCATAATTGTACGATGAATGTGCAACTCTAATCTCGGTCAGGTTTTCTCTCACAGACCTTTCTAGTAGAACAATTTTCAAATTTGCACTTGTAAATATTAGGCTCCTGAAAAATTGGCATCATGACATTTTCTAAGCTATTTCATAACGGCTGTCTAGGAATTGAAGACTGTAATAGCATCCTTATCGCAAGAATGATGAATCCGCATCTGATCTATTCCAATAATTATCAGATCTTGCATGATCATAAAAAATAATCAAATACAATCTCTCATCATACTGTACCCTTTAAACTTGTTATTTGTTGTTTTTTCTTCACGAGGGCGTTGTGACGTGGTGTGGGGTTCAGTCTCCAGAATGAACACGAGTGATTGGGTTGTAAGTGAGTTTAATGTATAAGAGAAAGATAATTAAGGGTTGAGAGAGAGTGTGTGGATAGTTAGGTTGGTCAGAGCGGTCTGTCCGCGGCGTGGCCCGTCGTCCGCGATGATGGGTCCGCAACGCGACATCGCACTTGGTGGGGAAACGGGCGATTATCCGTCAGAAACGCTGACGATGCACCTGGTGCATCGTCAGGTGACGAGGGGAGGCGCGGGCCCGGAGGCTCAAGACTCACCACGTCACATGCGTGCCTGGCCGGAGACCCGCATCGTCCCCGATGCTTGACCTATATTACAATCAGCTGTGGCCTCTAGTGTGGCCTTGGAATCATATGGTTGAGATCCTATGTTGTATTATAGTGCTTGCGCGAGCAAGCACGTGTTAGTGTGAGTGTATGTGTGATTCTTGGTAGAGCGAGAGTGTCGTTGTCCGTGTGACTGTCGCGATACAAATTTTTATCGCGAACACTCTCTCGGTATAATCGTTTCGACTCAAATACTTTCATTGTCTTATTTCTAATTTTACAAAATGTGATTTTTGTTCTTTCATACGATCATGCTTAAGAGTTGAAAACATGTTCGATGACTTTCTAAAAATCATGAATATGTTGACTGAAATTTTTGAAAATTATTAACAAATAATCATTAACAACTAATTTTATTAATTGTATGAATGTATGAAGTTCTATACCTCTATTCGATGCGAATGTTTTACAAAATTATAGAAGCATTGAAATGTCTGGAAAAGAAAATTATTAACAATCGATTGTTCATAAGCAATGTTACTTAATTCTATGGTTATTCATATGAGGTTCTATACCTCAATTTGATTAACGAATTTTTCCCAAAAAGTTCATTTCTGTATGAACAATACCCTGAATGTTATTAATAAATTATACAATAAACAAACAGTATACGTAATATAATTGTCCATAGTTGTGTATTTCCAAAAGTGAGATTTGTCAAATTCGAAATTTGGCTCAATGATTTGAGAAACGAGCTCGACTATTCCTATCGGTCTCTCACTGCTTCTCTTTCGTTCTCTGGTATACAATAGGTATACTATATATAGCTATATACTGCCATAGTTGGGTATAGCGTTGAGGATTTTTTATCGCTTGCAGCTGTGGGATCATTTTCCATCCGCCGCAAGAAATACTTTTTATTCGCTTTTATTGAACTCGGCCGCGGCCGCGCCAGCGAATTCTTCGTATGAGTGTATCACTGACGTGGAATTCCGTGGTATCGCGTGTATTCGTGTGGGTTTCCGAGCTCTGCGCGATTCAATATTTATGTAAATGCAAATAGGTTTGTGCGCAGCCTCGGACCTCTCTCTCTCTCTCATTGCATATTTATCATGGAGGTTTATCCGCGCGATCAGCAAGAGCAAGAGCCTCGCTTTAGAATATCACAGCAGCCGACGCAACTCGTCGATTTTTCGCAAACCCGAAGAATTTCACTCTTTCTAGCTTTGATTAATCAAAACATAATGATTATCAACAAATAGAAATGAGATGCCTATCCTATAACAAGTATAACAACTGCCCGTATAGGACGCATGACCTCCTCGAAGTGCTGCCATTGCCACGCGATGCTGTCCTGTCATGCCTAAACTGCTGCTGGCTGTGTTGCTGCTTTTTATTTAGTGCTGTTATTGTGATGATTTGATGTTTCTTAGTTTTCAGCAGTTTTCAGACTTCGGTCGATCTCGCCTAACTATTGGATTCTTACTAGTTTTCTGCATGCGACTTCGCTATACCATGGTCTTATCAAAAGTTTCTCTCCACCACGTGTGACCAATAAGTTTGTGATTAGTGTTAGCAGATAAAAAATAATAGGTACCTCAGAGTAATAATAGGTGCCTAAGAGTTGAATGGTTTCATCTTTTTGCAAGCTCAGAGAGGAAGTTGAGGCCTCAGTGTGCAATCAAGTTTCGTGGTGTATGTACAGTAAGTGCACTGAGCCAAAGTCCTGGTCTTCAGATCATGAAGCACAATCAAGGTGATGAGTGATATTTCATGAGACACTGTGTGCTTCTTGATTTGTCATTGAATTCAGACTTTCTCCTCACTGTTAGTATTGTATGCTTCAAGAAACTCCAGATGAATGACGGAATGGACTACATTCAAAAGTAAAATAGTCACAGTGGCTCTACGCGTTATGAACTTTTTTATTTGAACCATTGAGGATGCTTCCTGTCACTTCTTGATGCATGACAGAGATTCAACAGTCTCTTTTGGTTGAATTTTCATGGGTCCAGCCATTAAAGTGTAGCATACCATGTTCTATTGGGCTCAAGACTCATTCCATTTCTAATAAATTTCACTCTACTGATTTAGAAACATGATGATCCATGTTCGAGCTTTGTCATGTGATGTATCATATGATCTTAACGGATGGAGATGTCCTGATGATAAATTAATATATCATTGGATGTCTTCATATTCTAGTAATGAGGGTAACACCGCCTCTTAAATGTGATTTGACTGTAGCTTGTGGATTAATTCAGCATTATCGGTATGCTCAACATGAGATGAGAAATCATTTCTGGTAAACCATAGCTGACTGATTTATTTATCCACTTTTTATCAATTTGCACTCTTGAGCGCTTAAGAAAAAATGAGTACAAGGAATCTTAAGGCCAGGCCGTAGTCCGCCGCCATATTGAATGTAGCCCTGAATCCGTTCGGAGGATAAGTCAAATTTAACTCGACCAAATGACTTGAAATTTTACATACATCTATAGAATGCATGTCTCAATCGCGCTACGAAGCCAAATATGTCAATTTCACTCAAAAAAGTATCCAAACGAGATGTACACAAACGTCGTCTGCTAGAGAGTGGCAAGCTACGACATCTCGACACTTTTTTTTCAGTGAGATTGACATATTTGGCTTCGTAGCGCGATTTAGACATGCATTCTATACATGCATGTAAAATCCCAAGTCATTTGGTCAAGTAAAATTCGACTTATCCTCCGAACGGATTTACGTCTATTCAGCGGACTACGGCCTCACCTTAAGAATAATATCTCAACATTCTGGCTGATATTAATATCCTTCATTCATGTTCTATATTCCAAGCGATTCGGATAAAACTAAAATTGAGAAAATAAAATAATTAAAAAAAACATTTTAAAAATTCGCTTTTATGTGAACCGTTAAGCATAATAGCATGTCAAAATTTGAAGAAAACGAAAACTGTTATATTTGTTTCTGTCATAAACAAAGAGTAAGTCAGTTGACGTCCAGCTTCACGAATTCCATGATTTCAAGATATCAAAATGGTCAAAGCGTGGGTTGTAAACTTGACACATCAAGAGTAGTTTTCACCAATCAACCCACTTTTTGACCATTTTGATATCTTGAAATCATGGAATTCGTGAAGCTGGACGTCAACTTACTCTTTGTTTATGACAGAAACATAGATAACAGTTTTCATTTTCTTCAAATTTTGACATGCTATTATGCTTAACGGTTCACATAAAAGCGAATTTTTAAAATGTTTTTTCCTCCTTGAGATGTTTTCAAGTCTCATTTCGATCTCCTCCCCCTCACTCCACTTTTTCCAAAAGTATTACTTGGCGAGTATGGCCATCCTTTCCCCCTATCACTTCATCTGGGATCAAAAATTGAATTTCAACTCTTGAGGGTCATGAAATCAGGGGAAACATGTCGAGTAACTATTTAGCAAAATTTAGCAAAATTTAAACATGAAACAAATGGGTAGAAAATGAAAAATATTAATTTCAACTCTTGAGAGTCGTGAGATCAAGAAAAGTATGTCGAGTAATTTTTTTGCAAAATCTGAACGTGAAACGCATGGAAAAGGATTGATTACATTACGATTTGACTTTGTCGGTAATTTTGACTCAACTTGAGTTTCTCACCATCTCCTTCGTCTATGAAATGTAATGAAAATAATTCATTCAGACCATTGAGATGAAAAGGAAACCAGAAAATTCAATCTAGCATTGATCGGTTTAGTTTAAAATTCAGTAGAGATGGTGAGTAACTCAAGATGAGTCAAAATTACCGACAAAGTCAAATCGTAATGTAATCAATCCTTTTCCATGCGTTTCACGTTCAGATTTTGCAAAACAATTACTCGACATACTTTTCTTGATCTCACGACTCTCAAGAGTTGAAATTAATATTTTTCATTTTCTACCCATTTGTTTCATGTTTAAATTTTGCTAAATTTTGCTAAATAGTTACTCGACATGTTTCTCCTGATTTCATGACCCTCAAGAGTTGAAATTCAATTTTTGATCCCAGATGAAGAGATAGGGGGAAAGGATGGCCATACTCGCCAAGTAATACTTTTGGAAAAAGTGGAGTGAGGGGGAGGAGATTTCAACACTTGGCTATGGTAATGACTGAATATCCTGAGATTGAAAAACATGCTGTAAATAGTAGCATGTAGGAAAACAAAAAACAAATCTATGTATCTCATCCATAAAAATCATTCTCCTAATTAACACTAGTGTGCTTCATTCCAAGATGAACATTTTTTGATCATGAACAAAGAAAAATCTGGAGAAGGACAACTTTGTATTTTTGATAGCAAGACTCTTGAAATTGGTTCATGGAATTGACTTGAGTTGATGCGAAGACTCCTAACCCACTTGTGATGGTGCTTGCAAGAGAAAATTTTTGGATCACGAGGAACTTCAAGATTGTGAAAATTCCCCTGATGATGAACTACATCCACTCTTCAGCAAGAGAGCATACTAAATATGAGAGTGAATAACTAATAACTAATTGATAACTGAAACATAGAATTATGACACTACATATGTTGTTCAACATTTTCCAAGGACCAAAAACTGAAACAAATTCCATGTAGCACATTGGTAATTCATAACACATCAAGAAGTTAGAGCAATTCGTGCGAACTCATTCTGAGGGAAATGAAGGTTCAGTAGCATTATGTGATATGTGTTTGAATGATCCTCAACATACTTCCAGATAGATGATGTACGGATCCAGTTTGTTTAGTGATTGACAACTCAAGTAATAACTTTTTCAATTTGAACTTACCACTTCCCACCAAGAGCGTAAAAGTGCCTTTCTTTCTTCATAATACTCTTGATGAAACAGGTGAACCCTGTACAACTTTCTTATCCTATTCAGAATTTAGTGCCAAGAAAGTAAAATCCATATACCATATGAGAGTAAGAGTCTAGCTGAGACCTTTGGGTTAGAGTATTACGCAATGGACATATCATATTCAAAAGTAATAACCAGAGCAACACCAAATATCAGTGCTTATATATCACAACAACTGTTCTTGGACAGTCGTCAATTGACTGACCTGTCTTACAACATCTAAATGTGAGAGACGATCCCTCTTAATGTGTTGGACATTGACAGGTCTACGAAAAGCAACACGGAGGATATTCTATTGGTCACACTCTTCTTCAACTAGAGTGGTTTATCAAATTTTCTTTGAGATGCACAATTTTTCAGAGTTGGGTCTCTCTGAAGTATTAAGGAAACTGAAAGTCAATACACGGCTGAAATGTAGATTGACACTGGCACTCATTTTTCCTCACGATCAAATCCTAAATTTTCCAAATATTTTTGAAGATCAATTCTTGACACTGCACAACAGCGAGAATAACACACATTTTGGCCTTTGGCCTTTTATTCTTATATCACTCCGGATAAGAAAACCCACAACAATAAGTGGCTCATTATTCCCTCAACAATGAGAGCTGATTTCTACAAGCTCGCTGCAGGCGGTGCTACGATTGGCTTTCAATCTCTCATGCTTCAAAATAGTCAGAAAAGTTACATGTTACTGCAACAACATGTTATTGCTGGAGCGGAATAACGCCTTCTGCTACACATGCGGCTGCATCAAAACATCACCCGTGTGTTCTCGCGGTCGATCGTCCCGCGTGGTCGACCCCAATAATCGATTGTGTTCGACTTCGAGTGTCGTAACGCGGCTGAAATCTTGACGCGAAAAAATTGGGAAGGGGCGAAATTAGTGAGTAAGATATTTTGGCACTAAACGCTGTCAGTGGCGAAATGACTTGCCAATATCCTTGTTGAGGACCGAAATAACGGGTTCAGAGGGAATGAGACCCTCCTGAACCCAGAAAAGCATGAAATAAGTAAGTTCGAAAAAATGTGTGAGGTTAAAACGGCCCAACTCAGCGTATATAAGGCACGGCAGCCTTGCGCGCGCTCTCTCTCTTTCTCACATGTTCTTCTCTTTCATATATACTCGCCAGCAAGGCGCTGCCGCGCCTTTTGATTCTAATATTATAATACTTTCGAGCTGATTATTACATGGAGTTTTGGTTCAAAAAACATGGCAAATGGTTTTCTCGAAAGATGAAATTATGAATTTTGCACTGTGTCAATTTTCAAAATCTGCTTCTTCTGGAAATTTTTGGTCAAATGGTCAGATAGTCCTTGGGAAGACCTTCAGTTTAAGCGTTCGAACGTCAAAATTGGATCAAAATTGACCGAGTTATGACGGTTTTTTGGGTACTCTGATTTACTCACGAGAAACTGTAATTTATCTGGATTTTCACTCTATTGTGGTGATTTGAAAATTTTTGGGTAGTCGTTCGGTTTCGATTCTATTAATATACAATATAAAGAGTATTCATACCAATTTTCAAGTTGATATCATCATAACTTCTCGATATATAACAAAATACGCATTCATATGTAGTGCCGACGGCAAATCTTCGAATGTAGTTTGGACCGCATAACATTGTGGTCTCAACATTTTTCTGCTCAATCATGGGTTTCTGTCGTTGTTCTTACTTCAAGGTATTACATTGATCAATCTATTCTTCACAATTACACTACGAAATTTGGAGTCTGAGGTGAGAAATTTGAGTTTTCGCATACTGGCAAATTTCGCACCGAAATTCTACATTTTTCCTCTTAAACTGCTGTGATCTCATTTTCAAAGCTTCTAATGGTGTTCATAGCTATTCGTATACTTAGTTATATGAATTTGTCACAGTAATAAACATTCACAACCGTGATTTGAGCAAAATTCATGTCGTGGTATCGACTTTTTCAGTTAAAATACGCATTTTTCGGATACTTTTTGATGAAAACTCATAACGTCTCAAATTCAAATTTTAGCTTCTCTGGGTCACTTTTGGCTGTACAAATGATGAAAATAGTTAGTTTTGGATGTTATTCGCCTCTTCTAATCGTGATACGCATCGATTTATGCGTTTTTGGACTCTATTTTTCGAAATTCTGGAGTTGATTTTTTTGAATGAATTTACTCACATTTTGCCCGTTTTTTCGACCTCGGGCTAGGTGTGGGGTCTCCATTGACTTTGTGTGCGATTCGATGGGTAGTAGTGTGTGTAGTGAAAGTGGTCTAATGTGTTTTATGTTGAATATCGGTGATCTGTGGCGCGGGTGAAGTGTCGAGCGGTGAAAAGTGGTCCCGTTACGTGTAATTTGGGTACACTGCGGCGCAAGTTGTAGCTCCGGAACAAAACGTCCGATCGAGCTGAAATTTGAAAAGGAGTTCCGTTGAATGATAAGGATTCCAGATCACTGGAAATTTCCGGGGAATTTTGAAAATTCGGAGAAGAAGTTTTCTGTAATTTTGCGCGTCGGTCGTAAATCGATCCGGCCAACGGGCTGTTTACTTTTTGAGCTGATCTCGCACAGTAGCTCTCTTTTCGAGATTGTACGGGATCAGTCATTGTATTTAGTCTCCAAGGGAGTATTATATACTCTTCTTAGATTTGCTGGCTTTGGTATGTGGCAGTGTTGCCGATCTTTTGCTGACATTTTCTCCTGGCCGATAACAAAGTAAGCTGTTTGGTACTTTGAGACTAGGTATGTCTTCAAGATGCAGAGCTACTGCTCAGTCCTGGCTCTGGATGTCGAATATCGCATCGACAGTGCCGATCTGGCAGCCACTTTGAGCAGGTTCTCGTCACCTTGCTCAGTGGTATTTTTCAATTTTCTCTGGTTCTGTTCGGTTTGTGAGCGTGTTCGCGGCGGGCGTGGTTGAGTTTAATGTGTACTGTGTTCTGTGTCTTGTGTTTGATGTGTGTCGTTACTGTTCATACTATACTGCTAGGCCTTGACTAGCCCAACGGGTGGAGCTTTGGTACGCGATTCGGGTCCACTCTCTGGACCGTGTTCATATGACTGCGGCTAGATTGTGGCCGCGGAACGCGACCTTGCCTTGTCAGCTCACTGTGCCGCACGGTGGCCAGTTACCATTCAACGGGATATGATCTTTACCCGATGCAGATGTTTTCCTACGGGGTGTTTCACGTATGGTTAGTCGCTGGTCGTATCAGTGTGTGTAATTTGTGTGCCATGTGTATGTTATGTTGTGTCTAAATTTTTCTCACCTATCTTTCGAACCCTTTGATTTGCCATATTGGCTCATTCGTATTCTAACTGTTCTCAACAATGTATTTCGTGATTTTTCGTCAAAACTGGCCCTTCTGGCCTTTAATCTCGTAATATTTTACTCTGAATCTTCAGTGAGCTTCGGATTTTCATGTGATTTCTCACTAAACTGTTAACGGTGGCGTAGTGCAAAAACAATATAGTTGATTTCAATTTCGAATTAATTGGTACACGCAATTTCTACTTCACTACTATAAATACCGTTGGGGTAAGGTGATGATCTTCCGTGAGGATCTTTGTTGAGGATCTTACGTGATGTTGCTCACCCTTGGTGGTGAGTCTACGTTGATTGGACCTGGGATATTGCGTTGACACTCGTTCATCCGTCACCTGTCGTGATCCGACGGCAAGCGTTGTGACCGCTTATGCGCGCTGTTGGATGTGTGCTCGTCGTCCGCTTCGGTCCGATGGCGGGCGTTGTAATAGGTGATGTGCGGGTGCGCTCGACGATGTGCTCGCCCGACAAAGGATGACGGGTGGTTCAGGTGAGCGCTGGCGGGGTGGTTGAGGGTGGTCCATTATGGGGCCCACCTGATGTAGTAGACCCATGGAGATCCCCTCATTTGCGTTTTCCTCCGGGTCCACTTCCTGAGCGTTCCCTGTACAGAATATCGAGCGCATGGTTGTAAGAATTGTTAGGTATGGCGCCATAATTTTATTAGCAACTTTAAGTGCCAAGATTGCACTTATTGCTATAGCTTACGCTATAGCCAGATAAAATGGTAGGTTATTTTGTAGTTCATTAAAATTGTGCGATACCGCCTCATATTTACTCATGTCTCGAGCTTTCGCGATCATGTCGCGCGAGCTCGGCGCTGCTTCCAGTGCCTCGACATGCGCCGGGCTGAAATCTCCTTGCTCTTCCTGCCAAATTTCCTCCATGATGTCGTGGATGCGTGACGTGTTGGGATCCTCTGGTTTTTTGCGAAGCAGGTCCGTGAGATTCAGGTCCAGCTTTTGATATATGGGGGATGTATGGCTCGCCCTCGCGATAATCCAGATGATTGCCGGCCTTTTGGTTTGAGATTTTTGCATGGTTCCGGTCATGTATTCCTTAATGAAATATCGCGCTCCCAATTTCCGGTTTGGTTTGCTGGAAGTCAGACGCCTCGTGGTAGGCTGATCGATTTCCAACTGGCTGGCAGAGTTTGTAACCTTCGGCAGTACCACAGTGTACCTGTATAGTCGACAATGTGGTTTCTGTGGGATTTATGAATTTGATTTTGATAATTTATCGTGAAGATATGGGTTTACAAGTTTCATTCGCTTGGTTGACAAATCTAGTAAACAATTCTCATCAGTGGCTCGTCCCTGGGCCAGAGTATTCCACGACGGCTGAGGGCGAGTCACTCCATATTCTGCATACTAATTTCGACGGATATAATATTAACCTCTGCATAATAGTAGTAACTTTCTATGAATTTTACGTTAACAGTATTATCGCAGCTAATGGAGATCCTCAATGCCTCGTGCCTGGGCCGGAGTATTCCACGACGGCTGAGGACGAGTGCATTGCAGAACTCCTATGTTTCTATTTGCTGCATATCATATGACAATTCTTAAGCCATACTACAACATCGTTTCATTCTCATGTATAGTTAGCCTTTTTTTTTCTTGACATTCAAGAGGTTTTCAGATAACGGAAACATGTTCCACTCATTATATAGAAAACTTACCCAATCACGACACTGTTTAGATCTAGAATACAAAACTAGAGTGTATGCTCAATCACATATATGGCTAGCTGGTTATGCTATCGTCGGCTTGAACGCCGTCCAAAATTCTCTGAATTCTTTCTTGATTGAAAGAAAAACGACCCGAAAAATTGCGCGAAAAATTGTCTCCGGACCACGCAATGCTCCTTTGGGAGATGCGAAGAGAGATAGGAGCTTATCTCAGTGGAAGATGGCCATGGTGGTTTTTCACGAGGCGGCCGGTTCTGGAAGGCAATTTCATTGATTTTTATCTGCGGCGGATTTTGATCGCCGATTCGTTTTGGATTTTGCAATGTTTTCATCCGTCAAATGGAATGAACTTCGAACTCGAAACTGCCCACATTGTGGATAATGATTTTACAAAAAATCGATGACGTGACATTATTCGAGTGAGCTCGCTTGGTTCTCATGCTCGCTTGGAATTTGTGCTGAGAAATTTCTACCGCCGACGTGACTAATGGCACCAGCACACGTAGCTCTCTAATTTCTGTGATTTGGCGTTCTTATACCGCAGCAGGTCCGCAGTTTTGAGTCGCATAATTCTCATGAACTTGCATCTCGGAAAGAAAAGTTTTGCTAATATTGCTCTTCAAAATGTCATCAAAATCCATGCGAACGGGCTGTAAGTACTCAAGTTCCTTTTCAAGCCTGCGATTTTCCAAGATTTTATCTTGCGCGATTATAGCGCGACGAGCTTCATGCACTTCCTCGCCGTGCTTGCTTTTTCCGATTGAATGATTAATAGCACGAGAATGGTTTGCTTTGGACCTTTGCCAGTACCTGGCTTCAAAATCAAATTTGTGCACTCATTATTTTCAATCGAATCTCCAAAAATTAATGTCTCGCTCACGTTTAAAAGTTGACGATCGATGGATATCGATCGTGGAAAATCGTTATATCTCGTTTGAGTGAGCTTTCGACTTATTTCAGTTGATTCAATTTCAACATTCATCTTTGCATTTTTGAGTTGGTTACATGCTGTATCAATGACTTTTCTAAATTGTTGGCTCTGTTCTTTACAGGGCTCCACGGCTACGCCTGCATTTACTTCAGAAACTCCCAATTTTGTACTTTTTTTGTTGGGCGTGTCGTTGGCTACTGAACTCTGCTGATCATGTGTTTTAGAACTTTTGAATGTTTCATCATCGCAAATCTGATTTTTTTCAACGTGCAAAAAATTTCCACCACCTTCTGATATATTGGCCCGTCCTATTCTCAATTGTTTCTGTAATTGGGCGAGTTCTACGATGAATTTTGCTCCTTTAATTGACTTTTTCCTCTCAATTTTACTAAATTCTGGTCTGACATATTCATGAATTCTATATATGGACAATTTCTCAATTCTGATCTTGACGTTTCTCTCGCAACCATTTTCGGTCATTTCGTTCCTTTTCTTTGAAATTTCAAAAGTGAATTCCTTCCTGGAAATGATTGGGTACCGTTGTGAATTAATTGCAGCTCGAAAATTTATTTCATTCAAATTTTTCTCAACAAATTCAGCCATTCGTACAGCTGTTTTGAACGGATCAGGTTCATCACGAGGAAGCATCATTCTATACTCTATTTTCAAATTTATCCAAAATCCGCGGGTAATCAAATTCTCTGCACTCTGTAGCCACTCACATTTTTCATCTTCAGGGAGATTCTCCCATTCATAACATAATATACGCCTGGCATAAATCAAACGCTCATGCAGATATTTTAGTCTTCCAGCAAAGTCTTGAACCGTTTCATGCTCTTTCTGGGGCTCAAACCCTCCAGACAAGCTGTGCCCTGATACACGCTCACTCATACGTGCGTACGTTCCAATCAATATGTAATGCCATATCTGCGACCAGTCATATTCAATTTCTTCAATATCGTCCATTTTACTAGAACGTTGAGACTCCAAAAATTCTCAAAATCCAGATTTGATTGGGATCACACACCAACATTCATTTTTGACTCATGAGAATTCGGACCACTATGTAAGCGATGCTATATTACTATATCCAGAGTGTTGGATTGATTTTCATATACTATAACCGACTTTGCGGATGCAGCTAAGAGTCATTGCTCAGTTCTGCTCTATTAAAATCATCATTCAACTATATCACAAGACGGTGTATCTCGATCATCTCGCGTGGTATTTCATCAATCATACTCAGAGACTTCACTCGTCTCTATGATAATAAAATGTCCCAATCAATCTTCATGATGTCTGGAAAACATGGATTCAAAGCAAACCAAATGGCGTTTTGAGTCTCAAACTTGAATTAAAATCAGAGGTTGGATAAAATTGCATTAAGTGAGCGGTTTAGACTTGCGGAAGTTACATTACAATTTCAATAAATAGGTGTACGTTACTCATTGCTGAGACGTTGCTCGATTCCATGCATTGCGCTGATTCAGCTACGCGCCTTAAAGTGTTATCAGCTTCTGTTGATGACAATATGAACATGGTCGATCAGCCATCCTCTCTGCTAGTTGCTGATGCTTGTGCGGCTTCATTGTGGATCGTCTCGGCGAGGCGTGAAAATTGGTTCTGTGTATGTATCCGGGCGGGCTGGGCTGGGCAGTCGTTGATGTTGTTCCATTTTTCTTGTGGGTTTGGTTGAGGTTGCGGCTCGGCTGGATTCCGCTTGGCTCAACTCTCTCCTCTCAGACACTTTTTTTTACGACACTCTCGCGAAATTGCAGAATCCGAAAAATTTTTGAGAGAAAATTTTTCTAATTTTTTCAAAAAAAAATTTGAACTCGCGGGAAACTACCCCACCTAGCACCAAAAAGGATGTGACGTGGTGAGGGCTTCAGTTTCCAGAATGAACACGAGTGATTGGGTTGTAAGTGAGTTTAATGTACGAGAGGAAGATAATTAAGGGTTGAGAGAGAGTGTGTGAACAGTTAGGTTGGTCAGAGCGGTCTGTCCGCGGCGTGGCCGTCGTCCGCGACGATGGGTCCGCGACGCGACATCGCACTTGGTGGGGAAACGGGCGATTATCCGTCAGAAACGCTGACGATGCACCTGGTGCATCGTCAGGTGACGAGGGGAGGCGCGGTCCGGAGGCTCGAGACTCACCACGTCACAGCGTATTGAATGGGAATAATCATGTAGCATGGCCAAAGGTTTTGTTGTGCGGGTCAATTTGAGAACGGCTTGAATAGCAAGGTTAGCACGTGTACATGTACAAAACTCAACCACTTGTTGGTGTTTATGTTTATGTTGCTGATGATTTATAACCATGAAAAGGTGTGTAAAATCTCATCTAATTCTCTTGCTCTTGGCAGTTATTGATGCAGATGCAACATCTCCAGCATGATCAATCAGATGTTTTTATAATCTTTTTTCCAATTTCGATGACTGCATACGTAATTTACGCAAAAATTGCCAAAGATACCCTCATTACCTCGCAGTGAAATAAACCGATTTGTCACATCACGCACTCCCGTGAGGTGAGTGAACGCTTTATTTCACAGTTAGTTGATAGGCCATGTGAGTCCCGCAGATGCGTTAAATAAACGCGGGTTCAGGTCACGCAGTGCTATAAAATATCATTCGACCAAATCTTCAAATTTTCAAAAACGACTCATCACTGCATGAACAATAATTCTACGTTTCCTTAGTTCTTGATCGGATTTGATTCAACGGGTTTCTCTAGTGATTTGAATGAGACGATAATGAAGAAGAATACACCCACCGGAAATTTATAAATAACCAAAACTGTGAGAAATCTCACCATGATACTCTAGATTATTGAAGTGATAAGTGACGTTCTTGAAAGTTTTATGATATTCCACGTGCTTGGCGTCTAGTCGAAACCTCTAAGGGGATGAATCAAGTCAAAAAACAAAATATCTACCCCCTTTTTAGAGGGTCCGGGTTAGTGTGGGCTAATTAGAACGAGTGAGACCGACTAAAAATGAACTGGACCGAACTAGACCTCCTTGGACCAAACTAGGCTACATTTAATCGAGTTACACCGAACTCGCTCTAATTACGCCGAACTAGACCGTACTAGACCAAATTAATACGGTACTTCATATTCCGACCCAGATCTCCATCCAAATCCCTATCCATTCATTCATCTATCCACGCGCCCACTTACGTATCACCCATATACAGCCATCTATTATACCAAACTGGAACAAACTGGAACAAACTGGACCAAACTAGACCGAATTGGTACGAATTAGACCGAACTAAACCCCTATTACAGCGGTATACGAGACAATTGGCACAATAGCTCAGCTGATTGTAACAATTGACCAACTAATGGGTTCAGTAATTGCTAATCACCAATCACCAATTAGCAGTCAACATTCCAAAGTCAACCATTTAAAGTCAACAGTCCAAAGTCAACAGTCCAACGTTAACAGTCCAAAGTTAACAGTCCAAAGTCAACGGTCTAACGTCAACAGTCCCAAGTCAACAGTCCAAAGTCAGCGGCCCAACTCCAACAGTCCATAGTCAACAATCCAACGTTAACAGTCTAGGGCCATTAGTCCAAAGTCAACAGTCCAACGTCAACAATCTAAAGTTAACAGTCCAAAGTCAACTGTCGAAAGTCAACGGTCTAACGTCGACAGTCCAAAGTCAACAGCCCAACTTCAACAGTCCAAAGTCAACAATCCAACGTCAACAGTCCAAAGTCGACAGTCCAAAGTCGAAGGTCCAAAGTCAACGGTCCAAATTCAACAGCCCACAGTCTTGAGTCAACAGTCTTAAGACAACAGTCGACAGTCAACAATCAACAGACACCAGTACACAGTCAACCGTCAATTATCACTGCCACCACCACCACCACGACACACCAACCGACCCATCCACTCGAACATCTACCCAGCCACCCGACCACGGACTCACCTGCTACCTCAACCACCCATGACCCACCCACACCGGCCCTATCCACCCATCACACTTCAACCCTTCCACGTGAGCAACCTGATACGCGGGATAATGACGGACAAATTTTGGATAGGCGTTTAATTATTTTAATTGAAGGCTGAGTGTTCTCTCCGTCCAACGAGCTTCGCCTGCATAAAAGCAGGTGAAACTCGCAATGTAACCTTCGTTCCGGACTCTGACGGATACGTCGATACGTGACAGGCAAGCCGTAGATTTCCTGCATTTCAGACTTGGGCTGCATATATATCATCATGAAATCCAAATCTTGTCACAAACCTTCAAATTGCAGATAATTCATACAAAGTTGTTCTTCTTCAAAGAGCAGAGCCATTGATCTCAAATCTTACAAAAATAATCGTAAAGCTCGGCAAGATGACATTACTTGATCCGTCAATACACTTTGCTGATTGATAATTTAGATGGGAACCTGATATCCAAATATCACAGACTCATTTTTTGTAGATTTTTCAGGCATCATCGAGACCGATCTTTCCGTGTATGTCAAAAATATTCTGTAATGCAACTTATACCCAACTGAAACTTCATCTCTCATTCAGAACTTTCTCTACCATGAGATGAGATTTTCACACGTCTGTGTTGATCAAATTCACGCCTCACAATAGAGACTGTGAAGATACAGAATTCAATGACTCAAAACACATTTTCCAGGTCGTTATACCGTTCCTGCTGGTACTCAAATTATCGTCCACACATTCGCCCTTCATAGGGATCCCAACATTTGGCCGGATCCATTGAAGTTTGATCCGGATCGATTTCTCCCTGAGGCTGTTCAGAAACGTCATCCGTTCGCCTACCTACCATTCGCTGCAGGACTCCGAAACTGTATAGGTAACAAAAAATGTATTTATTTCAATCCTACCCCAAATTAGGTTGAAAGAACAACTGTGGGGTAGGGGGAAATGTGATTACTCGTGAGTATTCTTTGTTGTTAGTGTCAAGTGTTGATTTACCACCCGGGAAGTGAATGGTTCATCTTAGCCTTTCATTTCGGGCCATCATTGGGACTTCCCAAAACTGGCTCATTACACATTTCCATCCTATTAAACACACAATGTCAACATCTGATTGCTTCGTGGTCGTTCTGATATGGTCAACTGGGCTATTGGATCGAACTACACAGTTACATTAGTAACATTCGTTATGACATCCGTAGTTCAACAATAGATTTAGGCCTGTGATGATAATTTCTTATCTTGTGATGAACAATTTAAACTCTAATCGAATCAGCTCTCCACATGAGACTGGAAGAAATGGATAAATTGAGTCTCTACTTGCTTGTTGATAATGCACTTGAATTCAATTATGAGAGTGAATTCGGAGCTTACATATTATGAGGTAAGTGAGTACACTCTGAGTACTCAATTTGCCCCCATTCAGCAATTCTCTCAATAACTCTGGTCTACTTCATCGCTAACTGGCTCATCTTAATATTTTCTAACGTAACTTAGCACCTTTTGAAGCTACTCAAAACCCTCACAAAATGAGCTCAAATATGTTTGAAAATATTGAAATGGGCACGAGTAGTGAAGTAAACCAGAGCTGTTGAGAAAATGGCTCAATGGGGTCAAGTTAAGTACACTTACTGTATGTTACTCTGAAAATAAAGTCTCGTTCTTCTTGATTTTTTCCGTCAATATCTCGGAAATGCAATCATGAATGATTAGATGATTCGGTCCATCGTGGTCAGCGTACGAACAAGTAAGACATGATCCTCGTGAAGGTGAGTTAGCTATCTCCAGATTTGACTCGTATACAAAAGCCCAATGCTCAAAAAGGATAATGGATAACATCGCGCTCTCATGATATGTCAAGAACTCGGTTGCTTTCGGGCTAATGGAAAGAATAGGAATCATTTAAAATTGATTGCAAATTCTATCTGTCAATGTGCTCGGAATATACAGATCATCTGATGACTCCTTCAAGCTATGTAACGGACTGAACTGGAATTGAGTGGAATTGAGATGGAAATGATGAATCAAAATTCTAATAAATACTTCCAACCAAACTTTCAAGATCTTGAGCCATTACGTATTGATAGTGAACCGACTGAAAACGAAACTCATACTATTTTGAGAAACCTTCCAAATAATGTTTCTGTGGCGCCTGATGGGATTCCACCGCCATTGCTCAAGTGTTTTGACAATCTTTTATTGTTTCACTTACTTTATTATTCAAACAATCTATTGACAAGTTATACTTCTCACGGAAATGGAGAATCTCTAATGTTACACCTATATTTAAGAATGGTGATTGCAACTTCATTCCAAATCATCAAACTATTCCCATACCATGTGCGATTTCCAAATGTTTGACCAAATAATGGCCGGTAAATTGTCCGAAGCGGTAATGTGCAAAATTGTCATACAACAACATGGCTTTATCAAAGAGGAAAGCACTATGACTAATCTCTCGAACTTCAGTAATTTCATTCACACAAATTTAGAGAAATCAGTAAAAACGGATGTGGTTTTTCTGGACTTCTCTATAGCATACGGACAAGTGTATCACAATAAACTTCTAGAAACACTGCATAACATTGGTGTTTGAGGGAAATTCCTGGAATGGATTAGATTCTATTTCAAAGATCGATACCAACAAGCCAAAATGAAAGGACACCTGTCGTGTCCTTTTGAAGTCCCATCGGGTGTATCTCAAGGTTCCCATTTGGGTCCAATATTGTTTGCAATTTTCATTGATGATTTAGCAGATGTTATGAGATACTCGAACTTTCTGTTTTATGCTGAGTATGTTAAGATTTTTTCTAAGATAGAGAGTTACATTGATTATACTAGTTTACAAATGGATTTGGAATCTATCTTTGATTGGGCTGAAGACAATTGGACATGGAAAAATGCAGAAGCATGAAATTTACGCGAGGAAAATACCATTTCAGTTATAATTACACAATTAATGAGATATTGATTGAGAATATTGATCTAGTCGAGGATTTAGGAGTCATCATGGATTCCAAATTAAACAGCATATCGATTATATAACCGCGAAAGGGTCAAAATTACTTGGCTTTTTGTACAGAAATACTAAAAACTTCCGTAATCCTAGTACTTAAAATTCGTTGTACAGAAGCATGCTGTTACCCATATCAACTTATGGACCAATAATATGGTCACCGTTTACTAAAATCTCTATTGATAGACTTAAATCCGTACAAAGGCGTTTTTTGAGATTGCTATCATTCAAGTATGAGAATGAGTTTTTATAATCATGATTTTGAACAGATTTCTATTCTTTATTAAATACCAACGATAAAATCTATTCATGAAGTCAATGATGCGAATAGAAAACTGACTAGACTACAAAAATTATTTGGAAATGCTCATATTATGCAAATTTACATTGAAATAAACGCGATATGTAAAAATCCGGGAACTTTCTGTTGTCAAAGTGACTTGAATTTGAGTCTGAAGTTTTTCAGGTTTTGAATTGGCGCCATTCAACATGGCGGCGATTGCACATGAGTCACGTGACTTGAGAGTGTTTTCCAGATAATTCCGAGGCAAAACTGCGTTCCTTCACCGCGAACTTCTATTATTCGAGTAACGTAAGCTCTCGATGGCGATTCGGATGAGAATTTCCGATAAAAAATGTCATCACAACAGTTGGGGAATTTAGTGGCACATGTGCAGCCACCGCCATATTGGATGTCGCAAATTCAAATTGTCAAAACTTAAATGATGATTTAAAAACCATAAAGGCGTCGTAAAATTTTCAAAATTTTTTTCCTATACCTATTTTGCTGCGAACTCTCAAAATATAATATTTCCCGGAATTATGTCAGTTCCGTATTTCATTCATTCTTTAGTATATGGTCAATTGAAATGCGACTCAATCAGAAACTTGCTTTCAGTTCGAATTAATATGAACAACCTTAGGAATTTCAGGCCATTCATAGGAAATACAGTACCGTGCAAAAATTCCTGAACGGGGGTATGAAATCCTCTCTTGCAAAAACGTCGATTGCTCGAGCCCAGATTAATGTAGAGGAATTTGGAAAAAAGCATCTTAAAGATAAAAAAAATGCTAGCTTCTTATGGTTTTTGATTTTTCTTTCAGCTCTCCTTGGTACCTCAAACAGCTGATGTAATTTCAAGGATTACGAGAAAAAAAACCGTTCTTACTCTATGGGCTGTAATTTGGACGCGGATAAAGATAGAACAATTTTGCGAAAAGCATCTTGAAGACCGGAGAAAATGCCATTCGCAATGATTTTTCAATTATTTTTCACGTCGTGCGAATAAGAATGTGAGAGCTCTCAAAGTAGCCAGATTCTCGGATTTTCAATGAAATACGTGTAAAAACAGCAAAAAATGGCAAAAACTACGGTTTAGGCTATTGAGAGCTCTCACACTTCTTCGCACGACGTAAGAAATAATCGAAAAACCATTACAAATGGCATTTTTTCCGCTCTCCAAGATGCTTTTCGCAAAATTGTGCTATCTTCGCGTCCAAATTACAGCCTATAGAGTAAGAACCGTTTTGCTTTCTCTAAAGAGAAAGCTTTGTTTTCACCCCAACGAAAATTTGATCAAATTTTTCATTAAAACCAACATATTATTCAACAAAATTCCTTTTATCTAAAAAAGCCAAAGACCATTCTCTTCCTCTCGCCAAAATCTATCAAATGTAGGTAACACTTTTCCTCCTAATGCCCTTCCAAACCCGTCATAGACTCATCTTTGCACCCCTTTTTCCGTGTATGTGTGTGTGTGTGTGTGTGTGTGTGTGTGTATGTTGTTTTCTATCGGACACGCTTTCTCTTTTTCTGTTCAGCATATCAATTTTTGGCTTTCTACAAGTTGTGAAGAATCCAATTTCTGAGAGCCCAGTGATTTGGCAGCTTTCGGCTCCCAGTCAAATTTGATCCATGGGCTTTTTCAAGCAAAAGTGCTCGAATTTCGACTTTTAATACATAAATATCTTTTTCTCACACGGTCTCACCACGAATTGAGTCACCTAAACTATGGTTTTTTCTGCAAGATCTATCGATTGGTTAATACCGAAATTTTATAAAATCTTCACAGATCTCAAATTTTCGAAAAAATCAAAATTTTCACCAAAAATTTCATTTTAACCCTTTTCAAACCCACTGCATCGTAATTCCGTCTCAACCAAACGATGGATATTGTTTAAAAAACCTCAGACTAGAAGGCCCAAATCTCTCTAAAAAGCTTCCTCTAAAGAATAACTGAAAAAATAATGGGAAATTTTTCTTAATATTCATTTTTTCCTCGTACAGTCTTTTATGACTCATTTATCTCAATTCCAATGACCTAAACTATGGTTTTTTCTGCATTATCTATCGATTGGTTAATACCGAAATTTTATAAAATCTTCACTGATTTCAAATTTTCGAAAAAATCAAAATTTCCACCAAAAATTTCATTTTGACCCTTTTTAAACCCACTAAATCGAAATTCCGTCTCAACCAAACGATGGATATTGTTTAAAAAACCTCAGACTAGAAGGCCCAAATCTCTCTAAAAAGCTTCCTCTAAAGAATAACTGAAAGAATAATGGGAAATTTTTCTTAATATTCATTTTTTCCTCGTACCTTCTTTTATGACTCATTTATCTCAGTTCGAATGACCTAAACTATGGTTTTTTCTGCATTATCTATCGATTGGTTAATACCGAAATTCATTTGAGTCTTCACAAATCTCAAATTTCCGAAAAAATCAAAATTTTCACAAAAAATTTCATTTTAACCCTTCTCAAACCCACTGCATCGTAATTCCATCTCAACCAAACGATGGATATTGTTAAAAAAACCTCAGTCTAGATGGCCTGAATCTCTATAAGAAGCTTCCTCAAAAGAATAACTCAAAAAGTAGTAGAAAATTAGAATTAATATTAATTTTTCTCTCGTATCATCCTGTACGACTAATTTATTTCAATTCTAATGACCTAAAGACTTACTCATGCGCCATTCTGAATCGATTGGCTGATACGAAATTTTCATAAAATCCGTAAAACATTGTTCATATGAAAATTTTTTCGGGGGAATGGAATTTCCACGAAGGACTCCAGTTTAATCATCTTTAAACCGACTATATCAAAATTTTCTCTTAATAAAACAATAGATATTGTTGGAAAAACCTCCTTTCAGATGACCCGAATCTCTCTGGAATGCTTCCTCGAAAGAAAAACTCAAAATATAGGATACTTTCTTTTCGTTAAAATTATCATCATATAACGCCGTGAGAAAGCATTCTGCTAA